>OY728167.1:929633974-930833974 GCA_963277665.1 Viscum album
CCACATGAATGTGCATGGTAATAAACAACAAATAATAACAAAGTCCACATGAATGTGCATTTGCATGTGAATGGTAATAAATAATAAATAATTACATATGTGATAATAGTATAATGCAAGTGCATTAAATGTGCACATTCATAAGAATAAATAATAATAACACCTGTGATAATAGAATAACGCAAGTGCATTGCATTTTCATGAGCATGGTAATAAATTATATATAATAATGCACGTGTATGTGTATTTATATGTAATGATAATGATAATGATGTATGCACATGCATGGAAATAAATAATAAATAACAACACACGTGCATGTGCATTTGTATTTGATGATACAAACAATAATAATTATTATTATAATAATAGAATAACGCAAGTGCATTGCATGTGAACGTGCATAGTAGTAAATAATAATTAAATAATAGTTAATAAGAACGCACATGCATGTGCATGTGCCTTTACATTTTATAATAATAATAATAATAATAATAATAATAACGCATGCACGTGCATGGTAATAAATAATAAATAACAATGCACATGCATGTGAATTTTCATGTGATAATGATAATAATAATGATAATGTTAATAATAATAATAATAATAGTAACAATAATAAAAACTGTGACAATAATAATAATAATAATAATAATAAAAGAATAATACAAGTGCATTGCATATGTACGTGCATGCTAATAAAAAAAAAATAATGCACGTGTATATGCATTTGCATGTGATGATTATAATAATAACAACAGAAGTAGTAGTGATAATAGTTTTAGTACCAATGCATGTGATAATAGAATATTGCATGTGCATTACGTGCACGTGCATGGTAATAAATAGTAACGTGTGTGCATTGCATTTTCATGTGATGATGATGATGACGATAATAAAAATAAAAATAATAATAATAATAACAACAACACATGTGTTAATATAATAACGCACATGCATTGAATGTCTGTGTTTATGTATTTTCATGTGCATTTGCATGTGATGATAATAATAATAACAACAATGAAAACAACAATAACAACTACCACAATAATAATAATAACAATAATAATAACAACGTATGTGATAATAAAATAACATGTGTGTATTGCATGTGCACGTGGATGGTAATAAAAAATAAATAATAATGCATATACATGTGCATGTCCATGTGCGTGAGATGATGATGATGATGATAATAATAATAATAATAACAGTAATAATAATAACAACAACAACAATGCATGTGATAATAGAATAACGCACATGCAGTGCATATGCAGTGCATGGTAATAAATAATAACTCATAGCGCATGTGAACATAATAATAACAACAATAGTAACATTAATAATAATAGTTCATGTGATAATTGAATAACACACATGTATTGAATGTGCGCGTGTATGGTAATTAAAAATAACGCACGTGCAGTTGCATTTGCATTTGATGAAAATAACAATAATAACAATAATAGTAATAATAACAATAACAATAAAAATGAATGTGATAATAGAATAATGTAGGTGCATTGTGCGTGCGCGTGCAAGGTAATAAATAATAACGGACGTGCATGTGCATTTTCATGTGATGATGATAATAATAATAGTAATAATAATAATAATAACAATAACAACAACATCAACCTACGCGTGTGCATGTAAATAAATAATATATAATAAAGAATATATAATAACTTATGTGCATCTGAATCTGCATGTGAGGATAATAATAATAGTAATAACAATAATGAAAATTATAATAATGATAATGATAATAATGATAATGATAATAATGATAACAATAACAAGTGTGATAATAAAATAACACACATCCTCACAACCCCTAACAAAACCAAACAAACACTAATAACCCCTAAGAACCACTAATAAACCCAAATAACACCAGAAACCCACTATTAAACCCTAAAACCCTAATAAACACTAATAAAGCATAATAACCAATAATAAACCCTAAAAACCCTATTATACTCATACCGACGCCGGCTTGTCTGTAGGGCTCCTCCGTTTCGTTTGCCCTGCGCCAGATCTGGAGGGCGCGGTGTCAACCCCGGCATGCTTCTGGACCCTCAAATGTCTTCCTAGTTCGATGTCGGCTGTAGGTATGGATTGGTGTGCTTAGGTTTGGGTAATGTTTCTTGGAGGAGGGAGGATTTGGTTTCTTCTGATTCTATGTCTCTTGCTGCTACTTATGGTCTTTGGTTGTGGTTCTATGCACTGTTTTTTGACATGCAATGGTGGATTTGATTTGATGTGGGTGATGGAGAGTTTGTTTGATGGAATGGTTGTCTGGGGAGAGCTTTATCGGATGGGATGGTTATGCTGCGTGGCTGTGATGTTTTGGTGTTGGTGCTGGATGCTGTTCTGGTGCTGGTTGGCTGGATGGTGTTGTGGTCTATTTTTCTGGTGGTGAATGGTTGTGGTGGTTTGAAATGGTGTTGTTGGTGCTGATAGATATTTGTTGTGCTGGTTGTTGTTTGGATGGGAGGTACTGGATGCTGGTTTTCTTAGTTTGGATGATGCGAGGTGCTGGATGTTGGGATGCTGGATGATGGTGGTGGCTGCTTTCCCTTGTGTGTTTTCTTTTTCGTTCTTGAATTTTCTTTTTTTGGGTCTTTTTTATTGGGTCATTAAGGGTTTTTTGGGTGTGGGTCGATTGACCCCTCCCCTCCCTTGTCTGCTGAGTCTCTTTTTCTTTATAATAATTTGGGGGGGGGGGGGGCGGGAATAGCCCGACCCTCGCATCTTCTTTGCCTAACAACCCCATAATAAATCGTAAAAAACCCTAACAACCCCAAATAAATCGTAACAAATCCTAACAATGTGAAATAAATCGTAACAGATTGAAGCAAACCACAACAAACCCCTAATGAACTGCAATAAACCCTAACTAATCATAATAAACACTAATAAATCATAATAAACCCAAATAAAAATTAATAAACCTTAATAAATAAAATAAACCCTAAGAATCCCTAATAAATTCTAAATAACCCTAAAAAAGGTAGATAAACCCAAAAAAAATCTATTAATGCCTACAAAATACCAATAAAACCCAAATATACAATAAAAATGCTAATAAACCATAAAAAATCCTAAAGAACACTAATTAACCCTAAATAACCCTAATAAAACCTAAATAACCATAATAAACTCTAAAGAACACTAAAAAATCCTAAAGAACCCAAAAAACACTAAAACACATTACATAAACCCTAAAAATTACTACAGTACCCAATCAAACCCCAAAACACACTAAACAACCCTAACAACCCCTATCAATCCTGAAAAAAAATTCTTTAATACCCCCAAAAAAACCATTCAAAACCCATAAAATACCATAAAAACCATAAACACCGGTTAACAACCCTTAAAACCCTAAAAACCACTACATACCATAAACAACAATTAAAACCCTAAAAAGGAAACAAATAGATACATAAACTCAAAAAACAATACATAAACCCTAAAAATGCATCATAAACCCTAAAAACGCAACATAAACCCAAAAAACGCAACATAAAACCAAAAAACGCTACATAAACCCAAAAAGAACTACCTAAACCCTAGAACTGTAACATAAACCCTAAACAATGCAATATAAACATTAAAAACGCTACATAAAACCTAAAAAACACAACATAAACCCTAAAAACACTACATGAACTCTAAAAACATTAAATAAAGCCTAAAAATGCAACATAAATTCTACATAACCCCAAAAAATGCTACATAAACCCAGAAAACGCAACATAAACCCTAAAAATGCTACATAAAACCTAAACCCTAAACAAGCTACATAAACCATAAAAACATTATATAATACCTAAAAAATACTACATAAAACCTAAAACCGCTAACTAAACCCTAAAATCACTACATAAACACTAAAGGTGCTGCATAAACTCAAACAACGCTACACAAACACTAATAAATGCTAAAAAAACCCTAAAGACACTTCAAAACCCACAAAAATATTAAACCCTAATATACCATATTATAAAATATTAAACCCTAATAAACACTACTCAACCCTAATAAACACTACTCAACCCTAATAAACCCTAAACATACCTACTCAACCCTAATAAAACTGTAAAAATACCTAGTCAACCCTAATAAACCTTAACACACTTTAATAAACCATAATAAACCCCACTAAACCCTAAAAACACAAATATACCATTAAAAAGCCTTAAAACCCCTAATAAATGCTAATAAAACCTTACAAAGCATAAAAGAACTAATAAACCCCAATAAACACTACTGAACCCTAAAACCCCTAATATACCCTCTTAAAATTTAATAAACCACAATGAATTGTAATAAACCCTAATAAATCATAATCATACCCGAAAATACCATAATATACCATAATATACCCTAAAAACCCAACTCAATCATAATAAAACCCTAAAAATACCTAATAAACCCTAATAAACCTTAACACACCATAATAAACCCTAATAAAATCCTAATAACCCCCAACTGACCCTAAAAAATGCAAATATACCATTAAAAATCCTTAAACCCCAACAAACCATAATAAATGTTAATAACACCTGAAAATTCTAAAAAATTAGAGTAAAACCTAAAAATACCTCTAACAATAACAATAGTAACAACAGATGTGCATGTGCATATACATTGGCATTGTTTAAATAATAAATCATAACGCACGTGCATGTGCAAATGCCTGTGCATTTGCATGTGAATAATAATAAATGGAAAATTGTAAATAATAACGCATGTGAATTACATGTGTATATGCATGTGTATGTGAATGATAATAAATAATAAATAATAACGCACATCCAAGTGCATTTTCATGTGCATGGTAATAAATAATATATAATAACGCACATGTATGTGCATTTACATGTAATGATAATGATAATGACGCATGCACGTGCATGGTAATAAATAATAAATAAAAACTCACGTGCATGTGCATTTGTATTTGATGATACAAACAACAACAACCACAATAATAATAATAATAATAATAACAATAATAGAATAATGCAAGTTTATTTCATGAGCACGTCCATAGTAGTAAATAATAAATAAATAATAATAAATATGAACGCACATGCTTGTGTATGTGCATTTACATTTGATTATAATATTAACAACACTAATTGTAATAATAATAATAATAACAATAACGCATGCACATGCATGGTAATAAATAATAACGGTCGTGCATTGCATTTCCATGTGATGATGGTGATAATAATAATAATAATAATAACAACAACGCATGTGATAATAGAATAACTCATGTGCATTTAATGTGCGTGTATGTGCATTCGCATGTGCATTTTCATATGATGAAAATAACAACAGCAACAACAACAACAATAACAACAACAACCACAATAATAATAATAACAATAATAATTACAATACATGTGATAATAAAATAACGCGTTTGCATTGCATGTGCATGTGCATGGTAATAAAAATATAATAATAACCCACATGCATGTTCATGTTCATGTGGATGATATTATGATAATAAAAATAATAATAACAGTAATAATAAGTTATAGTTGTTTGAAAAACAGCAGACATGACAAAAATGCTAGAAATGGGGTCTCGAAAAACCTAACAAATCACAGAGTCATTGAAAAAGGCATAACTTATTTTTCGGGTGTCCATTTCCACTCCGTCAATAGTCAAACTGAATCTCATGGAACGAACTATGATAAAAACATGTGTCGGAGGCCGAACAGATACACATATCAGAAGTTATGACCATTTTAAGAAAAAATTGACCGGGATTCGTACATGGAAATGGATTTTTGGAGGCCTTCTGATAGGTTTCTTGGATTTTAAGGTCCCAAACATGACTTGAACTATGTTCAAGTCATACTTCTGCGTAGATATCTTCGCTACTTTCAATTTGATATGTGGTAGAGCTCAAATGGACTATCGGAGCGAATGTTATTTTTGTTTGAAGTTGGACATTTTTTTGGATTGGTTTAATTAATATATATTATATTTATTTGATCTTCACATAGTTTCTACTAAACTTGATCTTCACTCATCTCAGGAGCTTCGATTTGACTGGTCACAGTGCTCAAACGGACACCCGAAGGTGACATTATGCTTATTTTAGTGAGTTACAGGTTTCTTAGGTTTTTAGGCACTAGGAGAGTTGCTCAATTTAAAACGACAATAACATCTACTATGTGTGTTCATTTTGGATCTACCACGTACCAAATCAAATATTGGGAAATGATACACACTCTGGTAACCACTGAAACCCATTCTTACATTCTTCATCCCCCCAAAAGACCCAAAATCCCTTTGGATGGTCAAAAGATTGGATTCTGGTGTCCGTTTTGCAATAACTTCTTCTATGGGTGTCCGTTTTGCCTCTACCACATATCAAATCGAATCTTGCAACTAGACCTACACTCCTATAACCACTGAAGCACCTTATCACATTCGTGAAGGCCCAAAAGGAACTTAAACCCTCCAAAAGACCATCACTTCTACTCCGGGAGTCCGTTTTGCCTCTACCATATATCTAATCGATGATTTTGGCTAGATCTACACATCTATGACAAATCGGAAGACCTTACCACTTTAGTAACATCCCCAAAAGGTCGTTGTGTCCTCCGAATGACCATAACTTTTTCTCTGGGTGTCTGTTTCACCTCTACCACATATCAAATTGAAGCTTGAGACTAACTCTACACATCTGTGACAACCATGAACAAGTAAATAACCCTAAAAAACAATGAATAACCCCATAAACACTAAAACCCATTAAAAACCATGTAAAACCATAGAAAACCCTAACAAACCCTTACAAAACCAAATAAACACTAACAAACCCTAACAAAACCTAACAAACCCAAAAAATGCTAAAAAACATAACAGACCCTAACCAACCCTATAAAACCCTAACAAACACTAACAAGCCCTAACAAACCCCAAGTAGAATTAAGAAATCCTAATAAACCATAAAACCCAAAGAAACCCAAAAAACCAATAAGAAACCATAAGAAACCCTAAAACCATAAAAACCCTAACAAAACCCTAAGCAAACCTAAGAAACACTAACACACCCTTAAAAACCCTTACACACCCTTGGAAACCCGAACACACCCTTAGAAACCCTAAGAAACCCTTAGACACCCTAAATCACACTAATAAGCACTAATAAATCCTAACAATCCATACCAACCAATAATAAACTATAATAAACCATAATAAACCATAATAAACCCTAAAACCACTACTAAACCCTAATAAACACTAATAAATCATAATAAAACCTAAAAACCGAATTAGATCCCAATAAAAGCTACAAAATACCTAAAAACCCAAATATACCACAAAATTCTATAAAACCATTCAAAACTCTAATATTCACAAAAAAAACCCTAACAAACCCGGAAAAACATGACAAAACCCTAAAAAACCCTAAAACCCCTAAAAACTTGAAAAATCTGAAAAAACCAGAAAACAAACCCGAAAAACCCTAAAAACATCAAAAAAAACCTCAAAAAACACTAAAAAACCAAAAAAACCCCTAAAACGCTAAAAACCAATAAGAAGCCTAAAAATTCCTAACATAACCCTAAGTAGCCCAATGAAACCCTTAAAAACCCTTAACACCCCTAACAAACCCTAAAAACCTCAAAAGAAACAGTAATACACCATAAAGAATCCTAAAGATCCCAAAAAACCATAAAGAACCACTAATTCCACTAACAACGCTACATAAACCTTAACAATTGCTATTAAAACCCGAAAAATGTTTTAAAACCCACAAAATGCATCAAATCCCCAAAAAATTCTAAAATTACCCTAACAAAGCATAAAAAATCCAAACACACCCATTAAACCAAAAAAAACACATAAAACCCCAAACAAATCAAACAAACCGTAACAAACCCTAAAACCCTAACAAAACCTAACAAACCCAAACAACCACTAATAACCCCTAAGAATCACTAATAAACACTAATAACCCCCAAAACCAAATATTAAACCCTAAAAACCTTAACAAACACTAGTAAACTGTAATAACCTGTAGTAAACCCTAACAAACTCTATTAGACCCTAATAAATTCTACAAAACCCATGAAACCCCATGTATACAATAAAAAATAGTATTAAACCATAATAAGCCCTAATAATCACTAAAAACCCCAAAAATACCGACAAAACGCTACAAAAACCTTTAAATAATAGCCTACAAAACCCTACAACCCACTAATAAACCCTAACAAACCCTAATAATCCAAAAATAAATCATAACAAACCCTAACAGCCCAAAATAAGTCGTAAAGAATCCTAAAAATACCAAATAAATTGTATCAAACATAAACAAACCATAAAAACCCCTAATAAACCACAATAAACCCTCACAATTCATAATAAACCCTAATAAATCCTAATAAACTCAAATACATGTTACTAAACCCAAATAAATAAAATAAACCCTAATAAAATAAAAAATGCTAATAAACTGTTAAAAATCCTAAAGAACACTTATAAACCTTAAAGGACCCTAATAAACCCTAAAGAACCATATTACAATCTAAAGAAGACTAAAAATCCTAAAGAACCCCCGAAAAGCTAAAACACATTATATAAACCATAAAAACCGCTACAATACCCAAACAAACCCTAAAACCCACTAAAAAACCCGAACAACCCCTATCAATCCCAAAAAAAAAAGATAAACCCATAAACCCCCAAAAAAACCATTTAAACCCCATTAGATACCATAAAAAACCATAAACATCCATTAACAACCCTTAAAAACACAAAAAGACTACAAACCATAATCAACCATTAAAACCCTAAAAAGGGATTCAAATAGATAAATAAACCCTAAAAACGTTACATAAACCCTTAAAATGCAACAAAACCCCTAAAAACGCAACATAAACCTCAAAACTCAACATAAACCCAAAAAATGCAACATAAACCCTAAAAACACTACATAAACCATATAACTGTATCATAAACACTAAAAACACAACATAAACCCTAAAAATGCAATATAAACATTAAAAAATGCTACATAAAACCGAGAAACACAATATAAACTCTAAAATCACTACATGAACCCTAAAAACATTTCATAACCCCTTAAAATGCAACATAAACGCTACATCACCCCAAAAAACGTTATATAAACCCAGAAAACACAACATAAACACTAAAAAATTCTACATAAAACCTAAATCCAAAACACGATACATAAACCCTAAAAAAGTTACATAAACCCTAAAAATGATACATAAAATCTAAAATTGCTAACTAAACACTAAAAATGCTACATAAACACTACAAATGCTACATAAACTCTAACAATGCTACACAAACCCTAAAAATGCTACGAAAACCCAAAATACGCTTTAAAACCCCCAAAAATATTAAACCCTAATATACCATAATATAAACAATTAATCCCTAATAAACCCCTAATAAACTCTAATAATCCCTAAAAATACCTTATAATCCCTAAATTCCATAAGAAACTCTACTCAACCCTAATAAAACCCAAAAATACCTAATAAACCATAATAAATGAGAATAAAACCTAATAAATCCTAAAAGAATGTTAAGAAAACCTAAACAACCCTAACCAACCCTAATAGACACTACTAAACACTAATAAACCCTAATAAACCCCAAACAAACCCTAAAAATCCCTAATAAACCATAAATAAATCCAAATAAACCCTACTCAACCCTAACAAACCATAACACACCATAATAACCCCTAATAAAACCCTACATAACCCTAATAAAGAAAAAAATGCTAGTATACCTTAAAAAATCCCTAGAAACCCTGATAAACTCTAATATAACCTAATAAACCCTGAAAAATCTTACAAACAATAAAAAAGGACCACAAACAATAAAAACGTTCTATATTACCTAAAAAGACCTAAAAACACTAATATAACCTAATAATGAAAAAATGATAATATACCTTAAAAATCCCTAGAAACCCTAATAAACCATAATAAGCTCTAATATAACCTAAGAAACCCTAAAAATGCTCACAAACAAAAACAAAAAGCTAACAAACAATAAAACACGTTGTATTATCTAGAAATACATAACAAACACAAATATAACCTAATAAAAAAACTAATAAACCCCTAACAAACCCTAATAAACCCTAAAAAATCCTAACAAACCCAGTTGAACTCCTCATGTATTAATCTTGTTTTAAGGATCACAAATCTTATTCAACCTAGTTAACTCCTATAAATTATATCCAATAATGTGTATTTATGTTTAATGTTTTCTCATGCTTTAAGAAGAGCCATGCAAGATCTTAATTGCTCTATATTTAGTTTACTTACTTTATACTATCTTTGATATACTCTCATAATACCTTCTTTGAAAAATGCTTAAGTATAATCATTTCTATTATCATCATTATTTAAGTCTGAACACAGTCACTTTGAAAAGTCTAAGACGCTATGAGTCTGCCACTGGCTATGTATTTCTAGCACCATGATGCCAAACACCGTGAAGCAGACATCGTGAAGCCAAACACCATGAAGCAAACCATGTGAATCCAGACATCATGATGAAGACACCATGACCATAAGACACTGTGAACCAAGACACTATGAAGCAGACATTGTGAACAAGAAACCATGAACAAGACACCGTGGACAAGACACTGTGAAGCAAGACACTGTGAAGCAAGACATTGTGAAGCAGACACCGTGAACAAGAAACTGCGGCCGTGAGACACCATGACCATGAGACACCCCGTGATCAATCAAGACACCGTGTGAAGGAGACACAGTTCCATGACTTACTGTGACACCGTTTCTTAAACTATTATGACTTCTTTCAATTTAATTTCTAACAGTCATATTTGATTATTTCAATGCACTTTCATAATTAATGTTTCTTTGTAGACATATCATCAGATAGTACAAGGTACGAGGTGCAGAACACATGTAACTTGTCGGCTCCAACACATGCATTCCAATTTAAAAGCGTAGTGTGGCCAAGAATCAGTACGTGCGTGATACAAAAACAAAAAGAAAGGCTGTGAGAACAATAATTAAGAAGATACTTAGAGGAAGTTTCAAAAGAAAGGAACACTGCATGAAACTCGAGACTGCTAAACACACGAAGCATATTTGAAGCTTAAAGAACATCTTCGCTCATTGAACCTCATGAAGAAAACAAGCTGAATCACGATACTCTGTTTTCCACACAACTTCCAGAGAAGGACTCAAAGCTTCATCTGCTTCAATCCAAAGGAGTCTAGAGCTACATTGACATCACAAAAGAGCATTCTAAGCTTGTCTCTATATTCTTACTCTTCTATGATCATTCTTTTCCTTACATTACGAGAATTTTGTGCATCTATCGTTCTGGACACACACTGGCTCCTAAGCTAAACTAGAGGATATTGAAATCCTCAAACCAAACTCTTTATACCTTTGTCCATCCCACATAGAACTATGGTAGAGGTCTGAGAACCTGGACCACTTGTGTGCTATTGTTGTTGCTTTCCCGACACTACCAAAAAACTGGGCAAGGCAGGCACCTACCTTTATCAATGCTAACGGAAAAGCACTGATAAAGGGGCAAGACATTATCAGCGCTAAAAAAAGCTGTGATAAATGTACCCTTTTCATCTCTAAAACAAGCACTGATAAAGGTGTAACCTTTATCAGTGCTTTTTTTAATGGTGAGAAAGGGTACATTTATCATCACTTTAAATATCCCTATATCAGCGCTTTTCTTAGCACTGATAAAGGTTACATTTATCAGCGCTTTTCTTAGCGCTGATAAAGTTCATGGTATACATTAAAAAAACATTTTATAACTAAATATATATATATATAATTAAATAATAATAAGATTAATAATAAATATATTTATTAAATTTATACGATTTATTAGATTTATTAATTCATTATATTCATTAGATTTTTTAATTCGTTATATTTAATATATATACTTATTATATTTGTTTATATTTAATGTATTTTTTTTATTTATAAATATATAATACTTTTTAATATATATGTATAATTAAAATTATTGAATATATTTTTTTTCCAAGGAATTAGGGTCAATGAATATATCATGCGTATATTTTATGTGATCATATATGTGTATGAATAATGTTCATTTATAGATTATAATTCCATATCACGTTGATGTGTTGTTGATTTATAATTCATTATATTACCCATATAATATAAATGTTCTAAAAAATGTACACTTATAATTAAAATTACATTAAATTTCAAAAAAATATAAATATTTTATTATATTTTCAATGATATATATATAAATATACTTTTAAAATAATATTATAAGTATAAATAAAGATATATTTATTTAGAGTTTTAATTGTTAATAAATACATATATATATATATATATTTATCATAAATATCATTTTAAATAAATATATAATAATATAAACAAATTATTAAATTTATACATTTATCAGTGCTTTTATTAGCACTGATAATGTATGGATTTATCAGTGCTACAAAAGCGCTAATAAAGTGGCTTTTCATCAGCACTAAAATGAAAATCTATGATAAATACCCCCTTTATCAGTGCTCTTTACTAGCGCTGATAAAGGTCCCCGCAGGATGTATAAGTGGCACTGGGTCCTCCTCCCTCCCGCACCTAGTCAAGCTTTTGCGGAAGCCCTACCCTGTGCCTCCGCCACTGGCTCCTCTCCGCCGCGACCTCCTTCCCCTCCTCCTATACTAAGGTCGCCGCCTCATTCTCCTCCTCCGATGCCTCGTTCTCCTCCTCCACCTCTTGCCGTGACTCCTCCTCCCCACAACCTGTCAATCGCGGAACCCCTACCCTGCGCCCCCACCGCTGCCTCTTCTCCGCCGCGACCTCCTTCCCCTCCTCCTCTACTATGGCCACCACCTCATTCTCCTCCTCTGATTCCTACTTCTCCTCCTCCTCCTCCTCCTCCACTGCGGCTCCTCCTCCTCCTCCTCCTCCTCCTCTGCCACAACTCTTCCTCCTTTTCCTCCTCCATCGTGGCCTCCTCATCCTCCTCCTCCACCTCTGCCTCCTCCTCCTCCTCCTCCTCCTCCTCCTCCTCCTCCACCTCTGCCTACTCCGCTGCCTCCACTACATCCGCTACCTCCACTACCTCTGAACTACCTCCGCTGCCTCCGCTGACTCTATTCTGCCTCCGCTACCTCCGCTGTCGATGCCTCATCCTCCTCCGCCACCGGGTCCTCCTCCTTAAGGTGAGTAAAATTTCATTTTCATGAATTAAATATGTTTGTATTTATTGTCAATATTGAGATTAATTATGATTTGGTGTGATTCTTGTGTGTGATGCTTGTGTGTGTACCACATGTATATGTCGTAGGTTACTTGTTTGATCTTGATTAGCTCTCCCCACAATATCCTTGTGATAGAAACTTGAATAGAGATAGTATTTTTTGTGAATGGTTGTTACACTATATTAGGATTTCACTCCGTGTAGTGGCCCTTAGTATGGATGTTTTTTTGATTTTGGATACTACACAATTGTAACACCCCGAGATTTTATGAAAAATATTCTTTTTAATTTCATTAATGCCTTGTGTTGTACGCTACACCAAAAGGAGCTTGCACAACAAGTATCCTTGACTTTCCTTTCATTACACGCAATCACGACCTTTCTTGATAGCGTGTGTAGTACGCAATACCGAGTTTCACTAAACAACGATATGCTATTAAAATATTATTAAAACTAGCCGTTATGAATAGTAATAACCAATTTTTGAAATTTTGTAAATTTTATTTTTCAAAATGGACTTCATTTTTGGATTTGGAATATCGAAATTAGCTTAGGGTGAAATTTTTATGATTTTCGGATAACTTTCATATTTTGATGAATAGTGAAAATTACTAAATTTTAATTAAAAAACAACTTTTTCAATCGAAATAATTAATAGTGATAAATTATTAATTTGAGTGGTTTTAAAGTATATTTAGAATATATTTTTACAATTTAATACAATGTTGGTCATTGGATGTAATTTCACATTTAAACCAGTTATAAACAAGTGTCAATCTTTTGATAGTTATTATCTCTTAAAAACACGCCTTTTGTTTTGACGACGGGAATTAATTTTTAAATTAATTAATGCAACCAATATGTTTTGAATTTGGTAAAATAGAAATCATTTTTTAGTTCATAATATCAAATATATCTTAGGCCTAATTTTTGGAATTTTTCTGAAAACTTTCAATTTTTGATGAATAGTGAAACCACTAGGTGGTAGTTAAAAAAACTGAATTTTTCATAAAACATAATTTTACCACTTCTGTGAGTGGAATTACAAGAATCCGAGAGACATGGTTGATTACGTAAGTAAAATTTGGTTCAATGAGATGAAAATAATTTTTCGTGAATAGTAACTTTTTACTTTTATTTACTACGGTTAAAAGTAAATAGGGTAATTAAGTGTAAAAATGATATTATTATTATCCTAACACATGTCCAAATTCTTTTGGATAAGTTTAATTCAACCAAAAACAAGATTAGGAATAATATATGACCATTTAGGCTCATTTGGATTATATTAGGACATTTATTATTAATTAATTCAAAGAAGAGTAAAAAGAGTTAAAATCAAAGTTTATTTAATAAAACATTTTTAATATAGGGTTATACATAAGATAAATTCAACTATAAATATTCATTAAAAATATAAAAATATTTCCTACATAATGGTATTTTATTTGTAATTTTTATACATTAAATAATTTAATTTATTTATGACACAACGATGATACAGTAATTATCTTATTAATGAAATATTGACATAATTGATGTTATAAATAATAAAATAAATATAATTTGAGACTTTTTATGAATTCCACTAATTTATAGGTTAATATGACATGTTAGTATTGATTTAATTAACTTTTTTCGAACTTATCATTCTGTTAGGATTTTCACAAAAATCAATTACTAAATAGTGTCAAAATTGACATAAAATAGTTTTTAAAACAAATATTATATTATTAATTGTTATTTTATTCCTAAAAATATAAGTTTCGGCCACATTACTTAGATAAGGTTATATATATTAATAATAAACAACTTGGGGTTCGTTTGGCTTGATATAGTAAGTTTATTAACCTTATAGTATAAGAACACAAGAAGACACGGTAAAAGTAAAATGATTTAACTTAATGTTAAATCTAAATGATAAGGTTAAAATAGGAACCTAAACATGTCTAAATTCTATTGGATGAGAGGATTTCGACCCATCCCCACCTTATCCTCTAAATAAATCAATTTGGAGCTATTTAAAACCGAACTTGACTTTATAATAAAATAATATTTTTAGTTATTCCAAAGGTGCCCCTCTCCTCCCTTATAAAAGGGCACCACCTACCTCTCTTCCTCACACAACTTTGAGCCTTCAAGCTTGGCCAACCCCTGCAAAATTCTCTTCTCCACTTCCCTAGAGACATCATAGAGGTTCTGGTCTTCTTAAAAGACCAATTTTAGTGCCCTAAAAGAAGGTCTCAAAGAAGCACTTCAAAGAAGAGGTAATGTCTGTTACCAATTCTTCCATCTTTATTTCTTCTTCCACTTCTTCTTCTTTAGTCGTTTCATTATGAAGTAATAACATCCGTATCACTCATATACTGATATGTTATTATAATTATGAAACACCCCTATTTCACCATCTATCCATCCTACGGAAAAAGAAATCACCGCGCGTGCGTACGAACTGAATATCGTCTCCACGCCGTGGTGTAATCTATTTTCCACCACCACCTTACTTGGATGGGTATAATGGTGTAAATAATGACCATATATGACTATTATAAAGTGATATTGATTCTGAAATAGTATACATATACTCCAATACAATTCCACAATCATAGGAACGATATCATCACTCGTGTGTACGTACGGAATACCGTCTCCACGATGTGATGCGACTCGTTCTACATGATATTCATTTAATAATGATTATATAAATGAATTGAATGAATGAATATGATATATATTACACTAATACCATTCTGGAAATGAGGTATCTATAACCTAAAGAGAATAATAAGAATTTATTCGACAAAACACGCATAAGAACAAAAAGTTATAAACACCCAAATAACAAGTAGCAATGAAATATTACTAATAAGAAGCTAAGAATATGACCATATATGATATCATAAAAATAAGTATGATTCTGGAATAAGTCAATAACATTATTTAAATCATTATATAGGAGTTTCAGACACTTACAAAGCAAGTCGGACCTAAGGTAAGGGAAATATCACAATCTCATTTTTATCCGAGATTGTTTATACTTTAGTATTTACTGGGGTGTATTTTATCATCCACATCCATGTTTCCTCAATATGTAATATTATTTCCATTCACCTACAATTGTTTAAATCCTATTTTACCCTTCGGTGAGTTTTTAGTAAAAGATATGAAAGGAATCTTTTGTCGTTTTTCGTACAAGGTACTTTTTGACTTTTCCGACAAAAGTCCGAGAAGAATGTTTTTTTTAACTTATACGGAATGAATGGATTTTTAAAAAATTATTTCCAAGAAGCTTCCTTTACAAATTATAAAGTTTATTTTTAATAAAAATCTTTTAGTTTAAAATTGTAAGACATGTTAAGAAAGGAAAATGTTTTTGAAGTAGAAAGGATATTTTCCTCAAGAATGAAGTTCAAGTGTTTTATCAAAATTATTTTCCATCTAAGATAATAAAGGGTTGTGTTTCTATCCCTATTATTACATGGATTTGATTATGTTGTGATGGAAATATTTTTATGAATTCCTTTATCTTGTATGAATTGTTTTATGATGTCATGTTGTTTAAGAATCCCATTTTTATTAAATGGGTTATGCAATGATGTATGATTTATGATTTTGTGGCACACATAAGAATGGTATCATTATGAGATGGGTGGGACCTATATCTCCATCCAATGCATTGGGTAAAGATTTTATATCTCATGAGATAGACATGGCTGGAATGGTAGGTTATACCGGTTCAGTAAAACAGGACTGAAACGAGGGTGACTCGGTTCAAAAAGGGACTTTGTCCACTAAGATAGTCTTGGCAATGAGTCTTGACTAACAAGAAATGATTCTCTTTGATTATGTGTGTATGCCACAAAGTTTCATGTTTTAAGTTATGATTATTGGGATTATATTTCACTACTATGATTTATCCCATGTTATGAAATTATGATCTCTTTTGCAGGTTAAGATTTCCAAAAGATATGTTCTCATGAATATGATGTGATTGATATTTATTTTGTTTACCCTTACTGAGCATTTGAGCTCACCCTTTTATGTTTTCTTTTCCCCAGGATATAAAGAAAGGTTTTAGGTAAGAAAAAAAAGGAAGATCTTTATGGGAGATGTTGAAGATCTTTCACCATGACTAGAAGATTATATTCCGAGTTTCGAAAGACACTAAACTATTACGGTCCTTGTGTGTGTGTTTTTGTAATGTACTAAGTATTCCGTAAAAGTAATGTAATGTCCATGTACGTTAAGCTTCGGGTCTCTACAGTTGGTATCAGAGGAAAGGTTTAGTCAACCTTTGGAAACTAGGATGCAAAAACGTTAGTGAGATCCCTAGAGATATTTCTTAGGTATGTCTAGGGATTTCCCTAAGGTTAAGTATATGTATAGGTTATTGTACTAGAATTACGCTAACGATCATATAATTAAACCTAAGATGTTGGATATTGAGGATACTCCCCCTTTATTATGTTGTTTTCCCTAGCATGATTTTTTCCTCTCACACTATTCTTTTTGGGTTTTAGATGATGGCTGGAACCCGAAGGAACCGTGTTGATCAATGCAATGGATGATGCAATTATTGTCCTCCTGAACAAACAAATGTTATGGGAGATGGAGTGCAAAATCTTATTACTATACTTACACAAGCTATGAATCATTCTGGACTTCCAAATGAGCAGAGAAGGGAACAATATTCTATTGAGTCCTTCATGAGGCAACGTCCACCTTATTTCAGTGGGACTTCCGATCCACTTGTTGCTGAACAATGGATCAATACCACTGAATAGATATTTTCAGTTCTTCAATGTTCTGAACATGATAAAGTCATCTTAGCAGTATATCGTTTGGAAGGTGAAGCTGATCAATGGTGGAATCTTATCAAGAATACAAGGCCAAGAGATGAAATTGAGTCCATGGAATGGGACGAGTTCAAGAACTTTTTTTTCAGTAAGTACTTCCCTCGTATTCTTCGAACAAATATAGAAGAGGAGTTTCTTGAGATGAAGCAGAAGGATGATGAATCTGTTGGTATATACGAAGCGAATTTTACAATATTTGCAAGGTATGCATCTGGCATTATCATCCAACCTGAAAGTAAAGTTGATCGATTTTTCAGTGGCTTAAAACCAAGTCTTCGAAGGGAATTAGCTATAAGAGACTTCAGTAGCTATGAAGAAATTGTGCGTTGTGCTATCAAGGTAGAAATGGAAGTTGGTGTTACATATCCATCTCATGGTTTTGACAAGAAACGAAAGATGGAGTTCACGGAGAAATCTCAGAATAATGGTGAAAAGAATATGAATGTTTCCTTATGCACAAAGTGTGGAAAGAAGCATGGTCGAGATTGTCTTAAAAGGAATAGAAAATGTTTTAAGTTTGGAAAAGAAGGTCATCGAGCAGCTGAGTGTCGAAGTAATGGAAAAAGGGTTTCTAATGATGTGAATAAAGCAAACACTGCAGAGAACACACCACCAACGCTTCAATGCTTCAAGTACAAGGAAATGGGGCATTATGCTAATAAATGACCTAATCCAAGGGTTAGTGATGATCGACATGAGCAACCACTTAAGGAAAAGGACAAAGGGAAGTCACATGAGATCACTATTGGCGATGTTGAATATGACAAGATGTGGTGGAATGATTAAGTGTTTATGTAATGGGATTCCAAAATAATTTTGTATCATGGAGTATTGGAATATTTATGTATTGGTCTAATGTGGTATTCAAAGTGATTGAGATATTTTTGGAAATAAGATGATATGCGCATAATGAAGGGAAAACGAGAAAATGAAATGTTTAACAGTATTCATGAGCTCATGATTGATATAAGGACTAAGTGATATCTTGGTTTGAGTATATAGAATTTTGAGGATTTTGGTATGTGGAAAGTGTTAACTTTTAACTGCATTCATGTTTTCACTAAGGTTCAATGGGTATTCAATCTTCAAGAGAATACATGATTAAGGTATTCACATTTTTGTAATTTGACCGACAAGATATATCTTATGATATATGGGGGATAAATGATGGCATTCACGTTATTGTTCTGTGACATTTCAAGTAATCATTTTCTTTATACTATGAGCTTGGACCGAAGTATTTTAGATAAGCCTAAAGATTAGAATGGATTATGTTGGACATAAGTTAGGATAAAACGTTTTTCGATATTATTGATGGGATGTTATAGTAATATAGCTTTAGAAAAAGGACAACCTGCAGGACGGGCGACAGCCCATCGCGTCGGACAAGGCTGTGGGAATCGAACCCACAACCGAAGTGCGACTGGCCTTTATCGCCTATCATTGGCCTACAGGAAGTCCCTGGTTAGTAGAAACTAATTTTATTTTATTAAGCGGTATGATATATGAAGTATAAGTTCATTTTTGGAACCATATACGATTAACCATAAGATGGACTTATAACTTTTGCTAACCTTTTGTTTGAAAGAGATGGAATGACCCATCATTCTATCACATGATCTGCTAACACATCACGAATGACAAATTCAACTTCATTTCTTTAAGAGATGAAGTGGAAATTGTCCAAAGAACGACAAATGGTGAGACTATACCAAAATCACGAAAGTATTTCTTCTAATTCCAATTTCATCAACTTTAGGGAAATGATCTTGAAAACCAAAAATGTTGTCCTAGTGCTCTTATATCTGATGAATCAGATGGTACCTTAGATCGTCACAAATTTATGGCTTTGTGATTGCTGGCTTTTCCATAGCCATGTTATCTACCACTCTCCATCAGAACATGATGGTTAGATTTTTCTTCCATATCCATATTTTCACCTATGTGGAAACCCAGTGATTAGTTTATTTGGGTAACTGTTACGTTTCATACTTTTGTTTTTAAAGATTGGTTTTGGTATTCCTTTTTACGATGTGGGTTTAGATTAAAGAAACTTTCTAATAGTAAACCATTTATAACCCCGATGAATTTCAAGGGTGAAATTCATTTTAAGGGGGGTAGAATGTAACACCCCGAGATTTTATTAAAAATATTTTTTTTTATTTCATTAATGTCTTGTGTTGTACGCTACACCAAAATAAACTTGCACAAAACTTATCCTTGACTTGCCTTTCATTACACGCAATCACGACCTTCCGTGATAGCGTGTGTAGTACGCAATACCGAGTTTCACTAAACAACGATATGCTATTAAAATATTATTAAAACTAGCCGTTATGAATAGTAATAACCACTTTTTGAAATTTTGTAAATTTTATTTTTCAAAATAGACTTCATTTTTGGATTCGGAATATCGAAATTAGCTTAGGGTGAAATTTTGGTGATTTTCGGATAACTTTCATATTTTTATGAATAGTGAAAATTACTAAATTTTAATTAAAAAACAACTTTTTCAATCGAAATAATTAATAGTGATAAATTATTAATTTTAGTGGTTTTAAAGTATATTTTTACAACTTAATACAATGTTGGTCATTGGATGTAATTTCACATTTAAACCAGTTATAAACAAGTGTCAATCTTTTGATAGTTATTATCTCTTAAAAACACGCCTTTTGTTTTGACGACGAGAATTAATTTTTAAATTAACTAATGCAACTGATATGTTTTGAATTTGGTAAAATAGAAATCATTTTTTAGTTCATAATATCAAATATATCTTAGGCCTAATTTTTGGAATTTTTCTGAAAACTTTCAATTTTTGATGAATAGTGAAACCACTAAGTGGTAGTTGAAAAAAACTGAATTTTTCATAAAACATAATTTTACCGCTTCTGTGAGTGGAATTTCAAGAATCCGAGAGAGACGGTTGATTTCAGTAAGTAAAATGTGGTTCAATGAGATGAAAATAATTTTTGGTGAATAGTAACTTTTTACTTTTATTTACCACGGTTAAAAGTAAATAGGGTAATTAAGGGTAAAAATGATTTTATTATTACCCTAACACATGTCCAAATTCTATTGGATAAGTGTAATTCGACCAAAAACAAGCTTAGGAATAATATATGACCATTTAGGTCCATTTTTATTAGATTAGGACATTTATTATTATTTAATTCAAAGAAGAGTTAAAAGATTTAAAACCAAAGTTTATTTAATAAAACATTTTTAATATAGGGTTATACATAAGATAAATTCAACTATAAATATTCATTAGAAATCTAAAAATATTTCCTACATAATGGTAGTTTATTTGTAATTTTTAGACATTAAATAATTTAATTTATTTATGACACAACGATGATGCAGTAATTATCTTATTAATGAAATATTGACATAATTGATGTTATAAATACTCAAATAAATATAATTTGAGACTTTTTATGAGTTAAACTAATTTTCTAGGTTAATATGACATGTTAGTATTGATTTAATTAGCTTTGTTCTAACTTATCATTCTGTTAGGATTTTCACAAAAATCAATTACTAAATAGTGTCAAAATTAACATAAAATAGTTTTTAAAACAAATATTATATTATTAATTGTTATTTTATTCCTAAAAATCTATTGTTCGGCCAAATGACTTAGATAAGGTTATATATATTAATAATAAACAACTTGGGGTTCGTTTGGCTTGATATAGTAAGTTTATTAACCTTATAGTATAAGAACACAAGAAGACACGGTAAAAGTAAAATTATTTAACTTAATGTTAAATCTAAATGATAAGGTTAAAATAGGAACCTAAACTTGTCTAAATTCTATTGGATGAGAGGATTTCGACCCATCCCCACCTTAGCCTCGAAATAAATCAATTTGGAGCTATTTAAAACTGAACATGACTTTATAATAAAATAATATTTTTAGTTATTCCAAAGGTGCCCCTCTCCTCCCTTATAAAAGGGCACCTCCTACCTCTCTTCCTCACACAACTTTGAGCCTTCAAGCTCGGCCAACCCCTGCCGAATTCTCTTCTCCACTTCCCTAGAGACATCCTAGAGGTTCTGGTCTTCTTCAAAGACCAATTTTAGTGCCCTAAAAGAAGGTCTCAAAAAAGCACTTCAAAGAAGAGGTAATGTCTGTTACCAATTCTTGCATCTTTATTTCTTATTCCACTTCTTCTTCTTTAGTTGTTTCATTATGAAGTAATGACATCAGTATCACTCATATACTTATATGTTATTATAAGTATGAAACAACCCTATTTCACCATCTATCCATCCTACGGAAAAAGAAATCACCGCGCGTGCGTACGTACGGAATACCGTCTCCACGTCGTGGTGTAATCTATTTTCCACCACCACCTTACTTGGATGGGTATACTGGTGTAAATAATGACCATATATGACTATTATAAAGTGATATTGATTCTGAAATATTATACATATACTCCAATACAATTCCACGATCATAGGAACGATATCATCACTCGTGTGTACGTACGGAATACCGTCTCCACGATGTGATGCGACTCGTTCTACATGATCTTCATTTAATAATGATTATATAAATGAATTGAATGAATTAATATGATATATATTACACTAATAAAATTCTGGAAATGAGGTATCTATAACCTTAAGATAAGAATAAGAATTTATTCGACCAAACACGCATAAGAACAAAAAGTTATAAACACCCAAATAACAAGTAGCAATGAAATATTACTACTAATAAGCTAAGAATATGACCATATATGATATCATAAAAATAAGTATGATTCTGGAATAAGTCAATAACATTATTTAAATCATTATACAGGAGGTTCGGACACTTACAAAGCATGTCGGACCTAAGGTAAGGGAAATATCACAATCTCATTTTTATCCGAGATTGTTTATACTTTAGTATTTACTGGGGTGTATTTTATCATCCACATCCATGTTTCCTCAATATGTAATATTATTTCCATTCACCTACAATTTTTTAAATCCTATTTTACCCTTCGGTGAGTTTTTAGTAAAAGATATGAAAGGAATCTTTTGTCGTTTTTCGTACAAGGTACTTTTTGACTTTTCTGACAAAAGTACGAGAAGAATGTTTTTTTAACTTATACGGCATGAATGGATTTTTAAAACATTATTTCCAAGAAGCTTCCATTACAAATTATCAAGTTTATTTTTAATAAAAATCTTTTCGTTTAAAATTGTAAGACATGTTAAGAAAGGAAAATGTTTTTGAAGTAGAAAGGATATTTTCTTCAAGAATGAAGTTCAAGTGTTTTATCAAAATTATTTTCCATATAATATAATAAAGGTTTGTGTTTCTATCCCTATTATTACATGGATTTGATTATGTTGTGATGGAAATATTTTTATGAATTCCTTTATCTTATATTAATTGTTTTATGATGTCATGTTGTTTAAGAATCCCATTTTTATTAAATGAGTTATGCAATGATGTATGATTTATGATTTTGTGGCACACATAAGAAGGGTATCATTATGAGATGGGTGGGACCTATATCTCCCTCCAATGCATTGGGTAAAGATTTTTTATCTCATGAGATAGACATGGCTGGAATGGTAGGATATACCGGTTCAGTGAAACAGGACTGAAACGAGGGTGACTCGGTTCAGAAAGGGACTTTGTCCACTAAGATAGTCTTGGCAATGAGTCTTGACTAACAAGAAATGATTCTCTTTGATTATGTGTGTATGCCACAAAGTTTCATGTTTTAAGTTATGATTATTGGGATTACATTTCACTACTATGATTTATCCCATGTTATGAAATTATGATCTCTTTTGCAGGTTAAGATTTCCAAAAGATATGTTCTCATGAATATGATGTGATCGATATTTATTTTGTTTACCCTTAATTAGCATTTGATCTCACCCTTTTATGTTTTCTTTTCCCCAGGATATAAAGAAAGGTTTTAGGTAAGAAAAAAAAGGAAGATCTTTATGGGAGATGTTGATGATCTTTCACCACGATTAGAAGATTATATTCCAAGTTTCCAAAGACACTAAACTATTACGGTCCTTGTGTGTGTGTTTTTGTAATGTACTAAGTATTCCGCAAAAGTAATGTAATGTCCATGTACGTTAAGCTTCGGGTCTCTACAACAATAGTTAGGCTTGGTAGGGTTTGAACGATCCGTGTTGGTGAATTCATGTCATCAGGTGAGGCATGCCAACAGGATGAGACATATGTTTAGTATGTTCTATATTGTACACTATATTGTACACTATTCTCCTTAGGTTTGAAAAAAACTAACCTTAATAGGGTTTCTACCAATTACTGCCCACTACCCACTCTCTCTAGGTTGGGACATATACCAATTTAAATATCACATCCTTTCTTATAACATATTAGTGCCACCAACATCTCACATTGTGTGTGATTCACATATCCTTTAATTCCACAACATTTTAGCTACTCCCCTCTCACTTACAGTGGGTCTCAACATCACATCACATAAAAAACAATTTGAGGAGGGAATATCTATAGACAACCTCTTACAAAACTACTCCAAACCAATACTAAGTGATCCCAATTTCTATATCTCACATCATATTATCATACAAAAAATGATCTAAGGAGGGAATCACAATATCTAACCTCTATCAAAAGTCAAAATTCACCATCAATAGGTGGATCCCATGGAAGTCACACACCAATCCCCTTTAACCAATGCATTCCCACTCAAATTCGGGTCCTACCAACACCTTATCACTTAAATAAAGGCCATCCATATTGTCTCATGCCACAAAACATATAAATAGTAATCTAAGGATGGTATCTAGATAGCCAACCTATATTACTAGCTTAACCAAATCTTCAATAGGTGGGCCCCATGGATGGTCATACTTCAACTAGGTGAAAGTCATATGAAGTCCCAATCTCTTAGTTGGTCTTACCATAAATGATAAAAGTCACCATAAATTTAGCCTTGCATAATAATCTCCTTAAAACTAACTTTTTTATACCTGAAAATTATTCCCAACCTATCATCAATCTAATTCCACCAATAAGGGAATCTACTGGGTTCTACAAACCTAACCCATCTCTACTAATTGATACCAAAACACACTCATCTCTATAGGGTAATGTCACAACACACATGCTATACTTGATCTAGGCCTCGATAGTCTAGTCTATATCATCTTCTAATTCCCACATTAAAACTCATTAAAACTAAATAATGACCATCCTAATAAACTCACACTATGAGCCTTAGATACCCTATGATAAGTCATCCAGACAATTACCATGACCCTCAATTAGGTACCATATCATATCTCCCCTTGGAGATCTCTTAATCCAATTATAAGGAGGAAATATTCTATGTCACACTTCCCCAATCCCTATTTGGAATATCCTACTCATCACTCACACCATAACTCTTATATATCCTTAAAAGGGTGTTCCCCATCATACGTGATATATAAAACTATATTATCCATCTTTTTTAAGCCTAAGACTCTAATACCTACTCAAATAGCCTTAGAAAACCTATCTAGGATATACAAATCCCATACCAAAATATGATCCTCTCATAAACACAACTAAAAACCTCACCTCCATTGAGACATAATCTTTGGATGATCAGAAAATCACAAACATTCAATAGAACCCTCACTCTATCTCTTGGTGGATCAAAAACACCCTATTAATTCACCTAGGTTGCTCTTGATTTATATCCCATTCACTGGAACACATATACTCATGCATGAATGCATAATCATGCATAAATTGGAACATGGTTTTGTATTATAGGTTCCAACAACCTCAAAAAATGGAGTAACCCCCTCACCATGATCAACTCATCCTTAACCAAGACTATACATGCCTTATCAAATCTGGTACCAATGATTGAGACCCAATCTCAAGACACAATTCCCAAATTATTAATTATAGAAACTTATAATTAATTATTCACCTTAATATAATTAGTAATAATCTTTTAAAGACTCACTGGGATACAAAACACCACCTAAACCACACAAAACATGATGTGTTCATCATACGTGGATAACCTCTAGCCAATAAAAACAAAATCTACATCATCTGAATTGATTTGAAGATGATATAGTGAAATCATCACTCAAATCCTAGTTTAAATCATCCCAAATCATAGGGAAATAAAGGATAATAGTAATGGAGTAACTATGAGGGATGAACTCACTAAGGAAATATAAAAAACTCCCAAGAACTACCCCTAATCAAGGGGGATCGAAGAGAGGAAGAGAAAGGATGAATCCCATCAACTACCCAAGATTTTCTATTAATGAGCACACCCCCACCATTTTTGAAGTATCTAGTTTTTTATCTAAATTATACTCATATTCCTTATCCCCTAACCTATATACCCATCCTTTGGATTTCAAATAAAATGAATATAATTAAAGAATGGATGAATGCCAATCGGTTGAAAAAAGAGTATGAAGAAGGTGTGAAAGAGTTTATCAAGTTTGATAAAGATCATGAATATGACCCTTCTCAAATCATTTTTCTGTTTTTATACTGTTTTTATTCAAAATAAATTAGTCCAGAGGAGTTGGAAGAACAATTGATATGTCACAGAATAGATCAGAGTTATACATGTTGGAATAAACACAGGGAAACAATGAATGTAGGTAGGGTTTGGGATAACACTACGTTTTATGGATCATCTGATATGATTAAAAGTATGAACAATGAAGATGACTGTATGGAGGATGTGATTACAGATGGGAATGATGATGAAGATCATATTGAGGAAATGACAATGAAGATGAACTTCGTGGTTGCCCAAAATTATTTGAGAAGATAAAAAGTTGTGCAAAGACGCCATTGTATGTTGGTTGCACTAAATATACAAAACTATCAGCCATACTGAAGCTATATAATTTAAAAGCAGACAACGAGTGGAGTGATGCTAGTTTTATGGAACAACTATATCTCCTGAATGACATGCTCCCAGAAGATAATGATCTCTCGAGCTGAACATACAACGCCAAACGAATGCTACACTCGATGGGTATGATCTCTGAAAGAATACACGCATGCCTGAATGATTGTATACTATTTCTCAAGGACCAAAAATCATATAAAGAATGCCAAAAAGTGTGGTGATTCTTGATACAAGAAATATAAATCGAGTCCTAGTATATTTTTATGGTACATTCCAATCATTCCAAGGTTTAGGCGCCTATATGGAAGTGAGGAGACTGTAGGAAAATTGACATGGCATGAAGATACATGAATTAAAGATTGGATACTACGTCACCTGGAAGAACCTTTAACATTGAATTAGAAAAGGGATGAACCGATGAATGTTATTACGAAAGGACAATATGAAAAAGCTAAAATGAAATAACGGCTCAAAAGTATCAACCAACCGATCAAAACGATCTACTGATGGCACCTTCACCCCGTCGGTTCTATATCCACATTTAATATCATTGAAAGCTCATGTGGATACAAAAATGAAAGGCGAAAATAATCATATAATTGTTTGTTAAAAAGATATGTACGGAGAGGAAACATTATATTTCGTTAGTGCTGATGTTGTAGCTGAAATCATCATATACGATTGGCTAGGCGCCTCAGTTATAAATGTATACATGAGGTATGTTTTCATTATTTGATTTTACAAAAGCTGATATGATCTGATAGTTATGGCTAAATACATTTCATATTTTTTGTAGGCATATATATGAAAAACAATTGAAGGGATTTTCCTGTGAATAAAAATTTGGATTCGTTAGTCCTCACACCATATCTACACAACAAAAAGAAATAGATTCTGATTTTCAGGGTAAATTAAAGTCAAACCTACTCAAAATGTTTCAATGAAAAACTACGACTGACGGGATCTTTTTAATACCAACTTTTCAGGGGTAAAACTCTACGTTTTAATCATATTAATTATATTTTCATTTCTATCATTACTTATTCCTTTTTGTGTTTTTAGGCAGCATTGGATTCTCATTGCAGTCAATTTGGATACTCTAAAGATTTATATTCTGGATTCACTACATGGATTTCCAACAAACTGACCCACATGATGGCGGTTGTCAATTTGTAATACACTAGATCCAAAATTTTATAACTAAATATATAGTTATATAATTTATATTATCATTTAATGAGGATTCTGTTATGATAGGGTGGTGTATGAATATTGTCTAATGGATGGAATGAATCCGGTGCCTAAGGATGACAAGGTGCACAAGATCTACAAATGGGAAAGTATCAGGGTATAATTAATTATATTGCACTATCCAAATACATACCAAAACAGATTACTAAGTTTTCTCGATGTTTCTGCAGCGTCCGAAACAAACAAACAGAAAGGACTACGGTTATTATGTTTGTAAATTTATGAAAGATATCATATTTCATGAACAAACTAGCATCCCTAAAGATGTATTTTTGAAAATAATTACTAGTTCATTTAAAATATTTATTAATCCTTTGTGTATTTATATTTTTTCAGTACTAAAATGACTGTTGCAAAAACTCATATTCACAAGATGATATAGATGTGTTTTGAAACGAATGGGCAGCGTACCTGATGGAAGAATGTAATGAAACAGGACAATGAAGGTTAATTCCTAGTACTTATGTTTTCTTTATATGATCATTGATATCTCCCATTTTTACACTTATTGAGCATCAATGATCACCATTTCTTATGTTTCATATCCTTATATTATGAAAAATGGGTTTAGAAATGATTTGAGTTTCTAGTAAAGAATAAATTAATGAGAGACTCTTATGAACTACTGACATCTGGGAAACCGAGAAAACGCATTCGGATTGTTTTGATACTTTTGGACAATGATCCATGAGTCATAGGTGATGTGAATGAATCAACCTCACCACAATCTGATGCATGGTGTGACCGGTATGGCTAAAAGTGTTTGATATCAGTTTCAAATTGACATTAAATTTAGAAAAAAACACAAGTGTCATACGAAAAACCAAGAAAACATGTTCATATTGTTTAGATAATTTAGAAAAACGATCCATTAGTCATTTGTGATGTGTTCGAATCAACTGGACCTCAATCCGACACACGGTGTGACCGATATGGAAAAAAGTGTCTGATATCACTTTCAAATTGACATTAGCTACAGAAAATAACACAAATGACATACGGAATACCGAGAAAAATCATTCGGATTGTCATGATTCTTTAGGAAAACTATCCATGAGTCATTTTTGACATGTACGAATCAACTGTACCTCAATCCGATGCACGGTGTAACCAGTATGGCTAAAAGTGTCTAATATCATTTTGAAATTGAAATTAACTTTAGAAAAAAACACAACTGAAATACGTAAAACCAAGAAAATGAGTTCATATGGTTTTGATACTTTCAGAAAATGATCCATGAGTAATTTTTGACGTATACGAATCAACCTTACCTCAATCCGACCCACGGTGTGATCGGTATGGCTAAAAGTGTCTGATGTCAGTTTGAAATTGACATTTACTTTAGAAAACAACAAAAGTTACATACCAAAAACCGAGAAAATGTGTTCGGATTGTTTTGATACTTTAGGACAACGATGCATGACTCATTTGTGACGTGTACGAATCAACCGAACCTCAATCCGACGCACGGTGTGACCAGTTTGGCTAAAAGTATCTGATATCAGTTTCAAGTTGACATTAACATTAGAAAACAACACTACTCACATATGGAATACCAAGAAAATGCATTCAGATTGTTTTGATACTTTAGTACAATGATCCATGAGTCATTTATGACGTGTAAGAATCAACCAAACCTCAATCTGACGCATGGTGGGACTGGTATGGCTAATAGTGTCTGATATCAGTTTCAAATTGACATTAACTTTAGAAAACAATACAAGTGACATACAGAAAACCAAGAAAATGCATTCAGATTGTTTTGATACTTTAGGAAAAGGATCCATGTGTCATTTGCGACGTGTAAGAATCAACCGCACCTCAATCCGATGCACGGTGTGACCGGTATGGCCAAAAGTGTCTGAAATCAGTTTCAAATTGACATAAACTTTAGAAAACAACACTACTGACATACGGAATACCGAGAAAACACATTTTTATTGTTTTGATACTTTAGAAAAATGATCCATGAGTCATTTTTGATTTGTATGAATTGACCGCACCTCAATCTGATGCACAGTGTGACCGATATGGCTAAAACTTTCTGATATCAGTTTCAAATTGACATTAACTTTAGAAAACAACACAAGTGACATACGGAATACTGAAAAAATTTGTTCGGATTGTTTTGATACTTTAGGAGAACAATCCATTAGTCATTTATGACATGTATGTATCTAATGCACCTCAATCCAACACACGGTGTGACTGGTATGGCTAAAAGTATTTGATATCAGTTTGAAATTGACATTAACTTTAGATAACAACACAAGTGACATATGGAAAACTGAGCAAACGCTTTTGGATTGTTTTGATACTTTAGAACAACAATCCATGAGTCATTTTTTTAGTGTAAGAATTGACCGCACCTCAATCCGACGCACGGTGTGATAGCTATGGCAAAAAGTGTCTGATATCAGTTTGAAGTTTACATTAACATTAGAAAAAAACACAAGTGACATACGAAAAACTAAAAAAATGCATTCATATTGTTTTGATACTTTATAAAAACGATCCAAATCTCATTTTTGACTTGTACGTATCAACTGGACCTCAATCTGATGCATGGTGTGACCGGTATGGAAAAAAGTGGCTGATGTCAGTTTGAAATTGACATTAACATTAGAAAACAACACAAGTGATAGATGGTAAACCGATAAAACGAATTATTATTGGTTTGATACCTTAGGAAAACGATCCATGAGTCATTTGTGACATGTATGAATTGACCGCACCTCAATCTGACCCACGGTGTGACCAGTATGGCTAAAATTGTTTGATATCAGTTTCAAATTGACATTAACTTTGGAAAACAACACAAGAGACATACAGAAAACCAAGAAAATTCTTTCGTATTGTTTTGATACCTTAGAAAAATGATCCATGAGTCATTTGTGACATGTACGAATCAACCCCACCTCAATCTGACGCACGGTGTGACCAGTATGGCTAAAAGTGTATGATATTAGTTTCAAATTGACATTAACATTAGAAAACAACACAAGTGAGATACAAAAAAACAAGAAAACACATTTGGATTGTTTTTATACTTTAGGAAAACGATTCATGAGTCATTTGTGAGGTGTACGAATCAACCACACCTCAATCTAATGCACGTTCGGACCGGTATGGATAAATGTGTCTGATATCAGTTTGAAATTGACATTAACTTTAGAAAAAAACATAAGTGACATACGTAAAATTGAGAAAACATGTTCGTATTGTATTGATACTTTAGGAAAATTATCCATGATTCATTTGTGATGTGTAAGAATCCACCACACCTCAATCTGATGCACTGTGTGACCGATATGTCTAAAAGTGTCTGATATCAATTTGAAATTGAAATAATCTTTAGAAAACAGCACTACTAACATACAGAAAACCGAGAAAACGCTTTTGGATTGTTTTGATACTTTAGGAAAATGATCCATCAGTCATTTTTGAGGAGTAAAAATTGTCTGCACCTCAATCTGATGCATGGTGTTACCTGTATGGCTAAAAGTGTCTGATATCAGTTTCAAATTGACATTAACTTTAGAAAACAACACAAGTGACATACTGAAAACCAAGAAAACAAGTTTGGATTATTTTTATACTTTAGGAAAACTATCCATGAGTCATTTGTGACATGTTCGAATCAACCCCACCTCAATCCGATGCACGGTGTGACCGGTATTACTAAAAGTGTATGATATCAGTTTCAAAATGACATTAACTTTAGAAAACAACACAAGTGACAAACAAAAAACTGTGAAAACGCATTCAGATTGTTTTGATACTTTAAGAAAACGATCCTTGGGTCATTTTTGAGGTGTACAAATTGACCGCACCTCAACCTGACACACACTGTGATCGGTATGGCTAAAAGTATCTGATATCAGTTTGAAATTGACATTAACATTAGAAAAAAACACAAGTGACATTCGGGAAACCAAGAAAAATCACTCGGACTATTTTGATACTTTAGGAAAACAATCCATGAGTCATTTCTGATGTGTAAGAATCGACTGCACCTCAATCCGACGCACGGTGTGACCGGTATGGACAAAAGTGTTTGATATGAGTTTCAAATTGACATTAACTTTAGAAAAAAAACATAAGTGACATACATAAAACTAATAAAAAGCATTAGGATTGTTTTGATACTTTAGGAAAACGATCCATGAGTTATTTTTTAGATGTATGAATCGACCGTATCTCAATCTGACGCACGGTGTGACCGGTATGGCTAAAAGTGTCTGATATCAGTTTCAAATTGACATTAACTTTAGAAAACCACACAAGTGACATACGAAGAACCAATAAAATGCATTTAGATGGTTTTGAAACCTTAGGAAAACGATCTATCAGTCATTTGTGACGTCTATGACATGACCCCACCTCAATCTGATGCACTGGGAGACCGGTATGGCAAAAAGTATCTGATATCAGTTTGAAATTGATATTAACTTTAGAAAACAACCAAAGTGACATACAAAAAACCGATAAAATGCGTTCGGATTGTTTTTATACTTTAGGAAAATGATCCATGTGTCATTTATGAGATGTACAAATCAACCGTACCTCAATCCGACACACAATGTGACCGGTATGGACAAAAGTGTATGATATCAGTTTGAAATTGACATTAACTTTAGAAAACAACAAAAGTGACATATGGGAAACTGAGAAAACATGTTCATATTGTTTAGATACTTTAGGAAAACTATCCATGAGTCATTTTTGACGTGTACGAATCAACCACACCTCAATCCGACGCACGGTGTGACTAGTATGGATAAAAGTGTCTGATATTAGTTTGAAATTGACATAAACATTAGAAAACAACACTATTGACATATTGAAAACTGATAAAATGCTTTAGGATTGTTTTGATACTTTAGTAAAATGATCCATGAGTCATTTTGGATGTGTACGAATAAACTGAACCTCAATCAAACGCATGGTGTGGCCGATATGGCTAAAACTGTCTGATATTAGTTTCAAATTGACATTAACTTTAGAACACAACACAAGTGACATACGAAAAACTGGGAAAATGCGTTTGGATTGTTTTGATACTTTAGGACAACTATCCATGAGTCATTTGTGATGTGTATGAATCAAACCCACCTCATTCTAACGCACAGTGTGACCGGTACGACTAAAAGTGTCTAATATTAGTTTCAAATTGACATTAACATTAGAAAACAACACAAGTGACATACGGAAAACTGAGAAAACGCATTCGGATTGTTTTGATACTTTAGGAAAATGATCCATGAGTCTTTTTTGAGTTGTAAGAATTGACTGCACCTCAATCTGACGCACGATGTGACCGGTATAGCTAAAAGTGTCTGATATCAGTTTGAAATTGACATTAACTTTAGAAAACAACACAAGTGACATAAAAGAAACTGATCAAACATGTTTGTATTGTTTTGATACTTTAGGAAAATGATCCATGAGTCCTTTGTGAATTGTAAGAGTCAATAGAACCTCATTCCGATGCACTATGTGATCGGTATGGCTAAAAGTGTCTGATATCAGTTTGAAATTGACATAATCTTTAGAAAACAACATTATTGACATACGGAAAATCGGGAAAATGTGTTCATATTGTTTTGATACTTTAGGAAAATGATATATGAGTCATTTGTGACGTGTACGAATTGTCCGAACCTCAATATGATGCATGGTGTGACCAAAAATGCTTTTTTTAGATAAAGAATCAGTATTTATTAAATGAGATAAATCATCCAAAAACATATTGTTTTTACATTATTCCATTTCATTGTTATCCGAATGAAAACATTTGAGTTTATCATTTCCATATTTTAGTTTCACATTTCCATATTAATTTATTCTTTCATATTAATGTTTTAATTTATTTCATTATTGTTTTACTAACAAAATATTTGTTTTTTATATAGGTTAATTTTTTTCATTGAGTTCGGATGCTTTGTTTGGCAACAAATACCGTGGATGAAATTTTTTTAGAGAGGATCACAGATATAAAAGGATGAAACATTGATGTTTATTATTATTGTTGGACAATTGTAATTGTAACCATGTAAAACATTGTTTGAAATGTATATAGCAATGTGTGTTTTTGTATTCATGATGTTAAGTAAATATATATAGCATTGTTTATCAAAATATTGTGTGCGGGTTCTATTTTGTGTAGGTGTGCAGGTGCTATTTTGTGCAGGTGTGCAGGTGTTGGTTTGTGCAGGTGTGTAGCTATGCAGGTGTGTAGGTGTGCAGGTGCTGGTTGTGCAGGTGCAGGGGAATGTGCCTTTATCAGTGCTTTTTTGAGCGCTGATAAAGGACTCCTTTAACAGTGCTAAAAGAGCGCTGATAAAGGGCCTTATTATCAGTGCTCAAGATAGAATTGATAAAGGTGCCCCTTTATCAATGCTAAAAAAGCACTGTTAATGTCAGCATAGATAAAGGTGGGGGGGCCTTTATCAGCACTCCAAAAAGCGCTGATAAACTCCACCTTTATCAAGGCTAAAAATTGCTCTAAAAAAGGGGGTCCTTTATCAGCGCTATTTTTAGCGCTGATAAAGGTCGCCATTATCTGCGATTTTCGGAGCACTGATAAATGGGACCCCCGTATCCACACCGGCATTAACAACGCTTTTATAGCGCTGATAAAAGGCCAAGTTGTAGTAGTGCCCACATAGAACTGTGGTAGAGGTATGAGGACTTGGACAATCTGAGTACTATTGTAAACCCCGATCCAGGTTGTGGATCAAAGTTTATTTATATAAACTACCTAGTGGCAGGTGATCACTAAGTGGAGTGGATTAGGTCTCGGTTTGAGACTGAATCACTTATTTCATATCTGATGTGCTTCTTAATTTAGTTATCTTCATTTTATTGCTTTACTGTATAATCCAGAAATCACTAATTTCACTTTGATAGTTAATCTTGGAAAGAATTTATAACTAGCTTGTCTTTGTAGAATAACTTCAAAATTAATATTAATAGCACAAATTAATATTACTGAGAATTAATCAATCTTCTATGGAGTTATTTAAATAGTCAAACCCTTCTGACATTATAACCTTGATTAACTGGGCTGTATTTAATCTTTGGGGAAAACCTTTTTAGAAATACTTTTTAATAGAAATTTTAATTGGAACTCAATTCACCCCCCCCCCCCTCTTGAGTATCCACTCTGACCAACATTATGTATCAGAGTGTATTTATTAGGACTCGATGTAATTTTATTCAACAGCGATTACAGTTGTGTCTTAAAGATCTTAAATTTCTGTTATTTCTAAAAAAAATTCATTAATTACATTTGATAAAATCTAATTATGGATAATAGATTAGAATGTGTAGCGACCAACATGCCACCCTTCTTTAATGGTGTTAATTTTTTTCGTTGGGAAATAAAAATGAAAATCCATTTAGAAATTATGGGATTTGATATTTGGACTACTATAGAGACTCAGTATAAGATTCCAGAAACTGTTAGAACTACTGGTGATAAACCTACGAAAGTTGCATACAATAATAATTGTAAATAAATGAATGCAATGTATTGTTATTTAGGAGATTAAGAATTCAATCGAATGTCTTCTTGTAAGACTACTTATGAAATATGGGATATTTTGGCTGTTTGCCGTGAGGGAACAACCAATGTTAAAGAAATGAGACTAAATATATACACTATTAAGTATGATAATTTTAAAATGAAATATGATGAATCTATTTATGATATGTATCACAGGTTTAATGAGACAGTCAATATAATGAGCTCACTAGGAAAAGTTGTTCCAGCAAAGGAGAAAATCATGAGGATACTAAGATGCCTACTAGATAGATGGAGAGGAACCTCTCTCTCTATATGAGAATCATGTGACATAGGAAAGCTACCTATCAAGGAGCTGATTTGAAAATTGATGTTGTATGAAGAAGATCTAAAGGTAAAGAAAGTGGAAGATTTTGAACCTAAGAAGAAGTCAGTGGAATTTAAGTCTACTGCTTAAAAAATAAAGGACAAAGAGAGAGTTTACATAACTAAAGAAAGCTCAATTAGTGAAAATTCTGACTCAAACAGTGATGAAGAAATAGAAAATATAGCTAGGAGATTCAAGAAACTCTATATAAATAAGTCATTTTTTAGAAAATCTAATTATAAGGTTAATTATGAATAACAAGGTAATTGGAAGAGAGATTGGTATAAAGCTGATAAAAATGATGAGATAGTCTGTTATGAATGTAAAAGGGAAGGACTTGTTAAGGTTGACCATCCAAAATTGATGTTTAAGAAAAAATATGATTATAACGACAAAAAATATAAGAAAGATATGAAGGAAACATGGAGTGATTCCGAAAAAAGCTCTAGTGGATCTGAAGTTTCTGATTCTGAATAAAAGAATTATACCAACATGGGTTTCATGACTAAAACATCTGAGGTACCGCCTTCCCCTATGCTGAATGATTACTATTCTGGGCATGAAAGTGATTCAACTAATGATGATAATATGTATATAGATGAACAATTTGAATACTGTAATATGTTAGAAGATACTTGTAATGAGCTACATGATAAGTCCAAATCATTAAAGAAATAGTATGCCTTGACTAGTACTGTTAAATATGATCTTAGTTTAGAAAAGGAAAAGAATGGTCAACTGTTAAAGGAGAATACTGAACTCAAATTTTCTAATGAGAAACTTAGAAAAGACTTAGAGAATTTTACAAATGGAATGAATACTCTTACTCAAATTCTTGGAAAAAAAAGTTTCACCAAATTATACAACTAGTTTTTGATACCAACCCGGACAGAGACAGATTGTAAAGAATAAATTTATTCCAAAATCTGGATAGTATGCTGCTAGTTCAAGTTCTTTAAACTCTTATGCTTTATCTATCTATTCAAATTCTTACAGACCAAACAATTATTATTTATCAAAATCATTAGAATCTTTTAATTATAGGAACCCCATTAGACAAATATGGTTACCTAAAGTTTTACTTGGTGACTTTTTTGGACCAAAGATAATATGGGTTCCAAAATTATCGTCTATCTAAATATTTTAGGTAGGAAACATGATTGAAAAGTTAATGTAGGAAGATATGGTACATGGACAGTGGATTTTCAAGGAATATGATAGGATACTACTCATGCTTTAAGATATTAATCAAATTTGATGAAGGACATGCCACCATTGGGGAAAACTCAAAAGGAAAAATCATCAGCTTAGGCCAGATTGGTAACACTAATTCAATATTAAATTTCCAGTGTACTATTTATTGATGGATTAAAATACAACCTGCTAAGTATTTCTCAATTGTGTGATGATGGTTTCAATGTAATATTTGAAAATGATTCATGTAATGTTTTCAATTCTAAAAATGTTTTGTTATTTAGAGTATTATGAAATGAAAATATTTATGATATAGATTTGAATTATTTAGCTAAACAAAATGTTACTTGTTTAAATGATTTTCATAAAGAATCTTGGCTATGGAATAAAAGACTAGGACACTGTAACGTGCACTCACTTAGAAAACTGACTAGGAAAGGTTTAGTTAGAGACTTACCTAAACTGGAATTCCCACTTAACAAAGTGTGTAATCCGAGTCAAAAGGGAAAACAACACAAATTTTCTTTCAAATAAAAGAAATATTTTCTACTTCTCAGCCTCTCGAGTTGGTTCACATGGATTTTTTTGGACCATCAAGAGTTTCAAGTCTAAATGGTAAGCACCATGTTTATGTTATTATAGATGATTTTTCTATGTACACTTGGGTATAATTTCTTACTCACAAAAGTGAAGCTTGTTCTCTTTTATCAAATAGTCCAAGTATGTTGAAAACCTAAGTGGACTTAGGATCAAGACCTTGAGAAGTGATCATGGATGTGAGTTTGAAAATCAAGAGTTTGAATCTTATTTCTCACACAATTGCTATAGTCACAACTTCTTTTCTCCTAGAACACCTCAAAAGAATGGTGTAGTAGAAAAAAGAAATAGGGCTCTTCAGGAGATTCCTAGGACAATGCTCAATGAATATGGTTTTCCAATTCACTTTTGGGATGAAGCTGTTAATACATCTTGTTACATTATCAATAGAGTCTTGATTATACCAATTCTTAAAAAGACCCCTTATGAGCTTTGGAACAATAGGAAGCCTAAGTTTAATTAATTTAGAGTTTTTGGTTGCAAAGTTTTTATCCTCAATACTAAAGATAATCTTGACAAATTTGCTTCCAAAAGTGGTGAAGGAATTTTCCTAGGTTACTCAATCTTGATTAAATCCTATAGAGTATTTAATAAGAGAACCAAATGTGTGGAAGAATCCGTACACATCAAATTTGATGAAACTGATCCACATGAACCAAATACCCCTCTTGAAAATCATGAAGAAGATATGTCCATTCTAACCTTAATGAAAAAAACGGTGAACCTGTTGTTAAGACAACTAGTTCTGGAAATTTTACAGAACTGTTTCTGTAGAACCCAAACCTATAAATGAAACTAAAATTTATAGACCAACATTCTCTAGTGAAACTAGGACCCTTAAAAACTATCCTTTAGATGTTGTAGTAGGAGATTTAGATAGAAGGACACAAACTAGAGATTCTATGAGAAACCAGGTTGAACATCAAGCTTTTCTTTCACAGCTTGAACCTAAAAATATCAATGATGTAATCAATGATGAATTTTGGGTGATGTCTATGCAAGAAGAACTTAATCGGTTTGAAAGGAACAAAGGTTGGAAATGTGTTGATAGACCTAAGGACACTTTGACCATAGGTACTAAATTGGTTTTTAAGAATAAAGTAGATGAAGATGGTATCATAATTAGAAACAAGGCTAGACTAGTTGCAGAAGCCTACAGTAAAGAAGAAGGAATTGACTATGAGGAGACCTTTTCACCAACATCTGACTTGAAGCCATGATAATCCTGATTGCCTATGCTTCACATTTTAATTTCAAACAATATCAAATGATTGTTAAGAGTGCATTATTAAATGGGTATATAGCTGAGGATGTTTTTGTTGAACTACCCCCTAGATTTACAAACACCCATTTTCCAAATCAAAATTTTAAACTATCAAAAGCTTTATATGGCTTAAAGAAAGCTCCAAGATCTTCGTATGATAGATTGAGTACTTTTCTTATTTCCAAAGGTTTTACAAAGGGAATAGCTGATCCTACCCTTTTTCTAGAACGAATTTATAATGATGTTTCAGTTGTTCGAATTTATGTAGATTACATTATTTTTCGATCTTCAAAGAATTCTTTATGTATTGATTTTTCTAAAATGATACAAAACGAATTTGAAATGAGTTTAATGGGAGAACTTAAATATTTTCTTGGATTTCATGTTTTCCAAAATGAAAATGGTATTATTTTAAATCAATGTAAATATACAATGGATATTCTAAAAGGTTTTGGATTGGATAGCACTAATAACAGTGACACTCCCATGAGTACCACTTGTAAGTTGGGTCTTGATGAAGATGGAAAATCTGTTGATCAAACCCCTTATAGAGGAATGATTGGAAGTTTACTCTACATAACTGCTAGTCGTCTTGACATTATGTTTAGTGTGTGTATATGTGATCATTTTCAAGAAAACCCTAAGGAATCTCATTTAAATGCTGTAAAAAGAATTTTCAAATACCTAATGCATAAAACCAATCTTGGACTATTTTATCCTAAAGGGAAATCATTTGAATTATTTATTTATTCTGATTTTGACTTCGGTGGCTGTAAGTTAGACAAAAAAAGAACCTATGGAACATGTCACCTTTTAGGCAAGTCACTAGTATCATGGTGTAGTAAGAAAAAAATTCTATTTCATTATCTACTACCGAAGATGAATAAATAGCTGCTGGCAGTTGTTGTGCACAAATTTTGTGGATGAAACACACATTACTAGATTATAGATATCAATTCAGACATGTACCTACAAATTGTGACAACACAAGTGCTATTAACATCTCAAAAAATCATGTTTCACATTCTAGGACAAAGCACATTGATGGAAGACAACACTTTTTGAGAGATCATTATCAAAAAGGTGATTTCACTTTGGAATTCATTGGTACTGAATATCAAATTTCTGATATATTCACCAAACCATTATATTCTAAGAGGACAGACTACATCATACATGAACTGGGCATGATAAATCTCAAATAGATACCTTACTAGTTACTATTTCAGGTCTTACTATTCGATATCTTACTGTGTTATTCTTACTGTTTCATGATTACGGTTTCTCAGTTACAATCTCTTATGTTTACTGTCTCACCATAAAGATTTATGTTTACGGTCTAACAGTTATTATTTTTTACTTACTGTCAGACGTTTACTGTCTCGCTATAACACACACAGAGAAGTTCATTCACGGTCTCACCGTGAAGCTCGTTTACTATCTCACCGTAATGACCTGACACGGTCTCACCGTGAAAATTCATTATGTTTTTCTTTAAACCCGTATCGCGGTAATTATCCTTTGCACTTTTTTTTATTTTCCCATGGTTTTATTTTTTTGACGTTTGGTATTCCTAAATGATAAAACAAAGAAAGTATCACTCGATTATTCACTCGATGTTTACTCTACCTACTCTTTTCATACCCTTCTTCATCCCTGAAACCATTCTCTCGCTCGAACCTTTAGTGAATTCCATGAATGAAATGTCCATAATCATCGACACCTGAGAAGCACAACTTGAAGAAGAAGAATATCACACCTAAGCTGACACCTGAAGGACCTTTAAATCTAAATCTGGTAAACCGCATTGTTGTACCTGAGAATGAGATTTTCCCCAAACGGATTATGTCTAGTAAGTCTATGGTATTGAAAGTGTTAGAAGAGAAAGGCTAGTTAGAATGGTTCTCAAAGGAGGATAGACCCATCTACCCTTGGTTAGTGGCTCCGTTTTACCAGTACGTTCAATTATCCTTCGATTTTGGGGGTAATTATGTTGTATGAAGCTGGTAAAATGGCTAGAAATGCTCATTCTCTTCGAGGTTATGGGGTTCATGCCTTAAGATACCTCAGGAAGTCATCTGTGAGGATTATCAGAGAGGACATCCACCTTCAACCGAATTCTTTGATTTAGAAGATTCCCTGAATACCTTAACTAGAAATGGCACCCAAAGAAGATCCATTGATGCTGAATTAGATAGAGAATCAAGTATTCTGTTCAAGTTTATACAGAATTCGGTTAGTTTGAGAAATGGTGATTTTTCTATTTTAAAATATCAAGATGTGTTTTTGATTCACCTTATGAAAAATGGGCATAAGATCAACATGTGCAAGTATATCATACATCATATGTGTGAGTTGATCAAAGTCACATCCCAGTCAACTTCAATGTTCAACTCTCAGCTAATCTTTTCCATGCTTCTTGCCAAAGGTATGGTTGGACCTAATGAGTAAGTGATTAAGGACTATGAGTACTGTCACTCAAAATCCACTATCAAAAGAATGAATATAATCTGGATTCCTTGGAAAATGGAAGGGGGAAGACCATGATAGGATTTATGAGAAATTAAATCCGATGGATTATCCCTCAAGAACACAAGTTATTTTTTATCCTGGTTTGGAACCATATGAGATTGTTGAGTACCCTGAAGAAGAGGAAGAAGAGGTTGTAGTGCCACCTAGAGAAGCTGTTACTGTTGAGGAAGACATGACTACTATTCCCCATGAAGTTCTTAAAGAATAAGTCCCTACTCCTAAAGAAGCTGTTAATTTGGAAACTCAACCCGAAGGTGTAACAGATTCAGTTGTCACAGAATCTGAGAAGCATTCCCTAGAAGAGCCTACAGTAGAAGAGCCTATAGTGGAAGAGATACCTATTTTGCAAGAGGTCAATATTGAGGAACTACCTGTGGAATGATTTGCTACTGAAATCATCCCTTGAGCTAAAGAAAGTATGGAGCTAGCCTTTCAGCTAGCTAAACATGAAATGAGTGAAGAATTTAGAGCTACGTTTGTGTAATTAGACCAAATCCTAAGCATCTCAGTCCTGAGAAGTGGACATCAGTTGAGGTGGAGAAAACCCCAAATACTGAGTCTATTGAATCCTCATATAAAAATGTGTCATGTCCTGTAGACACTCACTGTAAATTTAATAGTTTCTATGATGTGGATGACTCTCAGTAGGTTACAACAACCGGACTTGATATTTCATCTCTATTTCAGTTGAAATCAGTCTTCAATTTTGCACCTATGAAGGAACCTGAGCATGTACCAGTCCCTACTCTTCAACCCTTATCTGAACAGTCATCCATTGTGAGTAAGGATTATGTGAAGTAATTTGGGGCTACTCTCTTATCCGAAGTTGAGAAACTCATGAATATCCAACCTCATCATATGAAAAATCTAAATGATATAGATGCTCACTATTATTAGAGAACATTATTTGGAAAATACAAACTAAGATTCTCAATGAGATTCAAGAAGTAAGAGTTGAAAATAAGCTGCTCAGTAATGAAGTGAAGACCCTAAGAAGTATGGTTCAAGACATGCAGAGAGAGCTGCATTTGAGATCTGAATATGTTGCTCCTCCTGTATAACATGTTACTCTTCAAATCCCACAGGTTGGTGTGTCTCATATTCAACCTTATCTAGCATCCTTAAATGAAAAGATCATTGGAAGGAACAAACAAATTGTGAAGGAAATGAAAGAGCTTGTTGCCAATCTTAATAAACTCACTAATGAGTATCCAGGTTGTCTTCAAAAGGTGCTGAATCAAGTAAAATCTCTGACCATAGCTATCAAAGCATCTAGTCAATCCTCTAAACCCTCCTTGGACAGTGATATGCTCAGAACTGTAGTCAAAGATGAGCTTCAGAACATACTCAGTGGCTTCATTACGACTTCTTTATCTAAAGTGATCAAGAATAGTGATAGAGTTCTTGACCTAGTACAAATACACTCCAAAATTTCTAAAAATACCTAAAAAACCCTAATAAACATTGAAACACCATAATAAACCCTAATAAAATCCTAATAACCCCAATCAAACCCTAAAATACGCTAATATACCTTTATGAAATCCTAAAACCCTAAAAAACCATAATAAATGTTAATAACACCTAAAAATCCTAAAAAATGATATCAAACCCTAAAAATACCTCTAATAATAGTAGTAGAAATAACACACATCCATGTGCATATGCATGTGCCTGGTTTAAATAATAAATCATAACATACGTGCATGTGCATATGCCTACGCATTTGCATGTGAATGATAATAAATTATAAATTATAAATAATAACGCATGTGAATTGCATGTGTATGTGCATGTTCATGTGAATGGTAATAAATAATAAATAATTACGCGCATACAAGTGCATATGCATGTGCATGGCAATAAACAATAAATAATAACCAAGTCCACATGAATATGCATTTTCAAGTGAATGATAATAAATAATAAATAATAACACATGTGATAACAGAATAACGCACGTGCATTGCATCTGCACGTGGATTAGAATGAATAATAATCACACATGTGGCAGTTGAATAATGCAAGTGCATTACATTTGCATGTGCATGATAAAAAATAATAAATAATAACGCACGTGTATGTGCATTTACATGTAATGATAATGATAATGACGCATGCACATGCATTGTATTAAATAATAAATAACAACACACGTGCATGTGCATTTGTATTTGATGACACACACAACAACAACAAGAATAATAATAATAATAATAATAATAATAATAACAATAATAATAATAGAATAATGCAAGTGCATTTCATGTGCACGTGTATAATAGTAAATAACAAATAAATAATAATAAATAAGAACGCACATGCATGTGCATGTGCCTTTACATTTGATGATAATATTAATAACACTTATTGTTATAATAATAATAATAACGCATGCACGTGCATGGTAATAAATAATAAATAACAATGCACATGAATGTGCATTTTCATGTGATAATGATAATAATAATGATAAAGATAATAATAATAATAATAATAATAATAACAATAACAATAATAAAAGAATAATACAAGTGCATTGCATATGCACGTCCATAATAACATATAATAAATAATAACGCATGTGCATCTACATATGAATGTGATGATAGTAATATTAACAGCAGTAGTAATTATAGTAGTAGAGGTGGTGATAATAGTAGTATCATTAATGCATATGATAATATAATATTGCATGTTCATTACGTGTGTATGTGTATAGTAATAAATAATAACTTCCGTGCACTGCATTTTCATGTGATGATAATGACGATAATAAAAATATTATTAATATTAATAATAATAATAATAACAACACATGTGATAATATAATAATACACGTTCATTGAATGTGCGTGTATGTGCATTTGGATGTGCATTTTCATGTGATGATAACAACAACAACAACAACAATAACCACAATAATAAAAATAACAATAATAATAACAATGCATGTGATAATAAAATAATGTGTGTGCATTGCATGTGCACGTGAATGGTAAAAAAAATATACTAATAATGCAGGTGCATGTGCATGTGCATTTTCATGAGATGATGATAATAATAATAATAATAATAATAATAATAATAACAGTAATAATAAGTTATAGTTGTTTGAAAAAACAACACACAAGACAAAAGTGCTAGAAATGGTGTCTCAAAAAACCAAATAAATCAAATAGTCATTAAAAAGGCATAAATTATTCTTAAGGTGTCCATTTCCACACCATGAATAGTCAAACTAAATCTCATTGAATGAACTATGATTAAAACAGGTTTCAGATGCCGAACAGACACACAGATCAGAAGTTATGACCATTTTAATAAAACTTTGATAGCGATCCGAACATGAAAATTGAGTTTTGGAGGCCTTATGATGGGTTTTTGGAATTTTAGGGTCCCAAAAATGACTTGACCTTTTTTCAAGTTAGCCTTATGTGTAGACCTCTTCACTGCCTTTGATTTGATATGTGGTAGAGCTCAAACGGACAACCAGAGTGAATGTTATGGATGTTCGAAGTTGGAATTTTTTTTGGAGTGGTATAAATAATATATCTTATGTTTCTTTGATCTTATCACAGTTTCAATTAGACATGGCCCTCACTCATTTGACGAGATTCAATTTTACTAGTCACGGTTCTCAAATGGACACCCGAAGGAGAAGTTATACCTGTTTTAGTGTGTTGCGGGTTTCATAGGGTTTTAGGCACTAGGAGGGTTTCTCAATTTAAAAGAACAATAACTTCTACTATGTGTGATAATTTTGGCACTACCACATATCAAATCAATTATTGTGAAAATATACACACTCTGGTAACCACTGGAACCCTTTCTGAAATTCATCAACCCCCCAAATTCCCAAAATCCCTTTGGATGTTCAAAATATTGGCTTCTCATGTCAGTTCTACAATAACTTCTTCTATGGGTGTCTGTTTTACCTCCACCACATATAAAATTGATACTTGAGACTAGACCTACACTCCTATAACCACTTAAGCACCTTCTCACATCCTTGAAGGCCCAAAAAGGTACTTAAACCCTCCAAAATTCAATAACTTCTACTCCGGGAGTCCGTTTTGCCTCTACCATATATCAAATCGAATCTTTTGACGAGATCTACACATCTGTGTCCAATAAGAACACCTTATCACGTTCTGAAAGTCCAAAAAGGTCCTCAAGTCCTCCAAAGGACCATAACTTCTGCTCTCAGTGTCTGTTTCACCTCTACCACATATCAAATTGAAGCTTGCGACTAGCTCTACACATCTATGACAACTATGAACAACTAAATAAACATAACAAACCATGAATAACACCATAAACACTATAAACCATTAAAAACAACTAAAAAACCTAACAAAACCTAACAAACAGTAACAAACACTAACAAACCCTAAAAAACCCAAAAAACCCAAAAAAAACCCGAACAAACCACAAAAAATCCAAAAAAACATAACAAACCCTAAAAACCCCTAACAAGCCCAAAACCCCCAAGAAGCACTAAGAAACCCAAATAAACACAAAAAACCCAAAGAAACCCTAAAAAACCCTAAGAAACTATAAGAAACCCAAACATAACCATAAAAACCCTAAAACCCCTAACAAAACCCTAAACAAACCTAAGAAACACTAACACACCTTTAGAAACCCTAACACACCCTTAGAAACCCTAACACACCCTTAGAAACCCTAGCACACCCTTACAAACACCAACACACCCATATAAACCCTAACACAACCTTAGATACCCATAGAAAACATAAAACACCATTAGAAACCCTAACCCTCCCATAAAAACCCTAACCCACCCTTAGAAACCCTTACACACCCTTAGAAACCCTAAAAACCCTTAGACACCCTAAATCACTCTAATAAAAACTACTAAATCCTAACAAACCCTACCAACCAATAATAAACCCTAATAAACCCTAAAGACCTCTACTAAACCCTAATAAACACTAATAAATCGTAATAAACCCTAAAACCCTATTAGACCCCAATAAAAGCTACAAAATATCTAAAACCCAATTATACAACAAAAACGCTATTAAACCATTCAAAATTCTAATATTCACAAAAAACCCTAACAAACCCGGCAAAACCGGACAAAATCCTAAAAACCCATAAAAACCAAAAAAAACCCTAACAACCATACAAACCCCTAAAAACCCTAAAACCCCTAAAAAACTTTAAAAAACCCAAAAAACCCTAACACCCCTAAAAACCTGAAAAAACCCCAAACAAAAAACTTAAAAACCCAAAAGAAAACATCAAAAAAACCTAAAAAACCCTAAAAACCTAAAAACCACTAAAAATTCTGAAGAAAACTTCAATGCCAAAAAATTCATAACAAAAACCTAACAAACCCTATTAAACCCTTAAAAATCCTAAAAACCCTCTAGAAAAACCAAAAAACCTCAATAGAAACCCTAATACAACCTAAAGAACCCTAAAAACCATAAAAACTCATAAGAACCCTAAAGAACCACTAAATCCACTAACAACGCTACATAAACCCTATCAATAGCAAAAAAACACGAAAAATGCTTCAAAACCCACAAAACGCAACAAAACCCAAAAAAAACTAAAATAACCCTAAAAAAGCATAAAAAATCCATACACACCAATAAACCCCAAAAAACACAAAAAACCCCAAACAACTCAATCATACTATAAGAAACCCAAAAAACCCTAACAAAACCTAACAACCACTAATAACCCTTTAGAACCACTAATAAACTCTAATAACCCATAAAACTGACTATTAAACCCTAAAACCCTAATAAACACTAATAAATCGTAATAACCTGTCATAAACCCTAACAAATTCTATTAGACCCTAATAAATGCTATAAAATCCCTAAAACCCTTAATATACAATAAAAAACAATATTAAACCATAATAAACCCAAATAATCACTAAAAACCCTAGCAAACCTGACAAAACGCTACTAAAATCGTTAAATAATAGCCTACAAATCCCTACAACCCACTAATAAACCCTAAAAAACCCGAATAACACCAAAATAAATCTTTAGAAACTCTAACAACCCCAAATAAATCGTAAAAAATCCTAACAATGCCAAAATAATTGTAACAAACTGAAACATACCATAACAAACCCCGAATAAGCCCCAATATACCCTAACATATCATAATATACCCTAAAAAATTGTAATAAACCCAAAAAAATGTTACTAAACCCTAATAAATAAAATTAACCCTAAGAAACACTAATAAATCCTAAATAACCCTAAAAAAAGTTGATAAACCCTAGAAAAAGCTATTAATTCCTACAAAATCCCAATAAAACTCTAATATATAATAAAAAATGCTAATAAACCTTAACAAATCCTAAAGAACACTAATAAACCCTAAAGAACCCTAATAAACCCTAAAGAATAATAATAAACTCTAAAGAACACTAAAAACCCTAAAGAACACAAAAAACACTAAAACACATTTACATGAACCCTAAAAACTGCTACAATACCCAAACAAACCCTAAAACACACTAAAAATCCCTAACAACCCCTATCAATCCCAAAAAAACAAATAAACCCATAAACCCCCAAAAAACCATTAAAAACCCATCAGATACCATAAAGAGCCATAAACGCTTGTTAACATCCCTTAAAAACCCTAAAAAACACTACCAACCATAAACAACCATTAAAACCCTGAAAAGGCTTCAAATAGATACATAAACCCTAAAAATGTCACATAAACCGTAAAAATGCAACAAAACCCCTAAAATGCAACATAAACCAAAAAACATAACATAAACCCAAAAAACACTACATAAACCCTAAAAGCACAACATAAACCCTAGAACTGTAATATAAACCCTAAAAACACAACATAAACCATAAAAAACGCAACATAAACAGTAAAAAACACCACATAAAACATAAAAACACAATATAAACCCTAAAAACTCTACATGAACCCTATACACGTTACATAAACCCTGAAAAATGAAACATAAACGCTACATCACCACTACAAATGCTACATAGACCCATAAAAAACTATATAAACCCTAAAAAATGCTAAATAAAACCTAGACCCTAAACACGCAACATAAACACTAAAAACGTTACATAAACCCTAAATATGATACATAAAAACTAAAACCACTATCTAAATCCTAAAAATGTTATATAAACACTAACAATGCTATATAAACTCTAACAACGCTACAAAAACCTTAAAAAATGTTACAAAAACCCCAAAGACGCTTCAAAACCCTGAAAAATATTAATCCCAAATATTCCATTATATAAAAAATTAAACCCCAATAAACCCTTAATAAACACCTAAAGAACCACTAAAGCCACTAAAAATGCTACATAAACACTAACAATTGCTACCAAAAACAGAAAAATGCTTCAAAACCCAATAAACACAACAAAACCCCAAAAACGTTAAAATAACTCTAACAACGCATAAAAAATCCAAACACAGTCATAAAACCCAAAAAATGCCTAAAACCCCAAACAACTCAAACAAACCATAACAAACCCTAAAAACCATAACAAACCCTAAAAACCCTAACAAAACCTAAAAAACCATAACAACCACTAATAACCCCTAAGAACCACTAATAAACCCTAATAACCCCTAACACCCACTATTAAACCCAAAATTCCCTAATAAACACTAATAAATCATAATAAACTATAATAAACCCTAAAAACTGTATTAGACACTAATAAATGCTACAAAAGTCCTAAAACCCCATATATTCAATAAAAACACTATTAGACCATAATAAACCCTAATAATTACTAAGAACCCTTACAAACCAGACAAAATGCTACAAAAACATCCAAATAATAGCCTACGAAACCCTACAACCCACTAATAAACCCTAACAAACCCCAATAACCCCAAAATAAATCGTAACAAACCCTAACAACCCCATATAAATCATAACAAATCCTAACAACGCCAAATAAATCGTAACTAACTAGACCAAACCATAACATATGTAACACCCTGATATTTTATGAGAAGTATATATATATATATATATTATATGACTTATTTTATATAAAACATCAAAGGAATCTTTCACTGCAAACAACACTAGCTTGGCTTGCGTTACACGCAATCACGACCTTCCTCGATAGCATGTGTAGTACGCAATACCGAGTTTCACTAAACAATGATATATTATTATAATATTATAAACTAGCCTTTATGAATAGTATTAAATGAATTTTGAATTTTATAACATTATTATTCATATTACATATTTTCTAGAACATGGTATGAGAACAAAATAATTTTTTTGAGTAAAATAAGTATTTTTCAAAAAATGCAGTTTTGTCGCCTTTTGATGGCGCACCCTCTTTAAATCTAGTTTCTGACATATTTATAAGTTCAATTTGACAAAATAAAATTCTTCTTTGTAATAAGGATATAAAAATTTACTTTGGATAAATTTTTCATATTATTATGGTAACTTTCATATTTTGATGAATAGTAAAAACACGCTATATTTTAATTAAAAACAACCTTTTTCATCGTAGTAATTAATATAGTTAAATTATAATAGTGAATGGTTTTAAAGTATAAATAGAATATATTTTTATCATTTAATATAATTTATGTCATTAGCATTAATTTTACATTGAATTCATATGTAAAAACATTTCAATCTTTGGCAATATTTTAACTTTTAAAACTCGTTTTCTTAACAATGGGATTAATTTTAAAATAATTACTGAAACTTCTGTGTTTTGAATTTTGAAAAATGGATTCCATATTTGGAATCATAGGGTCCAAATTATGTTAATAGGTTACTTTTTTTTGATATTATGAATAGTAACTATGGTAATTTTTATTTACGGCAGTTAAATGTAAATCGGGTAATTAAGGGTAAACATAAGATTATAAAATTACTCAAACACCTGCCAAAATTCTATTGGATGACTAAAAGTCGAATATTATAACTTAATGGTAGGAATAAATTCATTTTATGGACTATTTACCATTAAAATAATTTTATTATTATTAAAACCAAAGAAAGTGACAACATGTCACTCTCTTAAATCTTATTAGTATAATAATTTTAATTTAGTAATAAACTTCATGGAACTTTGAACATAAATAGTCTCTATAAAGTTAATACAATTATCGACATCATATGAATATATTTATAATTTTTAGGGATTAAATAATTATCATTAAATATGACACAATAGTGATGTTGAAATTATTTTGTTGATTGAAATATCAAATAAATGATTTTAAAAGTATTAAAATAAATATTATATGAACTATTTAATGTGATCCACTAATTTTATAGATAAAAATGACATGTTATGAATCTATTAAATATTTTAGTTCAAACATATCTTCTGTATATACTTTATTTAATCTCAAATAAATGAATAGTGTCAAAATTGACACTATTGCTAATTTATAGAAATTACATATTATAAAATTGTTCAAAAATCACAAAAATATTTAAAAAATTTAAATTAAAATTTATATGGTCGAAAATTTAATAAAGTATACAATTATGGACAATTAAAAACATATAAGTAAATATTATAATGATTTAAAATTTAGAATATTATTACCACAAATAAAATTAAATGGATTATATAAGGATAAATCATGTTGATAATGTTTAAAATAAATTTACAACTTGTCTAAATTTTATTGGATGATTGTATTACATCCCTATCTCATATAAGCTTGGGATTTTAGTCATTTTTGGTGGTTTTTAAGTGGGTATGGAATTTATTATAAATTAATATTTCTTATAATTCCAAAGGTGCCCCTCTCCTCCCTTATAAAAGGGAACCTCCTACCTCTCCTCCTCACACCACATTGAGCCTTCATGCTTGGCCAAACCCTGCCAATTTCCCTTATCCACTTCCCTGGAAACATCCTATAGGTCCTAGTCTTCTTCAAAGACCAATCTTAGTGCCCTTAGAGGAGGTTTCAAAGAGGCATGTCGAAGAAGAGGTAATATCTATTACCAATTATTTAAAATTTATTTATTCTTCTACTTCTTCTTATTTAGTTTTTTCATTTTGAAGTAATAAAATCAGTATCACTCATATACTGATATGTTATTATAAATATTAAACAACCTTATTTCACCTTCTATTCATCCTACAGAAAATGAAATCACCGCGCGTGCGTACGTACGGAATACCTTCTTTACACCGTGGTGTAATCTGTTTTCCACCACCACCTTACATTGATGGGTATAATACTGTAAAGAATAAATATATATGATTATTGTAAAGTGATACTGATTCTGAAATATTATACATACACTTCAAAACAATTCCACGATCGTGGGAAGGATATTATCGCTCGCGCGTACGTACGGCCTACCGTCTCCACGATGTGATGCGACTCGTTCTACATGATCTTAATTGAATAATGATTATATAAATGGATTGAATGAGTAAATATGATATATATTACACTAATACGATTCTTGAAATGAGGTATCTATAACCTAAAAAGAAGAATAAGAATTTATTTGACAAAACATACATAAGAACATAAAGCAATAAACACCAGAATAATAAGTAGCAATGAAATATTACTAATAAAAAGCTAAGAATATGACCATATATAATATCATAAAAATGAGTATGATTCTGGATTAAGTCATTGACATTATTTAAATCATTATACAAGAGGTTTGTCCTGGTACAAAGCATATCGGACCTAAGGTAAGGGAAAATCTCACAATCTCCTTTTTAGCTAAGATTGATTATACTTTGGTATTTACTGGGGTGTATTTTTCATCCACATCCATGTTTCCTCAATATGTAATATTATTTATATCCTACTAAAATTGTTTAAATCCAATATTAATCACTGTTTGGTTTTTAGTAAAATATAGGAAAGGTATATTGTGTCGTTTTTAGTATGAGGTAATTTTTGACTTTTCTAGCCAAAGTACGAGAAGAATGTTTTTTTTAACTTATACGACATGAATGGATTTTTACACTACTAGAAAAACAGGTATTTGCGACGGGATCCCATCGCAAATGGCTTTTTGTGACGGGGTCCCGTCGCAAATGACCCGTTGCTGAAAACGGTGTCGCAATAACATTTTGTTGCGACGGGCCCGTCGCTAAAGCCCTTTTTCGAGATGGGGAGAATCCCCGCCGCAACTAGTACTCCGTATATTTGTAAAAAAACTAGTTGCGACGGGGCCCGTCACAAATACTATTTTTTAACAAATAAAAAAAATAATAATACTATTTGCGACGGGAATAGTATCCCGTCGCAAATACTATAAAAAAAATAAAAAAAATAAATTGTTAATAAATTATTTTAATTAATATAATAATAGAATTATAATTCACAAATAAAAATAATAAATTATTTTAATTAATATAATAATAATTGAATTATAATTCAAAAATAAAAAATAATAGAATATTAATAAATATTTTATAATGAGACAGAAACTATGAATAGAAAAAAAATCATATTTTGATTTCACAAATTTTATAACATAAATACAGACTCTAATCTGAAGGAGGGGGGAGGGGGGGATCTGTAGATGGTGGTGGAGGAAACTCCATCCCTAAAGCATGAGTGAGTCGGCGCATGTACTCCATCTGCTCCTGATGCTGCTGCTGCCACCGACTCGTCTGCTCCTCATACAGCTGCTGCTGGCGTCGACGCTCCTCCTCATGCTGCTGACGCATCTGCTCCTGCTCCTGTCGGAGACTCTCTATCAGTGCAGTCTGAGATCGCAACTGATCCTCATACTGTGTAGCAGAAGAAGATGCACGAGCTCCTCTCGAGCTGGACGCCAACATCGCAGCACTGCCATAATAATCTCCGGGAGTTAGTCGAGAGCTGATACCAACTACCCGGCCCTTCTCGAAGGCATACTGGGTGGCCTACATCCATGCCGCCTCATCAAACTGATGGACAGTGATCTGATCTGATGACTTGACCTGACTCTCAGGCCGGGCCTGTGACGCTGCGGCCTCATACGACTCCTGTAGTTGCAATTTAAAGTTAAAATTGTGAATATATTATATACAGTTAATTTTTAAACATGAAAGCAAATAATACTAACCACGATGTGATGCTGACGATCACCTCTGAGCTCCCCAGTAGTAGGATCACTATACATCCTCCGATATACGTCGTACTCCGTAATATCGGGGTGCTCGACAGCCTATAATAATAAAAAATAAACTGTTAATAGTTATAGTTATATAAAATATTTATAAATAATGTACGTACCAGATGTTGTCTATGAGTACTGAAAGAACGACTCCCAGCTCGATGAGTCACCTCCTGTCTCCCCCGATTCTGCCTCCCCACTGATGATCTCCTCTGAAAGGCACCACTCAACCAGTGCGCACATAATCCATCCCATACATGGGATGAAATGTACTCTGGTCGGTGTGCTCTACATGACTCGTCAAAATCTAACACTCCTGCTTTCTTCATCGCATCTTTTCTTAAATTTTGCAAAAACTGACGAAGGCGATCACGCATGGCCACCTCCCATGCCTCGTGGATGGCGTCACGCATGGTATCCTCGATCGGATACCATAAACCCTACAAATAAATCAAAATATCAAGTTAGAAATAAAATAATTTTCAAAATAAAAATTATTTATTTACGTACGTACCAACCAATGGCCGAACATGGCCTGCTTCACATCAATGGGAATCTGCTCCCATGTGGTCCACGGCTGAGAGAAATAGTTGCGCAAAATAGAGCTGCCCTGTCCGACTGCTATATGCGAAAAACTGTAAAAATAATAAACATTTATTATGTGAATAGATTAATGAAATCTTAGTCAAATCAACAGGTTATCACACAGGTTATCACACCTCTGTGTGCGTGGATCAAACCCAAGACGTGGACGTCGCTCGGGGACGGGGTCAGGAATCATCAATCGTGCAAGACCGTGCCCCCTCCGCGTACTCCCTGGAGCGCCTGCAGGCTGAGGGTCATCTGGCAGCAACTCATCCGCATCGAAAGTCAGGTCAGCATCCGCCAACTCACGAAATGTGGCGTCATCCATCTGAAACAAAAAATGTTAATGTTGTTAGCAAATAATTCATAATTACTATTATATATACATATATACATATTATGATTGTATATAAATACCATGGAATTATATTAGTGTTCATCTTTATCATCATCTTCATATATGTCAATGTCATCTTCATATTCCTCCTCAACATCATCGATATCCATTCGAGTTACAGTTGCTTCATCTCTTACCATTTCAAATTCATATGTGACATCATTAACATCATCGTCATCACCGACTCTTAAATGTGGGGTGTCGTCATCGATACTCATGTCTCTTTGCAAAAAAGATTGATTTTGAGTACTCTCTTGAAAAACTTCAATTCTTTGCACATCAGTGAAAGCACATTCACTTTGACTAAACTGATTGTCTCGAATTTTGATTTTTATTACACTCCACCAATCAGTCAAGTCTCTTGATGTAGCATAGTACTTTGCGTAATAAACTTTATGTGCCTGTTGAGCCAATAAGAATGGTCCATTTACTGCGAGAACACTTTTACATTTAATATCGATGATTCCATGAGTCGGATGAACACACACGCCTCTCTCTGTATCCAACCACCGACATTTGAACATGGTTATGTAATGTTGTCCAAGATAACAGAGTTCAATGATTTCATCAAGTATGCCATAAAAGTCAACTTCATTTTCTCGATGATGAGATCCTCTCAAGATAACTCCACTGTTCATTGTTTTTTTCGATTCCCCATATGTATGTGAGTGGAATCGAAATCCATTCACCACATATGCATTATAAGTTTTAACAAGTTTGGAAGGTGGGTTACTCAATACACACAGCTGTTTGTCAATTTTATCAGCATGTCGAGACACCTGAAAATTTGTGAAATAATTATCAATATAGTAAAATATATATTGAATGAGTTGCTAAAAGATAAAGAATTTATGTTACCAGTTTTTGAAACCACTGAGAGAAATTTTTTAGTCGACGTTCTTCGAGAGAAGCTACTGTAATTTGTGGAATTTGTTTCTTGATATGATTATCATACAACCTATAAAAACCAAAGTTATTTACTGTAACATAAATGATAGAATAAGTGATATAAAAACTTACAGTACAACTGATGTCATCTCTTCACAGTTGAGCAGAACATACGTATGAGCTCTATGATGTTCATCATCTGAAAGCCAGCGTTCATAAACTCCACCAAAACCAAGCTCTGACTGGTTGAAAACAGATAATTGATTGTCGATTTCATCAATATTCCTCTCGTTCCGTCCCATTCGGTTGTGTTTTGAAGGATACTCAGATTCAAAATAATGGGAGCAGAAAAAAGATATTTCCTCTTGCAAATAAGCTTCTACAATAGATCCTTCAACAGATGCTTTGTTACGTACTTTTCTTTTCAATTTTTTCATGCATCTTTCAAATGGGTACATCCATAGAAACTGTACTGGACCTCCACATTTGGCTTCATATGGCAAATGTAACATCAAATGTTCCATTGAGTCGAAGAAAGACGGCAGAAATATTTTTTCCAGTTTACATATAATTATAACAACATCTTTTTCAAGTTTTCCTAGAGCATCATAATCTGCTGTAGCCACACAAATTTCCCGAAAAAATTGAGACATGTCTGTTATGGAATCCCAAATCACAGAATTCAACAGACCTCTTAATCCAATGGGTAGCAGTCTTTCCATTATAACATGACAATCATGACTTTTTAATCCAGTAATATGACCATTCTTTACACATCTACCCAAATTGGAAGCACAGCCATCTGGAAGTCTCAAATCTACAATCCACTGACAAAATAATAAACGGTTTTCTTTAGACAGTGTATAAGCTGCTTTTGGTTTCAGTAACCTTTCTGTTCTGAAATTCTCAAATAGTTCCAATTCTGGACGCCTGCAAATTTGGGCAAGATCTAAACGTGCATTTACATTGTCTTTTCTCTTTCCTGGCGTATCCAAAATTGTATGAAACAAATTATCAAAACAGTTCTTCTCAATATGCATGACATCTAACATGTGTCGGACCAACAAATCAGACCAATATGGCAAATCCCAAAATATGCTACGTTTAATCCAATTGTGTTCTTTCCCAAAACCATAAATTTTCTGTTGGTTTATTGTGGGACCAAAAGTGATGGGAGGTAATGAAAGTACAACTGATTTTAACTCCGAACCTGATATCATTTTTGGAGGTCCTTCCCTTTCAATTGTTCCTTTTCTGAAATGAGATCTGTTTCTGCGAAAAGGATGATCAGCTGGAAGAAACCTGCGATGACAGTCAAAGTAAAAAGGTTTCTTTCCATGAATGAGCATAAATGCTTTGTTCTCTCCCATACAGTAAGGACATGATTTCTGACCATGTGTACTCCAGCCAGATAACATCCCATAAGCCGGGAAGTCACTTATTTTCCACATCAATGCTGCTCTCAGTATGAAATTCTGTTTCGTTGCAACATCATATGTACTGACACCAGTACTCCACAATAAATTTAATTCATCATTCAATGGTTTCAAATAAACATCAATATTTTTCTTCGGATGTCCTGGAATTAGTAAAGTCAAAAAGATATATGTCTCCTTCATCAACATCCATGGAGGTAAATTGTACGGAGTTAAAAAAACAGGCCAACATGAATATTGACTACCATAAGATCCAAACGGACAGAAACGATCAGTGGAAATCCCCAGTCGAACATTTCTAGCTTCTAAAGAAAAGGATGGATGCACTCTATCAAAATGTTTCCATGAATCACCATCGGCTGGATGATTCATGCTTTTATCGGTTGAAATATTCTCTTTATGTCATGACATCATTGTCGCTGTATTCTTAGACATGAATAAACGCTGGAGTCTGGATGTAATCGGAAAATATCTCAACTATTTTACAGGAATCAAACCAGACTTCCCGTGTTGTCCTTCTTTATATCTCAGTTTCCCACATGTGGGACAACTATCCAACGACTCATTTTCCCTAGAATATAAAATGCAGTCATTTGAACATGCATGAATCTTCTGACAAGTAAGTCCCAAATTTCGAACCAGCCTCTTACTCTCATAGTAATTTGCAGGTAAAACATTTCCTTCGGGTAACAGTGTTTTAAGCAAAGAAAATATCTGGTCAAAACAGGTGTTTGACATTCCGTTATCTGATTTGATAGCCATAAATTTTTCAACTGCTTCTAATTTTCTTATCTTGCAGCCAGGATATAATGCATCCTCCGCAGACTTCAACAACTCATAAAATTCAGACGGTGCCAACTCAGGATTTGAAGCTATATCAGCCGGAGTTTCTGTATGTTGAACAGATGAACCTGCGACATCATGTACTAAATCTTGAAACCGGGATGGATCCGGAATCAAGTTGGTATCACCTGCTCTGGAACTGCGTTCACCGTGTTGATACCAAAATACATAATCTGGTTGAAAACCAAAACGCAAGAGATGTTCTCCCACTTTGTCAAACGTGTCAAACGTTCTCAATGCACATTTTCTGCAAGGGCATTTTATTTTGTCTTCTGAAACAAATTCTGGATTTGATGCCGCAAATGATAAAAAAGTCTCCACACCCTCTACATATACTGGATTTAAACCAGAACCGTTTGGATTTCTACGTTGATTTATCCATATGCGGTCACCTAATAATGATTGTTGACGACCTCGTTGTTCCATATGTCTCTATAAAATATAAAAGCATTACTGGTTTTGAATAATTTGTTAGAAAAAACACTCAACCTAGGATAATTAGAGAGTTTAGATCATACACGACTGACGCAATTTTTTTTTCGAGATAGACCTAATTATTACTAATTATTACTAATTATTGGTAATTATTACGAATTATTACTAATTATCGGTAATTATTGGTAATTATTGGTAATTATTACTAATTATTGGTAATTATTACTAATTATTGGTAATTATTACTAATTATTGGTAATTATTACTAATTATTGGTAATTATTACTAATTATTGGTAATTATTACTAATTATTGGTAATTATTACTAATTATTGGTAATTATTACTAATTATTACTAATTATTGGTAATTATTGGTAATTATTGGTAATTATTACTAATTATTACTAATTATTACTAATTATTGGTAATTATTACTAATTATTGGTAATTATTGGTAATTAATACTAATTATTGTTAAATATTGGTAATTATTTCTAATTATTGGTAAATATTACTAATTATTGGTAAATATTACTAATTATTGTTAAGTATTACTAATTATTGGTAATTATTGGTAATTATTACTAATTATTACTAATTATTGGTTATTATTACTAATTATTACTAATTATTGGTAATTATTACTAATAATTGGTAATTATTACTAATTATTGGTAATTATTACTAATTATTGGTAATTATTACTAATTATTACTAATTATTACTAATTATTGGTAATTATTACTAATTATTGGTAATTATTACTAATTATTACTAATTATTACTAATTATTGGTAATTATTGGTAATTATTACTAATTATTGGTAATTATTACTAATTATTTGTAATTATTACTAATTATTACTAATTATTGGTAATTATTGGTGATTATTACTAATTATTACTAATTATTGGTAATTATTACTAATTATTACTAATTATTGGTAATTATTACTAATTATTACTCATTATTGGTAATTATTACTAATTATTACTAATTATTGGTAATTATTACTAATTATTACTAAATAATGGTAATTATTACTAATTATTACTAGTTATTACTAATTATTGGTAATTATTGGTAATTATTACTAATTATTGGTAATTATTACTAATTATTGGTAATTATTACTAATTATTACTAATTGTTACTAATTATTGGTAATTATTACTAATTATTGGTAATTATTACTAATTACTATTAATTATTCTTAATTATTACTAATTATTCTTAATTATTACTAATTATTCATAATTATTACTAATTATTGGTAATTATTACTAATTATTGGTAATTATTACTAATTATTGTTAATTATTACTAATTATTGATAATTATTACTAATTATTACTAATTATTACAAATTATTACTAATTATTACAAATTATTGGTAATTATTACTAATTATTAATAATTATTGGTAATTATTCCTAATTATTACTAGTTATTGGTAATTATTACTAGTTATTGGTAATTATTACTAATTATTGGTAATTATTACTAATTATTACTAATTGTTACTAATTATTGGTACTTATTACTAATTATTACTAATTATTGGTAATTATTGGAATTTATTGGTAATTATTACTAATTATTGGTAATTATTACTAATTATTGGTAATTATTACTAATTATTGGTAATTATTACTAATTATTACTAATTGTTACTAATTATTACTAATTGTTACTAATTATTGGTAATTATTACTAATTATTACTAATTATTGGTAATTATTGGAATTTATTGGTAATTATTACTAATTATTGGTAATTATTACTAATTATTGGTAATTATTTCTAAATATTGGTAATTATTTCTAATTATTACTAATTCTTTCTAATTATTACTAATTCTTACTATTTATTGGTAATTATTAATAATTATTGGTAATTATTGGTAATTATTTCTAATTATTGGTAATTATTTCTAATTATTAGTAATTATTTCTAATTATTGGTAATTATTTCTAATTATTGGTAATTATTACTATTTATTGGTAATTATTACTAATTATTGGTAATTATTACTAATTATTACTAATTACCGGTAATTATTTCTATTTATTACTAATTATTTCTATTTACCGATAATTATTGGTAATTATTACTAATTATTGATAATTATTACTAATTATTGGTAATTATTACTAATTATTACTAATTGTTACTAATTATTACTAATTGTTACTAATTATTGGTAATTATTACTAATTATTGGTAATTATTACTAATTATTGGTAATTATTTCTAATTATTACTAATTATTGGTAATTATTACTAATTATTACTAATTATTACTAATTATTGGTAATTATTGGTAATTATTACTAATTATTGGTAATTATTACTAATTACTGGTAATTATTACTAATTATTACCAATTATTGGTAATTATTACTAATTATTACTAATTATTGGTAATTATTGATAATTATTACTAATTATTACTCATTATTGGTAATTATTACTAATTATTACTCATTATTGGTAATTATTACTAATTATTACTAATTATTGGTAATTATTACTAATTATTACTAATTATTGGTAATTATTGGTAATTATTACTAATTATTGGTAAGTATTACTAATTATTGGTAATTATTATCAATTATTGGTAATTATTACTAATTATTGATAATTATTACTAATTATTGGTAATTATTACTAATTATTACTAATTATTACTAATTATTACTAATTATTGGTAATTATTACTAATTATTGGTAATTATTACTAATTATTGGTAATTATTACTAATTATTGGTAATTATTACTAATTATTGGTAATTATTACTAATTATTGGTAATTATTACTAATTATTGGTAATTATTACTAAATATTACTAATTATTGGTAATTATTAGTAATTGTTCTTAATTATGACTAATTAAATGAATAGTTACCAATAATTAGGAATAATTACCAATAATTATGAATAATAACATTATTAGTATATTTTATTATTAATATTAAAATAATATAATTTTCTAATTTATATACAGTTCTCCTTTCATCTGTGTGTTTTCTATCTCCATATACAAATAATACATGTGAAGACAGCAAACACACAGATGAAAAGAGAACTGTATATATATAAAAAATTATATTATTTTAATATTAATAATAAAATATATTAATAATTAAATAATGTTATTATTCCTAATTATTAGTATTTATTACTAATTATTAAGTTATAAAACAATGTAAACAATATTAAATTACAACTAATTAAGAATAATTAAAACTAATAAAACATTAAAAATAAATATGAAATTAAAATAAATATAAATACCTTGAAAATTGATCTGAGGTTGATCTCTGATCGTTCTTCAAAACTTCAATACCAACTCCGGAGAAAAAAATTAAACTTGAGAAAAACTGAACTGTAGAAATAAAATCTTGAGAGAAGAAGAAGATGGAATTTGAGAATGATTTGAAAAAAACGGATGGGGGTATTTATAGGTTTGATTAGTTGCGACGGGCCCATTTGCGACGGGATACCCGTTGCAAATACCTTAGCCAGCATTTATTACGGTCAATGTGTAAATAGTTATTTGCGACGGGTCCCATCGCAAATAACTACCTGCCGACATACTATTTGCGACGGGGGAATATTCCCGTCGCAAATACCTTTTACCGCCGCCGGTTATTTGCGACGGGGGAATATTCTCGTCGCAAATAGTTTTCTCGCGGTTTGGCGCGCAAAGGGCGCCAGTCCTTTTGCGACGGGATAGCCTTCCCCGTCGCAAAAGGCTACTTATTTTTGACGGGCAAATACCCCCGTCGCAAATAATTTTTTAACAGGGGTATTTGCGACGAGAATAAATCCCGTCACAAATAACCCGTCGCAAATACCCATTTTTCCCGTAGTGTTATGATTTCAGAGAACATTCATTCCATGAAGATTCTATTAAAATTTTTCATGTTTATTTTTAATTAACTTCTTTAATTTAACATTTTATGACTTGTTAAGAAAGGAAAAATGTTTTTGAAGTAGAAAGGATATTTTCCTCAAGAATGGAGTTCAAGCATTTTATCAAAATTATTTTCGATCTTAGATAATATAGGGTTTTGTTTCTATCCCTATTTTTACATTTATTGGATTATGTTGTGATGGAATTATTTTTATGATATCCTTTCATCTTATATGGATTGTGTTATGATGTCATGACGTTTACGAATCCCATTTTTATTACATGGGTTATGCTATGATGTATGATTTATGATCTTGTGGCACACATAATAATGGTATCATTATGAGATGGGTGGGACCGATATCTCCCTCCAATGCACTGGGTAAAGATTTATATCTCATGAGATAGACATGGCTGGAACGACAAGTTAATCCGGTTCAGTGATACATGACTGGAATGAGGAGTGAACTCGGTTCAGTAATGGACTTTGTCTGCTATGATGGTCTTGGAAATGAGCCTTGACTAATATGAAATGATTTTATATGATTATGTGTGTTTGCCACAAAGTTTCATGTATTATGTTGTGATTATTTGGGATTACTTTTCATTACTATGATTTATCCAATGACATGATATTATGATCTCTTTTGCAGGTTAAGATTTTCAAAATTTTATGTTCTTATGAATATGATATGATTGATATTTTTTTTGTTTACCCTTACTGAGCATTTGAGCTCACCCTTTTTTATGTGTTCTTTTCCCCAGGTCAGGAAGAAGGATATTAAGTTGGATATGCCAAAAACGGACTCTAGATATGATGAAATAAATGAGAGACAACGTAGATGATTTATGAACCAGTTGTTTATGTTTTCGAGTTTCTAATGAAACAATACCTATATGTTCCTTTCATGGTTTTGTTATATGTTGTAATAAATTTTCTTAAATATTGATGTAATAATAATGTATGTAAAGTATGGATCGTTATAGTTCGTATCAGAGGAAAGGTATAGTTAACCTTTGGAAACTAGGATGTGAAAGCCTTATTAAGAACCCTAATGATATGTCTAAGAATAGAACACAATCTTAGTGTTTTAGAAATGGCCATAAGCAACCTATGATAAGACCTAAAGTGTGAAATTTTATTATTGATTATGTTTTATTCTTGTTATAATTAGTGTTTCTCACACTATTCTTCTTGGTTTTAGTCAACAGTTGGAACCCGAAGGAACCGTGTTAATGTGGAATGCGATGGGAAATGCAATGATTTCCCCCCTAAGCAACCATACCTTATGGGAGGTGGAATGAAAAATCTTGTAGCCATGATCACACAACTTTATCAAGCTATGAATAATGCCAGACTTCCAAATGATCAAAGGAAGGAGAAACATTCTGTTGAATCCTTTATGAGGCAGCGTCCACCCTCATTCAGCAGGTCTAATGATCCTTTAGTTGCTGAACAATGGATCAGCACTACTGAAAAGATATTTTCATTTCTTCAATGTTCTAAACATGATAATGTCATCTTATTAGTATATCGTTTGGAAGGTGAATCTGATCAATGGTGAAATCTTACCAAGAATATGAGGCAAAAAGACGAAATTGAGTCCATGGAATGGGACGAGTTCAAGAACTTATTTTTCAATAAGTACTTCCCTCATATTCTTCGAAAAAAGATGGAGAAGGAGTTTCTTGAACTGAAACAAAAGGATGATGAATCGGTTGGTACCTACAAATCAAATTTTACAAGACTTGCATGGTACGCTTCCAGAATTATTATCCAACCTTAGAGTAAAATTGATCGATTCTTTAGTGGCTTAAAACCAAGTCTTCGAATGGAGTTAGCCATAAGGAACTACAATAGCTATGAGGAAATTGTTCGATGTGCTGTCATGTTTGAGATGGAGATTGGAGTAACCCATCAGTCATATGGTTTTGATAAGAAGTGGAAAATGGAATTCAAAGGAAAATCTAAAGACCACACTGAAAAGAAGTTGAGTTTTCCTTTATGCTCAAATTGTGGAAAGAAACATGGTGGGAATTTTCTTAAAGGGACAAGCAAATGTTTTAAGTGTGGAAAAGAAGGTCATCGGGTAGTTGAAAGTAGAAATAATGGGAAGAATATGTCTAATGATGCGAACAAAGAAAGGGATACACAGAATGCACCTCGTACACTTCAATGTCTCAAGTGCAAGGAGATGGGGAATTATTCCAATCCATTCCCAAATCCAAGGGATGTTTATGATGATCAACGTCAACAAACTCTTAAAGCCAAATAAAAAGGAAAGTCACATGAAATTACTATCGACAATGTGGAGTATGATAACGAAGTGGTGAAAGGTACTCTTACCATCCACTATAAAGTAAAATATGTTTTATTTGATTCTGGATCCACCCACTCTTTTATTTCTGAAAAAATTTCTAAGGGTATCGCCGTATTAACTCAACAATTAGATGTTGAGTTAGCTGTGACAACTCATAATGGAAAACGGTCGCATCAAAAGTTTATAATTCTTCTTCGATTGAAGTTTGTGGGAAACAGCTTCCTGAAAATCTTGTGATCCTTCCTATAGTGGAATTTTATGAGATTCTTGGCATGGATTTGATTTCTTTATACGGAGCTCATATCAATTTCCAAAGAAGGGAAACCGCATTTAATATTCCCGATCAATCTACTATCATCTATCGATGCAAGGATGAATATAAGCTTCAAGTGGAAATTTCTTCCATCTTATTGGTCTTGATTCCAATAAATGAAGGTTATTTATCTCAAATGGTTGGAGAGAAACCCACGATTAATAATATGTCGATTGTAAGAGAGTTTGATGATGTCCTTTTGGAGGAATTGCCAGGTCTTCCACCAAATCGTGATGTTGAGTTTTCAATAGAACTCATACCAGGTTCTATGCTTATTTCAAAGACACCTTTTAGAATGGCCCCAATTGAGTTGCTGGAATTGAAGAAGAAACTCCAATAGAATCTTGATAAAGGCTTCGTATGCCCTAGTGCGTCACCTTGGAGAGCACCTGTTCTGTTTGTTAAGAAGAAAGATGGATCAATGTGACTCTGCATTGATTATCGAGAACTTAACAAGATCACTATCCAGAACAAATATCCTCTCCCACGCATTGATGAATTATTTGATCAACTAAGCGGAGCTCAATACTTTTCCAAGATTGATCTTCGTTCATGGTATCATCAATTAAGGGTAAAAAGGGAGGATATACCAAAGACGACATTCCGTACAAGGTATGGACACTATGAATTTATAGTGATGCCATTTGGTCTTACTAATTCCTCTACTATCTTCATGGATCTAATGAATAGAGTCTTTAGAGACTATTTTGATCAATTTGTGGTGGTCCTTATAGACGATATTCTTGTTTATTCAAAGAGAAAGTAATAACATGAAGATCACATGAGAATTGTATTGAAGACCCTGAGAAAGGAGAAGCTTTACGCCAAATTTACCAACTGTGAATTTTGGCTTCAAAAAGTTGCATTTTTGGGTCACATAATATTAAAAGAGGGGATATATGTGGATCCAACAAAAACAAAGGTTATCAAAAGATGGTCGAGACCAAGAAAAATAACTGAGATCTGATGTTTTCTTGGTTGGGCTGGATATTATTTACATTTTGTGACTGATTTTTCACTATTATCTAATCCACTTACCAGGTTGACTCAAAAAGGAGTTAAGTTTGTGTGGACGAAGGAGTGTGGAGTGAATTTCAAGGAGTTGAAAAGAAGGTTATCCAGTGCACCTGTGCTCACACTGCCTTGTAGTGGAGAAAGGTTTGTGATCTATAGTGATGCATCCAAGAAGGTATTGTGGTGTGTTCTCATGCAGAATGATATAGTGATAGCTTATGTCTCACGACAGTTGAAAATCCATGAGCTAAATTACCCAACTCATGAATTGGAGTTATCTATGACAATATTTGTATTAAAGATTTGGGGGCATTATCTTTATAGTGAAATGTGTGATATTTATACTGATCATAAAAGTTTAATGTATATTTTCACACAAAAGGAGCTGAATATGTGCCAAAGAAGATGGTTGGAGCTGATTAAGGATTACGACTGCTCAATTCATTATCACCATAGGAAATCAAAAAGGTGGTAGATTCATTATGTCGACAAGACCATGCTAGCTTATCTATTATGAGGATAAAAAAAGATCCAATATTTATGGATTTACAAAGGACGGATCTTGGAATTTTAATAGAACGGGAAAATATTATCTTTCTCAAATGAATGTTCAACCATCTATACAAGTGAAGATTAAAGTGGCACAAAAAAAAGATGTTGAGTTACAAAATAAGGTGATAAATGTTCCTGAATTCATCCTTGATTGTGATGGGATAATAAGGTTCAGGAATCAGGTTTGTGTTCCTCCCATCCCAGAATTAAAGAAGAAGCTACTGGATGAGGCTCATAGTTCTTCATTCTCTATTCATCCTGGAAGCACGCAGATGTATAGTATAAATACCCGCACTTATTACATACATAATCTTGAATTTATTAAATAAAACACTTCCTTTTACATTGAGTATCTTTTCATGTTTAGAGCTTTAGAGAATTAAGACAAAACATTCATAACATTACACATTGTTACATAGTGGATACCATAAAATCAGTTTCCATTTTCCTCAGAATATAAAACATTAAAACGTAAAACAAGAATCCTTGACAATGCTTCAACATTTAACATGTCTTCCTTCTTTGTATTACTCATCCATTAACCTGTGAAAAATCATTTAGAAACATGGGATGAGCACAAAATCTCAGTAAGGTATGAAAAGGAAGGAAAAATCACATTAGTCCATGAATACTAGTGACGTATGAAAACATTTTCAAAAGACATGATTTCCACCCATAAATACTTACTTTGTGAAACATGAGATTTACACAAGATCCACACAAACATAAATTTAATCATAGAGGTATCTTGCGGCATTACTTACATAATCTTGTAACCATCTTGGCTACCTTAAAATTTGTAACCCTCACAGCTACCTTACTTTGCGTAACCATCACAGTTACACTTGGAGTAACCATACGTCCGACCTCCAACTTACTCATACCCAATGCACTGGAGGGAAATATAGGTCCCACCCTTCATCATAAACAATGCCCAATAACCAAAACATAATCATACAACATAAACAATAGCATAAAAACATTACTTTTGAATCTTATAAAAAAGAATTTTAAAAGAGGATTTTAGAAGAAAAGTCCCTTATAAACATCATATACTTGAAGTGAGACTTAATAGAGTGGATGGAATATGTATATAATCTGTAAATACACATAATGAAACATAATATAAACAGAACCCATCACACAAACAATTTAAATAGCACATAAATTATAAAGTAGAAGGTTAAACCAAAGAATGGAAATCAGGTTAAGAATTCCCTTACCTTAGGCTTGTCTTACTTCAAAATTGTTTAAACCTCCTGTATAATGGTTAAAAGAGTATTATTTGTATTTTAAAGAAACATGTTCATGTTTATAACATCTTATATGGTCATTTCATAACCTCATTTCACCCCTTAATTGTTAGTATTTTGTTCCTTGCATTATTTTGGGTGAGTTCTTTTGTGATTTTCACGATCAGTTCATGATGAATCGTTCTTGTTGATTGGAAACAAAACTCCAGAATTGGAATGGATTAGTATTTACATATTTCCAGTACCATAAATTACACCATTTATCACTTTTATTTCTTTATATGAGGATGATTCATTAGATAAAACATTAATGATGTTCGTTTAGATCAATTAAGTGGTTCTTTGATAATAACAATGTCATTTTGTTTTTTAAATTAGAACCATGAGTACAAAAGAATTCAAGAACCTTATATGAGTCATAAAACATATATTATAACCTGGTTCAACCATATAAATGGTTTCATGACCAGACTTGAAAGAATTAATGGAAATTGAAAATACATCGTCCACGATATCGGTAATTCGACACAAATGGACAATGTTTTTTGATCCTTTAAATAAGTGGAAGAGGAGAAGAATACTGATGAGGAATTTTCCATAATCATGAGAACACAATGAATATACATGATTCTGTAGATTTCATGCCTCTTGGATAAGAGGGAGTGAGGAAAGAAGGAAAACGAATCATGAAATAAAAGAAAATCTTGAGAAATTTCTCACGAAAATTTGGCAGCCTAACGACGTCTCTTAAAATTTCATAAAAACAAGATTGATGAGAGGAATGGAATATATCATCATTCATACAAGATATGGAAAGTAAGGGGGAAATATTTAATGAAATATCCCAACACAAGACAAAGGGAATGGAAGATAATAACAAAAAATGAAAGAAAAGAAAGAAAATAAAAGAGGTTGTTTACCTCTTGATATCTTCTACTTGAGATCCTTCTTAAGGGCTTTGATTTTGGTCTTTTGGCGAGACTATCAGATCTAGGACGTGGGTAAGAATATTGGGGAGGGAATTTGGAAGAAATTATACAATGCTCAAGGCTTGAGAGGTGTGGGAGGAAGAGGGGAGTGAGGGTGATATTTATAGTGGAGGAGGGGTGGTATTTTAGATTATTTTAATTATTATTATAATATTTTTATCAAGACTATGAATAATCTCAAATAAAGTGGCCCTAAATAGTGAGAATATCATGTGATTTCGAAGAAAGTGGCCTTGAATCACTTATGATGTCACAAATAGTGCATTTTTACTGATAAATTGATTATACGGTATTTTATCGTATTTCACTATTCACCGAAAATTCAAGAGTTTCAGAAAAATACCAAAAATTTACCCCAAACATTTTTTGACGTGTAGAATTCAAAAATGGACTCCATTTTTCAAAAATAATTTTCTAAATATTATTAATTTAATTTTTAAATAAGGTCACAGTTAATTCGAATAATAACAATATTGAAGTGCAATTAGTTTTATATGACATTGGAAAATTAATTAAGATCCCATTATCCTATTGCCTTGGGAAAATAAAATAATAATATTATTTACTATTCATGAGGTCATATTACTATTCATAAGGGCATGTTACTATTCACCAAAAAAACAAGTTTGTTTCATTAGACTCTAAATAACATACTGAACACAATTGTAGATGACAGTTTTTTGAAATTCAAAACATAGAAGAAATAAAATTATGTTTAAAGGATACATATAAATATATACCTTAAACAAAATTTCAAGCATTTTCAATTTATTTTTATAAAACCTTGGGATGTTACATTATCCCCACCTTCTTGAAATTGCATCATCACAATTTTATTTACTTATTAAACAACTGAGGGTATTTTTCCCTCATGGCATTTTCAGACTCCCATGTTGCTTCTTCAACCATGTGCTTTCTCCACAAAACCTTTACCTGGTGGATTACCTTATTCCGCAATACCTGTTCTCTTCGATCAAGAATCTGAACCAGTTTTTCTTCATAAGAAAGGTTCTCTTCCAGCTGAACTGCTTCCGGCCTCAAGACATGTGATGAATCTGGAACATACTTTCTCAACATCGAAACATGAAAAACATTGTGTACCTGAAATAAGCTCAGAGGCAAAGCTAAGCGGTATGCAACTGTTCCAACTTTATCCAATATTTCAAAAGGACCGATGAACCATGGACTTAGTTTCCCTTTCTTACCGAAACACGTCACACTTTTCCAAGGAGATATTTTAAGGAAAACATGGTCACCTACCTCGAAAGAGAAGTCTTTCCTTCTGTTATCTACATTACTTTTCTGCCTGCTCCGAGCTATCCTTATGTGTTGTTGGATCATCCTCACTTTCTCGTCCACTTCTTCTACTAATTCTGGCCCCATCAACTTTCTTTCACCGACTTCATCCCAAAAGGTAGGAGTCCGACACCGCTTTCCATACAAGGCCTCAAAAGGTTCCATCTGAATACTGGAATGGAAACTGTTATTATAAGAAAACTCAACTAATGAAAGATGTTGATCCCAACTTCCCAGATAGTCCATTGAACAATCTCGAAGCATATCCTCCAAAGTTTGAATCGTTCATTCTAACTGCCCATCTGATTGAGGATGAAAAGCTGTACTGAAATTCAACTTTGTGCCCAAAAACATATAAAGTCCCTTCCAAAATTTGGAAGTGAACCTGGGATCTTGGTCAGACACAATGGAAAGAGGAACTCCATGTAACCTACCAATATCCTTGAGGTACAATCGAGAAAGCTGATCTAATGTAATTGTATCTCGAATTGAAAGAAAATGAGCAGACTTTGTTAGTCGATCAACAATGACCCATATTGCATTGTTACCTCGAGAAGTCTTTGGTAGTCCCACCACAAAATCCATGGATATATTCTCCCATTTCCATTCTGGCACTGGCAAAGGCTGAAGAATCCCCTTCGGTAACTACCGCTCTGCTTTAACCTGCTGACATGTCAAACATTTCATTGTAAAATTAGCAATATCTCTTTTCATCCCATTCCACCAATAATACTCTCGAAGGTCTCTATACATCTTATTACTTCCAGGATGAACAGAAAATGGAGAACTATGAGCTTCACACAACAATTCTTTCTTCAGCTGGGAATCACAAGGCACACACAACCTTTTTTCCAAATATTAAAACACAATCTTTATCAAGATTAAATTCTGGAAACTTACCCATTTTAACCAATTATACCTTTTTCTGTAGCTCACGGTCTTCCCTGTGTGCTTTCATAATTCTGTCTGACAACAAAGACTGCACTGAAACCTGAAACAAAACAGATATATTCCCTGCACCAACAACTTCTAAGCCAAAATTAATCAAATCATTAATCAAGGGATCATGTTCCAAACGTAGCATGGTTAATGATGCATGATTTTTCCGACTTAAGGCATCCGCTACTTTGTTTGCTTTTCCAGGATGGTAATTGATCATGCAGTCATAATCCTTTATCAGTTCTAGTCATCTTATCTACCTCATGTTTAATTCCTTCAGAGTGAATATATACTTAAGACTTTTATAGTCAGTATATATTTGTCATTTGGTTCCGTATAGTTGATGCCTCCATATTTTCAAAGCAAAAACCACAGCTTCCAATTCCAAATCATGTGTGGGATAATTTAGCTCATGAGGCTTAAGTTGTCTCGAAGCTTAGAAAATTACCTGATCATTCTGCATCAACACACAACCAAGTCCCTTCAAAGAAGCATCACTGTAGATGACAATCTCACCATTCCGGGAAGGTAAGGCCAAAACTGGAGCATTCACCAATCTCATCTTTAGTTCTTGAAAACAAACATCACATTCCTCTGTCCAAACAAATTTAACCCCTTTCCGTGTTAACTTAGTTATTGGGCTAGATAACTGTGCAAAGTTCTTAACAAACTGTCGGTAATAACTTGCTAAGCCCAGAAAACTACGAATCTATGTAACATTTGTGGGTCTTGGACATTCATCAACTACTTTTGTTTTGGCAGGATCAACTGTTATTCCATCCTTATTTACAATGTTCCCAAGAAAAGAAATATGTTGTAACCAAAAATCACACTTGCTGAATTTTCCATATAGTTTCTTTTCTTTTAAAGTTTGTAAAACAACCCTTAGATGTTATTCATGATCCTCTTTATTTTTAGAAAAAACCAGAATGTCATCAATAAATACAACCACAAACATATCCAAGAACTCATGAAATACTCTATTCATAAGATTCATGAATACATCAGGTGCATTAGTTAACCCAAATGGCATAAAAACAAATTCATAATGCCCATATCTAGTACAAAAGGCTGTTTTCGGGATGTCATCCTCCTTCACCTTCAGCCGATGGTATCTGGATCCCAAGTCAATCTTGGAAAAGTACTAAGCTCCCTGGAGCTAATCAAACAAGTCATCAATATGAGGAAAAGGATACTTGTTTTTAACAGTGATATTATTCAAAGCTCTATAATCAATGCAAAGTCTCATGGAACCATCTTTCTTTTTAACAAAAAAAACAGGGGCTCCCCATGGTGAAGTGCTGGGACGAATGAAGCCCTTGACAAGCAAATCCTGCAACTGATTTTTCAATTCAAGAAGTTCTATTAGAGCCATACGATATGGGGGTTTTGAAATTGGCTTAGCATCAGGAACTAAATCATTTGTGAATTCGACTTCTCGTTCCGGTATGAAACTGGGTAACTCCCCAGGAAAAACATCAAGGTATTCATTTACCACTAGCACATCATTAATTTGAATAGTTCCCTTGTTTTCAACAATATGAGCAAGATAACTTTCATTTCCATCTTTCAGTAGTTTCTCAGCTTCCTAATATGTTATCAATTTTATGGGTTCATTATTGTATACAAACTGAAACTCTTTCTGAAAAACAACTTCTTTAGCTCTACAGTCAATCTTAGCATGATAATCAGAAAGCCAGTCCATCCCCAGAATAACATCAAACTCGACTAAGGGTAAAACAACAAGGTTTTCAGGTAAAGCCTTTCCACATACCACAATAGAAATATTCTTATAATTCCTCTTTGCTATAACATTTCCCCCTGGTGTTTTAACAACAAGTTCAGGTCTCATTGGTTGTGGTGATATTTCCAATCTACCAGAAAATTTCTCAGAGATGAAGGAATGTGTAGACCCCGTATCAAACAAAACTTTAGAAAAATCTGAGTTAACAAACAAATTACCTGATACAACTTCATTGGATGGTCCAAAACCTGCTGACGTAGTCGCAAAGGATCTCACTACACCTTTCTGCTTGTATTTTGGCTTCTTTGCATCATTTGGATCCCTCTTTGGAAAGGCATTTTCATAGTGACCCATCTCACCACATTTAAAACACTTTACAGTTTGCTTATCAGGATTAGTCTTTGGATCATTTTCATTGCAATCTTGGGCCATATGTCCAAACTTACCACATTTAACACACTTCCCAATTTTGATAAGACATTCCCCAGGGTGCTTATTGCCACACATTTCACAAACTGGAAACTGGATTTTCTTACCATCATATTTATTTGGTTGATTCTTATCCATTTCTTGCCAACAGGACCTCTTCTTCTCTTTGTTTCCAAAATGCATGTGATCGTCAGCAAACTCCATCTCTACCCTCTCAGCACATCGGACAAGTTTCTTATAACTTTTGTATTCATGGGAAACCAACGCCCTTCGATACCTTGGCTTCATTCCAGAGTAAAAGCGGTTGATTTTGCTATCAAGATCCAGAATAAGATTTGGAGCATACCTCTCCAGTCGGGTGAAGTTCGTTTCATACACAGCCACTGAATCTTCCTCCTTTTGTTTCAATTCAAGGAATTGCTTCTCCATTCTAAGTCGCACCACCTTTAGAAAAAAAATTTCAAGAAAAAGACTTTTAAATTCATCCCACACTAAGGCATCAAAATCATCTCTACCCCTGATATTCCTTACCATTGACCACTACTGATCAGCTTCCCCTTCAAAACGATAAATGGAAAGACTTACCTTTTTATTGTCCGAACATCCCATAACATCAAATATCTTTTTAAGGGCTTTAATCCATCCTTCTGCTGCCACTGGGTCAGAATATCCATTGAATGCAGGATGATGTTGTCTCATAAAATGTTCCACCACTGTCATGTTCCGTTGGGGTACCTCTATTTTTTCTCTTGCATGGATTCCACCACCATTTATAGCCTACGTTAGCTGAGCCATTACTGTCACAAACTGCTCGGTTCCAATCCCTACTATTCCGGGCTGTAGATCAGGAAAGATGTTATTCTGTCGGTGCCTCTCTTTTTCAGCATCCCTGTTCCTTCTGCGGACAACCATTCTGAACAAAAATTTCTTAGATGAAGCAACATGGTAATCTTTAAATGCTATAACAAATTAAACATAGAGTGAAAATTATTTATGGTATTCTATTAGCATCACCTTAACCCCTAAAGTTATCTAAACCATCCTCTGATACCAACTATAAAGACCCGCACTTATTACAAACATAATCTTGAATTTATTCAAGAAACCACTTACTTTTACATTGAGGATCTTTTCAAGTCTATAGATTTATATAATTAAGACAAAACATTCATAACATTACACATTGTTACATAGTGGATACCATAAAATCAGTTTCCATTTTCCTCAGAATATAAAACATTAAAACTTAAAACAAGTATCCTTGACAATTCTTCAACATTTAACATGTCTTCCTTCTTTGTATTACTCATCCATTAACCTGTGAAAATTATTTAGAAACATGGGATGAGAACAAAATATCAGTAAGGTATGAAAAGGAAGGAAACATCACATTAGTCCATGAATACTCATGACGTATGAAAACATTTTCAAAAGACATGCTTTCCACCCATAAATACTTACTTTGTGTAACATGAGATTTCCACAAGATCCACACAAAAATAAATATAATCATAGATGTATCTTGGGGCATTACTTACATAATCTTGTAACCATCTTGGCTACCTTAAAATTTGTAACCCTCACAGCTACCTTACTTTCTGTAATCATCACAGTTACACTTGGAGTAACCATACGGCTGAACTCCAACTTACTCATACCCAATGCACTGGAGGGAAATATAGGTCCCACCCTTCATCATAAACAATTCCCAATAACCAAAACATAATCATACAACATAAACAATAGCATAAAAACATTTCTTTTGAATCTTATAAAACAGAATTTTAAAAGAGGATTTTTAGAAGAAAAGTCCCTTAGAAACATCATATACTTGAAGTGAGACTTAATAGAGTGGATGGAATATGTATATAATCTATAAATACACACAATGAAACATAATATAAACAGAACCCATCAAACAAACAATTTAAATAGCACATAAATTATAAAGTAGAAGGTTAACCCAAAGAATGGAAATCGGGTTAAGAATTCCCTTACCTTAGGCTTGTATTACTTAAAATTTGTTCAAAACTCCTGTATAATGGTTAAAAGAGTGTTATTAGTATTTTACAGAAACATTTTCATGTTTATAAAATCTTATATGGTCATTTAATAACCTCATTTCACCCCTTAATTGTTAGTATTTTGTTCCTTGCATTATTTTGGGTGAGTTCTTTTGTGATTTTCACGATCGGTTCATGATGAATTGTTCATGTTGATTGGAAGCGAAACTCCAGAATTGGAATGGATTAGTATTTACATATTTCCAGTACCATAAATTAAACCATTTATCACTTTTATTTCTTTATATGAGGATGATTAATTAGATAAAACATTAATGATGTTCGTTTAGATCATTTAAGTGGTTCTTTGATAATAACAACATCATTTTGTTTTTTAAATTAGAACCATGAGTACAAAAGAATTACAGAACCTTATATGAGTAATAAAACATATATTATAACCTGTTTCAACCATATAAGTGGTTTCATGACCATACTTGAAAGAATTAATAGAAATTGAAAATACATCGTCCATGATATCGGTAATTCGACACAAATGGACAATGTTTTTTGATCCTTTAAATAAGTGGAAGAGGAGAAGAATACTGATGAGGAAGTTTCCATAATCATGAGAACATAATGAATATACATGATTCTGGAGATTTCATGCCTCTTGGATAAGAGGGAGTGAGGAAAGAAGAAAAATGAATCTTGAAATAAAAGAAAATCTGGAGAACTTTCTCACGAAAATTCGGCAGCCTAACGACATCTCTTAAAAGTTCATAGAAACAAGATTGATGAGAGGAATGGAATATATCATCATTCATACAAGATATAGACAGTAAGGGGGAAATATTTAATGAAATATCCCAACACAAGACAAAGGGAATGGAAGAGAATAACAAAAAATGAAAGAAAATAAAGAAAATAAAAGAGGTTGTTTACCTCTTGATCTCTTCTCCTTGAGATCCTTCTTAAGGGCTTTGATTTTGGTCTTTTGGTGAGACAAGCAGCTCTAGGACGTGGGGAATAATATTGGGGAGGGAATTTGGCAGAAATTAGACAATGCTCAAGGCTTGAGAGCTGTGGGAGGAAGAGGGGAGTGAGGGTGATATTTATAGTGGAGGAGGTGAGGTATTTTAGATTATTTTAATTATTATTATAATATTTTTATCAAGACTATGAATAATCACAAATCAAGTGGCCCTATATAGTTAAAATATCATGTGAGTTCGAATAAAGTGGCCTTGAATCACTTATGATGTCACAAATAGTGCATTTTTACTGATAAATTGATTATACAGTATTTTATCGTATTTCACTATTCACCGAAAATTCAAGAGTTTTAGAAAAATACCAAAAATTTACCCCAACCTTTTTTCGACGTGTAGAATTCAAAAATGAACTCCATTTTTCAAAAAAAAATTAAATATTATTAATTTAATTTTTAAATAAGGTCACAGTTAATTCGAAAAATAACAATATTGAAGTGCAATTAGTTTTTTGTGACATTGGAAAATTAATTAAGATCCCACAATCCTATTGCCTTGGGAAAATAAAATATTATTATTATTTACTATTCATGATGTCATATTACTATTCATATTACTATTCATAAGGGCATGTTACTATTCACCAGAAAAAACAAGTTTGTTTCATCAGACTCTAAATAACATACTGAACACAATTGTAGATGATAGTTTCATGAAATTCAAAACATAGAAGAAATAAAATTATGTTTAAAGGATACTTATAAATATATACCTTAAACAAAATTTCAAGCATTTTCAATTTATTTTTATAAAACCTTGGGATGTTACATATAGGGACCTGAAAGAGTACTTCTGGTGGGATGACATGAAAAGAGATGTTGTTGAATATGTCTCTCGATGCTTGGTTTGTCAGCAAGTTAAAGCTGAGAGACAGAATTCTAAAGGGATGTTACAACCATTACCCATACCAGAATGGAAATGGGAAAACATCACTATGGAATTTTTCACTGGACTTCCTAAAACATCCAAAGGTAATAATGCTATCTGGGTTATAGTTGATCGTCTTACGAAGTCACCACACTTCATTGCTATTAGGGAAGATTTCTCTCTAGATTAGCTTGCCATGATATATGTAAAGGAAGTGGTAAGATTTCATGGAGTACCACTTTCCATTATAATTGATCGGGATATGAGGTTTACCTCGAAGTTTTGGTGAAGTCTTCAGCATACTCTAGATACAGAGTTGAGTTTCAGCACTACTTATCATCCTCAGACAGACGGTCAGTCTGAGAGGACAATTCAAACTCTAGAAGACATGTTGAGAGCTTGCTCTATGGATTTCAAAGGTGCTTGGAATAACACCTTCCTTTGGTGGAATTTTTTTATAATAATAGCTTTCACTCCAGTATTCAGATGGCACCTTATGAAGCTCTCTATGGAATGAAATGCAGAACTCCAACTTGCTGGGATGAAGTTGGGGAAAGAAAGATATTAGGACCTGATCTTGTTGATAAGATGGTAGAAAAGGTCTGATCTATTCAACAACACATAAGAGTAGCTCAGAGTTGACAAAAATGTTATACAAACAACCGAAGAAAAGACCTAGAGTTTGAAGTGGGTGATAAAGTGTTCTTACAAATATCTCCTTGGAAGAGAGTAATGAGATTTGGAAAGAAGGGCAAGCTGAGCCCTAGGTATATTGGTCCAATTGAAATACTGGATCGTGTTGGGAAGGTGTCTTACCAATTGGCGCTTCCACCGAATCTCCCTAAAGTTCACGATGTGTTCCATGTATCTTTCCTGAGAAAGTACGTACCTGATCCTTCACATGTACTAATCTCAGAAGTTGTACCACTGGAGCATGAGATTTCTTATGAAGAACAGCCGATAGAGATTCTGGATCGTAGCGAAAATGTTCTATAGAACAAGACAACTCGCTTGGTGAAATATTTCTGGAGGAACTACCAATTATAAGAAGCTAAATGAGAGCTTGAGTATATGATGAGGGAGAGGTATCCTCATCTGTTTGTTACGAAGTGATGAATTTCGATGGTAAAATTCATTTTAAGGGGGGTAGAATGTAACACCCTGATATTTTATGAGAAGTATATATATATATATATATTATGACTTATGTTATATGAAACATCAATGGAATCATTCACTGCACACAACACTATCTTGGCTTGCGTTACACGCAATCGCGGCATTCTTTGATAGAGTGTGTAGTACACAATACCGAGTTTCACTAAACAACGATATATTATAATAATATTATACACTAGTCGTTATGAATAGTATTAACTGAATTTTAAATTCAATAACATTATTATTCATTTAAAATATTTTCTAGAACATGGTATGAGAACAAAATAAATTTTTCGGGAAAAATAAGTATTTTTAAAAAAATGCAGTGTTGCCGCCTTTTGATGGCGCACCCACATTAAATCTAGTTTTTGACATTTATATAAGTTCAATTTGACAAAATAAAATTATTCTTTGGAATCAAGATATAAAAATTTTCTTTGGATAAAATTTTCATATTATTCTGGTAACATTCATATTTTGATTAATAGTAAAAACACGCTATATTTTAATTAAAAACAACTTTTTTCATCGCAATAATTTATATGATTAAATTATAATATTGAATGTTTTTAAAGTATAAATAGAATATTTTTTTACCATTTAATATAATTTATGTCATTAGAATTAATTTTACATTGAATTCATAGGTAAAAACATTTCAATCTTTGGCAATATTTTAACTTTTAAAACCTGTTTGCTTAACAACGGGATTAATATTAAATTAATTAATGAAACTTTCGTGTTTCGAATTTTGAAAAATGGATTGCATATTTGGAATCAGTGGGTCCAAATTATGTTAATAGGTTACTTTTTGTTTGATATTATGAATAGTAACTATGATAAAATTTATTTACTGCAGTTAAAGGTAAATCGGGTAATTATGGGTAAAAATAAGATTATAAAATTACCCTAACACCTGAAAAAAATCTATTGGATGACTAAAAGTCGACCCTTATCACCTAAGGGTAATAATAAATTCATTTTATGGACTTTTTACCATTAAAATAATATAATTATTATTAAAACCAAAGAAAGTGACAACATGTCACTCTCTTAAATATTATAAGTATAATAATTTTAATTTAGTGATAAACTTCATGAAACTTCAAACATAAATAGTATCCAGATATCTAATACAATTATCTACATCATATGAATTTTTTTTATAATTTTTAGGTATTAAATAATTATCATTAAATATGACACAATAGTGATGTTGAAATTATTTTATTGATTGAAATATCAAATAAATTATTTTAAAAGTATTAAAATAAATATTATATGAACTATTTAATGTTCTACACTAATTTTCTAGATAATAATGACATTTTATGAATCTATTAAATATTTTAGTTCGAACATATCTTCTGTATATACTTTATTTAAACTCAAATAAATAAATAGTGTCAAAATTGACACTATTGCTAATTTATAGAAATTACATATTATAAAATTGTTTAAAAATAAAAAAAATATTTAAAAATTGTAAATTAAAATTTATATGGTCGGAAATGTAATAAAGTATAAAATTATGGACAATTAATAACATATAAGTAAATATTAAGAACGATTTAAAATTTAGAATATTACTACCACAAATAAAATTAAATAGATTTTATAAGGATAAATCATGTTGATAATGTTTAAAATAAATTCCCAACTTGTCTAAATTTTATTGTCTGATGTGATTACAACCATATCTCATCTATTATTTGGATTTGAGTCATTTTTGGAGGTTTTTAAGTGGGGTTGGAATTTATTATAAATTAATATTTCTTATAATTCCAAAGGTTCCCCTCTCCTCCCTTATAAAAGGGCACCTCCTCCCTCTCCTCCTCACACCACTTTGAGCCTTCAAGCTCGGCCAAACCCTGCCAATTTATCTTCTCCACATCCCTAGAAACATCCTAGAGGTACTAGTCTTCTTCAAAGGCCAATTTTAGTGCCCTAAGAGGAGGTTTCAAAGAGGTGTGTCTAAGAAGAGGTAATATCCATTACTAATTCTTTCAAATTTATTTCTTCTTATAATTATTATTCTTTAGTTGTTTCATTATGAAGTAATAACATCAGTATAAATAATATACTGATATGTCATTATAAATATGAAACAACCCTATTTCACCTTCTATCCATTCTACGGAAAATGAAATCACCGCGCGTGCGTACGTACGGAATACCTTCTCCATGTCGTGGTGTAATCTATTTTCCACCACCACCATACTTTGATGGGTATAATGGTGTAAAGAGTTACTATATATGATTATTTTAATTTGATATTGATTCTAAAATAGTATACATACACTTCAATATAATTCCACAATCATGGGAATGATATCATCGCTCGTGCGTACGTACGGCCTACCGTCTCCACGATGTGATGTGACTCATTCTACATGATCTTCATTGAATAATGATTATACAAATGAATTGAATGAGTAAATATGATATATATTACACTAATACCTTTCTGAAAATGAGTTATCTATAACCTAAAAAGAAGAATAATAATTTATTCGGCAAAACACACATAAGAACATAAAGCAATAAACACCCGAATAACAAGTAGCAATGAAATATTACTAATAAAAAGTTAAGAATATGACCATAAATGACATCATAAAAATTATTATGATTCTGGAATAAGTTGATGAAATTATTTAAATCATTATACAGGAGGTTCGGCCACGTTCAAAGCATATCGGACCTAATGTAAGGGAAAATATCACAATCTCATTTTTAGCAGAGATTGATTATACTTTGGTATTTACTGGGGTGTATTTATCATCCACATACATGTTTCGTCAATATGTAATATTATTTATATACTCCTAAAATTTTTTAAATCCAATATTAATCATCGGTGAGTTTTTAGTAAAATATATGAATGGAATATTTTGTTTTTTTAGTACAAGGTACTTTTTTACTTTTCCGGCCAAAGTACGAGAAGAATGTTTTTTTAACTTATACGGCATGAATAGATTTTTATGATTTCAGAGAACATTATTTCCATGAATCTTCCTTTAAAAGTTTTCAAGTTTATTTTTAATTAAATTCATTTAGTTTAAAATTTTATGACATGTTAAGAAAGGAAAAATGTTTTTGAAGTAGAAAGGATATTTTCCTCAAGAATGGAGTTCAAGGATTTTATCAAAATTATTTTCCATCTAATATAATATAGGGTTTTGTTTCTATCCCTATTTTTACATTGATTGTATTATGTTATGATGGAATTATTTTTATGATTTCCTTTTATCTTATATGGATTGTGTTATGATGGCATGACGTTTAAGAATCCCATTTTTATTAAATGGGTTATGCTATGATGTATGATTTATGATCTTGTGGCACACATAATAATGGTATCATTATGAGATGGGTGGGACATATATCTCCCTCTAATTCATTGGGTCAAGATTTATATCTCTTGAGATATACATGGATGGAACGACAAGTTAATCCGGTTCAGTGATACAGGACTGAAACGAGGAGTGAACTCGGTTCAGTAATGGACTTTGTCCGCTGTGATGGTCTTGGAAATGAGCCTTGACTAATATGAAATGATTTTCTATGATTATGTGTGTTTTCCACAAAGATTCATGTTTTGTGTTGTGATTGTTTGGGATTACTTTTAATTACTATGATTTATCCCATGACTAGATATTATGATCTCTTTTGCCGGTTAAGATTTTCAAAATGTTATGTTCTTATGAATATGATATGATTGAATTTTCTTTTTTTTACCCTTACTAAGAATTTGAGCTCACCCTTTTGAATATTTTCTTTTCCCCAGGTCAGGAAGAAGGATATTAAGTAGGATATGCCAAAAAGGGAATCTAGATATGATGAAATAAATGGGAGATAGTGTAAATGATTTATGAACCAGTTGTTTATGTTTCCCAGTTTCTAAAGACACTATACCTATATGGTCCTTTCGTGGTTTTGTTATATATTGTAATAAGTGTGCTTCAATTTTGATGTAATAACAATGTATGTAAAGTATGGGTCGTTATAACAAACCCCTAACAAACAACAATAAACCCTAAAAAGCATAATATACTCTAATAAATCGTAATAAACCCAAATACACGTTACTAAACCCAAAAAAATAAAATTAACCCAAATAAAACCTAAATAATCCAAAAAGGTTGACAAACCCTAGAAAAAGCTATTAATTCCTACAAATACCCAATAAAACCCTAATATACAATAAAAAACACAAATAAACTGTAACAAATCCTAAAGAATGCTAATAAACCCCAATGAACCCTAATAAACCCTAAAGAACCATATGATTCTTTAAAGAACACTAAAAAACCCTAAAGAGCCCAAAAAAATGCAAAAAACACATTATATAAACTCTAAAAATCTCTACAATATCCAAATAAACCCTAAAACACACTATAAAACCCTAACAACCCCTATCAATCCCAAAACACAAATAAACCCATAAAACCCCCAAGAAACATTAAAAAGCAATCAGACACCATAAAAAACCATAAAGACACGTTAACAACCGTTAAAACCCTAAAAAACACTACAAACCATAAACAACCATTAAAACCCTAAAAAGGCTTCAAACAGATACATAAACCCTAAAAACATTACATAAACCCTAAAAATGCAACAAAAACCCTAAAAACGCAACATAAACCAAAAAACGAAAAATAAACCCAAAAAACGCTACATAAACCCTAAAAGCACTACATAAACCATAGAACTGTAAAATAAACCCAAAAAACACAACATAAACCCTAAAAACGCAAAATAAACATTAAAAAACGCTACATAAAACCTAAAAACAAAATATAATCCCTAAAAACACTCCATGAACCCTAAAAATGTACATATACTCTAAAAATGCAACATAAACACTACATCACCCCTAAAAATGCTACATAAACCCAGAAAATGCAACATAAAACCTAAAAAATGCTACATAAAACCTAAACCCTAAACACGCTACATAAACCTCAAAAAGTTACATAAACCCTAAAAATTATATAAAAAATCTAAAACCGCTAACTTAACCATAAAAAAACTATATAAACATTAAAAATTCTACCTAATCTCTAACAACGCTACAAAAACCCTAAAAAAATGCTACAAAAACCCTAAAGACGCTTCAAAACCCTTAAAAAAAATAAACCCTAATATACCATAATATGAAAAATTAAACCCTACTAAACCCCGAATAAACTCTAATAATCCCTAAAAACACCTTATAATACCTAAAATACTATGAAACTCTACTCAACCCTAATAAAACCCCAAAAATACCTAATAAACCCTTATAAGTGATAATAAAACCTAATAAACCCTAAAAACATGTTAGGAAAACCTAAAAACCCTAACAAACCGTAATAGACACAAATAAACACTAGTAGACCCTAATAAACCACATAAAACCATAAAAATCACTAATAAACCATAAATATAGCCAAATAAACCCTACTAAATCCTAACAAACATTAACACACCATAATAACCCCTAATAAAACCCTTCAAAACCCTAATAAAGAAAAAAAATGCAAGTATACCTTAATAAATCCCTAGAAACCCTGATAAACTCTAATATAACCTAATAAACCCTAAAAATTCTCACAAACAATAAAAAAGAGATCACAAACAATAAAAATTCTCTATATTAACTAAAAAGACCTAAAAACTAATACAACCTAATAAATACAAAAAACAATAATATACCATAAAAATCCCTAAAACCCCTAATAAACCATAATAAACTCTAATATAACCAAAGAAACCCTAAAACACTCACAAAAAAAACAAAATGCTCATAAATAATAAAAACATGCGATATTATCTAAAAAGACCTAACAAACACTAATGTAACCTAATAAAAAAACTAATAAACCCTAAAAAAACCATAATAAACCCTAAAAATCCCTAAAAAACCCTATTAAAAATGAATATACCCGAATAAAACCATCAAAAAACCCTAAAAATAACTTCTCAACCCGAATAGACCTTGACACACCATAACAAAACCTATTAAAACCCAACTAAACCCCAATAAACAAAAAAACACAAACAAACCATTAAAAAGCCCTAAAACCCTAATAAACCATAATAAATTAAAAAAAATCTAATAAATCATTAAAAAATGCACACAAACACTAAAAACATGCTAATAAAATCTAAAAAGTCATAACAACCCCTCATATATATATTAACAAAAACTAAAAAGCACTCATATACCCAAATAAAAACACTAACAAACCCTAGTAAACCCTAAAAAACCCTAACAAACCCTAATAAACCATTCTCAACTCTAATTATCCATAATTAAACCTTAACGATACCAACTCAACCCTTATAAAACCCTAAAAATACCTACTCAACCCTGATAAACCTTAACACACCATAATAAACCATAATAAAACCCACTAAACCCTAAATATTGCAAATTTATCAGTAAAAAAGCCCTAAAACCCCTAACAAATGGTAATAAAACCTAACAAAGCTTAAAAGAGCTAATAAACCCGAATAAACACTACTAAAAACTAAAAAACCCAAATATACCCTCTTAAAAATTAATAAACCATAACAAACCATAACAAACCATCATAAATCCAAAACATACTCAAATATACCATAATATACCATAATATACCTTAATAAACCCAACTCAATCCTAATAATACCCTAAAAACCAAATAAACCTTAATAAATCTTGACACACCATAATAAACCCAAATAAAATCCTAATAACCCTCACCAAACCCTAAAAAATGCTAATATACCATTAAAAAAATCCTAAAACCCTGACAAACCATAATAAATGTGCATGTGCATGTGCATGGTAATAAAGAATAAATAATAACAAAGTCCACATGAATGTGCATTATCATGTGAATGATAATAAATAATAAATAATAACACATGTGATAATAGAATAATGCAAGTGCATTGTGTGTGCACGTGCATGAGAATAAATAATAATAACACATGTGATAATAGAATAATGCTAGTGCATTGCATTTTCATGTGCATGGTAATAAATAATATATAATAATGCGTGTGTATGTGAATTTACATGTAATGATAATGATAATGATGCTTGCATGTACATGGTAATAAATTATAAATAACAACGCACATGCATGTGTATATGTATTTGATGATACAAATAACAACAACAACAACAATGTTAACAACAACAACAATAATAATATTAGAATAACACAAGTCCATTGCATGTGCACGTACATAGTAGTAAATAATAAATAAATAATAGTAAATAAAAATACACATGCTTGTGGGTGTGCATTTACATTTGATAATAATATTAATAATACTAATTGTAATAACAATAATAATAGTAATCCATTCACATGCATAGTAATAAGTAATAAATAACAACACACATGTATGTGGATTTGCAAGTGATAATGATAATAATAATAATGAAAATGATAATAATAATAATAATAATAATAATAATAATAATAACTATGATAATAATAATAATAATAATAATAAAAGAATAATACAAGTGTATTGTATATGAACGTGCATGGTAATAAATAATAAATAATAATGTATGTGCATCGGAATTTTCATGTGATGATAATAATAATAACAATAGCAGTAGTAGTAGTGATAATAGTAGTAGTATGAATGCATGTGATAATAGAATATTGCATGTGCATTACGTGTGCACGTTCTTGGTATTAAATAATAACGTTGGTGCATTTCATTTTCATGTGATTATGATGACAATGATAATAATAATAATTATTATAATAATGATAATAATAATAATAATAATAATAATAATAATAATAAAACAACACATGTGATAATAGAATAACGCATGTGCATTGAATGTGTGTGTTTATGTATTTCCATGTGCATTTTCATGCGATGATAATAACAATAACAACAACAGCAACAACAACCACAATAATAATAAAAACAAAAAGAATAACAATGTATATGATAATAAAATAACGTGTGTTCATTGCATGTGCACGTGCATGGTAATAAAAAATAAATAATAATGTGTGTGCATGTACAAGTGCATGAGCATGAGATGATAATAATAATTATAATAATAACAGTAATAATAATAATAATAATAATAACAATAACACATGTGATAATAGAATAACGCACCTACATTGCATGTGTAGTTCATGGTAATAAATAATAACTCATAGCGCATGTGATGATAATAATAACAATAATAGTAATATTAATAAGAATAGCGCATGTGATAGTAGAATAATACACATGTGTTTAATGTGCGCGTGTATTGTAATAAATAATAACGCACATGCATTTTCATTCGCATCTGGTGATAATAACAATAATAACAACAACAATAATAATAACAATAATAATAAAAATTCGTGTGATAATAGAATAATGTAGGTGCATTGCGTGTGCGCGTGCATGGTAATAAATAATAACGGACGTACATGTGAATTTGCATGTGATGGTAATAATAATAATAATAGAAATAATAATAATAATAACAATAAGAACAACAACATATGCATGTGGATGCAAATAAATATTAAACAATAAATAATAAATAATAACACATGTGCATCTGCATTTTCATGTGATGAAAATAATAATAATAATAATAGTAATAACAATAATTATAATTATAATAATGATAATGATAATAATGAAAATAATAATGTGTGCGAAAATAGAATAACACACATCCTAACAAACCCTAACAAACCCTCACAGACACTAATAACCCGTAAGAATCTCTATTAAACCCAAATGACACCTAAAACCCACTATTAAACCATAAAACCCTAATAAACACTAATAATTCATAATAACCTGTAAAAACCCTAAAAACTCTATTTGACCCTAATAAATGCTAAAAAATCCATAAAACTCCTAATATATAATAAAAACACTATTGAACCATAATAAATCCTAATAATCACTAAAAATCCTAACAAACCAGACAAAACACTACAAAAACACGCCAAAGAATAGCCTGCAAAACCCTACAACCCGCTAATAAACCCTAAAAAACCCTAATAACTCTATAATAAATCGTAACAGACCCAAATGACCCCAAATAAATCGTAAAAAATCCTAACAATTCCAAATAAATTGTAACAAAGTAAAACAAACCATAACAAACCCCTAATAAACCGTAATAAACCCTAACAAATCATAATAAACCCTAATAAATCTTAATATACCCATATACGCATTAATAAACCCAAATAAATAAAATAAACCCTAAGAAACCCTAATAAATCCTAAATAACACTAAAAAGGTTGATAAACCCTAGAAAAAGCTGTAAATTTCTACAAAAGTCCAATAAAACCCTAAAAAAGCAACATAAACCATAAAAATGTAACATAAACCCAAAAAACACAACATAAACCCAAAAAAATGCTACATAAACCCAAAATACGCAACATAAACCCAAAAAATTCTACATAAACCCAAAAAGCACTATATAAACCCTAGAACCGTAATATAAACCCAAAACAACTCAACATAAACATTAAAAAGATGCTACATAAAACCTAACAACACAACAAAAACCCTAAAAACACTACATTAACCCTAAAAACGTTACATAAACCCTAAAAAATGCAACATAAACACTACATCACCCCTAAAATGCTACATAAACCCAGAAAACGCAACATAAACCGTAAAAAATGCTACAAAAAAATTAAACCCTAAACACGCTACAAAATCCATAAAAACATTACATAAACCCTAAAAATTTCTACATAAAACCTAAAACCGCTAACTAACCCTAAAAGCACTACATAAACAATACAAATACTACATAAACTCAAACAACGCTACACAAACCCTAAAAATGCTACAAAAACCCTAAAGATGCTTCAAAACCCTCAAAAATATTAAACCCTAATATACCATAATATAAAAAATTAAACCATAATAACCCCTAATAAACTCTAATAGTCTCTAAAAACACCTTAAATCCCTAAAAACCCTAAGAGACTCTACTCAACCCTAATAAACCCCCAAAATACCAAATAAACACTAATAAATGATAATAAAACCGAATAAACCCTAAAAACATGTTAAGAAAACCTAAACAACCCTAACCAAACCTAATAGACACTAACAAACACTAATAAACCGTAATTAACCCCTGAAAATCTTAAAAATCCCTAATAAATCAAAAATAAATCCAAATAAACCCTACTCTACCATAGCAAACCTTAACACACCATAATGACCCCTAATAAAACCCTACAAAACCCTAATAACGAAAAAAAATTATATTATACCTTAATAAATCCCTAGAAACCTTGATAAACTATATTATGTCCTAATACACCCTAAAAAGGCTCAAAAACAATAAAAAATGATCACAATCAATAAAAACAAACTACATTACCTAAAAAGACCTAAAACACTAATATAACCTAATAAAGACAAAAAAGCTAATGTACCTTAAAAATCCCTATAAACCATAATAAATAATAATAAACTCTAATATAACCTATGAAATCCTAAAAACTCTCACAAACAAAAACAAAATTATCATAAACAATTAAAAACGCTACATTATCTAATAAAAATTAATAAACACTAATATAACTTAATAAAACAAAAAAAACTAATAAACCACTAACAAACCCTAATAAACACAAAAAATCCCTAATATACCCTAATAGAAACTAATAAACCGTAATAAAACCATAATGAAACACTAAAAATACCTTCTCAACCCTAATAAACATTGAAACACCAGAATAAAACCTAATAAAACCAAACTAAACCCCAATACACAACAAAAGAAAACAACCTATTAAAAAGCCCTAGAAACCCTAATAAACCATAATAAATTAAAATAAAACCTAATAAACCATAAAAATGCTCACAAACACTAAAAACATGCTAATAAAACCTAAAAAGTATGAACAACCCCTCATGTATATTAACAAAAACTAAAAAACACTCATATACCCTAATAAAATCATTAACAAACCCTAGTGACCTAAAAAAATCCCTAACTGACCCTAATAAACACTATTAAACACTAATAAACCCTAATAAAACCCTAAAGAAACCTACTCATCCCTAATAAAACCCAAAAAATACCTACCCAACCCTAATAAACTGTAACACACTATAATAAACCATAATAAACCCAACTGAACCCTAAAAACACAAATATACCATTAAAAATCCCTAAAACCCCTAATAAATGCTAATAAAAACTAACAAAGCTTAAAAGAACTAATAAACCCTATTAAACACTACTAAACCATAAAAACCCTAATATACCCTCTTAAAAATTAATAAACAATAATGAATGTTAATAAACCCTGATAAATCCCAAACATACCCAAATATACCATAATATATCATAATATACCCTAATAAACCCAAATCATTCCTAATAAAACCCTAATAATACCTAATAAACACTAATAAACCTTAACACATCATAATAAACCCTAGTAAAATCCTAATAACCCCCACCAAACCTTAAAAATGATATCTTACCATTAAAAACCCCTAAAAACTGAACAAACCATAATAAATTTTAATAACACCTAAAAATTCTAAAAAATGCTAGTAAACCCTAAAAATACCTCAAAAAATAATAATAGTAATAATGCACATGCATGTGCATATGCATGTGCATGGTTTAAATAATAAATCATAACACACGTGCATGTGCATATGCCTGCGCATTTTCATTTTAATGATAATAAATAATAAATTATAAATAATAACGCATGTGAATTACATGTATCTGTGCATGTGCATGTGAATGATAATAAATAATAAATAATAAAGTACATCCAAGTGCATGTGCTTGTGCATGTGCATGGTAATAAACAATAAATAATAACCAAGTCCACATGAAAGTGCATTTTTATGTTTATGATAATAAATAATAAATAATAACTCATATGATAATAGAATAATTCACATGCATTGCGTGTTCACGTGCATGAGAATAAACCCCAAGAATCACTAAGAAACCCTAACAGACCCTAACAAACCCCAACAACCCTAACAAACCCCTAAAAACCCTAAAAAAACATAACAAATTCTAACATACCCTAACAAACCCTAAAAAGCCCTAACAAACCACATAAAGCACTAAGAAATCCCAATAAACCCAAAAAACCCTAAAGAATCCCTAAATAACTCCTAAGAAACCATAAGAAACTCTAAAAACCCCTAAAAACCCTAACAAAACCCTAAGCAAACCTAAGAAACACTAACACACCCATAGAAACCCTAACACAGCCTTATAAACCCTAACACACCCTTAGAAACCCTAACACACCCTTTGAAACCCTAGCAGACCCTTAGAAACCCCAACACACCCATAGAAACCCTAAAACAACCTTAGAAACCCTAAGAAACGATAGCACAACCTTAAAAAACCTAACCCGCCCATAAAAACCCTAACCCACACTTAGAAACCCTAACACACCCTTAGAAACCCTAATAACCCCTTAGACACCCTAAATCACTCTAATAAGCTCTAATAATTCCTAACAAGCCCTACGAACCAATAATAAACCATAATAAACCCTAATAAACCCTAAAGCCGACTACTAAACCATAATAAACACTAATAAATCTTAATAAACCCTAAAACCATATTAGACCCCAATAAAAGCTACAAAATACCTAAAAACCCAAATATACAAAAAATATGCTATTAAACCATTCAAGATGCTAATATTAACAAAAAACCCTAACAAACCCGGTAAAACCTGACAAAACCCTTATAAAACCCTACAAACCCTACAAACCCAAAAAACGCTAAAAATGCTAAAAACCCCTAAAAACCCTAAAAAACTCCTAAAACCCTTAAAAAACCAAAACCCCCTAAAACACGAAAAAACTGAAAAACAATACCTAAAAACAAACCAAAAAAACCCTTAAAACCTCAAAATAACATAAAAAAAAAACCTCAAAACAAAAAAACCCTAAACCCCCTAAAAATGATAAAAAAAACCCTTAAACACCTAAAAATGCCTATCAAAACCCTAACCAACCCCATTAAACCCTTAAAAACCCTAAAAACCCCTAAAACCCTAAAACCTAAAAAGAAACCCTAATACACCATAATGAACCCTAAAGAACCCTAAAAACCCTAAAGAACCACTAAAGCCACTAACAACGGTACATAAATCTTAACAATTTCTACAAAAAACAGAAAAATGATTCAAAACCCACAAAATGCAACAAAACCCCAAAAAATGCGAAAATAACCTTAACAAAACATAAAAAATTCAAACACACCCATAAAACCCAAAAAAACGCATAAAACCCTAAACAACTCAAAAAAACTCTAACAAATCCTAAAAACCCTAACCAAACCCAACAAACCCTAACAACCACTAATAACCCCTAAGAACAACTAATAAACCCTAATTACACCAAAAACCCACTATTAAACCCTAAAAACACTAATAAACATTAATAAATTGTAATAACTTGTAGTACACCCTAAAAACTATATTAGAATCGAATAAAAACTATAAAATCCCTAAACCCCTAATATATAATAAAAATCACTATTAAACCATAATAAATCCTAATAATCACTAAAAACCCTAACAAACCCGACAAAACACTACCAAAACCTCCAAATAAAAGCCCACAAAACCCAACAACCCACTAATATACCCTAACAAACCATAATAACCCCAAAATAAATCATAACAAACCCTGAAAACTACAAATAAATCGTAACAAATCCTATCAATGCTAAATAAATCGTAACAAACAGAAAAAAACCATAACAAACCCTTAATAAACCGTAATAAACCCTAACAAATCATAATAAACCAAAATAAATCGTAATAAACCCAAATACACGTGACTAATCCCTAATAAATAAAATAAACCCTAATAAACTCTAATAAATCCCAAATAACCCTAAAAAGGTTGATAAACCCTAGAAAAAGCTATTAATGCCTACAAAATCCCAATAAAACCCTAATATACAATAAAAACGCTAATAAACTGTAACAAATCCTAAAGAACACTAATAAAACCTAAAGATCCCTCATAAACCCTAAAGATCCATATTAAACTTTTAAAAACACTAAAAACCCCTAAAAAACCTAAAATTATGGTTAAACACATTATATAAACCCTAATAACCGCTACAATACCCAAAAAACCCAAAAACACACTATAAACCCCTAATAACCCCTATCAATCCCAAAAAAAAATAAACCCATAACCCCCCACCCAAAAAACCATTAAAAATGATACATAAACCAAAAAATGCAAAATAAACCCAAAAAACGCTACATAAACACTAGAAGCACTACATAAACCCAAAAAGCACTACATAAACCCTAGAACTGTAATATAAACCCTAATAAATACAACAGAAACCCTAAAAACACAACATGAACATTAAAAGCGCTACATAAAACTTAAAAACACAACATAAACCCAAAAAATACTATTTAAACCCTAAAAACATTACATAAACCCAAAAAAATGCAGCATAAACGCTATATCACCTCTAAAAATGCTATATAAACCCAGAAAATGCAACATAAACCCTGAAAAATTCTACATAAAACCTAAACCATAAACACGCTACATAATCCCTAAAAACATTACAAAAACCATAAAAATTATACATAAAATCTAAAACTGCTAACTAAACCGTAAAAACGCTACATAAACACTACAAATGCTACATAAACTCTAACAACGCGACAAAACCCCTAAAAAATGCTACAAAAAACCCTAAAGACGCTTTAAAACCCTCAAAAATATTAAACCCTAATATACCATAATATAAAAAATTAAACCCTAATAAACCCGTAATAAACTCTAATAATCCCTAAAAACACCATATAATCCCTAAAAACCCTAAGAAACTCTACTCAACCCTAATAAAACCCCAAAAATATTTTATAAACCATAATAAATTATAATAAAACCTAATAAACCTTAAAAGCACATTATGAAAACCTAAACAACCCTAACCAACCCAAATAGTCACTACTAGACACTAATAAACACTAATAAACCACAGACAAACCCTAAAAAGCCCTAATAAACCTTAAATAAAGCCAAATAAACCCTACTCAACCCTAACAATCCTTAACACACCATAATAACCCCTAATAAAACCCTACAAAACCCTAATAAAGTAAAAAATTCTAGTATACCTAAGAAAATACCTACAAACCCTAATAAACTCTAATATAACCTAATAAACCCTAAACGCTCACAAACAATAAAAAAATGATCACAACGATTAAAAACGCGCTATATTTACTAAAAATACCTAAAAATACTAATATACCCTAATAAAGACAAAAATTCCTATTATACCGTAAAAATCCCTAGAAACCCAAATAAAACATAATAAACTCTAATATAACCTAAGAAACCCTAAAAATGCTCACAAACAAAAAAAATGCTCACAAATAATAAAAACAGGCTATATTATCTAAAAAGACCTAACAAACACTAATATAACCTAATAAAACAAAAAAACTAATAAACCCCAAAAAAAACCTAATAATCCCTTAAAATCCCTAATAAACACTAATATAAACTAATAAACCCAAACAAAACCATAATAAAACCCTAAAAATACCTTCTCAACCCTAATAAACCTTGACACAGCATAACAAAACCTAATCAAACCCAACTAAACCCCAATAAACAAAAAAAAACACAAACATACCATTAAAAATCCCTAGAAACCCTAATAAACCATAATAAATTCAAATAAAAGCTAATAAACCATTAAAAATTCTCACAAACACTAAAAACACTCTAATAAATCCAAAAAATTCATAACAACCCCTCATATATATTAACAAAAACTAAAAAACACACATATCCCTAATAAAAACAAAAACAAACCCTAGTAAACCCTAAAAATCCCTAACAAACCCTAATAAACCGTACTCAACCCAAATAAACCCTAATAAAAACTTATAGATACCGACTCAACCCAAATAAAACTTTAAAAATACCTACTCATCCCTAATAAACTTTAACACACCATAATAAACAATAATATACCCCACTAAACACTAAAAAATGAAAATATACCGTTAACATTCCCAAAAACCCCTAATAAATGCTAATAAAACCTAACAAAACATAAAAGTTCTAATTAACCCGAATAAACACTAATAAACACTAAAAAGCCCAAATATACCATCTTAGTAATTAATAAACCATAATGAACCATAATAAACCCTAATAAATCCTAAACATACCCAAATATACCATAATATACCATTATATACCCTACTAAACCCAACTCAAACCAAATAAAACCTTAAAAATACCTAATAAACCCTAATAAACCTTGACACACCATAATATACCCTAAAAAAATCCAAATGACGCCCACCAAACCCAAAAAACGCTAATGTGCCATTAAAAACCCCTAAAACCCTAACAAAGCATAATAAATGTTAATAGCACATAAAAATCCTAAAAATGATTGTAAACTCTAAAAATACCTCTAATAATAATAGTATTAATAATGCATGTGCATGTGCATGGTTTAAATAATAAATCATAACACACATGCATGTGCATATGTCTGCACATTTACATGTGAATGATAATAAATAATAACGCATGTGAATTGCATGTGTATGTGCATGTGAAGGTGAATAATAATAAATAATAAGTAATTATGAATATACAAGTGCCTGTACATGTGTGTGTGCATGTGCATGTCCATGTGCATGGTAATAAAAAATAAATAATAACCAAGTCCACATGAATGTGAATTTGCATGTGAATGATTATAAATAATAAATAATAACACAGGTGATAATAGAATAATGCATGTGCATTGCGTGTGCACATGCTTTAGAATAAATATTAATAACACATGTGATAATAGAATAAAGCAAGTGCATTTCATTTTCATGTGCATGATAATGAATAATATATAATAACGCACGCACATGTGTATTTACATGTAATGATAATGATAATGATGTATGCATGTGCATGGTAATAAATAATAAATAACAATTCATGTGAATGTGCATTTGTATTTGATGATACAAACATTTACAACCACAAGAATAAGAATAATAATAATAATAATAATAATAATAATAATAATAGAATAACGCAAGTGCATTTCATGTGAACGCGCATAGTAGTAAATAATAAATAAATCATAATAAATAAGAACACACATGCAAGTGCATTGTAATAAATAATAAATAATAATGCACATGAATCTACATTTTCATATGATGATAGTAATAATAACAGTAGTAGTAATAATAGTAGTAGTACTAATTCATGTGATAATAGAATATTGCATTTTCATTACGTGTGCTCGTTCATGGTAATAAATAATAACGCTTGTGCATTGCATTTTCATGTGATGATGATGATGATGGTAATAATATTATTATTATTATCAATAGTAACAATGCATGTGATAATTGAATAACTCACGTGCATTGAATGTGCATGTATGTACATTCTCATGTGCATTTTCATGTGATGATAATAACAATAATAACAATAACAACATCAAAAACCACAATATTAATAATAAAAATAATAATAACAATGCATTTGATAATAAAATTACGTGTGTGCATTGGAGGTGCACGTGCATGGTAATAAAAATATAATAATAATGCACGTGTATGTGCATGTTCATGTTGACGAGATGATGATGATAATAATAATAATAATAATAAGTTATAGTTTTTTGAAAAAATAGTAGACATGACAAAAATGTTAGAAATGGGGTCTCAAAAAACCTAACAAATCACAGAGTCATTGAAAAATGAATAACTTCTTCTTCGGGTGTCCATTTCCACTCCATTAATAGTCAAACTGAATCTCATGGAACAAAATATGATAAAAACAAGTGTCGAAGGCCGAACAGACACACAGATCAGAAGTTATGACCATTTTAGAAAAAATTTGACAGAGATACATACACAGAAATGGAGTTTTGGAGGCCTTATGATGGGTTTCTGTTATTTTAAGGTATCAAACATGACATTAACTATGTACTAGTCAACTTTCTATGTATATCTCTTCGTTACTTTTGATTTGATATGTGGTAGATCTCAAACAGACAATCGGAGCGAAAGTTATGGCCATTTGATGTTGGACTATTTTTTGGAATGGTATACAAAGATACCTTATATTTCTTTGATCTTATCATAGTTTCTACTAAACATGGTCCTAACTCATCTCACGAGCTTCGATTTGACTGGTCACAGTGCTTAAATGGACACCTGAAGGAGAAGTTATGCCTATTTTAGTGAGTTGCGGGTTTCATAGTTTTTTAGGCAGTATGAGAGTTGCTCAATTTAAAATAACAATACCTTCTGTTATGTTTGTTCATTTTGGATTTAACACATATCAAATTGATGATTGTGAAAAGATACACACTCTGGTAACCACTGTAACCCTTTCTGACATTCTTCAGCCCCCCAAAAGACCCAAATTCCCTTTGGATGATCAAAAGATTGGCTTCTGGTGTCCGTTTTGTAATAACTTCTTCCATGGGTGTTCGTTTTTCCTGTACCACATTTCAAATCGAAGCTTGCGACTAGACCTACACTCATATAACCACTGAATCACCTTCTCATATCCTTGAAGGCCCTAAAAGGTACTTAAACCATCCAAAAGACCGTTACTTCTACTCCGGGAGTCCGTTTTGCCTGTACCATATATCCAATCGATTCTTTCGACGAGATCTACACATCTGTGTCCAATAAGAACACCTTATCACGTTCTGAAAGTCCAAAAAGGTCCTCAAGTCCTCCAAATGACTGTAACTTCTACTCTCAGTGTCTGTTTCACCTCTACCACATATCAAATTTAAGCTTGTGATTATCTCTACAAATCGGTGACAACCACGAAAAACTAAATAACCCTAACAAACCATAAATAACCCCAAAAACACTAAAACACATTAAAAACCACGCAAAACCCTAACAAACCCTAACAAACCTTAACAAACACTAACAAACCCTAACAAAATCTAACAATCCCTAATAAACCCTATCAAACCCCAAAAAACTCTAAAAAACATAGCAAACACTAACAAACCCAAAAAACACTAAAAAGCCCTAACAAACCCCAAGAAGCACTAAGAAACCCCAATAAACCCAAAAAATTGAAGAAACACAAAAAACCCCTAAGAAACCATAAGAAACCATAACAAAACCCTAATAAAACCCTAAGAAAAACATAGAAACCCTAACACACCCCTAGAATCCCTAACACACCCTTAGAAACCCTAGAACACCCTTAGAAACCTTAACACACATATAGAAACCCTAACACAACCTTATGAACCCTTTAAAACCATAGCACACCCTTAGAAACACCAACCCACCCATAAAAACCCTACCCCCCTAAAAACCCTAACACACCCTTTAAAACCTTAACAAACCCTTAGACACCCTAAATCACTCTATTAAGCACTAATAAATCCTAACAACCCCTCCAACCAATAATAAACCATAATAAACCCTAATAAACCCTAACACCTAATACTAAACCCTAATAAACACTAATAGATCGTATTAAACCCTAAAACCCCTATTAGACCCCAATAAAAGCTACAAAATACCTAAAACCAAAATATACAAAAAAATGCTATTAAACCATTCAAAATGATAATATTCAAAAAAACCCTAACAAACCTGGAAAAACCTGACAAAACCCTAAAAAACCATAAAAACCCAAAAAGACCCTAACAACCATACAAACCCCTAAAAACCCTAACACCCCTAAAAACCGAAAAACCCCAAAAAACCTAAAAACCCAAAAGAACCTCAAAAAACCTAATCAAACCCTAAAAATCTAAAAACCACTAAAAATGATAAAAAACCATAAAAGACCAAAAATGTCTAACAAAACCCCAAACAACCCTATGAAACCCTTAAAATCCCGAAAAACCCCCTAGAAAACCCTAAAAACATCAAAATAAACCCTAATACAACCTAAAGAACCATAAAAACCCTAAAAACAATTAAGAACCCTAAAGAACCACTAAAGCCACTAAAAATGCTACATAAACCCTATTAATTGCAACAAAAACCCAAAAAATTATTCAAAACCCACAAAACACAACAAAAAACCCAAAAAAAACTAAAATAACCCTAACAAAGCATAAAAAATCCATACACACCCATAGACCAAAAAACACACAAAACCCCAAACAAATCAATTAAACTGTAACAAATCCTAAAAACCCTAACAAAAGCTAACAAAATATAAAAACTACTAATAACCCCTAAGAACCACTAATAAACCCTAATAACCCATAAAATTCACTATTAAACCCTAAAACCCAAATAAATACTAATAAATCATAATGACATGTCATAAACCCTAACAAACTATGTTAGACCCTAATAAATGCTATAAAAGCCCTAAAACCCCTAATATACAATAAAAAAACTATTAAACCATAATAAACTCCAACAATCACTAAAAACTCTAACAAACCTGACAAAACGCTACAAAAATCTCCAAATAATAGCCCATAAAACCCTACAACCCATTAATAAACTCTAAAAAATCCGAATAACACCAAAATAAATCATAACAAACCCTAACAACCCAAAATAAATCGTAAGAAATCCTAACAATGCCAAATAAATTATAACAAACTGAAAAAAACCATAACAAACCCCTAATAAACCCCAATAAACCCTAACATATCATAATAAACCCTAAAAAATCGTAATAAACCCAAAAATGTTACTGAACCCTAATAAATAAAATAAATCATAATAAACCCTAATAAATCATAAATAACCCTGAAAAAGATTGATAAACCCTATAAAAAGCTATTAATGCCTACAACATCCCAATAAAACCCTAATATACAATAAAAAATGTTAATAAACTATAAAAAATCCTAAATAACACTAATAAACCCTAGAGAACCCTAATAAACCCTAAAGAACCATATTAAACTCTTAAGAAAACTAAAAACCACTAAATAACAAAGAAAATGCTAAAACATATTATATAAACCCTAAAAACCACTACAATACCCAAACAAACCCTAAAACACCCTAAAAACCCTAACAACCCCTATCAATTCCAAAAAACAAATAAACCCATAAAACCCCCAAAAACCATTAAAAACCATCAGATACCATAAACACCTGTTAACATCCCGTAAAAACCCTAAAACACTACAAACCATAAAAACCATTAAAACCCTAAAAAGGCTTCAAATAGCTACATAAACCCTAAAAACGTCACATAAACACTAAAAATGCAACAAAAACCCTAAAAACGCATCATAAACCAAAAAACATAACATAAACCCAAAAAATTCTACATAAACCCTAAAAGCACTATATAAACCCTAGAACTGTAACATAAACCCTAAAAACACAACATAAACCATAAAAAACGCAACATAAACAGTAAAAAACGCTACATAAAACATAAAAACAGAATATACACCCTAAAAACACTACATGAACCCTAAAAACGTTACATAAACCCTAAAACATGCAACAAAAATGCTACATCACCTATAAAAATGCTACATAGACCCATAAAAAAGCAACATAAACCCTAAAAAATACTACATAAATCCTAAACCCTAAACACGCAACCTAAACACTAAAAATGTTACATAAACCCTAAAAATGATACCTAAAAACTAAAACCGCTAACTAAACCCTAAAAATGTTACATAAAAACTAAAAATGATAAACTCTAACAACGCTACACAAACCCTAAAAATGTTACAACAACCCTAAAGACGCTTCAAAACCCTAAAAAATATTAATCCCAAATATTCCATAATATAAAAATTAAACCCCAATAAACCCATAATAAACCCCTAAAGAACCACTAAAGCCACTAACAACGCTACATAAACCCTAAAAATTTCTACCAAAAACAGAAGAATGCTTCAAAACCCACAAAATTCAACAAAACCCCAAAAATTCTAAAATAACCCTAACAACGCATAAAAAATCCAAACACAATCATAAAACCCAAAAAATGCCTAAAACCCCAAACAACTCATACAAACCGTATAAAACTGTAAAAACCCTATCAAAACCTAAAAAACCATAACAACCACTAATAACCCCTAGGAACCACTAATAAACCCTAATAACCCCTAACACCCACTATTAAACCCTAAATACCCTAATAAACACTAATAAATCGAAATAAACTATAATAAACCCTAACAAACTCTATTAGACCCTAATAAATGCTACAAAAGTCCTAAAACCCCTAATATACAATAAAAAACATTATGAAACCATAATAAACCCTAATAATTACTAAAAACCCTAACAAACCCGACAAAATGCTACAAACATATCCAAATAATAGCCTACAAAACCCTACAACCCACTAATAAACCCTAACAAACCCCAATAACCCCAAAATAAATTTTAAAAAACCCAAACAACCCCATATAAATCATAAAAAATCACAACAATGCCAAATAAACCGTAACTAACTCGAATAAACCATAAAAAACCCCTAACAAACCGCAATAAACCCTAAAAAAGCATAATAAACCCTAATAAATCATAATAAACCCAAATACACGTTACGAAACCCTAACAAATAAAATAAACCCAAATAAACCCTAATAAATTATAAATAATCCAAAAAGGTTGATAAACCCTAGAAACGGCTATTAATGCCAACAAATGCCCAATAAAACCCTAATATACAATAAAAACACAAATAAACTGTAACAAATCTTAAAGAACACTAATAAACCCCAAATAACACTAATAAACCCTAATGAACCAAATTATTCTCTAAAGAACACTAAAAAGCCCTAAAGAATCGAAAATAATGCTAAAACACATTATATTAACCCTAAAAATCGCTTCAATATCCAAACAAACCCTAAAACACAATAAAAAACCCTGACAACCCCTATCAATCCCAAAAAATAAATAAACCCATAAAACCCCCCAAAAAATTAAAAAGAAATCAGACACCATAAAAAACCATAAAGACCCGTTAACAACCCTTGAAAACATAAAAACACTACAAACTATAAACAACCATTAAAACCCTAAAAAGGCTTCAAACATATACATAAATCCTAAAAACAATACATAAACCCTAAAAATGCAACAAAAACCCTAAAAACACAACATAAACCAAAAAACGCAACATAAACCCAAAAAACTCTACATAAACCCTAAAAGCACTACATAAACCATAGAACTATAACATAAACCCATAAAAACACAACATAAACCCAAAACAATGCAACATTAACATTAAAAAACGCTACATAAAACCTAAAAACACAATATAAACCCTAAAAACACTCCATGAAGCCTAAAAATGTTACATAAACCCTAAAAATGAAATATAAATGCTACATCACACCTAAAAATGCTACATAAACCCAGAAAATGCAATATAAACCCGAAAAATGCTACCTTGAACCTAAACCCTAAACATGCTACATAATCCTTAAAAACGTTACATAAACCCTAAAAATGATATTAAAAATCATAAACCACTAACTTAACCATAAAAATGATACATAAACACTAAAAATGCTACATAAACACTAACAACACTACAAAAACAAAAAAATGCTACAAAAACCCTAGAGACGATTCAAAACCCTCAAAAATATAAAACCCAAATATAGAAAAATATAAAAAATTAAACCCTATTAAACCCATAATAAAGTCTAATAATCCCTAAAAACACCTTATAATCCCTAAAATCCTAAGAAACTCTACTCAACCCTAATAAAACCCCAAAAATACCTAATAAACCCTTATAAATGATAATAAAACCTAATAAACCCTAAAAACACGTTAAGAAAACCTAAACAACTCTAACAAACCCTAATAGACATTAATAAACACTAGTATACCCTAATAAAACCCCCCCAAACCATAAAAATCCCTAATAAACCATAAATAAATCCAAATAAACCCTACTCTATCCTAAAAAACCTTAGCACACCATAATAACCCCTAATAAAACCCTACAAAACCCTAATAAAGAAAAAAGGCTAGTATACCTTAATAAATCCCTTGAAAACCTGATAAACTCTAATATAACCTAATAAACCCAAAAAACTCTAACAAACAATAAAAAATCGATCACAAACAATAAAAATGCGCTACATTTCCTAAAAGGACCTAAAAACACTAATATAACCAAATAAAGTCAGAAAAATGATGATATACCTTAAAATCCCAAAAAACCCTAATAAACCATAATAAAATCTAATATAACCAAAGAAACCCTAAAACGCTCAGAAAAAAATGCTCATAAACAATAAAAACTCGCTATATTATCTAAAAAGACCTAACAAACACTTATATAACCTAATAAAACAAAAAATACTAATAAACCCTAAACAAACCATAATAAACCCTAAAAATCCATAATAAACCATAATAAAAATGAATAAACCCGAATAAAACCCTAATAAAACCCTAAAAATTCCTTCTCAACCTTAATACCTTGACACACCATAACAAAACATAATAAAACCCAACTAGACCCCAATAAACAAAAAAACGCAAAAAAACAATTAAAAAGCCCTAGAAACCCTAATAAACGATAATAAATTCAAATAAAAGCTAATAAACCATTAAAAATGCACACAAACACTAAAAACATGCTAATAAAATATAAAAAGTCATAAAAACCCCTCATATATATATTTACAAAAACTAAAAAACACTCATATACCCTAATAAAAACACTAACAAACCCTAGTAAACACTAAAAATCCCTAAAAACCCTAATAAACCGTACTCATCCCTAATAACCCCTAATTAAACCTTAAAGATACCGACTCAACCCTAATAAAACCCTAAAATTACCTACTCAACCCCAATAAACCTTAACACACCATAATAAACCATAATAAACCCCGCTAAACCCTAAAAAATGCAAATGTATCAGTAAATAAGCCCTAAAACCCCTAATAAATGGTAATAAAACCTAACAAAGCATAAAAGATCTAATAAACCCGAATAAACACTACTAAACACTAAAAAACTCTAATATACCCTCTTAAAAATTAATAAACCATAACAAACCATTATAAACCATAATAAATCCAAAACTTACTCAAATATACCATAATATACCATAATATACCCTAATAAACCCAAATCAATCCTAATAAAACCCTAAAAAACCAAATAAACCCTAATAAATCCTGACACACTATAATAAACCCAAATAAAATCCTAATAACCCTCACCAAACCCTAAAAAATGCTAATATACCTTTAAAAAATCCTAAAACCCTGACAAACCATAATAAATGTGCATGTGCATGTGCATGGTAATAAAGAATAAATAATAACAATGTCCGCATGAAGGTGCATTTTCATGTGAATGATAATAAATAATAAATAAAAACACATGTGATAATAGAATAATGCAAGTGCATTGCGTGTGCATGTGCATGAGAATAAATAATAATAACACATGTGATAATAGAATAACGCTAGTGCATTGCATTTTCATGTGCATGGTAATAAATAATATATAATAATGCATGTGTATGTGCATTTACATGTAATGATAATGATAATTATTCTTGCACGTACATGGTAATTAATTATAAATAACAACGCACGTGCATGTGCATATGTATTTGATGATACTAACAACAACAACAACAACAACAACAACAATAATAATAATAATAGAATAATACAAGTTCATTGTATGTGCACGTACATTGTAGTAAATAATAAATAAATAATAGTAAATAAGAATGCACATGCTTGTGCATGTGCATTTACATTTGATAATAATATTAATAATACTAATTGTAATAACATTAATAATAATAACGCATGCACATGCATAGTAATAAATAATAAATAAAAAAAGCACAAGTATGTGGATTTTCATGTGATAATGATAATAATAATGATAATGACAATAATAAGAATAATAATAATAATAACTGTGATGATAATAATAATAAAAAGAATAATACAAGTCCATTGTATATGCACGTGCATGGTAATAAATAAAAAATAATAATGCATGTGCATCTACATTTGCATGTGACGATAATAATAATAATAACAGTAGTAGTAGTAGTGATAATAGTAGTAGTATTAATGCATGTGATAATAGAATATAGCATGTGCATTACGTGTGCACGTGCTTGGTAATAAATAATAACATGTGTGCATTGCATTTTCATATGATAATGATAACGATGATAATAATAATATTATTATTAATATTAATAATAATAATAATAATAATAATTACAAAGCATGTGATAAAAGAATAACGCATGTGCATTGAATGTGCGTGTTTATGTATTTGCATGTGCATTTGCATGCGAGGATAATAACAATAACAACAATAACAACAAAAACCACAATAATAATAAGAACAAAAATAATAACAATGTATGTGATAATAAAATAACGTGTGTGCATTGCATGTGCACATGCAAGGTAATAAAAAATAAATAATAATGCGTGTGCATGTGCAGGTTCATAAGCATGAGATGATAATAATAATAATAACAACAGTAATAATAATAGTAATAATAATAACAACAATGCGTGTGATAATAGAATAACACACATGCATTGCATGTGCAGTGCAAGATAATAAATAATAACTCATAGCACACGTGATGATAATAATAACAATAATAGTAATATTAATAATAATAGCGGAAGTGATAATAGAATAACGCACATCTGTTGAATGTGTGCGTGTATGGTAATAAATAATAATGCACGTGCATTTTCATTTACATTTGATGATAACAACAACAACAACAACAATAAAAATAATAATAATAATAATAATAATAAAAATTCATGTGATAATAGAATAATGTAGGTTCAATGTGTGTGCGCGTGCGTGGTAATAAATAATAACAGATGTGCATGTACATTTTCATGTGATGATGATAATAATAATAATAGAAATAATAATAATAATAATGATAATAAGAACAACACATGCACATGCATGGAAATAAATATTAAATAATAAATATTAAATAATAAATAATAAATAATAACGCGCGTGCATCTGCATTTTCATGTGACGATAATAATAATAATAATAGTAATATAAAATAATGATAATTATAATAATGAAAATTATAATAATGAAAATATTAATGTGTGTGAAAATAGAATAACACACATCCTAACAAACCCTAACAACCACTAATAACCCTTATGAACCACTAATAAACCCAAATGACACCTAAAACCCACTATTAAAAGCTAAAACCACAATAAACACAAATAAATCATAATAACCTGTAATAAACCCTAAAAACCCTATTATACTCTAATAAATGCTACAAAATCTATAAAACCCCTAATATATAATAAAAACACTATTGAACCGCAATAAATCCTAATAATCACTACAAACCCTATCAAACCCAACAAAACACTACAAAACCCCGCCAAAAATCACCTACAAAACCGTACAACCCGCTAATAAACCCTAACAAACCCTAATAACTCCATAATAAATCGTAACAAACCCTAACAACCCCAAATAAAACGTAACAAATCCTAACAATGACAAATAAATTGTAAGAAACTGAAACAAACCATAACAATCCCCTAATAAACCACAATAAACCCTAACAAATCATAATAAACCCTAATAAATCGTAATAAACCCATATACCCATTAATAAACCCTAATAAATAAAATAAACACTAAGAAACCCTAATAAATCCTTAATAATACTAAAAAGGTTGATAAACCCTATAAAAAGCTATAAATGCCTACAAAAGCCCCATAAAAACCTAAAAATGCAACATAAACCCTAAAAATGAAACATAAACCCAAAAAACGCAAAATAAATCCAAAAAACGCAACATAAACACAAAAAAAAACAACATAAACCCAAAAACTTCTACGTAAACCCAAAAAACACTACATAAACCCTAGAACCGTAACATAAACCCTAAACAACTCAACAAAAACATTAAAAAACAATACATAAAACCTAAAAACACAAAAAAAAACCTAAAAACACTACATTAACCCTAAAAAAGTTACATAAACCCTAAAAAATACAACATAAACACTGCATCACCCCAAAAAGTGCTAAATAAACCTAAAAAACGCAACAAAAACCCTAAAAAATGCTACATAAAACCTAAACCCTAAACACACTACCTAAACCCTAAAAACGTTACCTAAACCCTAAAAAATGCTACATAAAATCTAAAACCGCTAACTAAACCCTTAAATCACTACATAAACACTACAAATGCTACATAAACTTAAACAACACTTCACAAACACTAAAAATGCTACAAAAACCCTAAAGACGATTCAAAACCCTCAAAAATATTGAACCCAAATATACCATAATATAAACAATTAAACCCTAATAACCCCTAATAAACACTAATAGTCTTTACAAACGCCTTATAATCCCTAAAAACCATAAGAGACTCTACTCAACCCTAATAAACCCCAAAAATACCTAATAGACACTAATAAATGATAATAAAACCTAATAAAACATAAAAACGCGTTAAGAAAACCTAAACAACCATAACCAAACCTAATAGACACTAATAAACACTAATAAACTGTAATACACCCCCAAAAAGCTTAAAAATCCCTAATAAATCATAAATAAATCCAAATAAACCCTACTCAACCCTAACAGACCTTAACACACCATAATGACCCTAATAAAACCCTACAATACCCTAATAACCAAAACAAATTCTAGTATACCATAAAAAATCCCTAAGAACCCTGATAAACTCTAATATAACCTAATAACCCCAAAAAAGGCTCACAAAAAATTAAAAAATGATCACAATCAATAAAAACACGCTATATTACATAAAAAGACCTAAAAACACTAATATAACCTAATAAAGACAAAAAAAAATGAAAATGTACCTTACAAATCCCTAGAAACCATAATAAACAATAATAAACTCTAATATAACCTAAGAAACCCTACAAACAATCACAATCAAAAAAAAATTCTCACAAACAGTAAAAAATACTATATTATTTAAAAAATACTTAATAAACACTAATATAACTTAATAAAACAAAAAAAACTAATAAACCCTTAACAAACCCTAATAAACCCCAAAAATCCCCAAAAATCACTAATAAGAACTAATAAACCCTAAAAAACCATAATGAAACCCTAAAAATACCTCCTCAATCCTAATAAACCTTGACACACCATAATAAAACCTAATAAAACCAAACTAAACCCTGATAAAAAAATGCAAACAAACCATTAAAAATCCCTAGAAACCCTATTAAACCATAATAAATTATAATAAAACCAAATAAATCATAAAAATTCTCAAAAACACTAAAAACATTCTAATAAAACATAAAAATTCCAAACAACCCCTCCTATATATTAACAAAAACTAAAAAACACTCATATACCCTAATAAAAACACAAACAAACCCTAGAAAACCCGAAAAATCCCTAACTAACCCTAATAAACACTACTAAACCCTAATAAACCCTAATAAATCCCTGAAGATTCCTACTCAACCCTAATAAAACCCTAAAAATACCTACTCAACCCAAATAAATCATAACACACTATAATAAACCATAATAAACCCCACTGAACCCTAAAAAACACAAATATACCATTAAAAACCCCTAAAACCCCTAATAAATGCTAATAAAAACTAACTAAGCTTAAAAGAACTAATAAACCCTATTAAACACAACTAAACCCTAAAAAACCTAATATACCCTCTTAAAAATTAATAAACCATAATAAACGATAATAATCCTTGATAAATCCCAAACATACCCAAACATACCATAATATATCATAATATACCCTAATAAACCCAAATCATTCCTAATAAAACCCTAAAAATACCTAATAAACCCTAATAAACCTTAACACATCATAATAAACCCTAATAAAATCCTAATAACCCCCACCAAACCCTGAAAATGGTAACATACCATTAAAAAACCCTAAAAACCGAACAAAACATAATAAATGTTAATAACACCTAAAAATTCTAAAAGATGCTAGTAAACCCTAAAAATACCTCAAATAATAATAATAGTAATAATGCACATGCATGTGTTTATGCATGTGATTATGCATGTGCATGGTTTAAATAAAAAATCATAACGCACGTGCATGTGCATATGCATGTTCATTTTCATTTGAATGATAATAAATAATAAATTATAAATAATAACGCATGTGAATCACATGTATATGTGCATGATGAAATGAATGATAATAAATAATAAATAATAACGCACATCAAATTGCATGTGCATGTGTATGTGCATGGTACTAAACAATAAATAATAACCAAGTCCACATGAATGTGCATCTGCATGTGAATGATAGTAAATAATAAATAATAACTCATGTGATAATATAATATTGCACATGCATTACGTGTGCATGTGCATGAGAATAAACCCCAAGAAGCACTAACAAACCCTAACAGACCCTAACAAACCACAACAAACCCTAACAAACCCCAAAAACCATAAAAAATGTAACAAACCCTAACAGACCCTAACAAACCCTAAAAATCCCTAACAAACCCCAAGAAGCAGTAAGAAATCCCAATAAACCAAAAAAACCCAAATAATCCCTAAATAACCCCTAAGAAACCCTAACAAAACCCTAAAAACCCTAACAAAACCCTAAGAAAACCTAAGAAACACTAACACACCCTTAGAAACCCTAAGACACCCTTAGAAACCCTAACACACCCTTAGAAACCCTAGCACACCCTTAGAAATCCCAACACACCCATAGAAACCCTAAAACAACCTTAGAAACCCTTAGAAACCTTATCACAACCTTAAGAAACCTAAACCACCCATAAAAACCCTAACCCACCCTTAGAAACCCTAACCCACCCTTAGAAACCCTAATAACCCCTTAGACACCCTAAATAACTCTAATAAGAACTAATAAATCCTTACAATCCCTAGGAACCAATAATAAACCATAACAAACCCTAATAAATCCTAAATCCCACTACTAAACCATAATAAACACTAATAAATCGTAATAAACCCTTAAACCCTATTAGACCCCAATAAAAGCTACAAAATACCTAAAACCCCAAATTTACAACAAATATGCTATTAAACCATTCACGACTCTAACATTAAGAAAAAAACCCTAACAAACCCGTTAAAACCTGAAAAAACCCTTTAAAACCCTACAAACCCAAAAAATGCTAAAAACCCTAAAAACCCCTAAAACCCCTAAAAAATCCTAAAAACCTTAAAAACCCTAAAAACCCCCTAAAACCCCAAAAAACATGGATAAACCAAAAAATAACCTGAAAACAAACCTAAAATCCCCTTAAAACCTCAAAAAAACATCAAAAAAACCCTCAAAATTCTAAAACCCTAAACCCCCTAAAAATGATTAAAAACCCCTAAAAGCCTAAAAATGCCTATCAAAACCCTATCCAACCAAATGAAACCCTTAAAAACCCTAAAACCCCCTAAAAAACCCTAAAAACCTCAAAAGAAAACCAAATACACCACAAAGAACCCTAGAGAACCGTAAAAAACCCTAAAGAACCAGTAAAGCTACTAACCATGATACAGAAACCCTAAAATTTGCTACAAAAAACTGAAAATTGCTTCAAAACCCAAAAAATGAAACAGAACCCCAAAAATGAGAAAATAACCCTAACAAAGCCTAAAAAATCCAAACACACCCATAAAACCCAAAAAAACGCATAAAACCCTAAACAACTCAAAAAAACTCTAACAAACCCTAAAAACCCTAACCAAAACTAACAAACTCTAACAACCACTAATAACCCCTAAGAACCACTAATAAACACTAATAACCCCTAAACCCATTATTAAACCCTAAAAACACTAATAAACACTAATAAATCGTAATAACCTGTAGTACACCTTAAAAAACTATATTAGACCCTAATAAACACTAAAAAAACCCTCAAACCACTAATATAAAATAAAAATCACTACTAAACCATAATAAATCATAATAATCACTAAAAACCCTAACAAACCCGAAAAAACACTACCAAAACCTCCAAATAAAAGCCTACAAAACCCTATATCCCACTAATATACCCTAACAAACCCTAATAACCCCAAAATAAATCATAACAAACCCTTAATAAACCGCAATAAACCCTAAAAAATCATAATAAACCCAAATAAATTGTAATAAACCCAAATACACGTTACTAACCTCTAATAAATAAAATATACCCTAATAAACTCTAATAAATCCTAAATAACCCAAAAAAGGTAGATAAACCCTAGAAAAAACTATTAATGCCTACAAAATCCCAATAAAACCCTAATATATAATTAAAATTCTAATTAATTGAAACAAATCCTAAAGAACAATAATAAAACCTAAAGAGCCCTAATATTACCCTAAGGAGCCATATTAAACTCTAAAAAATACTAAAAACCCTAAAGAACCTAAAAAATGCTTAAACACGTTATATAATCCCTAAAAACCGCTATAATACCCAAAAACCCCAAAACGCACTAAAAACCCCTAAAAACCCCTATCAATCCCAAAAAAACAAATAAACCCATACCCCCCCACCAAAAAACCCATTAAAAAATGCTACCTAAACCAAAAAACGCAAAATAAACCCAAAAAATGCTACAAAAACCATAAAATCACTACATAAACCTTAGAACTGTAATATAAACCCTAAAAACAACATAAACCCTAAAACGTGACATAAACATTAAAAAACGCTACATAAAACCTAAAAACACAATATAAACCCTAAAAACACTACATAAGCCTTAAAAACGTTACATAATCCCTAAAAAATGCAGCATAAACGCTACAACACCTCTAAAAACACTATATAAACCCAGAAAGCGCAACATAAACCCTGAAAAATGCTACATAGAACCTAAATCCTAGACATGCTACATAATCCCTAAAAACATTACAAAAACCATAAAAAATGATACATATAATCTAAAACTGCTAACTAAACCGTAAAAACGCTACATAAACACTACAAATCCTATATAAACTCTAACAATGCTACACAAACCCTAAAAAATGCTACAAAATCCCAAAAGACGCTTTAAAACCCTCAAAAACATTAAACCCTAATATACCATAATATAAAAAATTAAACCCTAATAAACCCCTAATAAACTCTAATAATCTATAAAAACACCTTATAATCCATAAAAATCCTAAGAAACTATACTCAACCAAAATTAAACCCCAAAATACCTAATAAACCATTGTAAATGATAATAAAACCTAATAAACCCTAAAAGCACGTTAAGAAAACCTAAACAACCCTAACCATCCTTAATAGACACTACTAAATAGTAATAAACTCTAATAAACCCCAAACAAACCCTAAAAGCCCTAATAGAACTTAAATAAGGTCAAATAAACTCTACTCAACCCTAACAAACCTTAACACACCATAACAACCCCTAATAAAACCCTACAAACCCCTAATAATGAAAAAATGCTAGTATACCTATGAAAATACCAACAAACCCTGATAAACTCTAATATAACGTAATAAACCCTAAAAAGCGATCATAACAATAAAAAAAGATCACAATGATTAAAAACACACAATATTACCTGAAAAGACCTAAAAATACTAATATAACCTAATAAAGACAAAAAAATACTAATATACTATAAAAATCCCTAGAAAACCAAATAAACCATAATAAACTCTAATATAACCCTAGAAACCCTAAAAACGATCACAAAGAAAAAACAAAATGCTCACAAATAATAAAAACAAGCTATATTATCTAAAAAGACCTAACAAAAACTAATATAACCTAATAAAACAAAAAAACTAACAAACCCCTAACAAACCCTAATAATCCCTCAAATTTCATAATAAACACTAATAAAAAATAATAAACCATAAAAAACCAAAATAAAACCCTAAAAATACCTTCTAAATCCTAATAAACCTTGAAACACCATAACAAAACCTAATAAAACCCAACTAAACCCCAATTAACAAAAAACCGAAACAAACCATAAAAAATCCCTAAAAACCCTAATAAACCATAATAAATTCAAATTAAAGCTAATAAACCATTAAAAATTCCCACAAACACTAAAAACATGCTAATAAAACCTAAAAAGTCAAAACAACCACTCATATATATTAACAAAAACTAAAAAACACTCATATCCCTAATAAAAACACAAACAAACCCTAGTAAACCCTAAAAATCCCTAACAAACCCTAATAAACCGTACTAAACCCTAATAAACCCTAATAAAAACATATAGATTCTGACTCAACCCAAATAAAACCTTAAAAATATCTACTCAACCCTAATAAACTTTAACACACCATAATAAACCATAATAAACCCCACTAAACACAAAAAAAACGCAAATATACCATTAAAATGCCCAAAACCCCAAATAAATGCTAATAAAACCTAACAAAGCTTAAAAGTGCTAATAAAGCTAAATAAACACTACTAAACACTAAAAATCCCTAATATACCCACTTAAAAATTAATAAACCATAATGAACCATAATAAACCTTAATAAATCCTAAACATAGCCAAATATACCATAATATACCATAATATACCCTAATAAACCCAACTCAATCCTAATAAAACCCTAAAAATACCTAATAAACCCTAATAAACCTTGACAAACCGTAATAAACCCTAATAAAATCAAAATAATGCCCACCAAACCCAAAAAACGCTAGTGTACCATTAAAAACCCCTAAAACCCTAACAAACCATAATAAATGTTAATAGCACCTAAAAATCCTAAAAATGATTGTAAACCCTAAAAATACCTCTAATAATAATAGTATTAATAATGCATGTTCATGTGCATGGTTTAAATAATAAATTATAACGCACGTACATGTGCACCTGCCTGGGCATTTGCATGTGAATGATAATAAATAATAACGCATGTGAATTGCATGTGTTTGTGCATGTGAATGTGAATAATAATAAATAATAAATAATTATGCACATACAAGTGCTTGTACATGTGGGTGTGCATGTTCATGTGCATATGAATGGTAATAAAAAATAAATAATAACCAAGTCCACATGAATGCGCATTTGCATGTGAATGATTATAAATAATAAATAATAACACATGTGATAATAGAATAACGCATGTGCATTGCGTGTGCACGTGCTTTAGAATAAATAATAATAACACATGTGATAATAGAATAATGCAAGTGCATTGCATTTTTATGTGCATGATAATGAATAATATATAATAACACACGCGCATGTGTATTAACATGTAATGATAATGATAATGACGTATGCATGTGCATGATAATAAATAATAAATAACAACGCACATGCATGTGAATTTGTATTTGATGATACAAACAAAAACAAAAACAACAATAATAATAATAATAATAATAATAGAATAATGCAAGTGCATTTCATGTGAACAAGCATTGTAGTAAATAATAAATAAATCATAATAAATAAGAACGCACATGCATGTGCATGTGCCTTTACATTTGATGATAATATTAATAATACTAATTGTAATTATAATAATAATAACGCATGCATGAGCATGTGTATTTGCATGTGATAATGATAATAATAAGGATAATGATAATGACAATAATAATAATAATAACAGTGATAATAATAATAATAATAATAATAATAAAAGAATAATACAAGTGCATTGCATATGCACGTACATGGTAATAAATAACAAATAATAACGCATGTGCATCTACATTTTCATGTGATGATAGTAATAGTAATAGCAGTAGTAATAATTGTAGTAGTAGTGGTGATAATACTAGTTTTAATAATGCATATGATAATAGAATATTTCATGTGCATTACCTGTGCATGTGTATGGTAATAAATAATAACTCTCGTGCATTGCATTTTCATGTGATGATGATGATGATAATAATAATATTAATTTTATTAATAATATTAATAATAAAAACTCATGTGATAATATAATAACGCACATTCATTGAATGTGCGTGTATGTGCATTTGGATGGGCATTTTCATGTGATGATAACAACCACAAAAACAACAACAACCATAATAATAATAATAACAATTAAAATAACAGCTCATGTGATAATAAAATAACGTGTGTGCATTGCATGTGCACATGCATGGTAATAAAAATATAATAATAACGAACGTGCATGTACATGTGCATTTGCATGAGATGATATAAATAATAATAATAATAATAATAATAATTGTAAAAATAAGTTATAGTTGTTTGAAAAAACAACAGAGAGGACAAAAGTGGTAGAAATGATGTCTAGAAAAAACTAACAAATCACAGAGTCATTAAAAAAGGCATAACATCTTCTTCTGGTATCCATTTCTACTCTTTGAATAGTCATACTAAATATCATGGATCGAACTACGATAAAAACAGGTGTTGAAGGCCGAACAGACACACAGATCAGAAGTTATGGCCGTTTTAAGAAAAATTTGACAGGGATCCAGACACAGAAATGGTGTTTTGGAGTAATTCTGATGGTTTTATGAAATTTAGGGTCCCAAAAATGACTTTAACTTTTATCAAGTTATCATGCTGCGTAGATCTCTTTGCTGCCTTCGATTTGTTATGTGGTAGAGCTCAAACGGACAAACAGAGTGAAAGTTATGGCCGTTTGAAGTTGGACTTTTTTTGGAGTGGTATAACTAATATATCTTATGTTTCATTTATCTTCTCATAGTTTCGATTAGACTTGGTCCTCAATCATCTCACAAGATTTTATTTTATTAGGCACAATGCTCAAATGGACACCCGAAAGAGAAGTTATGCCTATTTTAGTGAGTTGCGGGTTTCTTAGGTTTTCAGGCCCTAGGAGGGTTGCTCAATTTAAAATGACAATAACATCTTCTATGTGTGTTAATTTTGTCTCTACCACTTACGAAATTGAAGATTGTGAAAATATACACACTCTGGTAAACACTAGACCCCTTTCTGACATTCTTCAACCCCCAAAGAGACCCAAAATCCCTTGGGATGGTCAAAAGATTGGCTTCCGGTGTCTGTTTTGCAATAACATCTTCTATGGGTGTCCAATTTTCCTCTACCACATATCAAATCAATGATTGAGACTAGAGCTACACTCCTCTAACCACTGAAGCACTTTATCACATCCTTAAAGGCCCAAAGAGGTACTTAAACACTCCAAAAGACCATAACTTCTACTCTGGGAGTCTGTTTTTCCTCTACCATATATCAAATCGAAGCTTTCGACTAGATCTACACATATGTGACCAATAGTAACACATTATCACGTTCTTAAAGACCCAAAAGGTCATTAAGTTCACCAAATGACCATAACATCTTCTATGGGTGTCCGTTTCACCCCTACCACATATCAAATTGAAGCTTGTGACTAGATCTACACATCTGTGACAACCATGAACAAATAAATAACCCTAAAAACTATGAATAACCCCATAAACACTAAAAATCATTAAAACCCACGCAAAACCCTAAAAAAATCTTATCAAACCCTAACAAACACTAACAAAACCGAACAAACCCAAACAAACCCTAACAAACCCCAAAAAACTCCAAAAAACCCTAAAAAACATAACAAACCCTAAAAAACATTATCAAGACCTAAAAAACCCCAACAATCACTAATAAACCCCAATAAACACAAAAAAACCCGAAGAAACCCCAAAAAACCCTAAAACCCCACTATGAAACCATAAGAAACCCTAACATAACCCTAAAAACCCTAAAAACCCTAACAAAACCCGAAGAAATCCTCAGAAACACTAACACACCCTTAGAAACCCTAACACACCCTTAGAAACCCTAACACACCTTTAGAAACACTAGAAAAACCTTAGAAACCCCAACGAACCCATAAAAACCCTAACTCAACCTCAAAAACCATAGCAAACCTTTAGAAACTCTAACCCGCCCATAAAAACCCTAACACACCCTTAGAAACCCTAACACACCCTTAGAAACCATAAAAAACCCTTAGACACCCTAAATCACTCTAATAAGAAATAATAAATCCTAGAAAACCCTACCAACCAATAATAAACACTAATGCCCAGTACTAAACCCTAATAAACACAAATAAATCGTAATAAACCCTAATACCCTATCAAACCCCAATAAAAGCTACAAAATTCCTAAAAACCCAAATCTAAAACAAAAACGCTATTAAACCATTCCAAATTCTAATATTCACAAAAAAAACCCTAAAAAACCTCTCAAAACCTGACAAAATCCTAAAAAACCATAAAAACCCAAAAAAAACCCAAAAAACCCAAAAAATCCAAAAAATCCAAAAAAACCCTAAATAACCCTAAAACCCCTAAAAACCCAAAAAACCAAAAAAACTCAAAAACAAACCTAAAAACCCAAAAAAATCTCAAAAAAACTTCAAAAAAACCCTAAAAATCTAAAAACCACTAAAAATGCTAAAAAACCCAAAAGCCTAAAAATTCCCAGCAAAACCCTAACCAACATTGAAACCCTTAAAATCCTAAAATCCCCTAGCAAACCCTAAAAACCTAAAAAGAAACCCTAATACAACCTAAAGAACCCTAAAAACCCTAAAAACCCTAAAGAAACCTACAGAACCACTAAAGCCACTAACAACACTACATAAACCCTATCAATTGCTAAAAACACGAAAAATGCTTCAAAGCCAAAAAATGAAACAAAACCCCAAAAACGCTAAAATAACCCTAATAAAGCATAAAAAAATCCAAACACGCCCATAAAACCCAAAAAACGCATAAAACCACAAACAACTCAAACAAACTGTAACAAACCCTAAAAACCCTAACAAAACCTAACAAACCCTAACAACCACTAACAACACCTAAGAGCCACTAGTAAACCCTAATAACTCATAAGACACACTATTAAACCCTAAAACCCCTAATACACACTAATAAATCGTAATAACCTGTAATAAACCCTAACAACCTCTATTAAACCCTAATAAATGCTACAAAAGCCCTAAAACCCCTAATATATAATAAAAACACTATTAAACCATAATAAACCCTAATAATCACTAAAAACCTTAACAAACCCGAAAAAACACTACAAAAATCTCTAAATAATAGCCTACAAAACCTGACAACCCACTAATAAACCCTAAAATCCCTAATAACCACAAAATAAATCGTAACAAACCCTAACAACCGCAAATAAATCGTAAAAAATCCAAAGAATGCCAAATAAATCATAACGAACTGAAACAAACCATATGAAACTCCTAATAAACCCCAATAAACCCTAACAAATCATAATAAACCCCAATAAATTGTAAAAACCCAAATACACGTTAACAAACCCTAATAAATAAAATAAACCCTAATAAATCCTAAATAACCCTAAAAAAGGATGATAAACCCTAGAAAAATCTTTTTATGCCTACAAAAGGGCAATAAAAACCTAATATACAATAAAAAACGCTAATAAACTATAACAAATCCTAAAGAACACTAATAAACCCTAAAGAACCCAAATAAACCCTAAAGAACCATATTAAACTCTAAAGAACACTAAAAAACCCTAAATAACCCAAAAAATGCTAAAACACATTATATAAACTCTTAAATTCACTACACTACCCAAACAAACACAAAAACACACTAAAAACCCGACGAACCCCTATCAACCCCAAAAAACAAATAAACCCATAAAACACTCCAAAACAATTAAAAAGCCATCAGATACCATAAAAAACCATAAAAACCTGTTAATAACCATTAAAAACCCTAAAACACTACAAACCATAAACATCCATTAAAACCCTAAAAAAGGTTTCAAATAGATACATAAACCCTAAAAACTTTATATAAACCCTAAAAAATGCAACAAAAACCCTTAAAACACAACATAAACCAAAAAAACGCAACATTAACCCAAAAAATGCTACATAAAACCTAAAATCATTACATAAACCCAAGAACTTTAACATAAACCCTAAAAACACAACATAAACCATAAAAACGCAACATAAACATTAAAAAATGATACATAAAACCTAAAAACACAATATTATCCGTAAAAACACTACATGAACCCTAAAAATGTTACATAAACCATAAAAAGGCTACATAAATGCTACATCACCCCTAAAATGCTACATAAACCCAGAAAAAGCAACATAAAATTTAAAAAATGCTACATAAAACCTAAACTCTAAAAACGCTACATAAACCATAAAAACATTACATAAACCCTAAAAATGATACATAAAACCTAAAACCGCTAACTATACACTAAAAATTCTATATAAACACTAAAAATGCTACATAAACTCTAACAACATTACACAAACCCTAAAAAATGCTACAAAACCCCTAAAGATGCTTCAAAACCCTCAAAAATATTAAACACTAATATACCATAATATAAAAAATTAAGCCCTAATAAACCCCTAATAAACCATTAATAAACTCTAATAATCCCTAAAAACACCTTATAATCCCTAAAAACCCTAAGAAACTCAACTCGACCCTAATAAAACCCCAAAAATAACTAATAAACCCGGATGAATGACAATACAACCTAATAAACCATAAAAACAAGTTAAGAAATCCTAAAAAACCCTAACCAGCACTAATATACACTGATAAACACTAATAAACCCTAATAAACCCCAAACAAACCCTAAAAATCCCCAATAAACCATAAATAAAGCCAAATAAACCCTTCTCAACACTAACAAACCTCAAAAGACCATAATAATCCATAATAATACCCTACAAAACCCTAATAAAGAAAAAAAAAGTTAGTATACCATAAAAATCCCTAGAAACCCTGATAAACTCTAATATAACATAATAAACACTAAAATCGCTCACAAACAATAAAAAATGATCACAAATAATTAAAACGCTCTATATTACCTAAAAATACCTAAAAACACTAATATAACCTAATAAGGAAAAAACATTAATATACATTAAAAATCCCTAGAAACCCTAATAAACGATAATAAACTCTAATATCAGCTATGAAACCCTAAAAATGCTCACAAAAAAAAAACAAAATGCTCACAAACAATAAAAACATGCTATATTATCTAAAAATACCTAACAAACACTAATATAACCAAATAAAACCAAAAAACAAATAAACCACTAACAAACCCTAATAAACCCTAAAATTCCCTAATAAACCCTAATAAAAATTAATAAACCCTAATAAAACCATAATAAAACCCTAAAAATACCTTCTCAACCTCAATAAACCTTAACCCACCATAACAAAACCTAATTAAACCTAATTAAACCCCAATAAACAAAAAATGAAAACAACCCATTAAAAAACCCTAGAAACCCTAATAAACCATAATAATTTCAAATAAAATCTAGGAAACCATTAAAAATGATCACAAACACTAAAAACATGGAAATAAAACCTAAAAAGTCATAACAACCCCACATATATATTAACAAAAACTAAAAAAACTCATATAACCAAATAAAAACACTAACAAACCCTAGTAAACCCTAAAAATCTCTAACAAACCCTAATAAACTGTACTAGACCCAAATAAAACCTTAAAGATACCGACTCAACCCTAATAAAACCCTAAAAATACCTACTCAATGCAAATAAACCTTAGAACACTATAATAAACCATAATAAACCCCAATAAACCTTAAAAAATGCAAATATACCATTAAAAACCCCTAAAACCCATAATAAATGATAATAAAACATAAAAAAGCTTAAAAGCACTAATAAACCCTAATAAACACTACTAAATGATGAAACCCCCTAATATACCCTCTTAAAAATTAAAAAACCATAATGAACAAAAATAAACCCTAATAAATCTTAAACAAACCCAAATATACCATAATATACCATAATATACCATAATATACCATAATAAACCCAACTCAATCCTAATAAAACCCTAAAAATTCCTAATAAACCTTGACACACCATAATAAACCCCAGTAAAATCCTAATAACCCCCACCAAACCCTAAAAATGCTAATATACCATTAAAAACCCCAAAACCCTACGAAACCATAATAAATTTTAATATCACCTAAAAATCCTAAAAAATACTAGTAAACCCTAAAAATAGATCTAATAATAATAATATTAATAAGACACATGCATGTGCATATGGATGTGCATTGTTTAAATAATAAATAATAATGGGCGTGCATGTGCATATGCCTGCGCATTTTCATGTGAATGATAATAAATAATAAATAATTAATAATAACACATGTGAATTGCATGTGTATGTGAATGTGAATTTGAAAGATAATAAATAATAAATAATGACGCACATACAAGTGCATGTGCATGTTCATGTGCATGTTCATGGTAATAAACAATAAATAATAACCAATAAATAATAACCAAGTCCACATTAATGTGCATTTGAATGAGAATGATAATAAATAATAGATAATAACTCATGTGATAATAGAATAATGCTCGTGCATTGCGTGTACACACTACTAAAAAACGGTCTTTATCAGTGCTAGAAAAGTGCATTAACCGCGCTAAAAAAGCACTGTTAATTGAGATGAGGATATAGGAGGGGCCCTTTTATCAGTGCTTAGAAAAGAGATGATAAAGGAACCTTTTATCAGTGCTAAAAAAAGCCCTGATAAAAGACCCCTTTATCAGCGCTTCTAAAAAGAGCTGATAAATGCCAAAAAAATAAAAAATAAAAAATAAAAAATATATATTTATAAGATGTAGGGGGGTGCTTTTAACTGCGCTTGACCCCCCGCCCCCCTTTATCAGCGCTAGGCGAACCCCCCTCAATCCCTCCCACGCGATGCCCTTCTCACGCCTCCCCCACATGCGCGCACCTCCTTGCTTCCACCTGAACTCGAACCTGTGACCTCCCCCCATGCATGTATGCACCTTTACCACTAATACATTTTGTTTTTTTCTCTATTTAATGATATATATATTTATTTCTATATATAGTTATATTTATTCGTATATCAATATAGATTCCTATTAATGTAAATATATTTAGATATACTAATACATGTATATTTATTCATATATTAGTATATATATATTCATTCTTATATTAATATATATTTATATTAATATGTTTTTTATCTGTATATTTATTTTTATATTAATATATATTTTTACGATTAGTTTCAAATACATTTATAAAATATGTTTTTTATGCGTGTTTATAAATAAATACATACATACATATAAACAACACACACACACACTCACTCACACACACACACACTGACACATATATATTTACGAATAAATACATATATATGTGTATTTGAAAATTCGTAGAATGATAAAATGACCATAACTTCTAATCTAGAAGCCTATTTCAACTCCACAACCAGTCCAATCGATGAAAATGAAACAATCTTTGATATGATATTTGGTACATGCCTAACGGACATCCGGATCAAAAGTTATACTTGTTTAAATGTTAACAAATCGGGGTATGTCGACTAAAGCCACTAACCACGGTACATAAACCCTATCAATTTCTACAAAACCCCAAAAAATTCATGAAAACAAAAAAAACACAACAAAACCCCAAAGAACGCTAAAATAACCCTAAAAAGCATAAAAAATCCAAACACACCCATAAAACCCAAAAAAACACATAAAACCCCAAACAACTCAAACAAACCGTAACAAACCCTAAAAACCCTAACAAAACCTAACAAACCTTAACAACCACTAATAACCCCTAAGAACCACTAATAAACCCTAATAACCCCTAAAAACCCCTATTAAACACTAAAAACCCTAATAAACACTAATAAATCGTAATAACCTGAAATAAAACCTAACAAACGCTATTAGACCCTAATAAACACTACAAATGTCCTAAATTCCCTAATATACAATAAAAATCAATATTAAACCATAATAAACCCTAATAATCACTAGAAACCCCAACAAACCTGACAAACGCTAAAACCCACCAAATAATAGCCTATAAAACCCTATAACCCACTAATAAACCCTAACAAGACCTAATAACCCAAAATAAATCGCAAAAAACCCTAACAAACCCAAATAAATGGTAAAAAATCCTAACAGCGCCAAATAAATCGTAACAAACTGAAACAAACCATAACAAACCGCTAATAAATTTCAATAAACCCCAATAAAGCATAATAAACCCTAATAAATCGTAATAAACCCTAATAAATCTTAATAAACCCATATACACGTTACTAAACCCTGATAAATAAAACAAACCCTAATAAACCCTAAACAATCCTAAATAACCCTAAAAAAAGATGATAAACACTATAAAAAACAATTAATGTCTACAAAAGACCAATAAAACCCTAATATACATTTAAAAAAACTAATAAACTGTAACAAATCCTAAAGAACACTAATAAATCCTAAAGAACCCAAATAATCACTAAAGAACCGTATTAAACTCTAAAGAAAAATAAAAACCATTAAGAACTCAAAAAATTCTAAAACACATTATATATACCATAAAACTACTAAAATACACAAACAAACCCTAAAAAACACTAAAAACCCATAAAAACCCCAATAAATCACAAAAAAAACAAATAAACCAAAAAAACCCCAAAACCCCTTTAAAATCCATCTGATTCCATAAAAAACCATAAACACCCGTTAACAACCCTTAAAAACCCTAAAATCACTACAAACCATATACAACCAATACAACCCTAAAAAGGATTAAAATAGATACCTAAACCCTAAATACGTTACATAATCCCTTACAAATGCAACAAAAACCCTAAAAACGCAATATAAACCCAAAAATGCAACATAATCCCAAAAAACGCTACATAAACCCTAAAAGATCTACATAAACCCTAGAACTATAACGTAAACCCTAAAAACACAACATAAACCATAAAAAACACAACATAAATATTAAAAAATGCAACATAAAACCTTAAAACAAAATATAAACACTTAAAACATTTCATGAACCCTAAAAACATTACATAAACCCTAAAAAATGAAACATAAATGCTACATCACCCCTAAAAATGCAACATAATCCCTAAAAAATGCTACATAACACATGTGATAATATAATAACGCAGGTGCAATGCATTTGCATGTGCATGGTAATAAATAATATATAATAACGCACATGTATGTGCATTTACATGTAATGATAATGATAATGATGCATGCACGTGCATGGTAATAAATAATAAATAACAACGCACATGCATGTGCATTTGTATTTGATGACACAATCAATAATAATAATAATATTAATGATAATAATAATAATAATAGAATAACGTTAGTGCATTTCATGTGCACGTGCATAGTAGTAAATAATAAATAAATAATAGTAAATAAGAACGCACATGCATGTGCAAGTGCATTTACATTTGATAATAGAATTAATAATACTAATTGTAATAATAATAATAATAATAATAACGCATACACATGCATGGTAATAAATAATAAATAACAACGCACATGCATGCAGATTTTCATGTGATAATGATATTAATATTGACAATGAAAATAATAATAATAATAATAATAATAAAAGAATAATACAAGTGCATTGCATATGTTGTGCATGGTAATAAATAATAAATAATAACGTGAGTGCATCTGCATTTGCATTTGATGATAATAATAATAACAATAGTAGTAGGAGTGATAATAGTAGTAGTACCAATTCAGGTGATAATAAAATATTTCATGTGCATTATGTGTGCACGTGCATGGTAATAAATAATAACACGTGTGCATTGCATTTGCATGTGATGATGAGGACGACGATAATAATAATAATAATAATAGTAATATTCATAATAACAACGCATGTGATAATAGAATAATGCACGTGCATTGAATGGATGTGTTTAGGTATTTTCATGTGCATTTGCATGTGCATTTTCATGTGATGATAATAAAAATAACAACAAAAACCACCACAACAACCACAATAATAATAATAACAATAAGAATAACAACATATGTTGTAACAAAATAATGTGTGGTCATTGCATGTGCACGTGTATGGTAATAAAAAATAAAAAATAATGCACGTGCACGTGCATGTGCATGTGCATGAGATGAAGATGATGATAATAATAATAATAATAATAATAGTAATAATAATAATAATAACAACAACGCATATGATAATAGAATAACGCACGTGCATTGCATGTGCAGTGCATGATAATAAATAATAACTCATAGCACACGTCATGATAATAATAATAATATTATTAATATTAATAATAATAGTGCATGCGATAATAGAATAACACACATGTATTGAATGTGCGCGTGTATAGTAATAAATAATAATGCATGTGAATTTTCATTTTCATTTGATGATAATAACAATAATAACAATAATAGTAATAATAACAATAACAATAAAAATTCATGTGATAATAGAATAATGTAGGTGCATTGTGTGTGCGCGTGAATCCCAATAAATAATAACGGACATGCATGTGCATTTTCATGTGATGATGATAATAATAGTAATAATAATAATAATATTATTAATAATAATAATAATAATAACAACAACAACAACATATTCACATGCATGGAAATAAATAATATATAATAACGCATGTGCATCTTCATTTGCATGTGACGATAATAATAATAATAATAGTAATAACAATAATAATAATTATATTAATGATAATGATAATAATGATATTGATAATGATGATAATAATAACATGTGTGATAATAGAGTAACACACGTCCTAACAAATCCTAACAAAACCTAACAAACCCTAACAACCACTAATAACCCCTAAGAACCACTAATAAACCCAAATAACACATGAAACCCACTATTAAACCCTAAAACCCTAATAAACACCAATAAATCATAATAACTTATAATCAACCCTAAAAACCCTATTAGACTAAAATAAATGCTACAAAAGCCCTAAAACCCCTAATATACAATAAAAACACTATTGAACCATAATAAATCTTAATAATCACTAAAAACCCAAACAAACCCGAAAAAACACTACAAAACCCTCCAAATAATAGCATACGAAACCCTACAACATGCTAATAAACCCTAATAAACTTTAACAACCCCATAATAAATTATAACAAACCCTAACAACCCCAAATCAATCGTAACAAATCCTAACAATTCCAAATAAATCGTAACAAATAGAAACAAACCATAACAAACCCCCAATAAACCATAATAAACCCTTACAAATCATAACAACCCCTAATAAATTGTAATAAACCCAAATACATGTTAATAAACCCTAATAAATAAAATAAAACCCTAAGAAACACTAATAAAACCAAAATTACCCTAAAAAGGTTGATAAACCCTTTAAAAATCTATTAATGCCTAAGAAATCCCAATAAAACCCTAATATACAATAGAAAATGCTAATAAACAGTAACAAATCCTAAAGAACACTAATAAACCCTAAAGAACACTATTAAACACTAAAGAACCATAATAAACTCTAAAGAACGCTAAAAATCCTAAAGAACCCTAAAACACTAAAATACATTACATAAACCCAAAAAACCATTACAATACCCAAACAAACCTTAAAACACACTAAAAAACCCTAAAAACCCTATTAATTCAGAAAAAAACCATTAACCCCCCCCCCCAAATAACCATTGAAAACCCATCAAATACCATAAAAACCATAAACACCCGTTAACAAGCCTTAAAACCCAAAAAACCAATACAACCCATAAAGAACCATTAAAATCCAAAAAAAGAAACAAATAGATACATAAACTGAAAAAGTTACATAAACCCTAAAAATTCAACATACACACTAAAAATGCCACATAAACCCAAAAACGCAAGAAATACCCAGAAAATGCAACATAAACCCCAAAATAACTATATAAACCCTAGAACCGTAACATAAACCCTAAATATCACAACATAAACATTAAAAAATGCTACATAAAACCTAAAAACGCAACATAAACCCTAAAAACACTACATGAACCCTAAAAATGTTAAATAAACACAAAAAATGGAACATAAATTCTACATCACCCCTAAAAATGCTACATAAACCCCGAAAACGCAACATAAACCCTAAAAAATGCTACATAAAACCTAAACCCTAAAAACGCTACCTAAACCCTAAAAACAATACATAAACCCTAAAAAATTCTACATAAAACCTAAAACAGCTAACTAAACCCTAAAAGTGCTAAATAAACACAAAAAAAATGTTACATAAACTCAAACAATGATACACAAAGACTAAAAATGCTTTAAAAACCCTAAAGGGGCTTCTAAACCCTCAAAAATATTAAACCCTAATATAACATAATATAAAAAATTAAACCCTAATAAACCCCTACTAAACTCAAATAAACCCTAAGAACGCCTTATAATCCTTAAAACCCCTAAGAGACTCTACTCATAAACTGTAATAAAACCTAACAAAGCATAAAAGAGCTAATAAACCCGAATAAACACTACTAAACACTAAAAAACTCTAATATACCCTCTTAAAAATTAATAAACCATAACAAACCATTATAAACCATAATAAATCCAAAACTTACTCAAATATACCATAATATACCATAATATACCCTAATAAACCCAACTCAATCCTAATAAAACCCTAAAAAACCAAATAAACCCTAATAAATCTTGACACAACATAATAAACTCAAATAAAATCCTAATATCCCTCACCAAACCCTAAAAAATGCTAATATACCATTAAAAAAATCCTAAAACCCTGACAAACCATAATAAATGTGCATGTGCATGTGCATGGTAATAATGAATAAATAATATTAATGTCCACATGAAGGTGCATTCTCATGTGAATGATAATAAATAATAAATAAAAACACATGTGATAATAGAATATTGCAAGCCCATTGCGTGTGCACGTGCATGAGAATAAATTATAATAACACATGTGATAATAGAATAACGCTAGTGCATTGCATTTTCATGTGCATGGTAATAAATAATATATAATAATGCATGTGTATGTGCATTTTCATGTAATGATAATGATAATGATGCTTGAACATACATGGTAATTAATTATAAATAACAACGCACGTGCATGTGCATATGTATTTGATGATACAAAAAACAACAACAACAACAACAACAACAATAATAATAATAATAGAATAACAGAAGTCCATTGTATGTGCACGTACATAGTAGTAAATAATAAATAAAAAATAGTAAATAAAAATGCACATGCTTGTGCATGTGCATTTACATTCGATAATAATATTAATAATACTAATTGTAATAACAATAATAATAATAATGCATGCACATGCATAGTAATAAATAATAAATAAAAAATGCACAAGTATGTGGATTTTGATGTGATAATGATAATAATAATGATAATGATAATAATAATAATAATAATAATAATAATAATAATAATAACTGTGATAATAATAATAATAAAAAGAATCATACAAGTGCATTGTATATGCACGATCATGGTAATAAATAAAAAATAATAATGCATGTGCATTTCCATTTGCATGGGATGATAATAATAATAACAAAAACAGTAGTAGTAGTGATAATAGTAGTAGTATGAATGTATGTGATAATAGAATATGGCATGTGTATTACGTGTGCACGTGCTTGGTAATAAATAATAACATGTGTGTATTGAATTTTTATGTGATAATGATGACGATGATAATAATAATAATAATATTATTAATAATAATAATATTAATAATATTAATAATATTAATAATATTAATAATAATAATAATTACAACGCATGTGATAATAGAATAACGCCTGTGCATTGAATGTGCGTGTTTATGTATTTGCATGTGCATTTTCATGCGATGATAATAACAATAACAACAATAACAACAACAACCACAATAATAATAAAAACAAAAAGAATAACAATGTATGTGATAATAAAATAACATGTGAGCATTGCATATGCACATGCATGGTAATAAAAAAAATAATAATGCGCGTGCATGTGCAGGTGCATGAGCATGAGATGATAATAATAATAATAATACCATTAATAATAATAGTAATAATAATAACAACAACGCATGTGATAATAGAATAACGCACATGCATTGCATGTGCAGTGTAAGATAATAAATAATAACTCATAGCACACGTGATGATAATAATAACAATAATAGTAATATTAATATTAATAGCACATGTGATAATAGAATAACGCACATCTGTGGAATGTGCGCGTGTATGGTAATAAATAATAATGCACATGCATTTGCATTTGCATTTGATGATAATAACAACAACAACAATAATAATAATAAAAACAACAACAATAATAATAAAAATTCATGTGATAATAGAATAATGTAGGTGAATTGCGTGTGCGCATGCGTGGTAATAAATAATAACAGATGTGCATGTGCATTTGCATGTGATGATAATAATAATAATAATAGAAATAATAATAATAATAATAATAATAATAATAACAACATATGCACATGCATGGAAATAAATATTAAATAATAAATAATAAATAATAACGCATGTGCAACAACATTTTCATGTGACGATAATAATAATAATAATAGTAATAACAATAATGATAATTATAATAATAAAATTATTAATGTGTGTGAAAATAGAATAACACACATCCTAAAAAACCCTAACAAAACCTAACAAACCCTAACAAAACCTAACAAACCCTAACAACCACTAATAACCCCTAAGAACCACTAATAAACCCAAATGACACCTAAAACCCACTATTAAACCCTAAAACCCTAATAAACACAAATAAATCATAATAACCTGTAATAAACCCTAAAACCCTATTATACTCTAATAAATTTTACAAAAGCTATAAAACCCCTAATATATAAAAAAAACACTATTGAATCGCAACAAATCCTAATAATCAGTAAAAACCCTAACAAACCCGACAAAACACTACAAAAGCCCGCCAAAAATAGCCTACAAAACCCTACAACCCGCTAATAAACCCTAACAAACCCTAATAACTCCATAATAAATCGTAAAAAACTCTAAAAACCCCCAAATAAATCATAACAAATCATAACAATGACAAATAAATTGTAACAAACTGAAACAAACCATAACAAACCCCTAATAAACCACAATAAACCCTAAAAAATCATAATAAACCCTAATAAATCTTAATAAACCCATATACCCATTAATAAACCCTAATAAATAAAATAAACACTAAGAAACCCTAATAAATCCTAAATAACACTAAAAAGGTTGATAAACCCTAGAAAAAAGCTATAAATGCCTACAAAATCCCAATAAAAACCTAAAAATGCAAAAAAAACCCTAAAAATGAAACATAAACCCAAAAAACGCAAAATAAACCCAAAAAATGCAACATAAACCAAAAAAAAGCATCATAAACCCAAAAAAACTCTACATAAACCCAAAAATCACTACATAAACCCTAGAACCGTAACATAAACCCTAAACAACTCAACAAAAACATTAAAAACGCTACATAAAACCTAAAGACACAACAAAAAACCTAAAAACACTACATTAACCCTAAAAAAGTTACATAAACCCTAAAAAATACAACATAAACACTGCATCACCCCAAAAAGTGCTAAATAAACCTAAAAAACGCAACAAAACCCCTAAAAAATGCTACATAAAACATAAACCCTAAACACGCTACCTAAAACCTAAAAACGTTACCTAAACCCTAAAAAATTCTACATAAAACCTAAAACCACTATCTAAACCCTTAAAGCACTCCATTAACACTTCAAATGCTATATAAACTTAAACAACACTTCACAAACACTAAAAATTCTACAAAAACCCTAAAGACGATTCAAAACCCTCAAAAATATTAAACCCAAATATACCATAATATAAACAATTAAACCCTAATAACCCCTAATAAACTCTAATAGTATCTAAAAACGCCTTATAATCCCTAAAAACCATAAGAGACTCTACTCAACCCTAATAAACCCCAAAAATACCTAATAGACACTAATAAATGATAATAAAACCTAATAAAACATAAAAACACATTAAGAAAACCTAAAAAACCCTAACCAAACCTAATAGACACTAATAAACACTAATAAACTGTAATAAACCCCAAAAAAGCTTAAAATCCCTAATAAATCATAAATAAATCCAAATAAACCCTACTCAACCCTAAAAAACCTTAACACACCATAATGACCCCTAATAAAACCCTACAAAACCCTAATAACTAAAACAAATACTAGTATACCTTAAAAAATCCCTAGAAACCCTAATAAACTCTAATATAACCTAATAAACCCAAAAGGCTCACAAACAATAAAAAAATGATCACAATCAATAAAAACACACTATATTACATAAAAAGACCTAAAAAACTAATATAACCTAATAAAGACAAAAAATGCAAATGTACCTTAAAAATCCCCAGATACCATAATAAACAATAATAAACTCTAATATAACCTAAGAAACCCTACAAATGCTCACAAACAAAAACAAAATGCTCACAAACAATAAAAAATGATATATTATCTAAAAATACTTAATAAACACTAATATAACTTAATAAAACAAAAAAACTAATAAACCCCTAACAAACCCTAATAAACCCCAAAACCCCCAAAAATCCCTAATAGAAACTAATAAACCTTAATAAAACCATAATGAAACCCTAAAAATACCTTCTCAAACCTAATAAACCTTGACACACCATAATAATACCTAATAAAACCAAACTAAACCCCGATAAACAAAATACGTAAACAAACCATTAAAAAGCCCTAGAAACCCTAATAAACCATAATAAATTCTAATAAAACCTAATAAACCATAAAAATGCTCACAACCACTAAAAACATGCTAATGAAACATAAAAAGTCCAAACAACGCCTCTTATATATTAACAAAAACTAAAAAACACTCATATACCCTAATAAAAACACTAACAAACCCTAGAAAACTAGAAAAATCCCTAACTAACCCTAATAAACACTACTAAACAATAATAAACCCTAATAAAACCCTAAATATACCTAATAAACCCTAATAAAACCCTAAAAATACCTACCAAACCATAACACACTATAATAAACCATACCACACTATAATAAACCATAATAAACCCCACTGAACCCTAAAAAACACAAATATACCATTAAAAAGCCCTAAAACCCCTAATAAATGATAATAAAAACTAACAAAGCTTAAAATAACTAATAAACCCAATTAAACACAACTAAACCCTAAAAAACCTAATATACCCTATTAAAAATTAATAAACCATAATAAATGATAATAAACTGTGGTAAATCCCAAACATACCCAAACATACCATAATATATCATAATATACCCTAATAAAACCAAATCATTCCTAATAAAACCCTAAAAATACCTAATAAACCCTAATAAACCTTAACACATCATAATAAACCCTAATAAATTCCTAATAACCCCCACCAAACCCTAAAAACGGTAACATACCATTAAAAAATCCTAAAAATTGAACAAACCATAATAAATGTTAATAACACCTAAAAATTATAAAAGATGCTTGTAAACCCTAAAAATACCTCAAATAATAATAATAGTAATAATGCACATGCATGTGCTTATGCATGTGCATTTTCATTTGAATGAGAATAAATAATAAATTATAAATAATAACGCATGTGAATTACATGTATATGTGCATGATGAAATGAATGATAATAAATAATAAATAATAACGCACATCCAAGTGCATGTGCATGTGCATGTGCATGGTAATAAACAATAAATAATAACCAATTCCACATGAATGTGCATCTACATGTGAATGATAGTAAATAATAAATAATAACTCATGTTATAATATAATAATGCACATGCATTACGTGTGCATGTGCATGAGAATAAACCCCAAGAAGCACTAACAAACCCTAACAGACCCTAACAAACCACAACAAACCCTAACAAACACCAAAAACCATAAAAACATAACAGACCCTAACAGACCCTAACAAACCCTAACAAGCCCTAACAAACCCCAAGAAGTAGTAAGAAATCCCAATAAACCCAAAAAAACCCAAAGAATCCCTAAATAACCCCTAAGAAACATTAAGAAACCCTAACAAAACCCTAAAAACCCTAACAAAACCCTAAGAAAACCTAAGAAACACTAACACACCCTTAGAAACCCTAACACACCCTTAGAAACCCTAGTACAACCTTGGAAACCCTAGAAGACCCTTAGAAATCCCAACACACCCATAGAAACCCTAAAACAACCTTATAAACCCTAAGAAACCTTAGCACAGCCTTAAGAAACCTAAACCGCCCATAAAAACTCTAACCCACCCTTAGAAACCCTAACACACCCTTAGATACCCTAATAACCCCTTAGAAACCCTAAATCACTCTAACAAGCACTAATAAATCCTAACGATCCGTACGAACCAATAATAAACCATAATTAACCCTAATAAACGCTAAAGCCCACTACTAAACCATAATAAACACTAATAAATCGTAATAAACCCTAAAACCCTATTAGACCCCAATAAAAGCTACAAAATACCTAAATCCCCAAATATACAAAAAATATGCTATTAAACCATTCAAGACTCTAACATTAAGAAAAAACCCTAACAAACTCGTTAAAACCTGACAAAACCCTTAAAAACCCTACAAACCCAAAAAATGCTAAAAACCCTAAAAACCCCTAAAAACCCTAAAAAATCCTAAAACCCTTAAAAACCCTTAAACCCCCTAAAAACATGAAAAACCCGAAAAATAACCTGAAAACAAACCTAAAAACCCCTTAAAACCTCAAAAAAACATAAAAATTCCTCAAAATTCTAAAACCCTAAACCCCCTAAAAATGATAAAAAAAACCCTAAAAAGCCTAAAAATGCCTATCAAAACCCTGTCCAACCCTATGAAACCCTTAAAAACCCTAAAACCCCCTAGAAAACCCTAAAAACCTCAAAAGAAAACCAAATACACCACAAAGAACCCTAAAGAACCGTAAAAAACCCTAAAGAACTAGTGAAGCCACTAACCATGATACATAAACCCTAACATTTTCTACAAAAAACTGAAAAATGCTTCAAAACCCAAAAAATGAAACAAAACCCCAAAAAATGAGAAAATAACCCTAAAAAAGCCTAAAAAATCCAAACACACCCATAAAACCCTAAACAACTCAAAAAAACTCTAACAAACCCTAAAAACCCTAACCAAAACTAACAAACCCTAACAAACACTAATAACCCCTAAGAACCACTAATAAACCCTAATAACCCCTAAAACCCAATATTAAACCCTAAAAACACTAATAAACACTAATAAATCGTAATAACCTGTAGTACACCCTAAAAAACTATATAAGACCCTAATAAACACTACAAAAACCCTAAAACCCCCAATAAACAATAAATATCACTACTAAACCATAATAAATCCTAATAATCACTAAAAACCCTAACAAACCCGACAAAACACTACCAAAACCTCCAAATAAAAGCCTACAAAACCCTAAAACCCACTAATATACCCTAACAAACCCTAATAACCCCAAAATAAATCATAACAAACCCTAATAACTACAAATAAATCGTAACAAATCCTAACAATGCCAAATAAATCATAACAAAATGAAACAAACCATAACAAACCCTTAATAAACCGCAATAAACCCTAACAAATCATAATAAACCCAAATAAATTGTAATAAACCCAAATACACGTTACTAAACCCTAATAAATAAAATAAACCCTAATAAACTCTAATAAATCCTAAATAACCCAAAAGGTAGATAAACCCTAGAAAAAGCTATCAATGCCTACAAAATCCCAATAAAACCCTAATATATAATAAAAATGCTAATTAATTTAAACAAATCCTAAAGAACACTAATAAAACCTAAAGAGCCCTAATAAACCCTAGACACGCTACATAATCCCTAAAAACATTACAAAAACCATAAAAATGATACATAAAATCTAAAACTGTTAACTAAACCGTAAAAAGGCTACATAAACACTACAAATCCTATATAAACTCCAACAACGCTACACAAACCCTAAAAAATGCTACAAAAACCCTAAAGACGCTTTAAAACCCTCAAAAATATTAAACCCTAATATACCATAATATAAAAAATTAAACCCTAATAAACCCCTAATAAACTCTAATAATCCATAAAAACACCTTATAATCCCTAAAACCCCTAAGAAACTCTACTCAACCCTAATAAAACCCCAAAATACTTAATAAACCATAGTAAATGATAATAAAAACTAATAAACCCTAAAAGCATGTTAAGAAAACCTAAACAACTCTAACCAACCCTAATAGACACTACTAAACACTAATAAACACTAATAACCCCCCCCCCCCCAAACAAACCCTAAAAGCCCTAATAAAACTAAAATAAGGTTAAATAAACCCTATTCAAACCTAAAAAATCTTATCACACCATAACAACCCATAATAAAACCCTACAGAACCCTTATAATGAAAAAAATGCTAGTATACCTATGAAAATACCAACAAACCCTGATAAACTATAATATAACATAATAAACCCTAAAAACGGTCATAACCATAAAATATGATCACAAATATTAAAAACATGAAATATTACCTGAAAAGACCTAAAAATACTAATATAACCTAATAAAGACAAAAAATACTAATATACTGTAAAAATCCCTAGAAACCCAAATAAACCATAATAAACTCTAATATAACCCTAGAAACCCTAAAAACGCTCACAAACAAAAACAAAATGCTCACAAATAATAAAAACAAGCTATATTATCTAAAAAGACCTAACAAAAACTAATATAACCTAATAAAACAAAAAAACTAATAAACCCCTAACATACCCTAATAATCCCTCAAATTCTATAATAAACACTAATAAAAAATAATAAACCCTAAAAAACCAAAATAAAACCCTAAAAATACCTTCTCAACCCTAATAAACCTTGACACACCATAACAAAACCTAATAAAACCCAACTAAACCCCAATTAACAAAAAAACACAAACAAACCATTAAAAATCCCTAAAACCCCTACTAAACCATAATAAATTCAAATAAAAGCTAATAAACCATTAAAAATGCCCACGAACACTAAAAAAACACTAATAAAACCTAAAAAGTCAAAACAACCCCTCATATATATTAACAAAAACTAAAAAACACTCATATCCCTAATAAAAAATGCAAACAAACCCCAGTAAACCCTAAAAATCCCTAACAAACCCTAATAAACCGTACTCAGCCCTAATAAACCCTAATAAAAACTTATAGATACCGAATCAACCCAAATAAAGCCCTAAAAATACCTACTCAACCCTAATAAACTTTAACACACCATAATAAACCATAATAAACCCCACTAAACACAAAAAAAATGAAAATATACCATTAAAATGCCCAAAACCCTAATAAATGTTAATAAAACCTAAAAAAGATTACAAGTGCTAATAAACCAAAATAAACACTACTAAACACTAAAAATACGTAATATACCCACTTAAAAATTAATAAACCACAATGAACCATAATAAACCTTAATAAATCCAAAACATACCCAAATATACCATAATATACCATAATATACCATAATATACCCTAATAAACACAACTCAATCCTAATAAAACCCTAAAAATACCTAATAAACCCTAATAAACCTTGACAAACCATAATAAACCCTAATAAAATCCAAATAATGCCCAACAAACCCAAAAAATGCTAGTGTACCATTAAAAACCCCTAAAACCCTAACAAACCATAATAAATGTTAATAGCACCTAAAAATCCTAAAAATGATTGTAAACCCTAAAAATACCTCTAATAATAGTATTAATAATGCATGTGCATGTGCATGGTTTAAATAATGAATCATAACGCACGTGCATGTGCACATGCCTGGGCATTTGCATTTGAATGATAATAAATAATAACGCATGTGAATTGCATGTGTATGTGCATGTAAATGTGAATAATAATAAATAATAAATAATTACACACATACACGTGCCTATACATGTGGGTGTTCATGTTCATGTGCATGTGAATGGTAATAAAAAATAAAAAATAACCAAGTCCTAATGAATGCGCATTTTCATGTGAATGATTATAAATAATAAATGATAACACATGTGATAATAGAATAACGCATGTGCATTGAGTGTGCACATCCTTTAGAATAAATAATAATAACACATGTGATAATAGAATAATGGAAGTTCATTGCATTTTTATGTGCATGATAATCAATAATATATAATAACGCACGCACATGTGTATTTACATGTAATGATAATGATAATGACGTATGCATGTGCGTGGTAATAAATAATAAATAACCACACACATGCATGTGCATTTGTATTTGATGATACAAACAACAACAACAACAAGAAGAAGAATAATAATAATAATAGAATAACGCAAGTGCATTTTTTGTGAAGAAGCATAGTAGTAAATAATAAATAAATCATAATAAATAAGAACGCACATGCATGTGTATGTGCCGTTACATTTGATGATCATATTAATAATACTAATTGTAATAATAATAATAATAATAAAGCATGCATGAGCATGTGCATTTGCATGTGATAATGATAATAATAAGGATAATGATAATAACAATAATAATCATCATCATCATAACTGTGATAAAATAATAATTATAATAATAATAAAAGAATAATACAAGTGCATTGCATATGCACGTACATGGTAATAAATAACAAATAATAATGCACGTGCATCTACATTTGCATGTGAAGATAGTAATAGTAATATAAGTAGTAATAATTGTAGTAGTAGTGGTGATAATACTAGTTTTACTAATGCATATGATAATAGAATATTTCGTGTGCATTACCTGTGCATGTGTATGGTAATAAATAATAACACCCGTGCATTGCATTTGCATGTGATGATGATGATGATAATAATAATATTAATTTTATTAATAATATTAATAATAACAACACATGTGATAATAGAATAACACACATTCATTGAATGTGCGTGTATGTGCATTTGGATGGGCATTTTCATGTGATGAAAACAACCACAGCAACAACAACAACCATAATAATAATAATAACAATTAAAATAATAGCTCATGTGATAATAAAATAACGTGTGTGCATTGCATGTGCACATGCATGGTAAAAAAAATATAATAATAACGAACGTGCATGTGCATGTGCATTTGCATGAGATGATGAAAATAATAATAATAATAATAACTGAAAAAATAAGTTATAGTTGTTTGAAAAAACAATAGAGAGGAAAAAAGTGGTAGAAATGGTGTCTAGAAAAACCTACAAATCACAGAGTCATTAATAAAGGCATAACATCTTCTTCTGGTGTCCATTTCTACTCCGTGAATAGTCATACTAAATATCATGGATCAAACAATGATAAAAATAGGTGTCGGAGGCCTAACAGACACACAAATCAAAAGTTATGACCGTTTTAAGAAAAATTTGACAGGGATCTAGACAGAGAAATGGTGTTTTGGAGTAATTCTGATGGTTTTATGAAATTTTAGGGTCCCAAAAATGACTTTAACTTTTATCAAGTTAGCATGTTGCGTAGATATCTTTGCAGCCTACGATTTGTTATGTGGTAGAGCTCAAACGGACAAACAGAGTGAAAGTTACGGCCTTTTGAAGTTGGACTTTTTTTGGAGATGTATAACTAATATATCTTAGGTTTCATTGATCTTCTCATAGTTTCTATTAGACTTGGTCCTCAATAATATCACAAGATTCGATTTTATTAGGTACAACACTCAAATGGACACCCGAAGGAGAAGTTATGCCTATTTTATTGAGTTGCGGGTTTCTTAGGTTTTCAGGCGCTAGGAGGGTTGCTCAATTTAAAACGACAATAACTTCTGCTATGTGTGTTCATTTTGGCTCTACCACTTATGAAATCTAAGATTGTGAAAATATACACACTCTGGTAAACACTGGAACCCTTTCTGACATTCTTCATCCACCAAAGAGACCCAAAATCCATTGGGATGGTCAAAAGATTGGCTTTTGGTGTCTGTTTTGCAATAACTTCTTCTATGGGTCTCCATTTTCCTCTACCACATATCAAATCAATGATTGAGACTAGAGCTACACTCCTCTAACCACTGAAACACTTTATCACATCCTTAAAGGCCTAAATAGGTACTTAAACCCTCCAAAAGACCATAACTTCTACTCCGGGAGTCTGTTTTGCCTCTACCATATATCAAATCGAAGCTTTCGACTATATCTACACATATGTGACCAATAGTAACACCTTATCACGTTCTTAAAGACCCAAAAGGTCATTAAGTCCACCAAATGACCATAACATCTTCAATGGGTGTTTGTTTCACCCCTACCACATATCAAATTGATGCTTGTGACTAGATCTACACATCTGTGACAACCATGAACAACTAAATAACCCTAAAAACTATGAATAACCCCCAAACACTAAAAACAATTAAAACCCACGCAAAAACCTAAAAAAATGTTAACAAACCCTAACAAACACTAACAAAATCGAACAAACCCTAACAAACCCTAACAAACCCCAAAAAACTCCAAAAAACCCTAAAAACATAACAAACCCTAAAAAACCCTATTAATACCTAACAAGCCCTAAAGAGCACTATGAAACCCCAATAAACACAGAAAACCCCAAAGAAACTCCAAAAAAACCCTAAAAACCTCCTAAGAAACCATAAGAAACCCTAACATAACCCTAAAAACCCTAAAAACCCTAACAAAACCCGAAGAAAACTTCAGAAACACTAACACACCCTTAGAAACCCTAACACACCCTTAGAAACCCTAACACACCCTTAGAAACCCTAACACACCTTTAGAAACCCTATAAAACCCTTAGAAACCCCAACAAACCCATAAAAACCCTAACACAACCTCAAAAACCATAGCACAACTTTAGAAACTCTAACCCGCCGATAAAAACCATAACACACCCTTAGAAACCCTAACACACCCTTAGAAACCATAACAAACCCTTAGACACCCTAAATCACTCTAATAAGAAATAATAAATCCTAGAAAACCCTACCAACCAATAATAAACCCTAATAAACCCTATTGCCCACTACTAAACCCAAATAAACACAAATAAATCGTAATAAACCCTAAAACCCTATCAAGCCCCAATAAAAGCTACAAAATACCTAAATACCCAAATCTAAAACAAAAACGCTATTAAACCATTCCAAATGATAATATTCACGAAAAAACCCTAACAAACCTCTCAAAACCTGACAAAATCTTAAAAAACCATAAAAACCCAAAAAACACCCAAAAAACCCTAAAAATCCAAAAAAAACCCTAAATAACCCTAAAAACCCTAAAAACCAAAAAAACCAAAAAAACCCAAAAACAAACCTAAAAACCCTAAAAAACCTCAAAACAACTTCAAAAAAACCCTAAAAATCTAAAACCACTAAAAATGCAAAAAAACCCAAAATCCTAAAAATTCCCAACAAAACTTTAACCAACACTAAAACCCTTAAAAATCCTAAAATCCTTTAGCAAACCCTAAAAACCTCAAAAGAAACCCTAATACAACCTAAAGAACCCTAAAAACCCTAAAGAAATCTACAGAACCACTAAAGCCACTAACAACACTACTTAAACCCTATCAATTGCTAAAAACACGAAACATGCTTCAAAGCCGAAAAAATGAAACAAAACCCCAAAAATGCTAAATATAACCCTAACAATGCATAAAAAATCCAAACACTCCCATAAGACCCAAAAAAACGCATAAAACCACAAACAACTCAAACAAACTGTAACAAACCCTAAAAACCCTAACAAAACCTATCAAACCCTAACAACCACTAATAACACCTAAGAGCCACTAGTAAACCCTAATAACTCATAAAACAAACTATTAAACTCTAAAACCCCTAATAAACACTAATAAATTGTAATAACCTGTAATAAACCCTAAAAACTCTATTAGACCATAATAAACACTACAAAATCCCTAAAACCCCTAATATATAATAAAAACACTATTAAACCATAATAAACCCTAATAGTCACTAAAAACCCTAACAAACCAGAAAAAACGCTACAAAAATCACTAAATAATAGCCTACAAAACCCGACAACCCACTAATAAACCCTAAAATCCCTAATAACCACAAGATAAATTGTAACAAACCCTAACAACCGCAAATAAATCTTAAAAAATACAAACAACGCCAAATAAATCACAACAAAATCAAACAATCTATATGAAACTCATAATAAACCCCAATAAACCCTAACAAATCATAATAAACCCTAATAAATCGTAAAAACCCAAATAAACGTTAGTAAACCCTAATAAATAAAATAAACCCTAATAAATCCTAAATAACCCTAAAAAGGATGATAAACCCTAGAAAAGGCTATTTATGCCTACAAAAGGCCAATAAAAATGTAATATACAATTAAAAATGTTAATAAAGTATAACAAATCCTAAAGAACACTAATAAACCCTAAAGAACCCTAATAAACCCTAAAGAACCATATTAAACTCTAAAGAACACTAAAAACCCTAAATAACCCAAAAAATGCTAAAACACATTATATAAACTCTAAAATTCGCTACACTACCCAAACAAACCCTAAAACACACTAAAAACCCGACGAACCCCTATCAACCCCAAAAAACAAATAAACCCATAAAACCCTCCAAAAGCATTAAAATGCCATCAGATACCATAAAAACCATAAAAACCTGTTAATAACCCTTAAAAACCCTAAAAAAATTGCAAACCATAAACATCCATTAAAACCCTAAAAAAGGTTTCAAATAGATACATAAACCCTAAAAACCTTACATAAACCCTAAAAAATGCAACAAAAACCCTTAAAACACAACATAAACAAAAAAAATGCAACATTAACCCCAAAAATGCTACATAAAAACTAAAATCATTACATAAACCCAAGAACTGTAACATAAACCCTAAAAAACACTACATAAACCATAAAAAATGCAACCTAAACATTAAAAAATGCAACATAAAACCTAAAAACACAATATTATCCGTAAAAACACTACATAAACCCTAAAAATGTTACATAAACCATAAAAATGATACATAAATGCTACATCACCCCTAAAATGCTACATAAACCCAGAAAAAGCAACATAAAACCTAAAAAATACTACATAAAACCTAAACTCTAAAAACGATACATAAACCTTAAAAACATTACATAAACCCTAAAAATGATACATAAAACCTAAAACTGCTAACTATACCCTAAAAATTCTACATAAACACTAAAAATGCTACATAAACTCTAACAACGTTACACAAACCCTAAAAAATGATACAAAAACCCTAAAGATACTTCAAAACCATCAAAAATATTAAACACTAATATACCATAATATAAAAAATAATGCCCTAATAAACCCCTAATAAACCATTAATAAATTCTAATAATCCCTAAAACACCTTATAATCCCTAAAACCCCTAAGAAACTCAACTCGACCCTAATAAAACCCCAAAAATAACTAATAAACCCGGATGAATGACAATAAAACCTAATAAACCATAAAAACAAGTTAAGAAATCCTAAAAAAACCTAACCAGCACTAATATACACTGATAAACACTAACAGACCCTAATAAACCCCAAACAAACCCTAAAAAGCCCCAATAAACCATAAATAAAGCCAAATGAACCCTTATCCACACTAACAAACCTTAACAGACCATAATAATCCGTAATAATACCCTACAAAACCATAATAAATAAAAAAATGCTAGTATACCATAAAAAATCTATAGAAACCCTGATAAACTCTAATATAACATAATAAACACTAAAATCGCTCACAAACAATAAAAAATGAACACAAATAATTAAAACGCTCTATATTACATAAAAATACCTAAAAACACTAATATAACCTAAAAAAGAAAAAAACATTAATATACATTAAAAATCCCTAGAAACCCTAATAAACGATAATAAACTCTAATATCACCTATGAAACCCTAAAAACGCTCACAAAAAAAATAAAATGCTAACAAACAATAAAAACATGCTATATTATCTAAAAAGTCATATCAAACACTAATATAACCAAATAAAAAAACAAATTAACCACTAACAAACCCTAATAAACCCTAAAATTCCCTAATAAACCCTAATAAAAATTAATAAACCCTAATAAAACCCTAAAAATGCCTTCTCAACCTCAATAAACCTTGACCCACCATAACAAAACCTAATAAAACCCAACTAAACCACAATAAACAAAAAAAAGAAAACAACCCATTAAAAACCCTAGAAACCATATAAACCATAATAATTTCAAATAAAAGCTAGGAAACCATTAAAAATGATCACAAACACTAAAAATATGGAAATAAAACCTAAAAATTCATAACAACCCCACATATATATTAACAAAAACTAAAAAATACTCATATAACAAAATAAAAACACTAACAAACCCTAGTAAACCCTAAAAATACCTAACAAACCCTAATAAACCGTACTAAACCCTAATAAAACCTTAAAGATACCGACTCAACCCTAATAAAACCCTAAAAATACCTACTCAACGCAAATAAACCTTATAACACCATAATAAACCATAATAAACCCCAACAACCCTAAAAACGCAAATATACCATTAAAACCCCTAAAACCCCTAATAAATGATAATAAAACCTAACAAAGCTTAAAATCGATAATAAACCCTAATAAACACTATTAAATTCTAAAACCCCCTAATATACCCTCTTAAAAATTAAAAAACCATAATGAACAAAAATAAACCCTAATAAATCTTAAACAAACCCATATATACCATAATATACCATAATATACCATAATATACCATAATAAACCCAACTCAATCTTAATAAAACCCTAAAAATTCCTAATAAACCCTAATAAACCTTGACACACCATAATAAACCCCAATAAAATCCTAATAACCCCCACCAAACCCTAAAAATGCTAATACACCATTAAAAACCCCAAAACCCTACGAAACCATAATAAATTTTAATATCACCTAAAAATCCTAAAAAATGATAGTAAACCCTAAAAATAGATATAATAATAATAATAGTAATAACACACATGCATATGCATGTGCATGTGCATTGTTTAAATAATAAATAATAATGCGCGTGCATGTGCATATGCCTGCGCATTTGCATGTGAATGATAATAAATAATAAATAATTAATTATAACGCATGTGAATTGCATGTGTATGTGAATGTTCATTTTAATGATAATAAATAATAAATAATAACGCACATACAAGTGCATGTGCATGTGCATGTGCATGTTCATGGTAATAAACAAAAAATAATAACCAATAAGTAATAACCAAGTCCACATGAATGTGCATTTAAATGAGAATGATAATAAATAATAGATAATAACTCATGTGATAATAGAATAACGCTTGTGCATTGCGTGTACACACTACTAAAAAACGGTCTTTATCAGTGCTAGAAAAGTGCATTAACCGTGCTAAAAAAGCACTGTTAATTGAGGCGAGGATATAGGGGGGTCCCTTTTATTAGTGCATAGAAAAGCGATGATAAAGGAACCTTTTATCAGCGCTAAAAAAAGCCCTGATAAAAGACCCCTTTATCAGCACTTTTCTTTAGCGTTGATAAATGTCAAAAAAAATAAAAAATATATTTATAAGATGTAGGGGGTTCTTTTAACAGTGCTTGACCCCCCCCCCCCTTTATCAGCGCTAGGCGAACCCCCCTCAATACCTCCCACGCGATGCCCTTCTCACGCCTCCCCCACACGCGGCACCTCCTAGCTTCCACCTGAACTCGAACCCGTGACCTCCCCCATGCATTTCTGCACCTTTACCACTAAGCCATTTTATTTTTTCTCTATTTAATGATATATATATTTATTTATATATATAGTTATATTTATTCGTATATTAATATAGATTCATATTAATGTAAATATATTTAGAGATTTTAATACATATATATTTATTCATATATTAGTATATATATATTCATTCTCATATTAATATATATTTATATTAATATGTTTTTTATCCGTATATTTATTTTTATATTAATATATATTTTTACGATTAGTTTCAAATACATTTATAAAATATGTTTTTCATGTGTGTTTATAAATAAATACATAAATACATATATACAACACACACACACACACACTCACACACACACACACACACTCACACATATATATTTAAGAATAAATACATATCTATGTGTATTTTAAAATCCATAGAATGTTAAAATGACCATAAAATCTAATCTAGAAGCCCATTTCAACTCCACAATCAGTCCAATCGATGAAAATGAAACAATCATTGATATGATATGTGGTACATGCCTAACGGACATCCGGATCAGAATTTATACTTGATTGAATGATAATAAATCGGGGTATGTCGACTAAAGCCACTAACCATGCTACATAAAACCTATCAATTGCTACAAAACCCCAAAAAATTCATGAAAACAAAAAAAAACACAACAAAACCCCAAAGAACGCTAAAATAACCCTAAAAAGCATAAAAAATCCAAACACACCCATAAAACCCAAAAAAACACATAAAACCCCAAACAACTCAAACAACCCGTAACAAACCCTAACAAAACCTAACAGACCCTAACAACCACTAATAAACCCTAAGAACCACTAATAAACCCTTATAACCCCTAAAACCCCCTATTAAACACTAAAAACCCTAGTAAACACTAATAAATCATAATAACCAGTAATAAAACCTAACAAACTCTATTAGACCCTAATAAACACTACAAAAGTCCTAAAATACCTAATATACAATAAAAAACAATATTAAACCATAATAAACCCTAATAATCACTAAAAACCCCAACAAACCTAACAAAACGCTAAAAACCCACCAAATAATATCCTATAAAACCCTACAACCCATTAATAAACCCTAACAAGACCTAATAACCACAAAATAAATCGCAACTAACCCTAACAAACCCAAATAAATCGTAAAAATCCAAACAGCGCCAAAGAAATTGTAACAAACTGAAACAAACCATAACAAACCCCTAATAAACAGCAATAAACCCCAATAAAGCATAATAAACCCTAATAAATCGTAATAAACCCTAATAAATCTTAATAAACCCAAATACACGTTACCAAACCCTAATAAATAAAATAAACCCTAATAAACCCTAAACAATCCTAAATAACCCTAAAAAAGGATGATAAACACTAGAAAAAGCTATTAATGTCTACAAAAGCCCATTAAAACCATAATATACATTTAAAAACACTAATAAATGTTAACAAATCCTAAAGAACACTAATAAACCCTAAAGAACCCAAATAAACACTAAAGAACCATATTAAACTCTAAAGAAAAATTAAAACCACAAAGAACTCAAAAAATTCTATAACACATTATATAAACCCTAAAACCGCTAAAATACACAAACAAACCCTGAAACACACTAAAAACCCATAAAAACCCCAATAAATCCCAAAAAAAACAAATAAACCCAAAAAAAACCCAAAACCCCTTTAAAAGCCATCTGATTCCATAAAAAACCATAAACACCCGTTAACTACCCTTAAAAACCCTAAAAACACTACAAACCATATACAACCAATACAACCATAAAAAATGCTTCAAATAGATACCTAAACCCTAAAAACGTTATATAATCCCTTACAAATGCAACAAAAACCCTAAAAACGCAACATAAACCCAAAAATGCAACATAATCCCAAAAAACGCTACAAAAACCCTAAAAGCTCTACATAAACCCTAGAACTGTAAAGTAAACCGTAAAAACACAACATAAACCATAAAAAACACAACATAAATATTAAAAAATGCAACATAAAACCTAAAAAAACAATATAAACACTTAAAACATTCCATGAACCCTAAAAATGTTACATAAACCCTAAAAAATGCAACATAAACGCTACATCACCCCTAAAAATGAAACATAAACCGTAAAAAATGCTACTTAACACATGTGATAATAGAATAACGCAAGTGCATTGCATATACATGTGCATGGAAATAAATAATATATAATAACGCACATGTATGTGCATTTACATGTAATGATAATGATAATGACGCATGCACGTGCATGGTAATAAATAATAAATAACAATGCACATGAATGTGCATTTGTATTTGATGACACAATCAATAATAATAATAATAATAATAATAATAGAATAACGTAAGTGCATTTCATGTGCACGTGCATAGTAGTAAAAAATAAATAAATAATAGTAAATAAGAACGTACATGTATGTGCCTGTGCATTTACATTTGATAATAAAATTAATAATACTAAAAGTAATAATAATAACAATAATAATAAAATAATAATAACGCATACACGTGCATAGTAATAAATAATAAATAACAATGCACATGCATGTGGATTTTCATGTGATAATGATATTAAAAATGACAATGAAAATAATAATAATAATAATAATAATAATAATAATAATACAAGTGCATTTCATATTTTGTGCATGGTAATAAATAATAAATAATAACGTGAGTGCATCAGCATTTTCATTTGATGATAATAATAATAACAACAGTAGAAGTAGTGATAATAGTAGTAGTACCAATGCATGTGATAATAGAATATTTCATGTGCATTACGTGTGCACGTCCATGGTAATAAATAATAACACGCGTGCATTGAATTTTCATGTGATGATGAGGACGACAATAATAATAATAATAATAGTAATATTCATAATAACAACGCATGTGATAATAGAATAATGCACGTGCATTAAATGGATGTGTTTAGGTATTTTCATGTGCATTTGCATGTTCATTTTCATGTGATGATAATAAAAATAACAACAAAAACCACCACAACAACCACAATAATAATAATAACAATAATAATAACAACTTATGTTGTAACAAAATAACGTGTGGTCATTTCATGTGCACGTGTATGGTAATAAAAAATAAAAAATAATGCACGTTCATGTGTAGGTGCATGTGCATGAGATGATGATGATAATAATAATAATAATAATAATAGTAATAATAATAATAATAACAACAATTCATGTGATAATAGAATAATGCATGTGCATTGCATGTGCAGTGCATGATAATAAATAATAACTCATAGTGCACGTGATGATAATAATAATATTGTTATTAATATTAATAATAATAGTGCATGTGATAACAGAATAACACACATGTATTGAATGTGCGGGTGTATAGTAATAAATAATAATGCACGTGCATTTGCATTTGCATTTGATGATAATAACAATAATAACAAAAATAGTAATAATAACAATAACAATAAAAATGCATGTGACAATAGAATAATGTAGGTGCATTGTGTGTGCGTGTGAATCGCAATAAATAATAACGGACATGCATGTGCATTTTCATGTGATGATGATAATAATAGTAATAATAATAATAATAGTAATAATAATAATAATAATAATAACAACAACAACATATGCACATGCATGGAAATAAATAATATATAATAACGCATGTGCATCTTCATTTGCATCTGACGATAATAATAATAATAATAGTAATAACAATAATAATAATTATAATAATGATAATGATAATAATGATATTGATAATGATGATAATAATAACATGTGTGATAATAGAATAACACACGTCCTAACAAATCTTAACAAAACCTAACAAACCCTAACAACCACTAATAACCCCTAAGAACCACTAATAAACCCAAATAACACCTAAAACCCACTATTAAACCCTAAAACCCTAATAAACACCAACAAATCATAATAACTTATAATAAACCCTAAAAACCCTATTAGACTCAAATAAATGCTACAAAAGCCCTAAAACCCCTAATATACAATAATAATACTATTGGACCATAATAAATCCTAATAATCACTAAAAACGCAAACAAACCTGAAAAAACACTACAAAACCCTCCAAATAATAGAATACAAAACCCTACAACATGCTAATAAACCCTAATAAACCTTAATAACCCCATAATAAATTATAGCAAACCCTAACAACCCCAAATCAATCGTAAAAAATCCTAACAATGCCAAATAAATCGTAACAAACAGAAACAAACCATAACAAACCCCCAATAAACCGCAATAAACCCTTACAAATCATAACAACCCCTAATAAATTGTAATAAACCCAAATACACGTTAATAAACCCTAAAAAATAAAATAAACCCTAAGAAACACTAATAAAACCAAAATAACCCTAAAAAGGTTGATAAACCCTTTAAAAATCTATTAATGCCTAAGAAAGCCCAATAAAACCCTAATACACAATAGAAAATGCTAATAAACTGTAACAAATCCTAAAGAACACTAATAAACCCTAAAGAACACTAATAAACACTAAAGAACCATAATAAACTCTAAAGAACACTAAAAATCCTAAAGAACCCTAAAACACTAAAACACATTACATAAACCCAAAAAACCATTACAATTTCCAAACAAACCCTAAAACACACTAAAAAACCCTAAAACCCCTATCAATTCAGAAAACAAACCACTAACCCCCCCCCCCCAAATAACCATTGAAAACCCATCAAATACCATAAAAACCATAAACACTTGTTAATAACACTTAAAACCCAAAAAACCAATACAAGCCATAAAGAACCATTAAAATCCAAAAAAGGAAACAAATAGATACATAAACTGAAAAAAAGTTACATAAACCCTAAAAATTCAACATACACACTAAAAATTCCACATAATCCCAAAAACGCAAGAAATACCTAGAAAATGCTACATAAACCCAAAAATAACTACATAAACCCTAAAATCGTAACATAAACCCTAAACAACACAACATAAACATTAAAAAAATGCTACATAAAACCTAAAAACACAACATAAGCCCTAAAAACACTACATGAACCCAAAAAATGTTAAATAAACATAAAAAATGGAACATAAATGCTACATCACCCCTAAAAATGCTACATAAACCCAGAAAATGCAACATAAACCCTAAAAAGTGCTACATAAAACCTAAACCCTAAAAACGCTACCTAAACCCTAAAACATTAAATAAACCCTAAAAATGCTACATAAAACCTAAAACAGCTAACTAAACCCTAAAATTGCTAAACAAATACAAAAAATGCTACATAAACTCAAACAATGCTACACAAACACTAAAAATGCTTCAAAAACCCTAAAGACGTTTCTAAACCCTCAAAAATATTAAACCCTAATATAACATAATATAAAAAATTAAACCCTAATAAACCCCTACTAAACTCAAATAATCCCTAATAACGCCTTATAATCCCTAAAAATACTAAGAGACTCTACTCATAAATGGTAATAAAACCTAACAAAGGATAAAAGAGCTAATAAACCCTAATAAACACTACTAAACACTAAAAAAGTCTAATATACCCTCTTAAAAATTAATAAACCATAAAAAATGATTATAAACCATAATAAATGCAAAACGTACTCAAATATACCATAATATACCCTAATAAACCCAACTCAATCCTAATAAAACCCTAAAAACCAAATAAACCCTATAAATCTTGACACACCATAATAAACCCAAATAAAATCCTAATAACCCTCACCAAACCCTAAAAAATGCTAATATACCATTAAAAAATCCTAAAACCCTGAAAAACCATAACAAATGTGCATGTGCATGTGCATGGTAATAAAGAATAAATAATAACAATGTCCACATGAAGGTGCATTTTCATGTGAATGATAATAAATAATAAATAAAAACACATGTGATAATAGAATATTGCAAGTGCATTGTGTGTGCACGTGCCTGAGAATAAATAATAATAACACATGTGATAATAGAATAACGCTAGTGTATTGCATTTTCATGTGCATGGAAATAAATAATATATAATATTGCATGTGTATGTGCATTTACATGTAATGATAATGATAATGATGCTTGCACGTACATGGTAATTAATTATAAATAACAACGCACGTGCATGTGCATATGTATTTGATGATACAAACAACAACACTACAAGAACAACAACAACAACAACAATAATAATAGAATAACACAATTCCATTGTATTTGCACGTACATTGTAGTAAATAATAAATAAATAATAGTATATAAGAATGCACATGCTTGTGCATGTGCATTTACATTCGATAATAATATTAATAATAACAATTGTAATAACAATAATAATAATAACGCATGCACATGCATAGTAATAAATAATAAATAAAAAATGCACAAGTATGTGGATTTTCATGTGATAATGATAATAATGAAAATAATAATAATAATAATAATAATAATAACTGTGATAATAAAAAAAATACAAGTGCATTGTATATGCACGTGCATGGTAATAAATAAATAATAATAATGCATCTGCATCTGCATTTTCATGTGATGATAGTAATAATAACAACAGTAGTAGTAGTAGTGATAATAGTAGTAGTATGAATGCATGTGATAATAGAATATTGCATGTGCATTACGTGTGCACGTGCTTGGTAATAAATAATAACATGTGTTCATTGCATTTTCATGTGATAATGATGGCGATGATAATAATAATAATAATAATATTAATTATATTAATATTAATAATATTAATAATAATAATAATAATTACAACGCATGTGATAATAGAATAACACATGTGCATTGAATGTGCGTGTTTATGTATTTGCATGTGCATTTTCATGCGATGATAATAACAATAACAACAATAACAACATCAACCACAATAATAATAAAAACAAAAAGAATAACAATGTATGTGATAATAAAATAACGTGTGTGCATTGCATGTGCACATGCATGGTAATAAAAAATTAATAATAATGCACGTGCATGTGCAGGTGCATGAGCATGAGCATGAGATGATAATAATAATAATAATAACAGTAATAATAATAGTAATAATAACAACAACAACGCATGTGATAATATAATAATGCACATGCATTGCATGTGCAGTGCAAGATAATAAATAATAAATCATAGCACACATGATGATAATAATAACAATAATAGTAATATTAATAATAATAGCACATGTGATAATAGAATAACACACATCTGTTGAATGTGCGCATGTATGGTAATAAATAATAATGCACATTCATTTGAATTTTCATTTTATGATAACAACAACAACAACAACAATAATAATAATAATAAAAATAATAATAAAAATTCATGTGATAATAGAATAATGTAGGTGAAATGCATGTGCACGTGCGTGGTAATAAATAATAACAGATGTGCATGTGCATTTTCATGTGATGATAATAATAATAATACTAGAAATAATAAAAATAATAATAATAAGAACAAAAACATGTGCACATGCATGGAAATAAATATTAAATATTAAATAATAAATAATAACGCATGTGCATCTGCATTTTCATGTGACGATAATAATAATAATAATAGTAATAACAATAATGATAATTATAATAATGAAAATATTAATGTGTGAGGAAATAGAATAACACACATCCTAAAAAACCCTAACAAAACCTAACAAACCCTAACAACCACTAATAACCCGTAAGAACCACTAATAAACCCAAATGACACCTAAAACCCACTATTAAACCCTAAATCCCTAATAAACTCAAATAAATCATAATAGCCTGTAATAAACCCTAAAATCCTATTATACTCTAATAAATGCTACAAAAGCTATAAAACCCCTAATATATAATGAAAAATACTATTGAACCACAATAAATCCTAATAATCACTAAAAACCCTAACAAACACGACAAAACACTACAAAACCCCGCCAAAAATAGCCTATAAAACCCTACAACCCGCTAATAAACCCTAAAAACCCTAATAAATCCATAATAAATCGTAACAAACCCTAACAACCCCAAATAAATCGTAACAAATCCTAACAACGACAAATAAATTGTAACAAACTGAAACAAACCATAACAAACCCCTAATAAACCACAATAAACCCTAACAAATAATAATAAACCCTAATAAATCTTAATAAACCCATATACCCTTTAATAAACCCTAATAAAAAAAATAAACACTAAGAAACCCTAATAAATCCTAAATAACAGTAAAAAGGTTGATAAACCCTAGAAAAAGCTATAAATGCCTACAAAAGCCCAATAAAAACCTAAAAATGCAACATAAACCCTAAAAATGAAAAATAAACCCAAAAAACGCAAAATAAACCCAAAAAACGGAACATAAACCCAAAAAAAGCAACATAAACCCAAAAAACGCTACATAAACCCAAAAATCACTACATAAACCCTAGAACAGTAACATAAACCCGAAAAAACTCAACAAAAACATTAAAAAACACTACATAAAACCTAAAAACACAACAAAAAACCTAAAAACACTACATTAACCCTAAAAAAGTTACATAAACCCAAAAAATACATCATAAACACTGCATCACCCCAAAAAGTGCTAAATAAACCTAAAAAACTCAACAAAAACCCTAAAAAATGCTACATAAAACATAAACCCTAAACATGCTACCTAAACACTAAAAACGTTATCTAAACCCTAAAAAATGCTACATAAAACCTAAAACCGCTATCTAAACCCTTAAAGAACTACATAAACACTATAAATGCTACATAAACTTAAACAACACTTCACAAACACTAAAAATGCTATAAAAACCCTAAAGACGATTCAAAAGCCTCAAAAATATTAAACCCAAATATACCATAATATAAACAATTAAACCCTAATAACCCCTCATAAACTCTAATAGTCTCTAAAAACGCCTTATAATCCCTAAAAACCATAAGAGACTCTACTCAACCCTAATAAACCCCAAAAATACCTAACAGACACTAATAAATGATAATAAAACCTAATAAAACATAGAAACACATTAAGAAAACCTAAACAACCCTATCCAAACCTAATAGACACTAATAAACACTAATAAACTGTAATAAACCCCCAAAAAGCTTAAAAATCACTAATAAATCATAAATAAATCCAAATAAACCCTACTCAACCATAACAAACCTTAACACACCACAATGACCCCTAATAAAACCCTACAAAACCCTAACAACTAAAACAAATGCTAGTATACCTTAAAAATACCTATAAACCCTGATAAACTCTAATATAACCTAATAAACCCAAAAAAGGCTCACAAATAATAAAAAAATGATCACAATCAATAAAAACACGCTATATTACATAAAAAGACCTAAAACACTAATATAACCTAATAAAGACAAAAAATGCAAATGTACCTTAAAAATCCCTAGAAACCATAATAAACAATAATAAAATCTAATATAACCTAAGAAACACTACAAATGCTCACAAACAAGAACAAAATGCTCACAAACATTAAAAAATGCTATATTATCTAAAAAGAATTAATAAATACTAATATAACTTAATAAAACAAAAAAACTAATAAACCCCTAATAAACACTAATAAACCCCAAAAATCCCCAAAAATCCCTAATAGAAACTAATAAACCCTAATAAAACCATAATTAAACCCTAAAAATACCTTCTCAAACCTAATAAACCTTGACACACCATAATAAAACCTAATAAAACCAAACTAAACCCCGATAAACAAAAAACGCTAAAAACCATTAAAAAGCCCTAAAAACACTAATAAACCATAATAAATTCTAATAAAACCTAATAAACCATAAAAATGCTCACAAACACTAAAAACATGCTAATAAAACATAAAAAGTCCAAACAACCCCTCTTATATATTAACAAAAACTAAAAAACACTCATATACCCTAATAAAAACACTAACAAACCCTAGAAAACCTGAAAAATCCCTAACTAACCCTAATAAACACTACTAAACACTAGTAAACCCTAATAAAACCCTAAAGATACCTACTCAACCCTAATAAAACCCTAAAAATACCTACTCAACCCTAATAAACCATAACACACTATAATAAACCATAATAAACCCCACTGAACCCTAAAAAAACAAATATACCATTAAAAAGCCCTAAAACCACTAATAAATGCTAATAAAAACTAACAAAGCTTAAAAGAACTAATAAACCCTATTAAACACAACTAAACCCTAAAAACCTAATATACCCTCTTAAAATTTAATAAACCATAATAAATGATAATAAACCCTGATAAATCCCAAACATACCCAAATATACCATAATATATCATAATATACCCTAATAAACCCAAATCATTCCTAATAAAACCCTAAAAATACCTAATAAACCCTAATAAACCTTAACACGTCATAATAAACCCTAATAAAATCCAAATAACCACCACCAAACCCTAAAAATGGTAACATTCTATTAAAAAACCCTAAAAACTGAACAAACCATAATAAATGTTAATAACACTTAAAAATTCTAAAAGATGCTAGTAAACCCTAAAAATACCTCAAATAATAATAATAGTAATAATGCACAAGCATGTGCTTATGCATGTGCATGGTTTAAATAAAAAATCATAACGCACGTGTATGTGCATATGCATGTGCATTTTCATGTGAATGATAATAAATAATAAATTATAAATAATAACGCATGTGAATTACATGTATATGTGCATGATGAAATGAATGATAATATATAATAAATAATAACGCACATCCAAATGCATGTGCATGTGCATGTGCATGGTAATAAACAATAAATAATAACCAAGTCCACGTGAATGTGCAATTTCATGTGAATGATAGTAAATAATAAATAATAACTCATGTGATAATATAATAATGCACATGCATTATGTGTGCATGTGCATGAGAATAAACCCCAAGAAGCACTAACAAACCCTAACAGACCCTAACAAACCACAACAAACCCTAACAAACCCCAAAAACCATAAAAGACATATCAAACCCTAACAGACCCTAACAAACCCTAACAAGCCCTAACAAACCCCAATAAGCAGTAAGAAATCCCAAAAAACCCAAATAATCGCTAAATAACCCCTATGAAACCATAAGAAACCCTAACAAAACCCAAAAAACCCTAACAAATCCGTAAGAAAACCTAAGAAACAATAACACACCCTTAGAAACCCAAACACACCCTTAGAAACCCTAACACACCATTAGAAACCCCAGCAGACCCTTAAAAATTCCAACACACCCATAGAAACCCTAAAACAACCTTACAAACCCTTAGAAACCTTAGCACAACCTTAAGAAACCTAAACCGCCCATAAAAATTCTAACCCACTCTTAGAAACCCTAAAACACCCTTAGAAACCCTAATAACCCCTTAGACACCCTAAATCACTCTAATAAGCACCAATAAATCCTAACAATCCCTACGAACCAATAATAAACCATAATAAACCCTAATAAACCCTAAAGCCCACTACTAAACCATAATAAACACTAATAAATCGTAATAAACCCTAAAACCCTATTAGAACCTAATAAAAGCTAAAAAATACCTAAAACCCCAAATATAAAACAAATATGCTATTAAACCATTCAAGATGCTAACATTAGTGAAAAAACCCTAACAAACCCATTAAAACCTGACAAAACCCTTTAAAACCCTACAAACCCAAAAAACCCAAAAAATGCTAAAAACCCTAAAAACCCCTAAAACCCTAAAAAATCCTAAAAACCATAAAAAACCCTAAAACCCCTAAAACCTATAAAAACATGAAAAAAATGAAAAATAACCTAAAAAAACCAAAAAACCCTTAAAAACCTCAAAAAACATCAAAAAACCTCAAAATTCTAAAACCCTAAACCCCCTAAAAATGAAAAAAGCCTAAAAAGCCTAAAAATGCCTATCAAAACCCTATCCAACCCTATGACACACTTAAAAACCCTAAAACCCCCTAGAAAACCCTAAAAACCTCAAAAGAAAACCAAATACACCACAAAGAGCCTTAAAGAACCGTAAAAACCCCTAAAGATCCAGTAAAGCCACTAACCATGATACATAAACCCTAACATTTGCTACAAAAAACTAAAAAATGCTTCAAAACCTAAAAAATGCAACAAAACCCCAAAAAATGAGAAAATAACACTAACAAAGCCTAAAAAATCCAAACACACCCATAAAACCCAAAAAATAAATAAAATCTTAAAGAACTCAAAAAAACTCTAACAAACCCTAAAAACCCTAACCAAAATTAACAAACCCTAACAACCACTAATAACCCCTAAGAACCACTAATAAATCCTAATAACCCCTAAAACCCACTATTAAACCCTAAAAACACTAATAAACACTAATAAATCGTAATAACCTGTAGTACACCCTAAAAAACTAAATTAGACCATAATAAACACTACAAAAACCCTAAAACCCTAATGTATAATAAAAATCACTACTAAACCATAATAAATCTTAATAATCACTAAAAACCCTAACAAACCCGACAAAAAACCACCAAAACCTCCAAATAAAGCCTAAAAAACCCTATAACCCACTAATATACCCTAACAAACCCTAATAACCCCAAAATAAATCATAACAAAACCTAACAACTACAAATAAATCGTAACAAATCCTAACAATGCCAAATAAATCATAACAAACTGAAACAAACCATAACAAACCCTTAATAAACCGCAATAAACCGTAACAAATCATAATAAACCCAAATAAATTGTAATAAACCCAAATACATGTTACTAACCCCTGATAAATAAAATAAACCCTAATAAACTCTAATAAATCCTAAATAACCCAAAAAAGGTAGATAAACCCTAGAAAACCCTATTAATGCCTACAAAATCCCAATAAAACCCTAATATATAATAAAAATGCTAATTAATTGAAACAAATCCTAAAGAACACTAATAAAACCTAAAGAGACCTAATAAACCCTAAAGAGCCATATTAAACTCTAAAAAATACTAAAAACCCTAAAGAATCTAAAAAACGCTTAAACACATTATATAATCCCTAAAAACAGCTACAATACCCAAAAAACCCAAAACACACTAAAAACCCCTAAAAACCCCTATCAATCCCAAAAAAAACAAATAAACCCATACCCCCCCCCCAAAAAAACCCATTAAAAAATGCTACCTAAACCAAAAAATGAAAAATCAACCCAAAAAACGCTACATAAACCATAAAAGAACTACATAAACCTTAGAACTGTAATATAAACCCTAAAAAATAAAACATAAACCCTAAAACGCAACATGATGATTAAAAAACGCTACATAAAACCTAAAAACACAATATAAACCCTAAAAACACTACATAAACCCTTAAAACGTTACATAATCCCTAAAAAATGCATCATAAACGCTACATCACCTCTAAAAATGCTATATAAACCCAAAAAGCACAACATAAACCCTAAAAAATGCTACATAAAACCAAAACCCTAGACACGCTACATAATCCGTAACAACATTACAAAAACCATAAAAATGATACATAAAATATAAAACTGCTAACTAATCCGTAAAAACGATACATAAACACTACAAATCCTATATAAACTCTAACAACGCTACACAAACCCTAAAAAATGCTACAAAAACCCTAAAGATGCTTTAAAACCCTCAAAAACAATAATCCATAATATACCATAATATAAAAAATTAAACCCTAATAAACTATAATAATCCATAAAAACACCTTATAATCGCTAAAACCCCTAAGAAACTCCACTCAACACTAATAAAACCCCAAAATACCTAATAAACCAGAGTAAATGATAATAAAACCTAATAAACCCTAAAAGCATGTTAAGAAAACCTAAACAACCCTAACCAACCCTAATAGACACTACTAAACACTAATAAATAGTAATAAACCCCAAACAAACCCTAAAATCCCTAATAAAACTTAAATAAGGTAAAATAAACCCTACTCAACCCTAACAAACCTTAACACACCATAACAACCCCTAATAAAACCCTACAAAACCCTAATAATGAAAAAAATGCTAGTATACCTATGAAAATACCAACAAACCCTGATAAACTCTAATATAACATAATAAACCCTAAAAACGATCATAACAATAAAAAACGATCACAAAGATTAAAAACACGCAATATTACCTGAAAAGACCTAAAAATACTAATATAACCTAATAAAGACAAAAAATACTAATATATTGTAAAAAACCCTAGAAACCCAAATATACAATAATAAACTCTAATATAACCCTAGAAACCCTAAAAACTCTAAAAAAACAAAATGCTCACAAATAATAAAAACAAGCCATATTATCTAAAAAGACCTAACAAAAACTAATATAACCTAATAAAACAAAAAAACTAATAAACCCCTAACAAACCCTAATAATCACTCAAATTCCATATTAAACACTAATAAAAAATAATAAACCCTAAAAAACCCAAATAAAACCCTAAAAATACCTTCTCAACCCTAATAAACCTTGACACACTATAACAAAACCAAATAAAACCCAACTAAACCCCAATTAACAAAAAAACAGAAACAAACCATTAAAAACCCTAAAAACAATAATAAACCATAATAAATTCAAATAAAAGCTAATAAACCATTAAAAATGCCCACGAACACTAAAAACACGCTAATAAAACCTAAAAATTCAAAACAACCCCTCATATATATTAAAAAAAACTAAAAAACACTCATATCCCTAATAAAAACACAAACAAACCCCAGTAGACCCTAAAAATCCCTAACAAACCCTAATAAACCGTACTCAACCCTAATAAACCCTAATAAAAACTTATAGATACCGACTCAACCAAAATAAAACCCAAAAAATACCTACTCAACCCTAATAAACTTTAACACACCATAATAAACCATAATAAACCCCACTAAACACAAAAAAAACTTAAATATACCATTAAAATGCCCAAAATCCCTAATAAATTCTAATAAAACCTAACAAAGATTAAAAGTGCTAATAAACCTAAATAAACACTACTAAACACTAAAAATCCCTAATATACCCACTTAAAAATTAATAAACCATAATGAACCATAATAAACCTTAATAAATCCTAAACATACAAAAATATACCATAATATACCATAATATACCCTAATAAACCCAACCCAATCCTAATAAAACCCTAAAAATACTTAATAAACCCTAATAAACCTTTAAAACCCATATTAAACCCTAATAAAATCCAAATAATTCCCACCAAACCCAAAAAACGCTAGTGTACCATTAAAAACCCCTAAAACCCTAACAAACCATAATAAATGTTAATAGCACCTAAAAATCCTAAAAATGATTGTAAACCCTAAAAATACCTCTAATAATAATAGTATAAATAATGCATGTGCATGTGCATGGTTTAAATAATAAATCATAATGCACGTGCATGTGCAAATGCCTGGGCATTTGCATGTGAATGATAATAAATAATAACGCATGTGAATTGCATGTGTATGTGCATGTGAATGTGAATAATAATAAATAATAAATAATTACGCACATACAAGTGCCTGTACATGTGGGTGTGCATGTTCATGTGCATGTGAATGGTAATAAAAAATAAATAATAACCAAGTCCACATGAATACGCATTTGCATGTGAATGATTATAAATAATAAATAATAACACATGTAATAATAGAATAACACATGTGCATTGCGTGTGCACGTTCTTTAGAATAAATAATAATAACACATGTTATAATAGAATAACACAAGTGCATTGCATTTTGATGTGCATGATAATGAATAATATATAATAACGCACGCGCATGTGTATTTACATGTAATGATAATGATAATGACGTATGCATGTGCATGGTAATAAATAATAAATAACAACGCACATGCATGTGTATTTGTATTTGTATTTGATGATACAAACAACAACAACAACAAGAATAATAATAATAATAATAATAGAATAACGCACGTGCATTTCATGTGAACTAGCATAGTAGTAAATAATAAATAAATCATAACAAATAAGAACGCACATACATGTGCATGTGCCTTTAAATTTGATGACAATATTAATAATACTAATTGTAATAATAATAATAATAACGCATGCATGAGCATGTGCATTTTCATGTGATAATGACAATAATAAGGATAATGATAATAAAAATAATAATAAAAATAATAACTGTGATAATAATAATAATAATAATAATAATAATAATAATAATAATAAAAGAATAATACAAGTGCATTGCATATGCACGTACACGGTAATAAATAACAAATAATAACTCATGTGCATCTACATTTGCATGTGATGATAGTAATAGTAATAGTAGTAGTAATAATTGTAGTAGTACTGTTGATAATACTAGTTTTACTAATGCATATGATAATAGAATATTTCCTGTGCATTACCTGTGCATGTGTATGGTAATAAATAATTACTCCTGTGCATTGCATTTGCATGTGATGATGATGATGATGATGATAATAATAATATTAATTTTATTAATAATATTAATAATAACAACACAAGTGATAATAGAATAACGCACATTCATTGAATGTGCGTGTATGTGCATTTTGATGGGCATTTTCATGTGATGATAACAACCACAGCAACAACAAAAACCATAATAATAATAATAACAATTAAAATAACAGCTCATGTGATAATAAAATAACGTGCGTGCATTGCATGTGCACATGCATGGTAATAAAAATATAATAATCATGAATGTGCATGTGCATGTGCATTTGCATGAGATGATAAAAATAATAATAATAATAATAACTGTAAAAATAAGTTATAGTTGTTTGAAAAAACAACAGAGAGGAAAAAAGTGGTAGAAATGGTGTCTAGAAAAACCTAAAAAATCACAGAGTCATTAAAAAGGCATAACATCTTCTTCTGGTGTCCATTTCTACTCCGTGAATAGTCATACTAAATATCATGGATCGAACTACGATAAAAACAGGTGTCGGAGGCCGAACAGACACACAGATCAGATGTTATGACCGTTTGAAGAAAAATTTGACAGGGATCCGGACACAGAAATGGTGTTTTGGAGTAATTATGATGGTTTTATGAAATTTTGAGGGTCCCAAAAATGACTTTAAATTTTATCATGTTAGCATGCTGTGTAGATCACTTTGCTGCCTTCGTTTTTTATGTGGTAGAGATCAAACGGACAAACGGAGTGAAAGTTACGACCGTTTGAAGTTGGAATTTTTTTGGAGTGGTATAACTAATATATCTTATGTTTCATTGATATTCTCATAGTTTCTATTAGAATTGGTCCTCAATCATCTCACAAGATTCGATTTTATTAGGCACAATGCTCAAATGGACACCCGAAGGAGAAGTTATGCCTATTTTAGTGAGTTGCGGGTTTCTTAGGTTTTCATGTGCTAGGAAGGTTGCTCAATTTAAAATGACAATAACTTCTGATATGTGTGTTCATTTTGGATCTACCACCTCTGAAATCAAAGATTGTGAAAATATACACACTCTGGTAAACACTGGAACCCTTTCTGACATTCTTCAACCCCCAAAGAGACCCAAAATCCCTTGGGATGGTCAAAAGATTGGCTTATGGTGTCTATTTTGCAACAACTTCTTCTATGGGTGTCCATTTTGCCTCTACCTCATATAAAATCAATTATTGAGACTAGAGCCACACTCCTCTAACCACTGAAGCACTTTATCACATCCTTAATGGCCCAAAGAGGTACTTAAACCCTCCAAAAGACCATAACATCTACTCCGGGAGTCTGTTTTGCCTCTACCATATATCAAATTGAAGCTTTCGACTAGATCTACACATATGTGACAAATACTAACACCTTATCACGTTCTTAAAGACCCAAAAGGTCATTATGTCCACCAAATTACCATAACATCTTCTATGGGTGTCCGTTTCACCCCTACCACATATCAAATTGAAGCTTGTGACTAGATCTACACATCTGTGACAACCATGAACAACTAAATAACCCTAAAAACTATGAATAACCCCATAAAAACTAAAAACCATTAAAACCCACGCAAAACCCTAACAAAATCATATCAAATCCTAAAAAACACTAAAAAACCGAAAAAACCCTAACAAAACCTAACAAACACCAAAAAACTCCAAAAAACCCAAAAAGCCCCTATCATGACCTAAAAACCCCCATGAAGCACTAAGAAACCCCAATAAACACAAAAAAAAACCAAAGAAACCCCCCAAAAACCCAAAAAAAACCCTAATAAACCATAAGAAACCCTAACATAACCCTAAAAACCCTAAAAACCCTAAAAAAACCCGAAAAAAACCTCAGAAACACTAACACACCATTAGAAACCCTAACACACCCTTAGAAACCCTAACACACCTTTAGAAACCCTAGAAAACCCTTAGAAGCCCCAACGAACCCCTAAAAACCCTAACACAACCTCAAAAACCATAGCACACCTTTAGAAACTCTAACCCACCCATAAAAACCCTTACACACCCTTAGACCCTAACACACCCTTAGAAACCATAACAAACCCTTAAACACCCTAAATCACTCTAATAAGAAATAATAAATCCTAGCAAACCCTACCAACCAATAATAAACCCTAATAAACCCTAATGCACACTACTAAACCCTAATAAACACAAATAAATCGTAATAAACCCTAAAACCCTATCAAACCCCAATAAAAGCTACAAAATACCTAAAAATCCAAATCTAAAATAAAAACGCTATTAAACCATTCCAAATGCTAATATTCACAAAAAACCCTAACAAACCTCTCAAAACTTGACAAAATCCTAAAAACCCATAAAAACCCAAAAAATCCCAAAAAACCCAAAAAACCCAAAAAACCCTAAAAATCCAAACAAACCCTAAAAACCCTAAAAACAAAAAAAAAACAAATAAAACTCAAAAAGAAATCTAAAAACCCTAAAAAACCTCAAAACAACTTCAAATAACCCTAAAAATCTAAAAACGACTAAAAATGCTAAAAAACCCCAAAAGCCTAAAAGTTCCCAACAAAACCCTAACCAACACTAAAAACCTTAAAAATCCTAAAATCCCCTAGAAAACCCTAAAAACCTCAAAAGAAACCCTAATACAACCTAAAGAACCCTAAAAAACCCTAAAAATCCTAAAGAAACCTACAGAACCACTAAAGCCACTAACAACACTACATAAACCCTATCAATTGCTGAAAACACGAAAAATGCTTCAAAGATAAAAAAATGAAACAAAACCCCAAAAACGCTAAAATAACCCTAACAAAGCATAAAAAATCCAAACACACCCATAAAACCCAAAAAACGCATAAAACCACAAACAACTCAAACAAACTGTAACAAACCCTAAAACCCTAACAAAACCTAACAAACCCTAACAACCACTAATAACACCTAAGAGCCACTAGTAAACCCTAATAACTCATAAAACGCACTATTAAACCCTAAAACCCCTAATAAACACTAATAAATCGTAATAACCTGAAATAAACCCCAACAAACTCTATTAGACCCTAATAAATGCTACAAAAGCCCTAAAACCCCTAATATATAATAAAAACACTATTAAACCATAATAAACCCTAATAATCACTAAAAATGCTATATAAACCCAGAAAGTGCAACATAAACCCTGAAAAATGCTACATAAAACCAAAACCCTAGACACACTACATAATCCCAAAAAACATTACAAAAACCATAAAAATGATACATAAAATCTAAAACTGCTAACTAATCCGTAAAAACGCTACTTAAACACTTCAAATCCTATATAAACTCTAACAACGCTACACAAACCCTAAAAAATGCTACAAAAACCCTAATGACGCTTTAAAACCCTCAAAAACAATAATCCATAATATACCATAATATAAAAAATTAAACCCTAATAAACCCCTAATAAACTCTAATAATCTATAAAAACACCTTATAATCGCTAAAACCCCTAAGAAACTCCACTCAACACTAATAAAACCCCAAAATACCTAATAAACCATAGTAAATGATAATAAAACCTAATAAACCCTAAAATCATGTTAAGAAAACCTAAACAACCCTAACCAACCCTAATAGACACTACTAAACACTAATAAACAGTAATAAACCCCAAAAAAACCCTAAAATCCCTAATAAAACTTAAATAAGGTCAAATAAACCCTACTCAGCCCTAAAAAACCTTAACACACCATAACAACCCCTAATAAAACCCTACAAAACCCTAATAATGAAAAAAAATGCTAGTATACCTATGAAAATACCAACAAACCCTGATAAACTCTAATATAACATAATAAACCCTAAAAACGATCATAACAATAAAAACAATCACAAAGATTAAAAACACGCAATATTACCTGAAAAGACCTAAAAATACTAATATAACCTAATAAAGACAAAAAATACTAATATATTGTAAAAAACCCTAGAAACCCAAATATACAATAATAAACTCTAATATAACCCTAGAAACCCTAAAAACGCAAAAAAAAAACCAAAATGCTCACAAATAATAAAAACAAGCTATATTATCTAAAAAGACCTAACAAAAACTAATATAACCTAATAAAACAAAAAAACTAATAAACCCCTAACAAACCCTAATAATCCCTCAAATTCCATATTAAACACTAATAAAAAATAATAAACCCTAAAAACCCAAATAAAACCCTAAAAATACCCTCTCAACCCTAATAAACCTTGACACACCACAACAAAACCTAATAAAACCCAACTAAACCCCAATTAACAAAAAAACAGAAACAAACCATTAAAAAACCCTAAAAACAATAATAAACCATAATAAATTCAAATAAAAGAAAATAAACCATTAAAAATGCCAACAAACACTAAAAACATCCTAATAAAACCTAAAAAGTCAAAACAACCCCTCATATATATTAACAAAAACTAAAAAACACTCATATCCCTAATAAAAACACAAACAAACCCCAGTAGACCCTAAAAATCCCTAACAAACCCTAATAAACCGTACTCAACCCTAATAAACCCTAATAAAAACTTATAGATTCCGACTCAACCCAAATAAAACCCTTAGAATACCTACTCAACCCTAATAAACTTTAACACACTATAATAAACCATAATAAACCCCACTAAACACAAAAAAAACTTAAATATACCATTAAAATGCCCAAAACCCCTAATAAATGCTAATAAAATCTAACAAAGATTAAAAGTGCTAATAAACCTAAATAAACACTACTAAACACTAAAAATCCCTAATATACCCACTTAAAATTTAATAAACCATAATGAACCATAATAAACCTTAATAAATCCTAAACATACCCAAATATACCATAATATACCATAATATACCCTAATAAGCCCAACTCAATCCTAATAAAACCCTAAAAATACCTAATAAACCCTAATAAACCTTGACAAACCATATTAAACCCTAATAAAATCCAAATAATGCCCACCAAACCCAAAAAACGCTAGTGTACCATTAAAAACCCCTAAAACCCAAACAAACCATAATAAATGTTAATAGCACCTAAAAATCCTAAAAATGATTGTAAACCCTAAAAATACCTCTAATAATAATAGTATCAATAATGCATGTGCATGTGCATGGTTTAAATAATAAATCATAATGCACGTGCATGTGCACATGCCTGGGCATTTGCATGTGAATGATAATAAATAATAACGCATGTGAATTGCATGTGTATGTGCATGTGAATGTGAATAATAATAAATAATAAATAATTATGCACATACAAGTGCCAGTACATGTGGGTGTGCATGTTCATGTGCATGTGAATGGTAATAAAAAATAAATAATAACCAAGTCCACATGAATACGCATTTGCATGTGAATGATTATAAATAATAAATAATAACATATGTGATAATAGAATAACGCATGTGCATTGCGTGTGCACGTGCTTTAGAATAAATAATAATAACACATGTTATAATAGAATTACACAAGTGCATTTCATTTTTATGTGCATGATAATGAATAATATATAATATCGCACGCGCATGTGTATTTACATGTAATGATAATGATAATGACGTATGCATGTGCATGGTAATAAATAATAAATAACAACGCACATGCATGTGTATTTGTATTTGTATTTGATGATACAAACAACAACAACAACAAGAATAATAATAATAATAATAATAGAATAACACAAGTTCATTTCATGTGAACTAGCATAGTAGTAAATAATAAATAAATCATAATAAATAATAACTCACATGCATGTGCATGTTCCTTTACATTTGATGATAATATTAATAATACTAATTGTAATAATAATAATAATAACACATGCATGAGCATGTGCATTTTCATGTGATAATGATAATAATAAGGATAATGATAATAAAAATAATAATAAGAATAATAACTGTGATAATAATAATAATAATAATAATGATAATAATAAAAGAATAATACAAGTGCATTGCATATGCATGTACACGGTAATAAATAACAAATAATAACGCATGTGCATCTACATTTGCATGTGATGATAGTAATAGTAATAGCAGTAGTAATAATTGTAGTAGTATTGGTGATAATACTAGTTTTACTAATGCATATGATAATAGAATATTTCATGTGCATTGCCTGTGCATGTGTATGGTAATAAATAATTACTCCTGTGCATTGCATTTTCATGTGATGATGATGATGATGATGATAATAATATTAATTTTATTAATAATATTAATAATAACAACACAAGTTATAATAGAATAACACACATTCATTGAATGTGCGTGTATGTGCATTTTGATGGGCATTTTCATGTGATGATAACAACCACAACAACAACAACAACCATAATAATAATAATAACAATTAAAATAACAGCTCATGTGATAATAAAATAACGTGTGTGCATTTCATGTGCACATGCATGGTAATAAAAATATAATAATAACTAACATGCATGTGCATGTGCATTTGCATGAGATGATAATAATAATAATAATAATAATAATAATAACTGTAAAAATAAGTTATAGTTGTTTGAAAAAACAATAGAGAGGAAAAAAGTGGTAGAAATGGTGTCTAGAAAAACCTAAAAATTCGCAGAGTCATTAAAAAAGGCATAACATCTTCATCTGGTGTCCATTTCTACTCTGTGAATAGTCATACTAAATATCATTGATCGAACTACGATAAAAACAGGTGTCGAAGGCCGAACAGACACACAGATCAGATGTTATGACCGTTTTAAGAAAAATTTGACAGGGATCCGGACACAGAAATGGTGTTTTGGAGTAATTATGATGGTTTTATGAAATTTTAGGGTCCCAAAAATGACTTTAAATTTTATCAAGTTAGCATGCTGTGTAGATCACTTTGCTGCCTTCGATTTGTTATGTGGTAGAGCTCAAACGGACAAACGGAGTGAAAGTTACGGCCGTTTGAAGTTGGACTTTTTTTGGAGTTGTATAACTAATATATCTTTTGTTTCATTGATATTCTCATAGTTTCGATTAGACTTGGTCCTCAATCATCTCACAAGATTCGATTTTATTAGGTACAATGCTCAAATGGACACCCGAAGAAGAAGTTGTGCCTATTTTAGTGAGTTGCGGGTTTCTTAGGTTTTCAGGTGCTAGGAAGGTTGCTCAATTTAAAACGACAATAACTTCTGATATGTGTGTTCATTTTGGCTCTACCACCTTTGAAATCAAAGATTGTGAAAATATACACACTATGGTAAACACTGGAACCCTTTCTGACATTCTTCAACCCCCAAAGAGACCAAAAATCCCTTGGGATGGTCAAAAGATTGGCTTCCGGTGTCTATTTTGCAACAACTTCTTCTATGGGTGTCCATTTTGCCTCTACCACATATCAAATCAATTATTTAGACTGGAGCCACACTCCTCTAACCACTGAAGCACTTTATCACATCCTTAATGGCCCAAAGAGGTACTTAAACCCTCCAAAACACCATAACTTCTACTCCGGGAGTCTGTTTTGCCTCTACCATATATCAAATCGAAGATTTCGACTAGATCTACACATATGTGAAAAATAGTAACAACTTATCACGTTCTTAAAGACCCAAAAGGTCATTATGTCCACCAAATTACCATAACATCTTCTATGGGTGTCCGTTTCACCCCTACCACATATCAAATTGAAGCTTGTGACTAGATCTACACATCTGTGATAACCATGAACAACTAAATAACCGTAAAAACTATGAATAACCCCACAAAAACTAAAAACCATTAAAACCCACGCAAAACCCTAACAAAATCATATCAAACCCCGAAAAACACTAAAAACCCGAAAAAACCCTAACAAACCCTAACAAACCCCAAACAACTCCAAAAAACCCTAAAAACATAACAAACCCTAAAAAACCCTATCATGACCTAAAAAACCCCAAGAAGCACTAGGAAACCCCAATAAACACAAAAAAAAACTGAAGAAACCCCCAAAAAACCCTTAAAACCCCCTAATAAACCATAAGAAACCCTAACATAACCCTAAAAACCCTAAAAACCCTAACAAAACCCGAAGAAAACCTCAGAAACACTAACACACCCTTATAAACCCTAACACGCCCTTAGAAACCCTAAAACACCTTTAGAAACCCTAGAAAACCCTTAGAAACCCCAACAAACCCCTAAAAACCCTAACAAAACCTCAAAAACCATAGCACACCTTTAGAAACTCTACCCCACCCATAAAAACCCTTACACACCCTTAAACCCTAACAAACCCTCAGAAACCATAACAAACCCTTAAACACCCTAAATCACTCTAATAAGAAATAATAAATCCTAGCAAACCCTACCAACCAATAATAAACCCTAATAAACCCTAATGCACACTACTAAACCCTAATAAACACAAATAAATCGTAATAAACCCTAAAACCCTATCAAACCCCAATAAAAGCTACAAAATACCTAAAAACCCAAATCTAAAATAAAAACTCTATTAAACCATTCCAAATGCTAATATTCACAAAAAACCCTAACAAACCTCTCAAAACTTGACAAAATCCTAAAAACCCATAAAAACCCAAAAAACCCAAAAAACCCAAAAAACCCAAAAAACCCAAAAAACCCTAAAAATCCAAAAAAAAACCCTAAAAACCCTAAAACCCCTAAAAACAAAAAAAACAAAAAAACACAAAAACAAACCTAAAAACCCTAAAAAACCTCAAAACAACTTCAAATAACCCTAAAAATCTAAAAACGACTAAAAATGCTAAAAAACCCCAAAAGCCTAAAAATGCCCAACAAAACCCTAACCAACACTGAAAACCTTAAAAATCCTAAAATCCCCTAGAAAACCCTAAAAACCTCAAAAGAAACCATAATACAACCTAATTAACCCTAAAGAACCCTAAAAGTCCTAAAGAAACCTACAGAACCACTAAAGCAACTAACAACACTACATAAACCCTATCAATTGCTGAAAACAAGAAAAATGCTTCAAAGCCGAAAAAATGAAACAAAACCCCAAAAAATGCTAAAATAACCCTAACAAAGCTTAAAAAATCCAAAAACGCCCATAAAACCCAAAAAATGTATAAAACCACAAACAACTCAAACAAACTGTAAAAAACCCTAAAACCCTAACAAAACCTAACAAACCCTAACAACCACTAATAACACCTAAGAGCTACTAGTAAACCCTAATAACTCATAAAACGCACTATTAAACCCTAAAACCCCTAATAAACACTAATAAATCGTAATAACCTGAAATAAACCCCAAAAAACTCTATTAGACCCTAATAAATGCTACAAAATCCCTAAAACCCCTAATATATAATAAAAACACTATTAAACCATAATAAACCCTAATAATCACTAAAAACCCTATCAATCCTGAGAAAACGCTACCAAAACCTTCAAATAGTAGCCTACAAAACCCTACAACCCCCTAATATACCCTAAAAATCATAATAACCCCAAAATAAGTCGTAAAAAACTATTAAACCCCAATTAAAACATAAAAACTCCTAACAAAGCCAAATAAATCATAACAAACTGAAACAAACCATAACAAACACCTAATAAACTGCTATAAAACCTAACAAATCATAATAAATCCTAATAAATCGTAATAAACCCAAATACAAGTTACTAAACCCTGATATATAGAATAAACCCTAATAAACCATAATAAATCCTAAATAAACCTAAAAAAGGTTGATAAACCCTAAAAAACTATTAATTCCTACAAAAGTCCAATAAAACCCTAATATACAATAAAAAAAATGCTAATAAACTTTAACAAACCCTAAAGAACACTAATAAACCCTGAATAACCCTAATAAACCCTAAAGAACCAAATAAAACTCTAAAGAACACTAAAAAACCCTAAAGAACCCATGAAACACTAAAATACATTATATAAACCCTTAAAACCGCTACAATACCCAAACAATCCCTAAAACACACTAAAAACCCTAACAACCCCTATCAATCCCAAAAAAAAAATAAACCCATAAACCCCATCAAAAACCCATTAAAAGCCATCAGATGCCATAAAAATCTAAAAACACCCGTTAACAACCCTTAAAAACACTAAAATAAACGTCATACCATAAGCAACCATTAAAACCCTAAAAAACAATAAATAGATACATAAACCCTAAAAATGTTACATAAACCCTTAAAAATGCATCAAAAACCAAAAAAACACAACATAAAACAAAAAAGGAAACATAAACCCAAAAAACGCTACACAAACCCTAAAAGCACTACATATACGCTATAATTATAACATAAACCCTAAAAAACACAACATAAACACTAAAAGATGCAACATAAACATTAAACAATGCTACATAAAACCTAAAAACACAATATAAACCCTACTAACACTACATGAACCATAAAAACGTTACATAAACCATAAAAAATGCAACATAAATGCTACATCGCCCCTAAAAATGCTACATAAACCCAGAAAAAGCAACATAAACCCTAAAAATGCTATATAAAATCTAAACCCTAAACACGCTACATCAACACTAAAAACGTTACATAAACCCTAAAAATGATACATAAAATATAAAAATTCTAACTAAACCCTAAAAACGCTACATAAACACTTAAAATGATACATAAACTCTAACAACGCAACACAAACCCTAATAAATGGTTCAAAAACCCTAAAGAGGCTTTAAAACCCTCAAAAATGTTAAACTCTAATATACTATAATATAAAAAATTAAACCCTAATAAACCCCTAATAAACTCTAACAATCCCAAAAAACACCTTATAATCCCTAAAACCCCTAAGAAACTCTACTCGACCCTAATAAAACCCCAAAAATACCTAATAAACCCTAATAAATGATAATAAAACAAAATAAACCCTAAAACACGTTAAGAAAACGTAAACAACCCTAACCAACCCTAATAGACGCTAATAAACACTAATAAAACCTAATAAACACCAAAAAGACCCTAAAAATCCCTAATAAACCATATATAAATCCAAATAAACCCTACTCAACCCTAAAAAACCTTAACACACCATTATAACCCCTAATAAAACCCTAAAAAACACTAATAATGAAAACAATGCTAGTATACCTTAAAAACACCTAGAAACCCTGATAAACTATAATATAACCTAATAAACCCTAAAAACGCTCACAAACAATAAAAAATTGATCACAAACAATAAAAACGCGCTATATTACCTAAAAAGACCTAAAAACACTAATATAACCTAAGGAAGACAAAACATGCTAATATACCTTAAAATTATCTAGAAACGATAATAAATCATAATAAACTCTAATATAACCTAAGAAACCCTAAAAACATTCACAAACAAAAACAAAATGCTCACAAACAATAAAAATACTCTATATTATTTAAAAAGACCTAACAAACACTTATATAACCTAATAAAACAAAAAAAAACTAATAAACCGCTAACAAACCCTAATAACCCCTAAAAATCCATAATAAACCCTAATAAAAACTATTAAACCCTAATAAAACCATAATAAAACCCTAAAAATACCTTCTCAACCCTAATAAAACTTGACACACCATAACAAAACCTCATAAAACCCAACTAAACCCTAATAAACTAAAAAACGCAAACAAACCATTAAAAATCCCTAGAAACCCTAATAAACCATAATAAAATCAAATAAAAGATAATAAACCATTAAAAATGCTCAGAAACACTAAAAACACACCAATAAAACCTAAATAGTCTTAATAAACCTTCATATATATTAACAAAAACTAAAAACACTCATATACCCTTATAAAAACACTAATAAACCCTAATAACCCTAAAAATCGCTAACAAACCCTATAGACCGTAATCAACCCTAATAAAACCTTAAAGATACCAACTCAACCCCAATAAAATCCTAGTAATACCTACTAAACCCTAATAAACCATAACACACCATAATAAACCATAATAAACCCCACTAAACCCTAAAAATGCAAATATACCATTGAAAAGCCATAAAACCCCTAATAAATTCTAATAAAATCTAACAAAGCATAAAATCACTAATAAACCTGAATAAACACTACGTAACACTAAAAAACCCAAATATACCCTCCTAAAATTTAATAAACCATAATGAACCATAATAAACCCTAATAAATATTAAACATACCATAATATACGATAATATACCCTAAAAACCCATCTCAATCTTAATAAAACCCTAAAAATACCAAATAAACCCGAATAAACCTTGAAACACCATAATAAACTCTAATAAAATTCTAATAACCCCCAGCAAACCCTAAAAATTCTAATATACCATTAAAAACCCCTAAAACCTTAACAAACCATAATAATTGTTAATAACACCTAAAAATCCTAAAAATGATAGTAAACCCTAAAAATACCTCTAATAATAGTAGTAGTAATAACGCACGTGCATGTGTATATACATGTGCATGGTTTAAATAACAAATCCTAATGCACGTGCATGTGCATATGCCTGTGCATTTGCATGTGAATGATAATAAATAATATATTATAATTAATAACGCATGTGAATTTCATATGTATTTGCATGTGCATGTGAATGATAATAAATAATAAATAATTACGCAAATACAAGTGCATGTGCAAGTGCATGTGCATGTGCATGTGCATGTGCATGGTAATAAACAATAAATAATAACCATGTCCACATGAATGTGCATTTGCCTGTGAATGATAATAAATAACAAATAATAACACATGTGATAATAGAATAATGCATGTGCATTGCGTGAGCACGTGCATTTGAATAAATAATAATTACACATGTGATAATAGAATAACATAAGTGCATTGCATTTGCATGTGCATGATAATAAATAATATAAAATAACGCATGTGCATGTGCATTTACATGTAATGATAATGATAATGACGCATGCACGTGCATGGTAATAAATAATAAATAACAATGCACATGCTTGTGCATTTGTATTTGATGATACAAACAACAACAACAACAAGAATAATAATTATAACAATAATGATAATGATAATAATAATAATAATAGAATATCGCAAGGGCATTTCATGTGCACGTGCATAGTAGTAAATAAAAAATAAATAATAATAAATATGAACACACATGCATGTGCATGCACATTTACATTTGATGATAATATTAATAATACTAATTGTAATAGTAATAATAATAATAATAACGCATGCATGTGCATGGTAATAAATAATAAATAACAATGCAAATGCATGTGCATTTTCATGTGATAATGATAATAATAATGATAATGATAGTAATAATAATAATAATAACTAGGATAATAGTAATAATAATAATAATAAAAGAATAATAAAAGTGCATTTCATATGCACGTACATGGTAATAAAAAATAAATAATAACTCATGTGCATCTATATTTGCATTTGATGATAGTAATAATAACAGCAGTATTAATAATAGTAGTTGTTGTGGTGATAATAGTAGAAGTACTAATGCATATGATAATTTAATATTTCATGTTCATTACATGTGAATGTGTATGGTAATAAATAACAACTCCCGTACATTGCATTTGTATTTGATGAGGATGATGATGATGATAATAATAATAATAATAATAATAATATTAATAATAAAAATAATAACAACAACAACAAAGCCTGTGATAATATAATAATGCACGTTCATTGAAAGTGCGTGTATGTGCATTTGGATGTGCATTTTCATGTGATGATAATAACAATAACAACAACAACAACAACAACAACAACAACAATAATAATAATAACAATAATAATAACAATGCATGTGATAATAAAAAAACGTGTGTGCATTGCATGTGCGCGTGTGTGGTAATAAAAATATAATAATAACGCATGTGCATGTGCCTGTGAATTTTCATGAGATGATGATAATAATAATAATAATAGTAATAATAAGTTATAGTTGTTTGAAAAAACAGAAGACAGGACAAAAGTGCTAGAAATGGTGTCTCGAAAAACCTAACAAATCACAGAGTCATTAAAAAAGGAATAAAATCTTCTTCAAGTGTCCATTTCTGCTATGTGAATAGTCAAATTCAATCTCATGGAATGAACTACAATAAAAATAGGTGTCGGAGGCCGAACAGACACACATATCACAAGTTATGACCGTTTTAAGAAAAAATTTATAGGGATACAAACACTAAAATGGAGTTTTGGAGGCCTTTTAATGGGTTTTTGGTATATTACTGTCCCAAACACTACTTGAACTTTGTTCAAGTTATAATTGTGAAAAGACCACTTCACTGTAGTCGATTTGATTTGTGGTAGAGCTCAAACGGACAACTAGAGTGAAAGTTATGGCCGTTTGAAGATGTTCTTTTTTTTTGAGTGGTATAACTAATATATCCTCTATTTCATTGATCTTTTCATAGTTTCAATTAGACTTGGTCCTCAATCATCTCAAGATATTCTATTTTACTAGTAACAACACTCAAACGGACACCCTAAGGAGAAGTTATGCCTATTTTAGTGAGTTGTGGGTTTCATAGGTTTTTAGATTCTAGGAGGGGTGCTGAATTTAAAACGATAATAACTTCTACTATGTGTGTTCATTTTGGATCTAACACCTATCAAATCAATTATTGTGAAAATAAACACACTCTGGTAACCACTAGAACCCTTTTTGACATTCTTCAACCCTCAAAAGACCCAAAATCCCTTTGGATGGTCAAAAGATTGGCTTCTGGTGTCCGTTTTGCAATAACATCTTCTATGGGTGTCTGTTTTGCCTCTACCACATATCAAGTTGAATCTAGAGACTATACCTACACTCCTATAACCACTAAAGCATATTCTTACATCCTTGTAGGCCAAAAAGGTACATAAACACTCCAAAAGGCCATAACTTCTTCTCCGGGAGTCCGTTTTGCCTCTTCCATATATCAAATCAAAGATTTCGACTAGATACACACATCTGTGACCAATAGGAACACCTTATCACGTTATTAAAGACCCAAAAGGTCCTTATGTACTTCAAATTCCCATAACTTCTACTTTGGGTGTCTTTTTCACTTCTACCACATATCAAATTGAAGCCTGCGACTATCTCTACACATCTGTGACAACCATGAACGACTATATAAACCTAACAAACCATTAATAACACTGTAAACTCTAAAAACCATTAAAAACCACACCAAACCCAAACAAACCATTACAAACCCCAAAACACTAACAAACCCTAACAACCCCTAACAAACCCTAAAAAACCTCCAAAAACCCTAAAAAACATAACAAACCCTAAGAAACCCTCAAAAACCCTAACAAGCCCTAACAGACCCCAAGAAGCTCAAAGAAATCCCAATGAACACAAAAAACCCGAAGAAACCCTAAAAAACCCCTAAGAAACCATAAGAAACCCTAACATAACCCTAAAACCCTAAACCCCCTAATAAAACCCTAAGAAAACCTAAGAAACACTAACACAACCTTAGAAACCCTAACACATCCTTTGAAACCCTATCACACACTTAGAAACCCCAATGCACCCATAGAAACCATAACACAGCCATAGAAACCCTTAGAAACCATAGCAAATACTTAGAAACCCTAACCCGCCCATAAAATCCCTAACCCACCCTTAGAAACCCCAAAACACCCATAGAAATCCTAAGAAACCCTTAGATACCCTAAATCACTCTAATATGAACTAATAAATCCTGAAAAATGCTACCAACCAATAATAAACCTTAATAAACCCTAATAAACCCTAAAGCCCACTGCTAAACCCTAATAAACGCTAATAAATCATAATAAATGATAAAACCCCTATTAGACCCCAATAAAAGATATAAAATACCTAAAATCCCAAATATACAACAAAAACGTTATTAAACCATTCAAAATGCTAATATTCACAAAAAACCAAGACAAACATGACAAAACCTGACAAAAACCTAAAAAATATTAAAAACCAAAAAAAATCCTAAAACAACCTAAAAACCCTAAAAACCCTAAAAAATCCTTAAAACCCATAAAACCATAAAACCCCTAAAACCCCTAAAAACAGAAAAAAAAACAAAAAAAAAGTCGAAAACAAACCTAAAAAACCTTTAATAAACCTCGAAAAAACCTCAAAAAACCCTAAAAACATAAAAATGCTAAAAAAACCCCTAAAATCATAAAAATGCCTAACAAATACCTAAACAACCCTATGAAACCCCTAAAAACCCTTAAACCCCCTATAAAACCCTAAAAACCTCAAAAAACCCTAATACACCATAACGAACCCAATAAATCCTAAAGAACCCTAAAGAACCACTAATGCCACTGACAACGCTACACAAACCCTATCAATTGCTACAAAAACCTGAAAAATGCTTCAAAACCCACAAAATGCAATAAAACACCAAAAAACGCTAAAATAACCCTATCAATGCATAAAAAATCCAAACACGCCCATAAAACCCAAAAAAACGCATAAAACCCCAAACAACTAAAACAGACCATAACAAACCCTAAAAACCCTAACAAACCCTAACAACGACTAATAAACCCTAATAACCCATAAAACCACTATTAAACCCTAAACACCATAATAAACCCTAATAAATTGTAAAAACCTGTAACAAACCCTAACAAACTCCATTAGACCTTAATAAACGCAAAAAAACCCCTAAAACCCATAATATACAATAAAAAACACTATTAAACCATAATAAACCCTAATAACCACAAAAACCCCTAACAAACCAGACAAAATGCTACAAAAAACTCCAAATAATAGTCTAAAAACCCTACAACCCACTACTAACCCCTAAAAAACCGTAATCACCCCAAAATAAATCCTAAAAACCCTAACAACCCCAAAAAAATCGTAACAAATCCTAACAATGCCAAATATATCGTAACAAACTGAAACAAACCTTAACAAACACCTAATAGACCCTAATAAACCCTAAAAAATCATAATAACCCCTAATAAATTGTAATAAACCCAAATACACGTAACTAAACCCGAATAAATAAAATAAACCCAAATAAATCCTAAATAGACCTATAAAGGGTTGATAAACCCTAGAAAAATCTATTAATGCCTACAAAAGCCCAATAAAACCCTAATATACAATAAAAAATGCTAATAAATTGTAACAAATCGTAAAGAATAATAATAAACCCTAAAGAACCCCAAAAAACCATAAAGAACCGTATTAAACTCTAAAGAACACTAAAAACCCTAAAGAGCCCAAAAACGCTAAAACACATTATATAAACCCTAAAAACTGCTAGAATACCCAAAAAAACCCTAAAACATACTAGAAAAACCTAACTACCCCAATCAATCCCAAAAAAACAAATAAACCCATAAAACCCCAAAAAAATTATGAAGCCATCAGATACCATAAAAACCATAAACACCCGTTAACAACCCTTAAAAACCCTAAAAAACACTGCAAACCATAAAAAACCATTAAACCCCTAAAAAGGCTTCAAATAGATACATAAACCCTAAAAACGTTACATAAAACCAAAAAATGCAATAAAAACCCTAAAAAAGCAATATAAAACAAAAAACGCAACATAGACCCAAAAAACGCTACATAAAACCTTAAAACACTACATAAACCCTAGAACTGTAACATAAACCCAAAAAAACACAACATAAACCCTAAAAAACACAACAAAAGCCTAAAACAGACACATAATCATTGAAAAACGCTACATAAAATCTAAAAAAACAATATAAAACCGAAAAACACTGCATGAACCCTAAAAATGTTACATAAACCCTAAAAAATGAAACCTAAATGGTACATTACCCATAAAAATGCTACATAAACCCATAAAACGCAACATGAACCCTAAAAAATGCTACATAAAACTTAAACCCTAAACACGCTACATAAACCCAAAAAACGTTACATAAACCCTAAAAATGATACATAAAACCAAAAACCGCTAAATAAACCCTAAAAATACTACATAAACACTAAAAATGCTACATAAACTCTAACAACGCAACACAAACCCTAAAAAATGCTACAAAAACTCTAAAGATTCTTCAAAAATGACAAAAATATTAAAACCTAATATACCATAATATAAAAAATTAAAACCTAATAAACCCTGATTAAACTCTAATAATCCATAAAACACCTTATACTCTCTAAAAAGATTAAGAAATTGTACTCAACCCTAATAAAACCCCAAAAATACCTAATAAACCCTAATAAATGATAATAAACCCTAAAAACATGTTAAGAAGAGGCGGATACTTGAAGGTGGGGGGTTCTGGTGGGCTGCGACAGGGACTAGCGACCGAGGCTTGGTTGGGATTTCGCAAGGTTTTGGTCTGGATTTGGTAGATATGGACCGCTTTCTTCACCAGACATTGTTTTTGTTGCTCCGTCGTGGCAGCGCTGATGTTTCCCCGGTGGATTTGGTGATGACGCTGAGGGTTTCTGCCTTCGATCCAGATCTGAGCTTCCGATGGGTTTCCGTTGACTTTTTGTTCTGCTGCATGTCCCTTTTGGTGCTTCGATTTTGTTCTCAGCTTTGGTCTGAACTGGCGATGTTCTTATGTTTTAAAAAAGTGGTCTTATTTGCTTGGAACATGGCTGCGATGAAGATTCAGCGGTGGGGTGCGGGCAAGGCATACATGGAGTCTGCTTTTAGGGTTTCAGGAGCTGCGGATCTGACAGTGACGCTCGATCGGGGAGGCAAGGTTCATTTTTTTCTTTCTTCTGTCGATCTCCTGGATTTTTGCTGCATGTTGGTTTCTATGTTGGATTTTGGAAGTGTGTTGCATGTTCCTGGTGGCCCCTATGGTGATGATTCTTGGTCTGGTTGGGCTTTATTGTTGCTGTTGATTCATGTGCTTGCTGCAAGACTTGAGTTCTTCTTCTTAAGGTGGTATTGCTTGCGGTTGATGGGTTATGCTATGGTTTGGTCCTTCTCTTTGCTGCGGGTTATTTGCCACTGGTTTTGCTGTTGGGTGCGAATTAACGGATTGTTGGCTGCGGTATAGTTGAGACGTGATGAAGTTCGGGTCCTTGCTTTGGCTGGCGGTGGCTCTAAAAAAGGGTGTGCTGGAAAATGCTGGTGTTATTTGTTTGTTGTCTTTGGTTCTATGCTGCTGTTTAGGGATCTGGATGGCGTGGAGGTACTGGCTACTATGGAGGCTGGTGTTTGTGGCACTGGTGATGTGCTGTTATTGGTGGTGAGTCTCCTTTGTGGGGAGTTTTCTGGTGCTTGCTGGTTGTTGGGAAGTGATAGTGGTTGGGATTGGCTGCGGTTGTGCTGGTGCTTGATGCTGCTAGTTGTGATTGGTTGTGTTGTCGGTTTTGGTACTACTGGTTGCTGGGGCTGGTTGGTTTGGTTGTGCTGCTGCTGCTCTGTAGCTGTGATGACTGGATGTGGTGCTGCTGGATGCTGGTACTGGCTGGATGTGAAGTGATGCTGCTGCTATTGTGTCTGTTTTTGAGTTTTTTTCTCTCTTTGTTTTTCTTTTTTGGCGTGGGTTGTAAGGGGCTTTTGGGTGTGGGTCAATCGACCCCTCCCCTCCCTTGTCTGTAGTGTCTGTGTCTTTTTGTTTTATAAATTTGGGGGGGGGGGCAGGAATAGCCTGGACCCGAGCCTTCTTTGCCTAAAACCCTAATAGACCATAATAAACTCTAATATAACCTAAGAAACCCTAAAAATGCACACAAACAAAAACAGAATGCCCAAATACAATAAAAACACACCATATTATCTAAAAAGACCTAACAAACACTAACATAACCTAATTAAACAAAAAAACTAATAAACCACTAACAAAGCCTAATAAACCCTAAAAATCTCTAATAAACTCTAATAAAAACTAATAAACCCTAATAAACCATAATAAAACCATAAAAATACCTTCTAAACTCTAATAAACCTTGAAACGCCATAATAAAATCTAATAAAACCTATTTAAACCCCAATAAACAAAAAAACTGCAAACAAACCCTTAAAAAGTCCTAGAAAACCTAATAAACAACAAAAAATTCTAATAAAACCGAATAAACAATAAAAAATTCTCACTAACACTAAAAACACGCTAATAAAACATAAAAAGTCCTAACAACCACTCATATATATTAACAAAAACTAAAAAACACTCATATACCCTAATAAAAATAGTAACAAGCACTAGTAAACCCTAAAAAACCCTAAAAACCATAATAAACCCTACTCAACCCTAATAAACCATAATAAAACCTTAAAGATACCTACTAAACCCTAATAAAACCCTAAAAATACCTAGTCAACCCTAATAAACCTTTACACACCATAATAAACAATAATAAACCCCACTAAACCCTAAAAAATGCAAATACACCATTAAAAAGCCCTAAAACACCTAATAAATGCTAATAAACCCTAACAAAGCTTAAAAGCGCTAATAAACCCTAATAAACCCTACAAAACCCTAAAAATCCCTAACATACCCTCTTAAAAACTAAAAAACCATAATGATCCATAATAAACCCTAATAAATCCTAAACATACCCAAATATACCATAATATACCCTAATAAAACCAACTAAGTCCAAATAAAAACCTAAAAATACATAATAAACCCTAATAAATCTTGACACATCATAATAAATCCTAATAAAATTCTAATAACGCCCACCAAACCCAAAAAATGCTGATATACCACTAAGAAAACCTAAAACCCGAACAAACCATAATAAATGTTATTATCACCTAAAAATCATAAAAAATGCTAGTAAACCCTAAAAATACCTCTAATAATAATAGTAGTAATAACGCACGTGCATATGCATATGTATGTGCATGGTTTAAATAATAAATAATATAGCACATGCATGTACATATGCCTACGCATTTGCATGAGAATGATAATAAATAATATATAATAAATAATAATGCATATGAATTTAATGTGTATGTGCATGTGCATTTGAATGATAATATATAATAAATAATAATGCACATACAAGTGCATGTTCATGTGCACGGTAATAAATCGTAAATAATAACCAAGTCCACATGAATGTGAATTTGAATGTGAATGATAATAAATAATAAATAATAACACATGTGTTAATAGAACAATGCACGTGCATTGTGTGTCCACACTACTACAAAAACTGCCTTTATCAGCGCTAGAAAAATGTATTTACATCGCTAAAAGAAGTGTTGTTAATTGAGGCGAGGATATAGGGGGTCCCTTTTATCAGCGCTTAGAAAAGGGCTGATAAAGGCACATTTTATCATTGCTAAAAAAAGCGCTGATAAAAGCCTCTTTATCAGCAATTTTTTTAGCGCTGATAAAAGGGAAATTTTATCAGTACCTCTAAAAAGCGCTGATAAACGTCAAAAAAAATAAACAATATAAAAAAATAAAAAATATTTATATAATGTGGTGGGGAGATTTTAACAGAGCTTGACCCTCCCCCCCCATTAGCTCTAGGAGGACCCCCCTCAATCTCTCCCATGCTCTGCCCTTCCCGCGCATCCCCCACATGCGCGCACCTCCTTGCTTCCACCCGAACTCGAACCCTTGACCTCCCCCCTTGTGTGCCTGCTCCTTTACCACTAATCCATTTCGTTTTCTCTCTATTTTATGATATATCTATTTATTTATATATATTTTTATATTTATTCTTATATTAATATAGATTCATATTAATATAAATATATTTATTTATATTAATACATATATATTTATTCATATATTAGTATATATATATTCATTCTTATAATAATATATATTTATATTAATAGGTTTTTTATCCTTATATTTATTTATATATTAATTTATATTTATATTATTAGTTATAAATACATTTATAAAATATGTTTTTATGTTTGTTTGTAAATAAATAAATACATACATATATACTACACACACAGAGACACAGACACACACACAAACACATATATATTTACGAATAAATACATATATATGTGTATTTGAAAAGACATAAAATGTTAAAATGTCTATAACTTCTAATCTAGAAGCATGTTTTAACTCCACAACCAGTCCAATCGAAGTAAATGAAACAATCTTCGATATGATATGTCGTAAGAGCTTAACGGACATCCGGATCAGAAGTTATACTTGTTTGAATGTTTACAAATCAGGGTATCCTGACTAAAGCCACTAAGAACACTACATAAACCCTATCAATTTCTACAAAAACCTGAAAAATGCTTTAAAACCCACAAAACGCATCAAAACCCCCAAAATGTAAAATAACCCTAACAAAGCATAAAAAATCCAAACACACCCACAAAACAAAAAAAAACCGCATAAAATTCGAAACAACTCAAACAAACTGTAACAAACCCAAAAAACCCAAACAAAACCTAGCAAACCCTAAAAAACACTAATAACCCCTAATAACCACTAATAAACCCTAATAACCCCTAAAACCCACTATTAAACCCTAAAAACCCTAATAAACACCAATAAATTGTAATAACTTGTAATAAACCCTAAAAAACTCTATTATACCCTAATAAATGCTAGAAAAGCCCCAAAACCCCTAATATACAATACAAAACACTATTAAACCATAATAAAACCTAATAATAAAAAAACCCTAACAAACCCGACAAAATGCTACAAAAACCTCCAAATAATAGCCTAAAAACCGTACAACTCACTAATAAACCCTAACAATCCCTAATAAGCCCAAAATAAATCGTAACAAACCCTAATAACCCCAAATAAATCGTAACAAATCCTAACAACCCCAAATAAATCGTATCAAACTAAAACAAACCATAACAAACCCCTAATAAACCACAACAAACCCTAACAAATCATAATAAACCCTAATAAATCGTAATAAACCCAAAAACATGTTACTAAACCCTAATAAATAAAATAAACCCTAATAAATCCTATACATCACTAAAAAGGATGATAAACCCTAGAAAAAGCTATTAATGCCTACAAAAGCCCAATAAAACCCTAATATACAATAAAAAATGCTAATAAACAATAACAAATCCTAAAGAACACTAATAAACTCTAAAGAACCCCAATAAACCCTAAAGAACCATATTAAACTCTAAAGAACACTAAAAAACCCTAAAGATCCCATAAAAACCCTAAAACACATTATATAAACCCTTAAAACCGTTACAATACCCAAACAAACCCTAAAACACATTAAAAAACCCTAAAAACCCTATCAATCCCAAAAAAACAAATAAACCCATAAAACCCCCCAAAAAACCATTAAAACGCCATCAGATACCATAAAAACCCATAAACACCCGTTAATAACCCTTAAACCCCAAATAAATACTACAAGCCACAAACAACCATTAAAACCCTAAAAAAGGCTTCAAATAGATACATAAAACATAAAAACGTTAGATAAACCCTAATAATGCAACAAAAACCCTAAAAACGCCACATAAACCAAAAAACTCAAAATAAACTCAAATAACGCTACATAAATCCTAAAAGCACTACATAAACCCTAGAACTGTAACATAAACCCTAAAAACACGACATAAACCCTTAAAAATGCAACATAAACATTAAAAAACGCTACATAAAACCTAAAAACACAATATAAACCCTAAAACACTCCATGAACCCTAAAAGCGTTACATAAACCCTAAAAATGTGACATAAATGCTACATCACCCCTAAAAATGCTACATAAACCCATAAAATGCAACATAGACCCTAAAAAATGCAACATAAAACTTGAACCCTAAACACACTACATAAACCCTAAAAACATTACATAAACCCAAAAAATGCTACATAAAATCTAAAACAGCTAACTAAACCCTAAAAACGCTACATAAACACTAAAAATAATACATAAACTCTAACAACACTACACAAACCCTAAAATATGCTACAAAAACCATAAAGATTCTTTAAACCCTAAAAAATATTAAACCTTAGTATACCCTTATATAAAAAATTAAACCCCAATAAACCCATAATAAACTCTAATAATTCCAAAAAACACCTTATAATCCATAAAATTCTAAGAAAATCTACTCAACCCAAATAAAACCCCAAAAATACATAATAAAGCCTAATAAATGATAATAAAACCTAATAATCTCTAAAAACACGTTATGAAAACCTGAACAACCCTAGCCAACCCTAATAGGCACTAATAAACACTAATAAACCCTAATAAACCCCAAACAAACCCTAAAATGCTCTAATAAACATTAAATAAAGCCAAATAAACCCTACTCAACCCTAACAAACCATAACACACCATAATAACCCCTAATAGAACCCTACAAACCCCTAATATAGAAAAAAATGCTAGTATACCATAAAACAATCCCTAAAAACCCTGATAAACTGTAATAAAACTTAATAAACCCTAAAAATTCTCACAAATAAGAAAAAAATGATCAAAAACAATAAGAATGTGCTATATTACCTAAAAAGACCTAAAAACACTAACATTACCTAATAAAGACAAAAAATGCTAATATACCTTTAAAACCCCTAGAACCCCTAATAAACCAGAATAAACTATAATATAACTAAAGAAACCCTATAACGCTCACAAACAATAACAAAACCCTCACAAATAATAAAAAAAGTCTATATTATCTAAAAAGACCTAACACACACTGATAAAACCTAATAAAACAATAAAACTAATAAACCCCCATCAAACCCTAATAAACCCTAAAAATCCCTAATAAACCCTAAAAAAATGAATAAACCCTTATAAAACCCTAATAAAACCCTAAATATACCTTCTCAACCCTAATAAACCTTGACACACCATAACAAAACCTAATAAAACCCAACTAAAACCCAATAAACAAAAAAAGGAAAACAAACCATTACAAAGCCCTAAAAACACTAATAAACAAGAATAAATTCAAATAAAAGATAATAAACCATTAAAAATTATCAAAAACACTAAAAACATGCTAATAAAACCTAAAATTTCATAACAACCCCTCAAATATATTAACAAAAACTAAAAAACACTCATATACCCTAATAAAAACACTAACAAACCCAAATAAACCCTAAAAATCCCTAACAAACCCTAATAAACCGTACTCAACCCTAATAAATCCTTAAAGATACCGACTTAACCCTAATAAAACCCTAAAAATACCTACTCAACTCTAATAAACCTTAACACACCATAATAATCCACAACAAACCCCATTAAACTCTAAAAACACAAATATACCATTAAAAATCCTTTAAACCCCTAATAAATGCTAATAAAACCTAACAAAGCTAAAAAGCACTAATAAACCCTAATAAACATTGATAAACACTAAAACCCCTAATATACCCTCTTAAAAATTAATAAACCATAATGAACCATAATAAACCCTAATAAATCCTAAACATACCCAAACACTACTACAAAAATGGGCAAGGGAAGCACTGCCCCTTTATCGGTGGTTTTTTGTAGAGCTAATAAAGGGGCACCCTTTATGAGTGTTTCTTTTAGTAACGCTAATAAAGGGGGTCTTTATCAGCACAACCAAAATTTATATTTCAAAAAAAAAATCATGAAAAACAAATTATTGTTATATAAGTATATTTATTCGTATATAAATATAACATATATTTTTAGATGTGTTTTAGATATGTATAAATAGACTATTACATTTAATATATAAGAAATTTATGGAAAATGGATTTAAAATATTTTAAATAAATATTACTAATAAATAATTTTATAATTATTATCAAATTAAAAATCATTTAATAACAATTTGAAGACACAAAAAATCAAAACAATTAATAAAAGATCTAAAATTAATTGAAAATGAAACTCAAATTTCAAACGGACAAAACATTTGATCCGGGTGTCCACTTGATCTCTACAACAAAAAAAATCGATGTCTGCGACGAGATCTATGCATTGGTGACCCAATAAAAGCTTCTATCACATTTTTCTAGCACAAAAAGGCCCAGAAGGCCTCCAAAATTGAGTTTTTAGACGGGATACCCCGATTTGTTAACATACAAACAGGTATAACTTCTGATCCGGATTTCTGATAAGCCTGTACCACATATCATATAGAATATTGTTTCATTTTCTTCGATTTGACTAGTTGTGGAGTTGAAACGGGCTTCTCGATTATATGGAATGGTTGTTTTAACATCTACAACTTTGAAAATACACATATATATGTATTTATTCGTAAATATATATATATATATCTGTGTGTGTGTGTGTGTGTGTTGTATATATATATGTATGTATTTATTTATTTATTTATAAACACACATAAAAAACATATGTTTTCATAAATGTATTTAAAACTAATCTTATAAGTTATGGTCGTTTTAACATTCTATGGCTTTTCAAATACACATATATATGTATTTATTTGTAAATATATTTGTGTCTGTGAGTGTGTGTGTGTTTGTGAGTCTGTGTGTTGTATATATATATGTATGTATTTATTTATTTATTTATTTTTAAGCACACATAAAAAACATATTTTTTAATAAATGTATTTAAAACTAATCTGATAAGTATATATTAGTATACAAATAAATATACGTATAAAAAATTATAACTAAAAATATATATATAAATATATTAATATACAGATGAATATATATATATACTAATCTATGAATAAATATATTTATATTAATATGAATCTATATCAATATACGAATAAATATAACTATATATAAATATATCATTAAATAGAGAAAAAAATGAAATGGATTAATGGTAAAGTTGCAGTAGCGAAAGGGGTGAGGTGGCGGGTTCGAGTTTGGGTGGAAGCGAAGGGGGTGCGCGCGTGTGAGGATTCATGGGAAGGGAAACATGCAGGAGACCTCTTAGCGCTAATAAAGGGGTGGGGGTCAAGTGCTGATAAAATCTCTCCCCACATTATTTATTTCTTTTTTATTTTTTTTATTTTTTTACCTTTATCAGCGCTATTTGGAGTGCTGATAAACGGGACCCCCCTATATTAGTGTTGAGCTTTACAGCACTTTTTTTAGCGCTTTTAAAGCCTGTTTTTAGCGCTGATATAGGCTGTTTTTGTAGTAGTGAAATATACCACAATATACCGTAATATGCTATAATAAACCGAACTCAATCCTAATAAAACCCTAAAAATACCTAATAAACCCTAATAAACTTTGACACACCATAATAAACCATAATAAAATCCTAATAACCCCCACCAAACCCTAAAAATGCTAATATACCATTAAAAACCCTAAAACCCTAACAAACCATAATAAATTTTAATAACACCTAGAAATCCTAAAAAATGATAGTAAACCCTAACAATAGCTCTAATAATAATAGTAGTAATAACGCACACTTATGTGTATATGAAAGTTCAAGGTATATATAATAAATCATAATGCACGTGCATGTGCATGTGCATGTGCATTTTCATGTGAATGATAATAAATAATAAATTATAAAGAATAACGCATGTTAATTTCATGTGTATGGGCATGTGCATGTGAATGATAATAAATAATAAATAATAACACATATTCAAGTGCATGTGCATGTGCATGTGCATGAGCATTTGCATGTGCATGGTAATAAACATTAAATAATAACAAAGTCCACATGAATGTTCATTTCCCTGTGAATGACAATAAATAATAAATAATTACACATGTGATAATAGAACAGTGCAAGTGCATTGGATTTTCATGTGCATGGTAATAAATAATATATAATAAAGCACATGTATGCGCATTTACATATAATGATAAAGATTATGATGCATGCACGATCATGGTAATAAATAATAAATAACAATGCTCGTGCATGTGCATTTGTATTTGATGATACAAACAACAACAACAAGAAGAAGAAGAAGAACAATAATAATAATAATAATAATAGAATAACGCAAGTGCGTTTCATGTGCACGTGCATAGTAGTAAATAGTAAATAAATAATAGTAAATAAGAACGCACATACATGTTCATGTGCATTTACATTTGATAATAATATTAATAATACTAATTGTAATAATAATAATAATGATAACACATTCCCGTGCATTGTAATAAATAATAAATAACAACGCACATGCATGTGGATTTGCATGTGATAATGATACTAATAATGATAATGATAATAATAATAATAATAATAATAATACTAACTGTGATAATAATAATAATAATAAAAAATAATACAAGTGCATTACATATGCACGTGCATGGTAATAAATAATAAATAATAATGTACGTGCATCTGCATTTGCATGTGATGATAATAATAATAACAACAGTAGTAGTAGTAGTGATAATAACAGTAGTACCAATGCATGTGATAATAGAATATTGAATGTGAATGACGTGTGCACGTGCATTGATTTTGCATGTGATGATAATGATGATAATGATAATAATAATAACAACAACAACAACAACGCATGTGATAATAGAATAACGCACATGCACTGAATGTCCGTGTTTATGTATTTGCATGTGCATTTGGATGTGATGATAACAACGACAACAACAACAACAACAACCACAATAATAATAATAACAATTAGTATAACAACGTGTGTGATAATAAAATAATGTGTGTGCATTGCATGTGCATGTGCATGGTAATAAAAAATAAATAATAATGCATGTGCATGTGCACGTGCTTGTGCATGAGATGATAATAATAATAATAATAAGAGTAATAATAATAACAATAATAATAGCAATGCATGTGATAATAGAATAACGCACGTGCATTGCATGTGAAGTGCATGATAATAAATAATAACTCATAGCGCATTGATGATAATAATAACAATAATAGTAATATTAATAATAATAGCACATGTGATAATAGAATAACGCAAATGTATTGAATGTGCGTGTGTATGGTAATAAATAATAACACACGTACATTTTCATTTTCATTTGATTATAATAACAATAATAAAACTATGGGAAAAAGGACTTTTTGCGAAGGGGATTTTGCGATGGGAATAAATCTCGTCGCAAAAAGGTCCGTCCAAGAGGTTATTTGCGATGGGGGTAACATCCCGTCGCAAATAACCAATTATTTACGACGGGATTTCGTCTCTCGTCCCAACAAGATTGGCGCGGATAGCTTGCCAAACCGCGCGAAGGTTATTTGCGATAGTGGGATCTCACTATCGTAAATAATTAAGTATTTGCGACGGGGCCCGTCGCAAATACCCGGCGCGGTTAATAGTTTTTTGTGACAGGATGTCGTCCCATCACAAAAGGTTTTCCAGAAGGGACTATTTGGGACGGGACCCGTCGCAAATACCTACGCCCACATTAATTACTGTAGGCGATTAATACTTATTTGTGATGGGGCCCGTCGCAAATACCCGGAAGCGGTTAATAGCTTTCTGCGACGGGATATCGTCCGGTCGCAAAAGGTGTGTCGGCAGGGACTATTTGCGACGGGTCCCGTCCCAAATAACTTTTTAACCGCTGACAGTATTTAATGGGGGCGTAGGTATTTGCGACAGGTATCCCGTCGTAAATAGTCTTGTCGCAAATAGTCTCGTCACAAATAATCTAACCTATATATACCCCATCTGTTTTTCCTCTCATTCCTCTCAATTCTTATATCATGTTTCTCTCTGAACTATGATTTTAGAAGGAAAAATTTCACAAGTTAATTATTTTTTCACGAATAAGTTGTGAAGCCGTCTAATTCAAAATAAAATCAGGCATAAATGTATTTACGTTTTATTTAATTTTATTTATTTCATTTTTTTATGTTAAGTTTTTTTATTGTTGATTAGTTGTAATTAAATTAAATTAAAATTGTTTTCTCATCAGTATTTATTTGTACTAATAGATTGAAATTTTTAGTACTAATCATTAATAATTAGTAGTAATTAATAATTATTAGCGATAATTAGTAATGTATATAATTAATTTGCAGTAATTAATAATAATTGGTAATAAATAGTAATAAATACAAATAATTAGTAATAAATATTAATAATTATTAATAAATAGTAATAAATAGTAATAATGAGTAATAAATAGTAATAATGAGTAATAAATAGTAATAAATTGTCGTAAATTGTCATAAATTGTAATAAACTGTAATAATTAGTAATAAATTGTAATAATTAGTAATAAATTGTAATAAATAGTAATAAATACTAACAATTACAAATAATTACTAATTACAAATAATTACTACTAATTAGTAATAATTAGCAATAATTTGTAATAAATAGTAATAAATAGTAACAAAGTGTAATAATTATTTATCATTAGTAATAATTAGTGATAATTAGTAATAATTAGAAATAATTAGAAATAATTAGTAATAATTAGTAATAGTTAGGAATAAATTTTAATAAATTGTAATAAATTGTAATAATTAGTAATAAATGGTAATAATTAGTAATAAATTGTAACAAATAGTAATAAATTATAATAAATTGTAATAAATTGTAATAATTAGTAATAAATTGCAATAATTAGTAATAAACTCTAATAATTAGTAATAAAGTTTAATAATTAGTAATAAATACTAATAATTATTAATAAATACAACCCAGAAAGTCTAGTCAGAAGCAAGACCTTCTAACCATTTATTAAGATAAAATAAAAAGTACACGGTGGACGAGACCAAACAAACAGGAATGTCCACATCCATCAGATGACATGGCTAAAAATCATAATACGACATATCATTTCCAAAATCAGAATCACCAGCAGGTTCCTATTCATATTGAGAGACTTCCTAATTGGAAAGTTTCAAAATATTTGAAATCACCTTCCAGGGTAGTTTCGAGGACGACCTGGTAGACACGGTCTTGGGAAGACTAGAATAATCCTTGCGTGGTCTCCGCTTTGGGGATGTAGAGACCTCCCCAGCCAACATCTTTCCCTTGTTACATAGAACAACCTCCTTGAAAGAAACATTCCCACCACTATTGAAATGTCTATTTGGGGTATCATTTCCTTTTCCTTCCTCAGAGACATTACTCCATTTCTTAAGCAATTCAGAAGAGGATTGGAACTTCTGAATCTCATGGTGATAATCAATACCTTGAAGAGCATCGGTCTGATTAGAGGCATCAGCTTGAGAAGGATTAGGATTCATCGGATCTGGAGGCTGTGTAGGGGTTTGCCCAGCATAAGTAGCCTCATCTACCATGGGACCCAAGGGACCACTGGGTTCTCTTTCCAGAGATACAACCACCAACAGATTCCTATCCTTATAAAGAGAGTCAGATTTATTAGTGATAATCACATCATTCACAGTGGGAGCCGGTTCCTTCACAGGATCGCCATCATTAACAAAGGGTTGTGTCAAAGGCACCTCATCCTTTCTTGAATTACTTCGGCAAAGCTTTACTGAATGGCCTCTCATTCCACACTCATTACATGAGACATTCCTTCAACATGAGTATTAAATACTATTAATTACTAATAATTAGCAACAATTAGAAATAATTTTCAATAATTTGCAATAATTAAGAATAATTACAATAATTAGCAATAATTAGCAATAATTAACAATAAATTGCTATAAATAACAATAATTAGCAATAATTAGAAATAATTAGCAATAACTAGCAATAATTTGGAATAATTAGCTATAATTAGGAATAATTTTCATTAAATACCAATTATTAGAAATAAATAGCAATAATTAGCAATAATTAGCAATAATTAGGAATAATTAGGAATAATTGGTAATAAATACAAATAATTAGCAATAATTACTAATAAATAGGAATAATTATGAATAATTAGAAATAAATTAGCAATAGTTATGAATAATTAGAAATAATTAGCAATAATTAGAAATAAATAGCAATAATTAAAAATAATTAGCAATAAATAGAAATAATTAGCAATAATTAGCAATAATTAGTAGTAAATTGTAATAGTTAGTAATAAATTAGCAATAATTAGCAATAAATAGCAATAATTAGCAATAATTAGGAATAATTAGGAATAATTAGGAATAATTAGGAATAATTATGGATAATTAGTTATAATTAAGAATAATTAATAACAAATACTAATAATTACTAATAATTACTAATAATTATCAATAATTAGAAATAAATAGGAATAAATAGGAATAATTAGGAATAATTTGCAATCATTAGAAATAAATAGCAATAATTAGCAATAATTGGGAATAATTAGCAATAATTAGGAATAATTACCAATAATTAGGAATAATTATCAATAATTAGGAATAATTAGCAATAATTTGGAATAATTAGAAATAATAGTAATAATTATCAATAATTAGTAATAATTAGTCATAAATAGTAATAAATAGAAATAATTTGAAATAATTAGCAATAATTAGTAATAATTAGCAATAATTAGTAATAATTAGTAATAATTAGTAATTATTAGGAATAAATAGGAATAAATAGGAATAAATAGGAATAAATAGGAATAAATATGAATAAATAGGAATAAATAGGAAAAAATAGTTATAGTTACGAATAGTTAGTAATGGATAATAATAGTTAGTAATAAATATGAATAATTATTAATAAATAGGAATAATTAGTAATAAATAAGAATAATTAGTAATAAATAGGAATAATTATTAATAAATAGTAATAATTAGTAATAAATATGAATAAAAAGTTATGAAATGTTAGGAACAGTTAAAAAGAAATTTTAATAAATTTTAATAAATTTTAAGAATTTGGCACAATTTCTAGTGGATTGACGACACTACTTTTGCTTGATGAATTTTCTCCTATCAACTCTCATCGACTCCAAACATTATGAAAAATGTGTTGATACATAGGAATATTTAATTTCGTGCATACAAGATTGGATATGCATTCACATGATCATATTTTTTATAATGTTTTTAGGTGGTGACAGTTTGAAAAAAGACGATTCATTGACGAAAAGGGGGCTCTTTTGTCCGACGACTCATTTACTTGCATCTTTCCCACACTGAAATCACAATGAAAAATATTGTCGGAGATACACATATTCATTCCCTTGCATATGAGAACAAATATGCGTACCTCCGACCAGATTCTTCATTATGATTTCAGTGTGAGAAAGATGCAAGTAAATGAGCCGTCGGACAAAAGAGTGGCCTTCAATCCATAGAAAATTCTGCCACCCTTAATTAATGGTATTTATTAAGAAGTAGTTGTAATTATTTATCTTCTTTTTTCAGATAGTGTTTTTATAATTTCAAATTATTCAAAAATAGTGATGATTTTATATTTTGTAGAAAAATATGGAACAAGGATGTCGACATCAGTCATTATTAGATGATTGCGCTTGGATAAATTAGCGTAGAAATCCAAATGGCTCTGGTTTAAATCCTGTATATATTGAGGGTGTTGAAGCTTTATTAGAATTTTCATCATCAAAACTCGAACATGTTTCAGATGGCCCAGTTAAGTTTCCTTGTAAAAAATGTTCTCTGAGAACCTTTGACACAATTGACAAGGTTGGGGGACATCTCTTGCGGTTTGGTTTTCAACCAGATTATGTTTTTTGGTATAAACACAGTGAACGCAGTTCCAGAGAATATATTAATATCTTAATTCTGGATCCATTATGGTTCCACAATTTAGTGCATGATGTTGCAGGTCCATCTGTTCAACAAACTGAAACTCACAATGATATTGATTTAACTCCTGAGTTGGCACCATCCAAATTTTATGAGTTGTTGAGGTCTGCTGAGGATGCATTGTATCCTGGTTGCAAGATAAGAAAATTAGAAGCGGTTGCAAATATTATGGCTATTAAATCAGATAATGCAATGTCAAACAACTGATTTGATCAGATATTTTCTTTGTTTAAAACACTGTTACCTGAAGGAAATGTTTTGCCTCCAAATTACTATGAGAGAAAGGGGTTGGTTCATAATATGGGAATTAGTTATCAGAATATTCATGCACATGAAAATGATTGCATCTTAAATTCTGGTGAAAACGAGTCGTTGGATAGTTGTCCCACATGTGGACAATCGAGGTATAAAGAAGCTTAACCAGGGAAGTCTGGATCGATTCCTATAAAACAGTTGAGATATTTCCCCCTTACACCCAAGCTAAAATGTTTATTTATGTCTCATAACACATCGTCAATGATGTCATGGCACAAAACCAATATTTCAACTAGTAAAAGCTTGAATCATCCATCTGATGGTGATTCATGGAAACATTTTGATCTTCTGCATCCATCTTTTGCTTTAGAAGCCTGAAACGTGCGATTGGGTCTTTCTACTGACAGTTTCTGTCTATTTTTTTCTTATGGTAGTCAGTATTCATGTTGGCCTGTTTTTATAACTCCATACAATCTACCTCCATGGATTTTTATGAAGGAGCCCTATATCATTTTTACCTTATTAATCCTAGGACATATGAAAAAGAATATTGATGTTTATTTGAAACCATTGATTGATGAGTTAAATGCATTGTGGATTAATGGCGTTAGTACATATGATGCTTCTATGAAACAAAATTTCTCATTAAAATATGCATTGATGTGGATGATTAGTGACTTTTCGGAATATGGAATATTATCTGGCTGGAGTATACATGGTCTTAAATCAAGTTCTTACTGTATGAAATACAACAAAGCTTTTATGCTCATCAATGGAAAAAACATTGCTCTTTTGACTGTAATCACAGATTTCTTCCAACCGATCATCCTTTTTGAAGGAACAAATCTCATTTCAGAAAAGGCCCAATTGAAAGAGATGAACCTCCAAAAATAATCTCAGGTACAGAGTTAAAATCAATTGTATTTTCATTACCTCCCATCACATTTGGGCCAAAAATAAGCCAAAAAAATTAATGGCTTTGGGAAAGAACATAATTGGATAAAACGGATCATTTTTTAGGATCTCCCATATTGGTTTGATTTTTTGGTCCGCTACATGTTGGATGTCATTCATATTGAGAAAAATATTTGGATAATTTATTTCATATAGTTTTGGATACACCAGATAAGACCAATGATACTGTAAAATCAAGATTAGATCTTGCCCAAATTTTCTGGTGACCAGAACTTGAACTATTTGAAAATGTTAGATCACAGAGGTTAATGAAGCCAAAAGTAGCTTATAAACTATCCAAAGAGAGCCACTTATTATTCTGTTAGTGGATTGCAGATTTGAGACTTCTGGATGTCTATACTTCCAATTTGGGAAGATTTGTTATGAATGGTCATATTACTGGATTAAAAAGTCATGATTGTCATGTTATAATGGAATGACTTATACAGATTGGATTCAGAGTTTTTTTTGAATTCTATGATTTGGGATTCGATAACAGACATATCATATTTCTTTCAAGACATTTGTGCAGCGAAAATAGATTACGATGCACTAAGAAAACTATAAAAAGATGTTACTGTAATTATATGTAAACTGGAAAAAATATTTCTGCCTGCTTTCTTTGACTCAATGGAACTTCTAATATTACATTTTCCACATGAAGCTAAATGTGGAGGTCCAGTATAGTTTCGATTGATGTACCCATTCGAGAGATGCATGCAGAAATTGAAGAAAAAAGTATGTAACAAAGCAATTAGTTGAAGGCTCAATTGCTGAATCTTATTTACAAGAGGAAATTGCTTTTTTCTACTCTCACTATTTTGAATCTGAATATCCATCAAAACAGAAATGCATGGGACATAATGAGGGAAATGTTAATGATGAAATGGACAATATTTTATCAGTTTGTAATCAGCCAAATCTTGGCTTTGGTGGAGTTCAAGAAAGATGGATTTTAGACGACGCAAATCACCGAGATCATATATATGTTCTGCTCAATTGTGAAGAAATGATAGTATTTTCACTGTGAGTTCTTATATCACTTATTCTATAATTTCTGTTATAGTATGTAAACTTATTTTATTAGTAGGTTATATGATAATCATATCAAAAAACAACTTCCCCAAATTACAACAACTGCTTTTGAAGAAAGCAGTCCAAAAAAATTTCTCAATGGTTTCAAAAACTAGTATCATAAATTATTGATGGTTTAATATCAATTCAGTTTACTATTTACTATATTGATAATTGTTTTAAAAAAATTTAGGTGTCTCAACGTGCTGATAAAATTGATAAGCGACTGTGTATATTGAGTAACCCACCATCGAAAATGGTTAAATATTATAATTCATATGTGGTGAATGGTTTTCTATTTCATACACGTGTATATGGGGAATAAAAAAACAATGAACAATGGAGTTTTTTCGAGAGGATCGCATCATAGAGAAACTGAAGTTGACTTTTACGGCATTTCTGGATGAAATTATTGAGCTATATTATCTTGGAAAAAATTATATAACGATGTTTAAATGTCGGTGTTTGGATACTGAGAGAGGCTTGTATGTTCATCCGACTCATGGAATCATCGATATTAAATTTTAAATTCTTTTTGAAGTAAATGAACCATTTTTAATTGCTCAATAGAGACATAAAATTTATTATGGAAAGTACTATGCTACTTCAATAGACCTGAGTGATTGGTGGAGCATAATAAAAATGAAATCTCTAGAAAATCAATTTACTCAAACTGAATGTGGTTCCACTGAAGTGGAAGGAATTGAAATTTTTCAAGAGACTACTCAAAATCCATCTTTTTCACAAAGAAATGTGAATATCAATGATGACATCCCACAATTAAGGGTCGATGGTGACGAAGATGTTAATGATGTTACAAATGAATTTGAAATGACAAGGGATGGTGAAAGTGAAACTCATATGGATATTGATGATGCTGAGGAGGAATACGAAGACATTGACATCGTCACACACTACTAAAAATACCACTTTTATCAGTGATAAAAATGGTATTTAACAGTGCTAGAAAAGTGCTATTAAAGCCGGTGTAGATGGGGGGGGTCCCCATTATCAGTGCTAAAACGAAGCGCTGATAAAAGGGTCCTTTATCAATGCTTTCTTTTAAGAACTAATAAAAGACCCCTTTTATCAGCACTTTTTTAGCACTGATAAATGTTAAAAAAAATTAATTTTTTTAAAAAACAATCTTGGCAATCTCTGGGGGGATTTTTACAGCACTTGATCCCCTCCTTTATAAGCTCCTTCCTGCACCTCCAGCACCCCCACACACCCCCTCCACCCTTTATCAGTGCTATCCCCAGCCCATTTATCAACGCTAGCTCCCATATTCCCCCATGCGCGTGCACCCCTACCTCCACTGGGTTTTGAACTCGAGACCTCCCCCCCTACGAACCTAAGCCCTTACCACTCCTCTATTTTGATTTGTTGTCCATTTCATGATATCTATATTTATATATATATAGTTATATTTATTCGTATAGTAATATATATTTATATTAATATATATACAGTTATATTAATATATATATATATATAGTTATATTAATATATATATATATAGTTATATTAATATATATATTTATAGTGATATTAATATATATATTTATAGTTATATTAATATATATATATATAGTTAGATTAATATATAGGTATATAAATATTTATATATTTTTATTTAAAATAAAATGCATATTAGTTATTATTTAGATAAAGATAATATATTTTATATGTAAATATATTTTATTATTTATATTTATAATTAAATTTTTATGTGTGAATATATAAAAAATATGCATATATTGTTATATATTTGATTATAAATAGAAGTGAATAATAAAAAACGATAAAATTTCAAAGACATAATATCAATATAAATGTAATACCTTGGAATAAATTCATTCCCCATCAAAAAAATCCAATAATACCACATTAAATGAGGATGAAAATCCACAAAATGTTATAAAATCTGGGTATCCCGACTAAAAACTCAGTTTTGGAGTCCTACAGGGCCTCTTTTGGCCTTGAAAAAACCTTGAACAAGGTCCCCTCAATTTATATCAGTCTACAGCTCATTGCAGGCTTCGATTTTATATGTGGTAGAGCTCAAACGGACACCCAGATCAAAATTTATGGCTGTTTGAATTTCGAGTTGCGTTTTCAGCATATTTTGGATCTTTTTTAATTTTTTTTTTATTTTTTTGGTCTTTAAATTATTATTAAATTACTATTACTCCATAATAATTTGCAAATTATTAATTAAAAATATTTTTTTAAATTTTTTTATAAGTCATATTCACTAAATATCTTATATATTAAGTGTAATTGTATATTTACACTTATCTAAAATATATTTAAAAATATATTTAAAAAATATATATTATATTTATATTAATATAACTATATCTATATATTTAAATATTAATATATATATTTTAATGAATTTTTTGGAAGTAGACCCTTATCAGCGCTTTTAAAAAATGTGCTGATAAAGACCCCCCTTTATCAGTTCTACTAAAAAAAGCGTTGATAAAGGGGTACCCTTTAACAGCGCTAAAAAAAGCAATGTTAAAGGGGGTACCTTTATCAGTGCTCAAAAAAGCACTGATAAAGGTGTAATTTTATCAGTGCTTTTTTTAGAAATTATAAAGGTATCCCCCCTTTATCAGTGCTTCTTCGTTAGCGCTGATAAAGGGTGGCGCTGACCTTGCCCCGTTTTGTGGTAGTGAGATATGAAGATGATGATAAAGGTGAACATTGCAACAGTTTAATGTTGGTTATGATCATAACTAATATATATATATAATAGTTAATTTCAACTATCTACTAATAACAATAATTTTGTGTTTCATATGGACTCGGATCTATTGTGTGAGTTAGAGGAGGCTGAGCTACCTTTGGATGAGGAGGATGTGGGATCTTCTGACCCTCAGCCTACTGGTGGTTCAGGAGGTACGCGGAGGGGGTGCGGTCTTGCACGACTGATGATTCCTAACCCTATCCCTGAGTGACGTCCATGTCTTGGCTTCAATCCATGCACACATAGGTATGGTAACCTGTATATTTTAGTTATATTTCCTTAATTTATTTATATATATACTAATTGTTTGATTATTTCTTCTTTTTTCACAGTTTTTCACATGTTTCTTTTGGATAGGGGAGCGCTATCTTGCGCAATTATTTTTCTCAGCCATGGACCACATTGGAATACATTCCTTTTGATGTGCAGCTCGGCATGTACAATCATTGGCTTGTACGTAAATAAATAATATTTATTTTGAAATTAATTTTATTAATAACATGATATTATAAATTATTTGTAGGATTTTTGGTATCCCATCGATGATGGAATGCATGACGATATCCATGTAGCATGGGAGGTGTCTATGCGTGAGCGTTTGCGTCAGTTTTTGCACAATTTGAGAAAGACCACCATTAAGAAAGAAGGAGCGACAATATTTAATGACTCGTATAGAGCCCATTGTATAGAGTACATTTCATCTCAGGTTTGGGATGGATTATGTGCACACTGGTTGGGTGGTGGATTTCAGAGGAGGTCTTCATTGGGTCAACAGAACAGGGGGAGACATGAGGTGATGCATTGAGCTGGTAGTCGTACATTCAGTACTCATAGAGAGCATCTGGTAAGTGTTTTTTTAAATATTTTATATAACTTCAAATATAGACTTTTTATTTTATATTCATATAGGTAGTTGAGCATCTCGATATTACAGAGTTTGATGTTTATCAAAGGATGTATAGTGATCCAGCCACCAGAGACATTAGAGGTGATCACCAGCGTCAGATTAGGGTTAGTCTTATTTTTTTCAGTTTGACAATTAACTGTATATAATATTTTAACAGTTTTAATTTCAAATTGGAATTGAAGGAGTCATATAAGGCTGCGACCTCTCAGACACAGGCTGAGGGTTAGGATGAGGCGACTGATCAGACCAGTTCCCACCATTTTGAAGAGGCGACATGGATGCATGCAACTCCGTATGGCTTTGAGAAGGGCCAATAAGTTGGTTTTAGCTCTCACGTGACTCCTAGTTCTTATTATGGTGCTGCTGCAATATCGGTATCCAGCTCGAGAGGAGATTGTGTAGAGGCATCAACTTCTGCCTCACAGTATCAGGAACAGTTCCGAGCTCAGAATGGCCTTATAGAGTGTTTGCAGAAGTACCAAGAAGAGATGCGTCAGTAGCAGCAACAGCAGCAGCAGTAGCACGAGGGGGAGATGTGTCGATAGCAGCAACAACATCACCAGTGTATGGAGTACATGAGCCGTCCGACTCGTAGTTTAGGGATGGAGTTTCCTCCACCAGCTCTTTCAGCTCCTCCACCTCCTCCAAAAGACGACACCCTAGTGATTTGTTTATGTCAAAAACATTTGAATTTAACATTTGCTGTTATATTAACTACTTACAGTTTCTGTCTTTTATATCGGTGCGAATATTACATAATTTAATTTTTAAAAATTAATGATTTTTTTTGAATATTGAGAATTTTAATAATTTTTATTTTTTTATTATTGTAATAATATTAATATTATTGTTTCATTAATCATAATTTTGTTAAATATATTTTTGAATTATTATATTTTTTAATGTTTGTATATTTTACTAATAATTTTAATAATAATAATATTTTATGATTTTTTATATATATTTTGTGAATATTGATAATTTTAATATTTTTTATTTTTTTATTATTTTAATAATATTAAAATTAGTTTTTCGATAATCATAATCATAATTTTTTTTATTTTTTTATATATTTTTTTGAATATAGAGAATTTTAATTTTTTTTATTTTTTTATTATTTTAATCATATTAAAATTAATTTTTCAATAATAATAATTTTATTAAATTTATTTTTTTTAAAAAAATTATTTATTAATTGCGACGGGATCTTTTGCGATGGGTTCCCATCGAAAATAGCCTAAATATTTTTTTTAAATGGTATTAGCGACGGGCCCGTAGCAAATAGTCTAAATAAATATTTTAAAAAATGTATTTGCGAAGGGATTACAGGCCCGTCGCAAAAAAGTATTTGTGATGGGTCCATCACAAAAAAGCTTTTATATATAAAGTATATAATCAGAGACTTATTTAAAACAGTGAACTTGCCCGTCATAAATAATAGTTTTTGCGACGCCGTTTTATGCAACGAGCTATTTGCGACGGGGCCCCGTCGCTAAAGCATATTTGTGACCGAATCCTGTCGCAAATAACCCATCGCAAATACCTAGAATTATAGTAGTGTAACAATAATATTAATAATAACAATAACAATAAAAATTCATGTGGTAATAAAATAATGTAGGCGCATTGTGTGTGCACATGAATGGTAATAAATAATAACTAATGTGCCTGTGCATTTTCATGTGATGATAATAACAATAACAATAATAATATTAATAATAATAAGAACAATAATGAAAACATATGCACGTCCATGGAAATAAATAATTTATAATAAATAATACATAATAACGCATGTGCATATGCATTTGCACATGGCGATAATAATAATAATAATAATAATAATAATAACGATAATGATAATTATAATAATGATAACGATAATAATGATAATGATAATAATGATAATAATAACGTGTGTGATAATAGAATAACACACATCCTAACAAACCATAACAAAACCTTACAAACACAAACAACCCTAACAAACCCAACAAAACTCTACAAAAAACACCAAATAATAGCCTACAAACCCCTACCACCAGCTAATAAACACTAACAAACCCTAATAACCCCATAATAAATCCTAAGAAACCCTAACGACCCCAAATAAATCTTAAAAAATCCTAACAATGCCAAATAAGTCGTAAAAAACTGAAACAAACCATAAAACCCCTAATAAACTGCAATAAACACTAACAAAACATAATACACCCTAATAAATCTTAATAAACCCTTATAAATAAAATAAACCTGAAGAACCACTAATAAAAGCTAAATAACCCTAAAAAAGGTTGATAAACCCTAGAAGAAGCTCTTAATGCCTACAAAAGCCCAATAAAACCCTAATATACAATAAAAAATGCTAATATACCGTACCCAATCCTAAAGAACACTAATAAACCCTAAAGAACACTAATAAACCCAAAAGAACCATAATAAACTCTAAAAACACTAAAAAACCTAAAGAACCCAAAAAACACTAAAACACATTACATAAAACCTAAAAACCACTAAAATACCCAAACAAACCCTAAAACACACTAAACCCCCCATAACCCCTATCAATCCCGAAAAAACAAATAAACCCTTAAGAACCCCCAAAAAATCATTGAAACCCCATCAAATACATTAAAAACCATAAACACCCGTTAACAACCCTTAAAAACCCTAAAAACCACTAAAAACCATAAATTACCATTAAAACACTAAAAAAAGAAACAAATAGATACATAAACCCAAAAAATGTTACATAAACTCTAGAAATGTCCCATAAACCCTAAAAACGCAACAAAACCCCAAAAAATGTAACATAAACCCAAAAAACGCTACATACACCCAAAAAGAACTACATAAACCCTAGAACCGTAACATAAACCCTAAACAATGCAACATAAACATTAAAAAATGCTAAATAAAACCTAAAAACACAACATAGACACTATAAACAATACATAAACCCTAAAAACGTTACATAAACCCTAAAAAATGCAACCTAAACACTACATCACCACAAAAAATGCTACATAAACCCAGAAAATGCAACATAAACACTAAAAAATGCTATATAAAACCTAAACCCTAAACACTCTACATAAACCCTAAAAACATTACATAAACCCTAAAAAATGCTACATAAAACCTAAAACTGCTAACTAAACCCTAAAATCACTACACAAACACTAAAAATGTAACATAATCTCAAACAACACTACACAAACACTAAAAAAGGCTACAAAAACCTTAAATACGATTCAAAACCCTAAAAATATTAAACCCTAATATACCATAATATAAAAAATTAAACCCTAAAAACCCCTAAAAAACTCTAATAATCCCTAAAAATGCCTTATAATTCCTAAAAACCCTAAGAGACTCTACTCAACCCTAATAAAACCCCAAAAATACCTAATAAACCCTAATAAATGATTATAGTACCTAATAAACCCTGAAACCGCGTTAAGAAAACCTAAACAACCCTAACAAACCCTAATAGACACTAATAAACACTAATAAACCATAATAAACTCCTAAAAATCCCTAAAAATCCCTATGAAACCATAAAATATATCCAAATAAACCCTACTCAACCCTAACAAACCTTAACACACCATAATAACCCCTAATAAAACCCTAAAAAACCCCAATAACAAATAAATGCTAGTATACCTTAAAAAATCCCTAGAAACCCTCATAAACTCTAATATAACCTAATAAACCCTAAAAATGCTCAAAAACAATAATGAAATGATCACAAACAATAAAAACACACTATATTACCTAAAAATACCTAAAAACACTAATATAACCAAATGAACACCAAAAAAACGCTAATATACCTTAAAAATCCCTAGAAACCATAATAAACCAAAATAAACTCTAATATAACCTAAGAAACCCTAAAAACTCTCACAAACAAAAACAAAACGCTCACAAAAAATAAAAAACGCCATATTATCTAAAAAGACTTAACAAACACTTTATAACCAAATAAAACAAAAAAAAACTAATAAACCCTTAATAAACCCTTAAAATCCAAAATAAACCCTATTAAAAACTTATAAACCCTAATAAAACCATAATAAAACCCTAAAAATACCTTCTCAACACTAATAAACCTTGACACACCATAAAAAAACTAATAAAACCCAACTATACCCCAATAAACAAATAAACACAATCAAACCATTAAAAATACCTAGAAACCCTAATAAACCATAATAAATTCTAATAAAACCTAGTAAACCAGAGAAAATGCTCACAAACACTAAAAACACGCTAATAAGACCTAAAAATTCCTAACAACTGCTCATATATATTAATAAAGACTAAAAACACTCATATATCCTAATAAAAACACTAACAAACCCTAGTAAACCCTAAAAATCCCTAACAAACCATAATAAACACTACTCAACCCTAATAAAACCCTAAAGAAACCTAGTCAACCCTAAAAATACCTACTCAACCCTTATAAACCTTAACACACTATAATAAACCACAATAAACCCCACTAAACCCTAAAAATGCAGATATACAATTAAAATCCCTAAAACCCCTAATAAATGCTAATAAAACCTAAAACAGCTTAAAAGAACTACTAAACCCTAATTAACAATACTAAACCCTAAAAAAACCCGACATGACCTATTAAAAATTAATAAAACATAATGAACCATAATAAACCCTAATAAATCCTAAACATACCCAAATATACCATAATACACCATAATATACCCTAATAAATCCTACTCAATCCCAATAAAACCTTAAAAATACCTAATAAATCCCAATAAACCTTAACACACCATTATAAACCCTAATAAAATCCTAATAACCCCCACCAAACCCTAAAAACGCTAATATACCATTAAAAAACCCTAAAACACTGACAACCCATAATAAATCTTTATAACACCTAAAAATTCTAAAAAATGCTAGTAAACCCTAAATATACCTCTAATAATAATAATAGTAACAACGCACATGCATGTGCATATGCATGTGCATGGTTTAAATAATAAATCATAAGGCACGTTCATGTGCATATGCTTGCGCATTTGAATGTGAAGGATAATAAATAATAAATTATAAATAATAACGCATGTGAATTGCATGTGTATGTGCATGAGCATGTGAGTGATAATAAATAATAAATCATAATGCACATCCAAGTGCATGTGCATGTGCATGTGTATGGTAATAAAAAATAAATAATAACCAAGTCCACATGAATGTGCATTTACATGTGAATGATAATAAATAAGAAATAATAACACATGTGATAATAGAATAATGCACGTGCATTGCGTGTGCACGTGCAGGAGAATAAATAATAATAACACAAGTGATAATACAATAATTCAAGTGCATTGCATTTGCATGTGCATGATAATAAATAATATATAATAACCCACATGCATGTGCATTTACATGTAATGATAATGATAATGATGCATGCACGTGCATGGTAATAAATAATAAATAACAACGCACGTGCATGTGCATTTATATTTGATGATACAAACAAAAATAATAATAATTATTATAATTATAATAATAATAAAATAACGCAAGTGCATTTCATGTGCACGTGAATAGTAGTAAATAATAAATAAATATTAATAAATAAGAATGCACATGCATGTGCATGTGCATTTACATTTGATGATAATATTAATAAAACTAATTATAATAATATTAATAATGCATGCATGTGCATGGTAGTAAATAATTAATAACAACGCACATGCATGTGCCTTTGAATGTGATAATGATAATTAGAATGATAATGATGATAATAATAATAATAATAATAATTGTGATAATTAATAATAATAATAAAAGAATAATTCAAGTGCATTGCATATGCACGTGCATTGTAATAAATAATAAATAATAATGCAAGTGCATCTACATTTTCATGTGATGATAGTAATAATAACAACAATAGTAATAATAGTAATAGTAGTGGTGAAAATAGTTGTAGTACCAATGCGTGTGATAATATAATATTGCATTTGCATTATGTGTTCACGTGCATGGTAATAAATAATAATGCTCGTACATTGCATTTCCATGTGATGAGGATGATGATAATAAAAATAATAAAAATAATAATATTATTATTAACAACACATGTGATAATGAAATAATGTGCGTGCATTGAATGTGCATGTATGTGAATTCGCATGTGCATTTCCATGTGATGATAATAACAACAACAACAACAAAAACCACCACAATAATAATAATTACAATACTAATAACAACACACGTGATAATAAAATAATGTGTGTGCATTACATGTGCACATGCATGGTAATAAAAATATAATAATAATGCACGTGAATGTGCATGTGCATGTTGATGATATTATGATAATAATAATAATAATAACAGTAATAATAAGTTATAGTTGTTTGAAAAAACAGCAGATAGGAAAAAAATGCTAGAAATGGGGTCTTGAAAAACCTAACAAATCACAGAGTCATTGAAAATAGCATAACCTCTTCTTCGGGTGTCCATTTCAGCTTCATGAATAGTCAAATTGAATCTCATGGAATGAACTACAATAAAAACATTCTTCAAAGGCCGAACAAACAAACAGATCTAATGTTATGACCATTTTAAGAAAAATTTGACAAGGATCTGTACACAGAAATGGATTTTTGGAGACCTTCTGATGGTTTTCTGGGATTGTAGGGTCTCAAACATGACGTGAACTATGTTTAGGTCATTCTTCTATGTAGATATCTTTTCTACTTTCGATTTGATATGTGGTAGAGCTCAAACGGACAACCGAAGCAAATGTAAAGGCCGTTTGAAGTTGAACTCTTTTTTGGAGTGGTATAACTAATATATCTTATATTTATTTGATCATCTCATAGTTTCTACTAAACCTGGTTTTCAATCATCTCACGAGTTTCGATTTGAGTGGTCACAACGCTCAAACAGACACCCGAAGGAGAATTTATGCCTATTTTAGTGAGTTGTGGGTTTCTTAGGTTTTTAGGCGCTAGGAGAGTTACTCAATTTAAAATGACAATAACTTCTACTATGTGTGTTCATTTTGGATCTACCAAATATCAAATCGAATATTGTAAAAAGATACATACTCCGGTAACCCTTGGAACCCTTTCTGACATTCTTCAACCCCCAAAAATGACCAAAATCCCTTTGGACGGTCAAAAGATTGGATTCTGGTCTCCGTTTTGCAATAACTTCTTCTATGGGTGTCTGTTTTTCCTCTACCACATATCAAATTGAAGCTTGCGACTAGACCTACACTCCTATAACCACTGAAGCACCTTCTCACATTTTAAAGGTCCAAAAATGTACATAAACCATTAAAAAGACCATAACATCTACTATGGGAGCCCGTTTGGCCTCTACCATATATAAAATCAAAGCATTCGACTAGATCTACACATCGTGGACCAATAGAAACACCTTATCACATTCTTGAAGTCCCAAAAGGTCATCAAATTGAATTTTCCGAGTAGCTCTACACACTTGTGACAACCATGAACAACTAAATAACCCTAAAAATCATGAATAACCCCATAAACACTAAAAACCATTAAAACCCATGAAAATCCCCAAAAAATCCTAAGAAACACTAACATACCCTAATATCCCTAACAAACCCTAACAAACCCCAAAAAACCCTAAAAAAACTAAAAAACCCTAACAAGCCCTAACAAACCCCTAGAAGCACTAAGGAACCCCAACAAACCCAAAAAAACCTGAAGAAACCCTAAAAAGACCTATGGACCCATATGAAACCTTAAAAACCCTAAAAAACCTTACAAACCTTAACAACCACTAATAACCCCTACGAACAACTAATAAACCCTAATAACCTATAAAACCCACTATTAAACCCTAAAACTCTAATAAACACTAATAAATCGTAATAACCTGTAATAAACCCTAAAAACTCTATTAGACCCTAATAAACTCTAAAAAAGACCTAAAACACCTAATATATAATAAAAAACACTATTAAACCATAATAAACCCTAATAATTACTAAAGACCTTAACAAACCTGACAAAACACTACAAAATCTCCAAATAATAGCCTACAAAACCCTAAAACCCACTAATAAACCTAAAAAACCCTAATAACCCAAAAATAAATCATTAAAAACCTTAACAACCCCAAATAAATTGTAACAAATCCTAAAAATTCCAAATAAATCATAACAAATAGAAACAAACCATAACAAACCCCTAATAAACAACAATAAACCTTAACAAATCATAATAAACCCTAATAAATGGTAATAAACCCAAATACACGTTACTAAACCCTAATAAATAAAATAAACCCTAATAAACCCTAATAAATCCTAAATAACCCTAAAAAGGTAGATAAACCCCAGAAAAAGCTATTAATTCCCACAAAATCCCAATAAATCCCTAATATACAATAAAAAATGCTAATAAAATGTAAAAAATCCTAAAGAACACTAATAAACCCTAAAATCCCTAATAAACCCTAAAGAACCCAAATAAACCCTAAAGAACCATATTAAACCCTAAAGAACACTAAAAACCCCAAAAGAACAAAAAAATGCTAAAACACATTATATAAACCCAAAAAACCGCTACAATACCCAAACAAACCCTATGACACACTTAAAAACCCTAACAACCCCTATCAATCCCATGAAAAATAAATAAACCCATTAAACCCCCCCAAAAACCATTAAAAAGCCATCAAGTACCATAAAAACCATAAACACCAGTTAACAACCCTTAAAAACCCTAAAAACACTACAAACCATAAAAAACCATCAAAACCTTAAAAAAGCATCAAATAGATACATAAACCCTAAAAACGTTACATAAACCCTAAATAGTTCAACAAGAACCCTAAAAATGCAGCATAAACCAAAAAACGCAACATAAACCCAAAAACCGTTACATAAACCCTAAAAGCACTACATTAACCCATGAACTGTAACATAAACCCTAACAAAACACAACATAAACCCTAAAAAACGCAACATAATCATTAAAAACGCTACATAAAACCAAAAAACACAATATAAACCCTAAAAACGTCACATAAACCCTAAAAAATGAAACATAAATGCTACATCACCCCTAAAAATGCTACATAAACCCAGAAAATGAAACATAAACCCTAAAAAATGCTACATAAAACCTAAACCCTAAAACGGTACATAAACCCTAAAAACATTACACAAAACCTAAATATGATACATAAAACCTAAAACCGCTGACTAAACCCTAAAAATGCTCCATAGACACTAAAAATGCTACATAAACTCTAACAACGCTACAAAAACCCTAAAAAATGCTACAAAACCCTAAAGACATTTCAAAACTCTCAAAAATATTAAACCCTAATATACTATAATATAAAAAATTCAAACCTAATAAACCCCTAATTAACCCCGAAAGAACCACTAAAGCCACTAACAATGCTACATAAACCCTATCAATTACTACAAAAAACCAAAAAATGATTCATATCCCACAAAACACAAAAAAAAACCCAAAAAACACTAAAATAACTCAAACAAAGCATAAAAAATCCAAACACACCCATAAACCCAAAAACATCATACAACCCAAAACAACTCAAACAAACCACAACAAACCCTTAAAACCCTAACAAACCCTAACAAACCCTAACAACCACTAATAACACCTATGAACCACTAATAATCCCTAATAACCCCTAAAACCCACTATTAAACCCTAAAAACCTTAATAGCCACTAATAAATTGGAATAAAATGTAATAAACCATAAAAAATCTATTAGACCCTAATAAACACTAAAAAAGACCTAAAACATCTTATATAAAATATAAACACTATTAAACCATAATAAATTCTAATAATCACTAATAAAACCTAACAAACCTGATAAAACGCTACAAAAACCTCCAAATAATAGCCTACAAAACCCTACAACCCCCTAATATACCCTAAAAAACTATAATAACACCAAGATAAATTGTAACAAACCATAAAAACACTAAATAAATTGAAAAAAATCCTTACAAAGCCAAATAAATCGTAACAAGCTGAAACAAACCATAACAAACCCCTAATAAACCGCAATAAACCCTAACAAATCATAATAGATCCTAATAAATCGTAATAAACCTAAATACATGATACAAAACCCTAATACATAAAATAAACCCTAATAAACCATAATAAATACAAAATAATGGTAAAAAAGGTTGATAAACCATAAAAAACTATTAATGCCTACAAAAGCCCAATAAAACACTAATATACAATAAAAATGCTAATAAACTGTAACAAATCCTAAAGAACACTAATAAACCCTAAAGAACCTAATAAACCTTAATGAACCATATCAAACTCTAAGGAACATAAAAAACCCCTAAAGAAACCAAAAAATGCTAAACAACATTATATAAACCCAAAAAACCTCTACAATACCCAAACATGCCCTAAAACGCACTAAAAACCCTAACAACCCCTATCAATCCCAAAAAATCAAATAAATACATAAACCCCACCAAAAAACCATTAAAATCCATAATATACCATAAAAAACCTTAAACACCAATTAAAAACCCTTAAAACTCTAAAAAAACTTCAAACCATAAACAACCATTAAAACCCTAAAAAACATAAAATAGATACATAAACCCTAAAAATGTAAAATAAACCCTTATAAATGCCAAAAAAACCCTAAAAACGCAACAAAAACCAAAAAAAGGCAACATAAACCCAAAACTCGCTACACAAACTCTAAAAGCACTATATAAACCCTAGAACTATAACATAAACCCTAAAAACACAACATAAACCATAAAAGATGCAACATAAGCATTAAAAAATGCTACTTAAAACCTTAAAACACTATATAAACCCTAAAAACACTACATGAACCCTAAAATAGTTTCATAATCCATAAAAACATGCAATATAAATGTTACATGACCACTAAAAACGCTACATAAACCCCGAAAACGCAACATAAATCCTAAAAACACTACATAAAACCTAAACCCTAAACATGTTAAATAAACCATAAAAACGTTAAATAAACCCTAAAATGATACATAAAATCTAAAAATGCTAACTAAACCATAAAACGCTACATAAACACTAAAAATGATACATAAACTCTAACTATGCTACACAAACCCTAAAAAATGCTACAAAAACCCTAAAGACGCTTTAAACCCCTAAAAACGGTAAACCCTAATATGCCATAATATAAAAAATTAAACCCTAATAAACCCCTAAAAAACTCTAAAAATCCCAAAAAACACCTCATAATCCCTAAAACCCTATGAAACTGTACTCAACCATAATAAAACCCCAAAAATACCTTATAAACCCTAAAAAATGATAATAAAACATAATAAACCCTAGAAACACGTTACGAAAATGTAAACAACCCTAACTAACCTTAATAGACACTAATAAACCCTGTTAAACCCTAATAAACCCCCAAAAGACCCTAAAAACCATAATAAACCATAAATAAAGCCAAATAAACCCTACTCAACCCTAACAAACCTTAACACACCATAATAACCCCTAATAAAACCCTACAAAACCCTAATAAAGAAAACAATTATAGTATACCTTAAAACCCCGAGAAACCCTGATAAACTCTAATATAACCTAATAAACCATGAAAACATTCACAGACAATAAAAAACGATCACAAACAATAAAAACATGCTATATTACCTAAAAAGACCTAAAAACACTAATATAACCTAATATAAACCTAAAATTCTAATATAACATAAAAATCCCTAGAAACCCTAATAAACTATAATAAACTCTAATATAACCTATGAAACTGTAAAAACATTCAAAAACAAAATCAAAACACCCACAAACAATAAAAATATGTTATATTATTTAAAAAGACCTAACAAACACTAATATGACCTCATAAAACAAAAAACTAATAAACCCCTAATAAACCCTAAAAATATCTAATAAACCCTAATAAAAACTTTTAAAACCAAATAAAACCATAATAAAACCCCAAAAATACCTTCTCAACCCTAATAATCCTTGAAACACCATAAGAAAACCTAATAAAACCCAACTAAACCATAATAAAAAAACGCAAACAAGCCATTAAAAAGCACTAGAAACCCTAATAAACCATAATAAATTCAAATAAAATCTAATAAACCATTAAAAATGCTCACAAACACTAAAAACACGCTAATAAAACCTAAAAAGTCATAACAACCCATCATATATATTAACAAAAACTAAAAACACTTATACACCCTTATAAAAACACTAACAAACCCTAGTAAACTCTAAAAATCCCTAACAAACCCAAATAAACCGTACTCAACCTTAATAAACCCTAATAAAACCTTAAAGATACCAACTCAACCTTAATAAAACCCTAAAAATACCTACTCAACCCTAATAAAACTTAACACACCATAATAAACCATAATAAACCCCACTAAACCCTAAAAACACAAATATACCATTAAAAAGCAATAAACCCCCTAATAAATTCTAATAAAACCTAAAAAGGCTTAAAAGCGCTAATAAACCCGAATAAACACGACTAAACACTAAAAACCCTAATATACCCTCTTAAAAATTAATAAACCATAATGAACCATAATAAACCCTAATAAATCCTAAACATACCCTAATATACCATAATATACCATAATATACACTAACAAACCCAACTCAATCCCAATAAAAACCTAAAAAATACCTAATAAACCTTAATAAACCTTGACACACCTTAATAAACCCTAATAAAATCCTAATAACCCCCACCAAACCATAAAAATGATAATATACCATTTAAACCCCTAAAACAGTAACAAACCATAATAAATGTTAATAACACCTAAAAATCCTAAAAATGATAGTAAAGCCAAAAAATACCTCTAATAATAATTGTAGTAATAACACATGTGCATGTGCATGGTTTAAATAATAAATCATAACGCACGTGCATGTGCATATGCCTGTGCATTTGCATGTGAATGATAATAAATAATAAATAATAAATAATAACACATGTGAATTGCATGTGTATGTGAATTGCATGTGAATGATAATAAATAATAAATAATTACGCACATACAAGTGCATGTGTAACCTCATGTGCATGTGCATGTGCATGGTAATAAATAATAAATAATAACCATGTCCACATGAATGTGCATTTTCCTGTGAATGATAATAAACAATAAATAATAACAAATGTGATAGTAGAATAATGCACGTGCTTTGCATGAGTAGATTCCTTAGAATAAATAATAATAACACATGTGATAATAGAATAATGCAAGTTCATTGCATTTGCATGTGCATGATAATAAATAATATATAATAACGCACACGCATGTGCATTTACATGTAATGATAATGATAATGACGCATGCACGTGCATGGTAATAAATAATAAATAAAAATGCATGTGCGTGTGCATTTGTATTTGATGATACAAACAACAACAACAAGAATAATAATAATAACAATACCAATAATGATAATGATAATAATAATAATAATAGAATATCACAAGTGTCATTTCATGTGCATGTGAATAATAGTAAATAATAAATAAATAATAATAAATAAGAACGAACATGCATGTACATGTGCATTTACATTTGATGATAATAAAAATAATACTGATTGTAATAATAATAATAATAATAACGCATGCACGTGCATGGTAATAAATAATAAATAACAATGCACATGCATGTGCATTTATGTGTGATAATGATAATAATAATGATAATGATTACAATAACAATAATAATAATAATAATAACTATGATAACAATAATAATAATAATAAAAGAATAATACAAGTGCATTTCATATGCACGTACATGGTAATAAATAATTAATAATAACGCACATGCATATACATTTTCATGTGATGATAGAAATAATAACAGTAGTAGTAATAATAGTAGTAGTAGTAGAGATAATAGTAGTAGTGCTAATGCATATGATAATAGAATATTGCATGTGCATTACATGTGCATGTGTATGGTAATAAATAATAACTCTCGTGCATTTCATTTGCATGTGATGATGATGATGATGATAATAAAAAAAATATTAATAATAACAAACCATGTGATAATATAATAATGTATGTTCATTGAAAGTGTGTGTATGTGCATTTGGATGTTCATTTTCATGTGTTGATAGTAACAAAAAAACAACAACAACAACCACAATAATAATAACAACAATAATAATAACAACGCATGTGATAATAAAATAACATGTCTGCATTGCATGTGCACGTGCATGGAAATAAAAATATTATAATAACGCATGTGCATGTGCATGTGAATTTTCATGATATGATGATAATAATAATAATAATAATAATAATAATATGTTATAGTTGTTTGAAAAAATAGCAGACCGGAAAAAACTGCTTGAAATGGTGTCTCGAAAAACCTAAATAATCACAGAGTCATTAAAAAAGGCATAACTTCTTCTTCAGGTGTCCATTTCCACTACGAGAATAGTCAAAATAAATCTCATGGAATGAACAACGATAAAAATAGGCGCCGAAGGCTGAACAGACACACAGATCAGAAGTTATGACCGTTTAAAAAAATATTTGACAGGGATCCGGACACAGAAATGGAGTTTTGGAGGCCTTTTGATGAGGTTTTATAATTTTAGGGTCACAAACATGAATTTAACATTGTTCAATTTAGCCTTCTGCATAGATCACTTCGCTACCTTCGATTTGATATGTGGTATAGCTCAAACAGACAACTGGAGTGAATGTTATGTCCATTTGAAGATGGTCTTCTTTTGGAGTGTTATAACTAATATATCTTCTGTTTCTTTGATCTTATCACAGTTTCAATTAGACTTGGTCCCCACTCATCTCACGAGCTTCGATTTTACTAGTCACAGTACTCAAACGGACACCCTAAGGAGAAGTTATTCCAATTTTAGTGAGTTGCGGGTTTCTTAGGTTTTTAGGCGTTAGGAGGGTTACTCAATTTAAAATGACAATAACTTATACTACGTTTGTTCATTTTGGCTCGACCACATATCAAATCAATGATTGTGAAAATATACACACTATGGTAACCACTGGAACCCTTTCTAACATTCTTCAACCCCCCAAAAGACCCAAAATCCCTTTAGATGGTCCCAAGATTGGCTTCTGGTGTCCGTTTTGCAATAACTTCTTCTACGGGTGTCTGTTTTTCCTCTACCACATATCAAATCTAAGCTAGAGACTATAAATACACTCCTATAACCACTAAATCACATTTTTAAAATCTTGAAGGCCCAAAAGGGTACTTAAAACCTCAAAAAGACTATAACTACTACTCTAGGAGTCCGTTTTGCATCTACCATATATCAAATTGAAGCTTTTGACTGAATATACACATCTGTGACCAATAGAAACACCTTATCACATTCTTAAAGACCCAAAAGGTCCTTAAGTCCTTCAAATTACCCTAACTTCTGCTTTGGGTGTCCGTTTCACCTCTACCACATATCAAATTGAATCCTGTGGGTATCTCTACACATCTGTGACAACCATGAACAACTAAATAAACCTAACAAACCATGAATAACCCCATAAACTATAAAAACCATTAAAAACCATGCAAAACCTAACAAACCCTAACAAACCCCAACAAAAACTAACAAACCCTAAAAAACCCTAACAATCCCTAAAAAACCCTTACAAATCCCAAAAAACCCTAAGAAACCTAACAATCCATAAGAAACCCTAACAAGCCCTAACAAACCACAAGAAGCACTAAGAAAATCCAATAAACACAAAAAACCTGAAGAAACCCTAAAAACCCCTACGAAACCATAAGAAACCCAAACATAACCCTAAAAACCCTAAAAACACTAAGATAACCCTAAGAAAACATATCAAACACTAACACACCCTTAGAAACCCTAACACAACCATAGAAACCCTAACACACCCTTAGAAACCCTATTACACCCTTAGAAACCCCAACACACCCATAGAAACCCTAACATAGCCTTAGAAACCCATAGAAACCATAGCACAACCTTAGAAACCCCAACCCGCCCATAAAAACCCTAACCCACCCTTAGAAACCCAAACACGCCCTTAGAAATCCTAACAATCCCTTAGACACCCTTAATCACTCTAATAAGAACTAATAAATCCTAACCAATGCTACCAACCAATAATAAACCTTAATAAACCCTAATAAACCCTAAAGCCCACTACTAATCCCTAATAAACACTAATAAATCATAATAAATTCTACAAACCCTATTAGGCCCCAATAAAAGCTACAAAATACATAAAAATCCAAAAATACAACAAAACATTATTAAACCATTCAAAATACTAATATTCAAAAAAAAATCCTGACAAACCTGACAAAACCTGACAAAAACGTAAAAACCAATAAAAACAAAAAAACCCTAAATAACCCTAAATAACCCTAAATACACTGAAAAATCCTTAAAAAACCATAAAAACCCTAAAAAACCCAAAAACCCCAAAAAACCGAAAAAATCGAAAAAACCCAAAACAAACCTAAAAAATCCTTAAAAAACCTCAAAAAACCTCAAAAACCCTAAAAACCGAAAAACCTATAAATATGCTAAGAAACCCTAAAACCCAAAAAAATGCCTAACAAAACCCTAACCAACCCTATGAAACCCTTAAAGACCCTAAAAACCCCCTAGAAAACCCTAAAAACCTCAAAATAAATCCTAATACACCCTAAAGAACCCGGAAAATCCTAAAGAACCCTAAAGAACCAATAAAGCCACTAACAACGCTACACAAACCCTATCAATTGCTACAAAAACCCAAAAAATGCTTCAAAACCCAAAAAACGCAATAAAACCCCAAAAAATGCTTAAATAACCCTATTAAAGCATAAAAAATCCAAACACACCCATAAAACCCATATAAACGCATAGAACCCCAAAAAACTCAAAAAACCCGTAACAAACCCTAAAAACCCTAAAAACCCTAACAAACCCTAACAAACCCTAACAACCACTAATAACACCTATGATCCACTAATAAACCCGAATAACCCATAAAACCCTCTATTAAACCCTAAAAACCCTAATAAACCCTAATAAATTGTAATAACCTATAATAAATCCAAACAAACTCTATTTGACCCTAATAAACGCTAAAAATCCCTAAAACCCATAATATACAATAAAAAACTATTAAACCATAACAAACCCTAATAATCACTAAAAACCCTAACACACCCTACAAAACACAACAAAAAACCTCCAAATAATAGTCTTCAAAACTCTACAACCCACTAATAACCCCGAAAAACACTAATAACCCCAAAATAAATCGTAATAAACCCAAACAACCCCAAATAAATCGTAACAAATCCTAAAAATGCCAAATAAATCGTAACAAACTGAAAAAAACCAAAAAAACCTCTAATAAACTCCAATAAACCCTAACAAATCATAATAACCCCTAATAAATTTTAATAAACCCAAATACACGTTAGTAGACCCTAATAAATAAAATAAACCCTAATAAAACCTAATAAATCCTAAATAACCCTAAAAAATATGGATAAACCATAGAAAAACTATTAATGCCTTCAAAAGCCCAATAAAACCCTAATATACAATAAAGAATGCAAATAAATTGTAACAAACCTTAAAGAACACTAATAAACCCAAAAGAACCCTAATAAACCATAAAGAACCATATTAAACTCTAAAGAACACTAAAAACCCTAAATAACCCAAAAAACACTAAAACACATTATTAAACCCTAAAAACTGCTACAATACACAAACAAATCCTAAAACACACTAAAAACCCTAAAAACACCTATTAATCCCAAAAAAACAAATAAACCTATAAAACCACCCAAAAACCATTATAAATCCATTAGATACCATTAAAACCCATAATCACCCGTTAACAACCCTTAAAAACCCAAAAAATACATCAAACCATAAACAACCATTAAAACCCTAAAAAGGATTCAAATAGATACATAAACCCTAAAAACATTACATAAACCCAAAAAATGCAACAAAAACCTTAAAAACGCAACATAAACCAAAAAACGCAATATAAACCCAAAAAATGCTAAATAAACCTAAAAACGCCACATAAACCCCAGAATTGTAACATAGACCCTAAAAAACACAACATAAACCCTAAAAAACACATCAAAAACCCTAAAAACGCAACATAAACATTAAAAACACTACATAAAACCAAAAAACACAATATAAACCCAAAAAAGGCTACATGAACCCTAAAAACGTTACATAAACCCTAAAAAATGCAACATAAACACTACATAACCCCTACAAATGCTACATAAACCCAGAAAACGCATCAAAAACCCAAAAAAAATGCTACATAAAACCTAAACCCTAAACACGCTACATAAACCGTAAAAACATTACATAAACCCTAAAAATGATTCATAAAACATTAAACTTCAAACTAAACCCTGAAAATGCTACATAAACAGTAGAAATGCTACATAAACTCTAACAACGCTAAAAAAACCCTAAAAAATGCTACAAAAACCTTAAAGATGCTTCAAAACCTTCAAAAATATTAAACCCTAATATACCATAATATAAAAAATTAAACCCTAAAAAACCCTAATAAACCCCTAATAAACTCTAATAATCCCTAAATACACCTTATACACTCTAAAAACCCTATGAAACTCTACACAACACTAATAAGACCCCAAAAATACCTAATAAACCCTAATAAATGATAATAAAACCTAATAAACCTTAAAAATAGGTTAAGAAAACCTAAACAACCCTAAACAACCCTAATAGACACTAATAAGAATGAACATGCATGTACATGTGCATTTACATTTGATGATAATAAAAATAATATTGATTGTAATAATAATAATAATAATAACGCATGCACGTGCATGGTAATAAATAATAAATAACAATGCACATGCACATGCATGTGCATTTATGTGTGATAATGATAATAATAATGATAATGATTAAAATAACAATAATAATAATAATAATAACTATGATAATAATAATAATAATAATAAAAGAATAATACAAGTGCATTTCATATGCACGTACATGGTAATAAATAATTAATAATAACGCACATGCATATACATTTTCATGTGATGATAGCAATAATAACAGTAGTAGTAATAATAGTAGTAGTAATAGAGATAATAGTAGTAGTACTAATGCATATGATAATAGAATATTGCATGTGCATTACATGTGCATGTGTATGGTAATAAATAAAAACTCTCGTGCATTTCATTTGCATGTGATGATGATGATGATGATAATAAAAATAAAAAAAAAATAAAAAAATATTAATAATAACAACCCATGTGATAATATAATAATGTATGTTCATTGAAAGTGTGTGTATGTGCATTTGGATGTTCATTTTCATGTGTTGATAGTAACAAAAAAACAACAACAACAACCACAATAATAATAACAACAATAATAATAACAATGCATGTGATAATATAATAACATGTTTTCATTGCATGTGCACGTGCATGGAAATAAAAATATTATAATAAAGCACGTGCATGTGCATGTGCATTTTCATGATATGATGATGATAATAATAATAATAATAATAATATGTTATAGTTGTTTGAAAAAATAGCAGACCGGAAAAAACTGCTTGAAATGGTGTCTCGAAAAACCTAAATAATCACAAAGTCATTAAAAAATGCATAACTTCTTCTTCAGGTGTCCATTTCCACTACGAGAATAGTCAAACTAAATCTCATGGAATGAACAACGATAAAAATAGGTGCCGAAGGCTGAACGGACACACAGATCAGAAGTTATGACCGTTTTAAGAAATATTTGACAGGGATCCGGACACAGAAATGGAGTTTTGGAGGCCTTTTGATGAGGTTTTATAATTTTAGGGTCCCAAACATGAATTTAACATTGTTCAATTTAGCCTTCTGCATAGATCACTTCGCTACCTTCGATTTGATATGTGGTATAGCTCAAACAGACAACTGGAGTGAATGTTATGGCCATTTGAAGTTGGTCTTTTTTGGGAGTGTTATAACTAATATATCTTTTGTTTCTTTGATCTTCTCACAGTTTCAATTAGACTTGGTCCCCACTCATCTCACAAGCTTCGATTTTACTAGTCACAGTACTCAAACGGACACCCGAAGGAGAAGTTATGCCAATTTTAGTGAGTTGCGGTTTCTTAGGTTTTTAGGCGTTAGGAGGGTTACTCAATTTAAAATGACAATAACTTATACTATGTTTGTTCATTTTGGCTTGACCACATATCAAATCAATGATTGTGAAAATATACACACTCTGGTAACCACTGGAACCCTTTCTAACATTCTTCAACCCCCCAAAAGACCCAAAATCCCTTTAGATGGTCCCAAGATTGGCTTCTGGTGTCCGTTTTGCAATAACTTCTTCTACGGGTGTCTGTTTTTCCTCTACCACATATCAAATCTAAGCTAGAGACTATAAATACACTCCTATAACCACTAAATCACATTTTTAAAATCTTGAAGGCCCAAAAGGGTACTTAAAACCTCCAAAAGACTATAACTTCTACTCTAGGAGTCCGTTTTGCATCTACCATATATCAAATTGAAGCTTTCGACTGAATATACACATCTGTGACCAATAGAAACACCTTATCACATTCTTAAAGACCCAAAAGGTCCTTAAGTCCTTCAAATTACCCTAACTTCTGCTTTGGGTGTCCGTTTCCCCTCTACCAAATATCAAATTCAATCATGCGGGTATCTCTACACATCTGTGACAACCATGAACAACTAAATAAACCTAACAAACCATGAATAACCCCATAAACTATAAAAACCATTAAAAACCATGCAAACCCTAACAAACCCTAACAAACCCCAACAAACACTAACAAACCCTAACAATCCCTAAAAAACCCTTACAAATCCCAAAAAACCCTAAAAAACATAACAATCCCTAAGAAACCCTAACAAGCCCTAACAAACCACAAGAAGCACTAAGAAAATCCAATAAACACAAAAAACCTGAAGAAACCCTAAAAAACCCCTACGAAACCATAAGAAACCCAAACATAACCCTAAAAACCCTAAAAACACTAAGATAACCCTAAGAAAACATATCAAACACTAACACACCCTTAGAAACCCTAACACAACCATAGAAACCATAACACACCCTTAGAAACCCTATTACACCCTTAGAAACCCCAACACACCCATAGAAACCCTAACATAGCCTTAGAAACCCATAGAAACCATAGCACAACCTTAGAAACCCCAACCCGCCCATAAAAACCCTAACCCACCCTTAGAAACCCTAACACACCCTTAGAAATCCTAAAAATCCCTTAGACACCCTTAATCACTCTAATAAGAACTAATAAATCCTAACCAATGCTACCAACCAATAATAAACCTTAATAAACCCTAATAAACTCTAAAGCCCACTACTAATCCCTAATAAACACTAATAAATCATAATAAATTCTATAAACCCTATTAGGCCCCAATAAAAGCTACAAAATACATAAAAATCCAAAAATACAACAAAAACATTATTAAACCATTAAAAATACTAATCTTCAAAAAAAAATCCTGACAAACCTGACAAAACCTGACAAAAACGTAAAAACCAATAAAAACAAAAAAACCCTAAAAACCCTAAATAACCCTAAATACACTGAAAAATCCTAAAAAAACCATAAAAACCCTAAAAAACCCTAAAACCCCAAAAAACCGAAAAATCGAAAAAACCCAAAAACAAACCTAAAAAATCCTTAAAAAACCTCAAAAAACCTCAAAAACCCTAAAAACCAAAAAACCGATAAATATGCTAAGAAACCCTAAAACCCAAAAAAATGCCTAACAAAACCCTAACCAACCCTATGAAACCCTTTAAAACCCTAAAAACCCCCTAGAAAACCCTAAAAACCTCAAAATAAATCCTAATACACCCTAAAGAACCCGGAAAATCCTAAAGAACCCTAAAGAACCAATAAAGCCACTAACAACGCTACACAAACCCTATCAATTGCTATAAAAACCCAAAAAATGCTTCAAAACCCAAAAAACACAATAAAACCCCAAAAAATGCTTAAATAACCCTATTAAAGCATAAAAAATCCAAACACACCCATAAAACCCATATAAACGCATAGAACCCCAAAAGACTCAAAAAACCCGTAACAAACCCTAAAAACCCTAAAAACCCTAACAAACCATAATAACCACTAATAACACCTATGATCCACTAATAAACCCGAATAACCCATAAAACCCTCTATTAAACCCTGAAAACCCTAATAAACCCTAATAAATTGTAATAACCTGTAATAAATCCTAACAAACTATATTAGACCCTAATAAATGCTAAAAATCCCTAAAACCCATAATATACAATAAAAAACTATTAAACCATAACAAACCCTAATAATCACTAAAAACCCTAACACACCCTACAAAACGCAACAAAAAACCTCCAAATAATAGTCTTCAAAACTCTACAACCCACTAATAAACCCGAAAAACCCTAATAACCCCAAAATAAATCGTAATAAACCCAAACAACCCCAAATAAATCGTAACAAATCCTAACAATGCCAAATAAATCGTAACAAACTGAAACAAACCAAAAAAACCTCTAATAAACTCCAATAAACCCTAACAAATCATAATAACCCCTAATAAATCTTAATAAACCCAAATACACGTTAGTAGACCCTAATAAATAAAATAAACCCTAATAAAACCTAATAAATCCAAAATAACCCTAAAAAATGTGGATAAACCATAGAAAAAACTATTAATGCCTTCAAAATCCCAATAAAACCCAAATATACAATAAAGAATGCAAATAAATTGTAACAAACCTTAAAGAACACTAATAAACCCAAAAGAACCCCAATAAACCATAAAGAACCATATTAAACTTTAAAGAACACTAAAAACCCTAAATAACCCAAAAAATGCTAAAACACATTATTAAACCCTAAAAACTGCTACAATACACAAACAAATCCTAAAACACACTAAAAACCCTAAAAACACCTATCAATCCCAAAAAAACAAATAAACCTATAAAACCACCCAAAAACCATTATAAATCCATCAGATACCATTAAAACCCATAAACACCCGTTAACAACCCTTAAAAACCCCAAAAAGACATCAAACCATAAACAACAATTAAAACCCTAAAAAGGCTTCAAATAGATACATAAACCCTAAAAACATTACATAAACCCAAAAAATGCAACAAAAACCTTAAAAACGCAACATAAACCAAAAAACGCAATATAAACCCAAAAAATGCTACATAAACCTAAAAACACCACATAAACCCCAGAATTGTAACATAGACCCTAAAAACACAACATAAACCCTAAAAAACACAACAAAAACCCTAAAAACGCAACATAAACATTAAAAACACTACATAAAACCAAAATACACAATATAAACCCAAAAAAGGCTACATGAACCCTAAAAACGTTACATAAACCCTAAAAAATGCAACATAAACACTACATAACCCCTACAAATGCTACATAAACCCAGAAAACGCATCAAAACCCCTAAAAAATGCTACATAAAACCTAAACCCTAAACACGCTACATAAACCGTAAAAACATTACATAAACCCTAAAAATGATTCATAAAACATTAAACTTCAAACTAAACCCTAAAAATGCTACATAAACTGTAGAAATGCTACATAAACTCTAACAACACTACAAAAACCCTAAAAACTGCTACAAAAACCTTAAAGATGCTTCAAAACGTTCAAAAATATTAAACCCTAATATATCATAATATAAAAAATTAAACCCTAAAAAACCCTAATAAACCCCTAATAAACTCTAATAATCCCTAAATTCACCTTATACACTCTAAAAACCCTATGAAACTCTACACAACCCTAATAAGACCCCAAAAATACCTAATAAACCCTAATAAATGATAATAAAACCTAATAAACCTTAAAAATAGGTTAAGAAAACCTAAACAACCCTAATAGACACTAATAAACACTAATAAACCCTAATAAACCCCAACCAAACCCTAAACAACACTAATAAACCATAAATAAAGCCAAATAAACCCAACTCAACCCTAACAAACCTTAACACACCATAATAACCCCTAATAAAACCCTACAAAACCCTAATAATGAAAAAATTCTATTATACCTTAAAAATTCCATAGAAACCCTGATAAGCTCTAATATAAACTAATAAACCCTAAAATGCTCAGAAACAATAAAAAATGATAACAAACAATAAAAACGATCTATATTACTTAAAAAGATAAGAAACCATAATATAAACTAAGAAAGACAAAAAAAAGCTAATATACCTTAAAATCCCTAGAAACCGAAATAAACCATAATAAACTCTAATATAAATTAAGTAACCCTAAAAATGCCCACAAACAAAAAAAATTGATCAAAAACAATAAAAAAACTATATTATCTAAAAAGACATAACAAACACTAATATAACCTAATTAAACAAAAAAACTAACAAACCCATAATAAATCGTAAAAATCCCTAATAAATTGTAATAAAAACTAATAAACCCTAATAAAACCATAATAAAACCCTAAAAATACCTTCTCAACCCTAATAAACCTTGACACACCATAATAAAACCAAATAAAACCCATCTAAACCCCAATAAACAAAAAAATGCAAACAAACCATTAAAAAGACCTAGAAAACCTAATAAACCATAATAATTTCTAATAAAACCAAATAAACCATAAAATATTCTCAAAAACACTAGAAACACGATAATTAAACATAAAAAGTCCTAAGAGCCACTCTATGTATTAACAAAAACTAAAAAACACTCATATACCCTAATAAAAATAATATCAAACCCTAGTAAACCCTAAAAATCCCTAACAATCCCTACTCAACCCTAATAAAACCTAATAAAACCCTAAAGATACCTACTCAACCCTAATTAATCCCTAAAAATACCTAGTCAACCCTAATAAACCTTAACACATCATAATAAACCATAATGAACCCCACTAAACCCTAAAAAACGCAAATACACCATTAAAAAGCCATAAAACACCTAATAAATGCTAATAAAACCTAACGAAGCTTAAAATTGATAAAAACCCTAATAAACACTACTAAACCCTAAAAATATATAATATACTGACTGCTAATAATTTTTTTTCATTTTCATATGGCCGGTTTAAGGGGTTGCTGGTACCCAAACCCCATTTCACCACATCCAGTAACTTCAGCACATCCCAAACAGAACCGCATTTCAAATTCCGAAAACAGATTCAAAATCACCGCCATCCGCCTCGAGCTGCGACCCAAGCTTCAACGTACCTGACAGGCCTCGAGCCGTGCACCTGCCACAACAGTTCCTGTCTGATCAGTCTGCACGCCATGCAATGTCCACGCGACAGCTCGAGTCCACCGTCACGTGCCACCCTTCACCGGCGACGGAATTTTCATCATCTTCTCGAGCCGCGAGACTGCACCACCTCGAGCCGCGCGCCTACACCAGGTCTGAAACCCAAACCGGATCGCCGGTGAGCTTCTCCGGCCTCCGTCGACACCGCAACGACATCTTCCCTCCGACATCACCACGTAATCACCACTGGTGGAATCAAGTGGGAACTTTCACTCACAAACCATCAACAACATCACCAGCGAGAACCGACCATGCCATCGCCATCACCATCACCAAATACACCACCAAGAAATGAGATGAGAGGAAGAATCAAAAACCATTTCCGAATGGTTAGAAATCACAGTAACACCACCGAACCGCACAAGAAACGCCCTGAATCTGAAGATCCCACATCCACCAACCAAAACGACTGCTTCAGGCACAATGAAACCCACCTCACTCACCTGAGAAAGGCCGGGACCCCAAGCACCACCAACGTAAGAGTGTGACCATCAGACGCTGAGAAGCACACCGTAGGACACCAACAAGATGCCGAGAATGAACCCAGGAGCACTCCGAAGAGTATGCCGTCGACGGGGACCAGTCTTACACCTGCAGGACTGAACCAGCAACCACCGAAGCCCCAAGAGAAACTCCAAAGCACAAGAAGACCACGAAACCATGCGCCGCCGCAGAGAACCTGGCTGACTCACCGAGATCGAGAGGAAACGTCGCACCGTCCGCAGCGAAGGGGCGGCAGAGTCGAGAGGAAAACCCTAACTCGGGAGCCCTTTACGGGTGCATCCGTTTCCAAAAATATAAAATATACCTTCTTAAAAACTAATAAACCATAATGAACCATAATAAACCTTAATAAATCCTAAACATACCCAAATATACCATAATATACGATAATATACCCTAATAAACCCAACTCAATCTTAATAAAACCCTAAAAAAACCTAATAAACCCTAATAAACATTGACACACCATAATAAACCCTAATAAAATCCTAATAACCCGCACCACACCCTAAAAACGCTAATATACCATTAAAAAACCATAAAACCCTCACAAACAATAATATATTTTAATATCACCTAAATATCCTAAAAAATGCTAGTAAACCCTAAAAATACATCTAATAATAGTAATAGTAATAACACACGTGCATGTGCATGGTTTAAATAATAAATAATAACACACATGCATGCGCATATGCCTGCACATTTGCATGTGAATGATAATAAATAATAAATAATAAATAATAATGCATGTGAATTGCATATGTATGTGCATGTGCATTTGAATGATAACAAATAATAAATAATAACGCACATACAAGTGCATGTGCATGTGCATGGTATTAAACAATAAATAATAACCAAGTCCACATGAATGTGAATTTGAATGTGAATGATAATAAATAATAAATAGTAACACATGTGATAATAGAATAACACACGTGCATTGTTTGTGCACACTATTACAAAAATGACCTTTATCAGCACTAGAAAAGTGCATTAAAATTGCAAAAAATTGATGTTAATCGAAGCGAGGATATAGGGGGGACCCTTTTATCAATGCTTAGAAAAGTGCTGATAATGACACCTTTTATCAGTGCTAAAAAAAGCGATGATAAAAGCCCCTTTTTCTGCGATTTTTTTAGCACTGAAAAAAGGGGAATTTTATTAGCCCTTCTAAAAAGCACTGATAAAAGTCAAAAAAATTAATAATATAAAAAAATAAAAAATGTTGGAATCACCTGTTTTGATAATCCCAAATCATGCTTAACCATTGATTATGATGTATTAAAACCTTGCATTAATCTTATTATTCCATGCTTAAACGTATTTTATTCTAAACAGTTCATATTCCTACTCTCATAACTTTACTGTAACAGCTTACAGTAGCATTTACATAAGTTTAGTATTGTTAGCTACCAGTCAGAGTTTTATTTTCAAAGTCATAGTTACAGCTAACTGTCACCTTAAGTTATTGTTGCAATAAGTTCACAGTTACAAGGTTACAGTCGAAGACTAATACAAGCTTACAGTTACGAGTCTACTGCTATCTATTGTCAAAGCTCACAGACGAAGGTCACAGTTACAAGACTTCTGTTCAAAGTTATATCTGCTCAAGTTCACAGTCGAACAAGTCTACAGTTGAAACAAGTCCGCAGACGAATAAGCCTACAGTCATAAGTCTACAGTCAAGGTTACAGTTAGACAGCTTCTGTCTACTAAGTCTACTGATGATCGAAGTCTACAGTTGACAAAGGTTACAGTTCTACAAATTTGATGTTACAAGTCTACAGTTAGAAAGGCTACAGCTACATGGAGTAAAAGCTACTATTTCAAGCCTACAGACAGCAAGCCTCTTGTTGAATTCAGCAGTCAGAAGGAAGTCCACAGTTGGAAGACCACAGTTGAAGTCAACAGTGACATACATTCTCGACTCACTGTTTTAATTTCTTTATTTCCTACATTTAATCTATCTAACGGTCATATCATACATTTTGATGATTTGTAAAATATCTGATAAAGGATGTCGGATGTCAGGAACCCGTACCTCGTACCTGCTGAAAAGAAATCTTTTCTGTCCCCTGTCGGGAGATAAATACGAGAAGACTACGCTGCCCAAAAAGGACGCGAACCAGAGAAGTGCGTGGTGGACGAAATATAACAGAAACACAAGAAGATAAAAACGAGTTCCATCAAGAACACAGAGAAGCATATAGTCAATCAAGTATACTCGAGAAGTGTTCTGTGCATACAAGAAGAACCCTGAAGAACTTCATCGACTACATTCTCACTACCTGTGAACCTGAAGCATACGACACTCTGTTTCTCAAACAGAAACGAGAAGAGGACTCAAACTCTCTTCTGATCGAATACAAGAGCTACACTGAGATCACCAGAACCACTTCTAAACTCTAAATCTCTTGTTCTGTGATTTATTCTACATTTTGAGTAGTGTGTGTTATCTGCTGTATTAAACACACACACTGACTCCTGTACTTTCACTGGAGGATCTGTAAATCCTCAGCAAACCTTTTTGCACCCCATTTCCCACTGTGGATAGTGGTAGAGGTCTTGTGACTTGAACAGCCGGCTGCTGTTGTTTGTTTTCCCACGAAGAACTGTGGTAGAGGTCTTGTGACCTGGACATTGTGTTCACTGTTGTTAACCCCGATCCAGGGTGTGGATCATTCTTATATAAAATTTTGATAGGACTAAGTCTCGGCTTGAGACTGAACCTCTTGGTTAATTCTCTGTGTTTGTAGTTGTACTCTATATCCATACTATACATATTTATTTCTTATTCCGATGCTATTACTTTGAAATATAATCTATCTTCAAAGCTACTTTGATAATTAAATTCGCAAGTGTTTATGTTTGTTATAAATCAGTAAGTTAGTGTCAAAAGTTAATTTAATCATAAGATTAAGTTAACTGAGAATTAATCAATCTTTGAGAAACTAATTGAACCTTTATAATCTATATAAATTCACTACAGTTTAATTTGTTTTTGAAATTGGGGGATTTTAATAGAAATTGATTTTAACAGAAATTTTAATTGGAACTCAATTCACCCCCCTCTTGAGTGTCCACTCCGACCAACATTTGGTATCAGAGGAGTTGTTTATCTCTGTTATACTTGCTCAAAGTTTTATTTTAACCCACTGTTTTTAAAACTGTGATTGTAGTTTTATCTAAAAGATCTTAAATTTCTGTTAGTTCTAAATTTTATCTCTTTAAAACATTTTCTAAAATTTCCTTATGGATAATAGACTAGAAGGTGCTGCTACTAACATGCCACCCTTCTTTAATGGTGCAAATTATGCCCAATGGAAGCTCAAAATGAAAATTCATTTGGAAAGTATGGGTTTTGATATTTGGACTGCTATAGAGTCTCAATACAAGATTCCAGAAACTGAAAGAATAACTTGGGATGAACCTACTAAGGTAGCTTACAATAATAATTGTAAGGTTGTGAATGCTCTCTACTGTGCTCTAGGAGATGAGGAGTTCAATAGAATTTCTGCATGTAAAACTGCTTTTGAAATCTGGGACACCTTAGCTGTTTCTCATGAAGGAACAACTAATGTCAAGGAAATGCGGTTAAATACTTACACTATCAAATATGATAACTTTAAGATGAAAGCTGATGAACCTATTTCTGATATGTATCTCAGGTTTAATGAGATAGTCAACACAATGAGCTCACTCAGAAAGATTGTTCCAGCAAAGGAGCAAATCATGAGATTATTGAGATGTCTGCCTGACAGATGGAGAGGCACATCCGTTTCAATTAGAGAATCCTGTGATATTGGAACTTTGCCTGTCAAGGAGTTAATTGGTAAGCTGATGATGTACGAAGAAGAGCTCAAGGTAAATAAAGAGGAAGATGAGGAACCAAAACGAAAATCTGTAGCTTTTAAGTCTACTGCATCAAAGAGCAAAGACAAGGAGAAAGTGCATATACCAACTGAAAGCTCATCTAGTGAAGACTTAGATTCTGACAGTGATGCCGAGATGGCACAAATAGCAAGGAGATTCAAGAAGTTCTATAGGAAGAAGAAGTTCTTCAGAAAGCCAAACTACAAGGGTAAGTATGATAGACAAGGTAAGTGGAAGAAAGATTGGAAGAAAACTGATAAAGAAGAAGACATAGTTTGCTATGAATGTAAAAGGAAAGGACACATCAAAGCTGACTGTCCTAAGTTAAAATTCAAGAAGAAATATGAGTACAAGGACAAGAATTATAAGAAAGCTATGAAGGCCACTTGGAGTGCTTCAGAAGACAGCACAAGTGAATCAGAGTCCAGTGATTCTGAAATAAATCGTGCTAATATGTGTTTCATGACAAACACATCTGAGGTAACCTTAGACACTCCCACTCTAAATTCTTATTATTCTGAAGGTGAAGCAGAATCTGGTTCTGATTCTGAAAATATGTCTAAAGATGAATTGATTGAATACTGTAATATGCTGGAAGAAACGTGTAATGAACTAAAGGATAAATATAAGTCTTTAAAAAAACAGCATGCTCTTACTGCAAATGTCAAGTCTGCACTTGATGTAGAAAAAGAGAAAAATGTTCAATTATTAAAGGAGAATACAGAACTGAAACTATCTAATGAACAACTTAGAAAGGACTTAGAAACATTCACAAATGGAAAAGATACTCTAACCCAACTGCTAGGAAAGCAAGTTGCACCTAAGTATTCTACTGGCTTGGGATACCAACCTGGACAAAGACAGTTTACTAAAACCCGATTTATTAAGTCTGAAAAAAATCCTGCTAGTTCCAGTTTTGGAAATTCGTATGCCTCAACTGGTTATTTAAATAGTTGTAGATCAAATAAAGTATATCTCTATAAATCTGTTGCATCTATTAATTGTATGGGACCCATAAAACAAATCTGGGTACCTAAATCCTTGATTGCTAACATATCTGGACCCAAGAAAATCTGGGTACCAAAGTCATTTCCTGTCTAATCTGTTTTGTAGGAAATCTGTTTCAAAAGTAATTACAAGAAGGTATGGTACTTAGACAGTGGATGTTCAAGACACATGTCTGGAGACTATTCGTGCTTCAAAAGCTTAATAAAGGTTGATGGAGGATATGTCACTTTTGGTGATAACTCAAAAGCAAAAATCATCGGCTTAGGCCAGATTGGTAACACTGACTCAGTATTAATTTCCAAAGTTTTATTTGTTGATGGACTTAAGTACAACCTACTTAGCATTTCTCAATTGTGTGATTATGGTTTTAATGTCAAGTTTGAAAACAATTCTTGTGATGTTTATAATTCCAAAAATGCTTTAATATTTTCTGCCTTAAGAAATGAAAATGTTTATGCTGTTGACTTAAACACTTTAGCTAAACATAATGTTACTTGCTTAAATGCTTTTCATAAAGTGTCTTGGCTGTGGCATAGGAGATTAGGACACTGCAACATTCACTCACTTAGAAAACTCTCTAAGAAACACCTAGTTAGAGACCTACCTAAGCTTGAATTCCCAAATGACAAAGTGTGTAATCCCTGCCAAAAGGGAAAACAACACAAGGTTTCTTTTAAACCAATGAAAGAAGTTTCAACTTCTCAACCACTTGAACTGGTTCACATGGATTTGTTTGGACCATCAAGAATTTCATGTCTAAATGGGAAGCACTATGTTTATGTTCTTGTAGATGACTTTTCTAGATATACTTGGGTATACTTTCTAGCTCACAAAAGTGAATCCTGCTCTTCCTTTGTTAAATACTCTAAGTCTGTAGAAAATCTTAGTGGACTTAAGATTAAGACCTTGAGGAGTGATCATGGTCGTGAGTTTGAGAATCAAGAATTTGAATCTTACTGCTCACTCAATGGCTATGCTCATAACTTTTCTTCCCCCAGCACACCCCAACAGAATGGTGTAGTAGAAAGAAGAAACAGAACCCTGCAAGAAATTGCTAGAACCATGCTCAATGAATATGACCTGCCAATTTACTTTTGGGCTGAAGCTGTAAATACAGCCTGCTATGCTATTAATAGAGTCTTGATTAGACCGGTTCTTAAGAAAACCCCTTATGATTTGTGGAATAATAGGAAGCCTAAGGTTAATTACTTTAGAGTTTTTGGTTGCAAAGTCTTTATTCTGAATACCAAAGATAATCTTGATAAATTTGCTCCAAAAAGTGATGAAGGAATTTTCCTGGGTTACTCTATGTCTAGTAAAGCCTATAGAGTTTTCAATAAGAAAACCAAATGTGTGGAAGAATCTGTTCACATCAAGTTTGATGAGACTGATCCACATGAGTCTAAAACTTCTCTTGAAGATGTTGAAGAAGATTTATCTGTTCTGGACCTAAATGACAAATCTAAAGAACCTGTAATAAAAACATCCAGTTCTGGACTTTTTCCAGAATCTTCCTCTGTGGAACCCGAACCTATAAATGAACCTGAAATCTCTAGTCCAACCTTTACCAAATCAACTAGGATTCTAAAGAATCATCCTTTAGATGCTGTTGTTGGTAATCTTGATAGAGGAACACAAACTAGAGCTTCTCTAAGAAATCAGGTTGAACATCAAGCTTTTCTTTCACAGCTTGAACCCAAAAATGTCAATGATGCTATCAGTGATGAATTCTGGGTAATGGCTATGCAAGAAGAACTAAATCAGTTTGAAAGAAACAAAGTTTGGGAATTAGTGGAAAGACCTAAAGACACTCTTACCATAGGCACTAAATGGGTTTTTAGAAACAAAGTTGATGAGTTTGGTAATATAATCAGAAACAAAGCTAGTCTAGTTGCACAAGGGTATAGTCAGGAAGAAGGAATAGACTATGAGGAAACCTTCGCACCCGTGGCTAGACTAGAGGCCATTAGGATATTACTTGCTTATGCTGCTCATCTGAATTTCAAACTATATCAAATGGATGTTAAAAGTGCTTTTCTAAATGGATATATAATTGAGGATGTATTTGTGGAACAACCTCCTGGTTTTACAAATCCCCATTTTTCTAATCATGTTTTTAAACTATCTAAAGCTTTATACGGTTTAAAGCAAGCTCCAAGAGCTTGGTATGATAGGATCAGCTCTTTTCTTATTTCGAAAGGATTTACTAAAGGGATAGCTGATCCTACTCTTTTTATTAAATGGATTTCTAAAGATGTCTTAATAGTACAAATTTATGTGGATGATATTATTTTTGGATCTTCTAAAAATTCTTTATGTGTTGATTTTTAAAAAATAATGCAAAATGAGTTTGAAATGAGTTTAATGGGAGAACTCAAATTTTTCCTTGGATTTCAGATCTTTCAAAATAAAAATGGTATTATTTTGTACCAAAGTAAATATATTAAAGATCTTCTAAAACGTTTTTCTTTTGATGGCACCAAAGGCAGTGACACACCTATGAGCACCACTTGCAAGTTGGACAGTGATGAAACTGGTGAACCAGTGGATCAAACCAATTACAGAGGTATGATAGGTAGTCTACTGTACCTTACTGCCAGTAGACCTGACATCATGTTCAGTGTATGCATGTGTGCTCGGTTTCAAGCCAATCCAAAAGAGTCTCATTTGACTGCTGTTAAAAGGATTTTCAAATATCTAAAACATACTCCCAATTTGGGATTATTTTATCCAAAAGGACAATCATTTGATTTATTAAGTTATTCTGATGCTGATTTTGCTGGCTGCAAGTTAGATAGAAAGAGCACCTCTAGAACATGTCACATTTTAGGCAAGTCACTAGTATCTTGGTGTAGTAAGAAGAAAAATTCTGTTGCATTGTCTACTGCCGAAGCTGAGTATATAGCTGCTGGTAGCTGTTGTGCACAAATCTTGTGGATGAAACACACTTTACTAGACTATGGATATCAATTCAAACATGTCTCTATAAGGTGTGACAATACAAGTGCTATTAACATTTCTAAAAATCCAGTATCTCATGCTAGGACAAAACATATTGATGTGAGACATCACTTTCTGAGGGATCATTATCAAAAAGGTGATATCACTCTTGAGTTCATTGGCACTGAACATCAGTTAGCTGATATTTTTACAAAGCCTTTGAATTCTAAGAGATTAAGTTACATCAAACATGAGTTAGGTATGATTAATTATAGCACAGTTGAAACCTCACAGTTGAAACCGCACAGTTGAAACCTCACAGTTGAAACCTCACAGTTGAAACCTCACAGTTGAAACCTCACAGTTGAAACCTCACAGTTAGAACCTCATAGTTAGAACCTCACAGTTGAAACCTCACAGTTAAACCTCACAGTTGAAACCTCACAGTTAGACCTCACCGGTGTACCTCACTGTTACATCTCTCTGTAGGCTGTTTCGCTGTTTAACCTTATTTTATTTTGCGGGAATTCGAACCGTTTCTTTTCTTTATTCTTTTATTCCTAAATCCCTAAATGATAAAAATTGAGAACATCGAACATATCTCAATCCACTCATCTCGACCCTTGCTCTCTCTCAAGCCCTAAACCCTAAACCTTCAACCGAACCTCGAAACCTCATTCAGTTCCAATGGCCAGAACAAAGCGACCCCCGACTGTCAATGAAGATGCACCAATGCCAAAGAGGACTCAAGTCGAATCCAGTGGCACCGGGAACGCCTCGATAAGACCTGTCAATCCACATCTGACTAAGAGAGAAATAGTTGCTGAGAAGGAGCTAAGTGAAGAGTGGATTTTATCGAGCAGATCATTAGTACTGGCAGTGCTTAATGAGCAAGGATGGACCGAATGCTTCGCAAACAATAATGGACCGTACTACCCGAAGGTGGTGAAGGAATTCTATGAATATCTACAGTTCGAGGAAGAGGTTGATCTGCATAGACTGGTATCTAGAGTAAACGGCAATGAAGTCAGTTTTTCATCAGTTGAATGGGATACATGTTTAAGAGTTCCTCATGAGGGTATTTACAACTACTATTCTGGAGCGGCTCCTCCAAATAGTAGAATCTTTGATCATGAGACAGCTCTGGAAGAACTGACAGGCAATGGCACAGTAAGAAAGGTTATTGCTGCTGAAATGAATGGAGAGGACAGGCTTCTGTTTAAGTTTATTCAGCATGTACTGAGTCCTAGAAGAGGAGATTTTGCAACTCTGAAGCACCAGGATATTTACTTGATGTACTTATTAAAACATGGAAGGAAGATCAACCTTTGTAGGTTGCTGATGGCTCAGATGGAGGACATGATAAAGGCAAGCTCAAAATCAAGTGCCTTGTTTCATGCTAAACTCATTTCGATTATGTTGAAAGTGAAAGGTGCAGCTGGAAGTCAGGAAGAGTTGATAGTGGCAAAGAACAGTGTATGTATCTCGAAAGTAATCTGCAAATTCATGAATATCAGTTGGAATCCCTGGAAGAAATCATGGGTGAATGATGAGGAGAGAATCTATGAGAAATTTAGCCCTTCTACTCATCCCTCTAGACCGAGAGATAGGAGAGATCCAGGCTTAAAGCCTGATGAGCCTGAACCTGTATACTCAGATGATGAACAGACTGCAGTAGTTGGTGACTCTGCAAGAGAGAACACCCCAATTGATAAAGGGAGTGATCCTGATACTACTCACAGTCCTGTCAGGACAGTGACGTTTGGAGCAGCAAGCCCTCCAAAAGAACTACCTAGTAGAGAACCTGTTCTAAGAGACAGTGAGACTGAGTCTACAGAAGAAGAAGAAGAAGAATCTCAATATTTTGTCAAGGACACCTCTGATGAGGATGATACAGTCGAAGAAAAAGAGGCTTGAGCTTTAAATGAAAATCAAGAAACTGTTGCAGAAGATAAAGAGGAGATCAGTGGTGAAGAAACAAAAGAACTCAGTATGAGCCCTCTGATAGGGTATACAGACAAGTCAGTGTCTGACCAGGAAGCAGGAGTGGTCTCTACTACTGTTGTCATGGAAGTGGTTGATGACCCAACAGAGAGGAAGGCTAACCTCACTGCTGAACCTACAGAGGAAGCAAATATGGAACCTGCTAGAGCTACAGAATAGAACTTAGAGTTACCCAGAGTTGATCAGATAGTAGAAAGTGTTCAGAAAGGACCTCCAAGTGATGGGGAGCGTTTTGGTTCAGTCTCTGTAATGTTTGATATAGAAGGATGGACCTCAGATCCAGGATACATGGTGTTAGGACTCAATTATGAGGATTCAGATGAGGAAAACCAACCACCAAGAAATCCAGTCATCCTACCTAACAGCTCTCCAGTGTTAGAAACTGAAAGATTGGCCACCAAGGAAGACCTTGAATCCTTAAAGAATGAAATGAAGGAGACCATCAGACAATCCGTTGCTGAATTGAAAACCAGTCTTTTTGATGAGCTGAAAAATGTGGAACAATCCTTAGAATTATCTCTAGGATGTGTTGTGGGAAGTCCAATCAAAGAAGTGATGGATGAAATGAAAGTGTGCCACACTCAAATTGAAAGCTGGACTGGAGCGGTAGTGGCCCTCAGACAATCAGTTGCTTCTTTAACTGCCCTGAGCAGTTCTCAGACACAAGTGGCCAGTGAGATTCGATATATCAAAGAAGTGGTCAAGCAGTTTGTGGAAGTATTTGAGGGTTTCAAGAAATCAGTAAAAGAACACTTTAGCAATCAGGATGATGTCATTCAGAAAGTGATTGGAAATCTGACTCAGTCTTTCAAGGAGACAGTGGCATTCTCAGTCAAGTCCCTTTCTTCATCTAGCTCTCCTGTGGACCTTGAGCAGTTTAGAAGCCTGCTCAGAGAAGAGCTTACTCAGGCCCGTGCAAATGACACATCAGACCTACAGATCCTTGCTACTACAAGAGAAGTCAGTGGATTTGTTCGTGAGCACCTGCAGGCTGCTACTGCTTCTCAGGAGGCCATCAAAAGTAAAGTGGATTATTACTTTGATCGGATTTTCACCAAGCATCAGTTGAACAATCACTTCAAGCTCATGCTAGAAACTATGAAGCTGCCTCCTGTAACTCAAGCTTTCAAAGAACAAGTTAGCAAGCTACGAGAGTTGACCCCGGCTTTGGATAAATTCTTGGAAAACAATGATGACTTCTTATCTGCCATGGACAGAGGAGGAAACATCATCATGGATTTCAGGAATCTGCTCCTACCTTTTCTTCATGTGGACTGCACACCTGTTATAGTTCCTCCTGCCCTACCTGTCTCCAACCCCAGTGGTTCTTCAGTAATGTCACCTGCTGATGCCCTCAGAAGCCTTAGACCACTAATACCTCGGCAAGCTACTCACTATATGCCTGCACATTTGCATGTGAATGATAATAAATAATAAATAATAAATAATAATGCATGTGAATTGCATATGTATGTGCATGTGCGTTTGAATGATAACAAATAATAAATAATAACGCACATACAAGTGCATGTGCATGTGCATGGTATTAAACAATAAATAATAACCAAGTCCACATGAATGTGAATTTGAATGTGAATGATAATAAATAATAAATAGTAACACATGTGATAATAGAATAACACACATGCATTGTTTGTGCACACTATTACAAAAATGACCTTTATCAGCATTAGAAAAGTGCATTAAAATTGCAAAAAAGTGATGTTAATCGAAGCGAGGATATAGGGGGGACCCTTTTATCAATGCTTAGAAAAGTGCTGATAATGACACCTTTTATCAGTGCTAAAAAAAGCGATGATAAAAGCCCCTTTTTCTGCGATTTTTTTAGCACTGAAAAAAGGGGAATTTTATTAGCCCTTCTAAAAAGCACTGATAAAAGTCAAAAAAATTAATAATATAAAAAAATAAAAAATGTTGGAATCACCTGTTTTGATAATCCCAAATCATGCTTAACCATTGATTATGATGTATTAAAACCTTGCATTAATCTTATTATTCCATGCTTAAACGTATTTTATTCTAAACAGTTCATATTCCTACTCTCATAACTTTACTGTAACAGCTTACAGTAGCATTTACATAAGTTTAGTATTGTTAGCTACCAGTCAGAGTTTTATTTTCAAAGTCACAGTTACAGCTAACTGTCACCTTAAGTTATTGTTGCAATAAGTTCACAGTTACAAGGTTACAGTCGAAGACTAATACAAGCTTACAGTTACGAGTCTACTGCTATCTATTGTCAAAGCTCACAGACGAAGGTCACAGTTACAAGACTTCTGTTCAAAGTTATATCTGCTCAAGTTCACATTCGAACAAGTCTACAGTTGAAACAAGTCCGCAGACGAACAAGCCTACAGTCATAAGTCTACAGTCAAGGTTACAGTTAGACAGCTTCTGTCTACTAAGTCTACTGATGATCGAAGTCTACAGTTGACAAAGGTTACAGTTCTACAAATTTGATGTTACAAGTCTATAGTTAGAAAGGCTACAGCTACATGGAGTAAAAGCTACTATTGCAAGCCTACAGACAGCAAGCCTCTTGTTGAAGTCAGCAGTCAGAAGGAAGTCCACAGTTGGAAGACCACAGTTGAAGTCAACAGTGACATACATTCTCGACTCACTGTTTTAATATCTTTATTTCCTACATTTAATCTATCTAACGGTCATATCATACATTTTGATGATTTGTCAAATATCTGATAAAGGTTGTCGGATGTCAGGAACCCGTACCTCGTACCTGCTGAAAAGAAATCTTTTCTGTCCCCTGTCGGGAGATAAATACGAGAAGACTACGCTGCCCAAAAAGGACGCGAACCAGAGAAGTGCGTGGTGGACGAAATATACCAGAAACACAAGAAGATAAAAACGAGTTCCATCAAGAACACAGAGAAGCATATAGTCAATCAAGTATACTCGAGAAGTGTTCTGTGCATACAAGAAGAACCCTGAAGAACTTCATCGACTACATTCTCACTACCTGTGAACCTGAAGCATACGACACTCTGTTTCTCAAACAGAAACGAGAAGAGGACTCAAACTCTCTTCTGATCGAATACAAGAGCTACACTGAGATCACCAGAACCACTTCTAAACTCTACATCTCTTGTTCTGTGATTTATTCTACATTTTGAGCAGTGTGTGTTATCTGCTGTATTAAACACACACACTGACTCCTGTACTTTCACTGGAGGATCTGTAAATCCTCAGCAAACCTTTTCGCACCCCATTTCCCACTGTGGATAGTGGTAGAGGTCTTGTGACTTGAACAGCTGGCTGCTGTTGTTTGTTTTCCCACGAAGAACTGTGGTAGAGGTCTTGTGACCTGGACAGTGTGTTCACTGTTGTTAACCCCGATCCAGGGTGTGGATCATTCTTATATAAAATTTTGAGAGGACTAAGTCTCGGCTTGAGACTGAACCTCTTGGTTAATTCTCTGTGTTTGTAGTTGTACTCTATATCCATACTATACATATTTATTTCTTATTCCACTGCTATTACTTTGAAATATAATCTATCTTCAAAGCTACTTTGATAATTAAATTCGCAAGTGTTTATGTTTGTTATAAATCAGTAAGTTAGTGTCAAAAGTTAATTTAATCATAAGATTAAGTTAACTGAGAATTAATCAATCTTTGAGAAACTAATTGAACCTTTATAATCTATATAAATTCACTACAGTTTAATTTGTTTTTGAAATTGGGGGATTTTAATAGAAATTGATTTTAACAGAAATTTTAATTGGAACTCAATTCACCCCCCTCTTGAGTGTCCACTCCGACCAACAAAAAATATTTATATTAAGCGGGGGGAGAGAGATTTTAAGAGAGCTTGACCCCCCTCCCCCCATGAGCGCTAGGAGGACCCCCCTCAATCTCTTCCGCGTGCTGGCCTTCCCGCGCTTCCCCCACACGCGCACACCTCCTTGCTTCCACCCGAACTCGAACCCGTGACCTCCCCCCTTGCGTGCCTGTACCTTTACCACTAATCTATTTCTTTTTTTCTCTATTTTATGATATATCTATTTATTTATATATATAATTATATTTATTCGTATATTAATATCAATTCATATTAATATAAATATTTTTAGTTATATTAATACATATATATTTATTCATATAATAGTATATAAATATTAATTCTTATAATACCCAACAAGTCGGTCAGAGGTAAGAGCCTCTGACCATATATAAAATAAAAAGAAAAATAGTACAGTCATACAGTCATCTAGTCATCAAAATCCAAGACTAGAGCCAACCAGACAAAAAGCAACTACATATCATAGTAACCATAGTCCTCACCATATCCATAAACATCCTCCACAGTATCTCATTCCCACTCCGAGTTTGTTTTATATTGCTTCAACACCATGGAATAATTCCTTCTAAGAACCATTTGCTCCACCACGATTTTCGCCTTACATGGCGGTTTGTTGATGTGACTCTTATTAGCGGCATGGATATCCCCTCTTTCCTTCCTAGACGATGACCTGGTCAATACTGGCTTTGGTAGGTACGAGTAGTCCATCCGTGGAATCCTCTTTGGTGGATCAGTCATGGCACCTTCACTTTCAGACATCTTCATTCGTCAACCTTGAACAATATCACTATATGACTTTCTGGCGGCACCTCCACCATTTTCTTTATCACTATCAGAGATATTCCCCCATTTATCAGTGATATTCACAGAAACCAAACTCTTGCAGCCAACATCATTCTTCCCAAAGACGTCATCTAAGGTTTTCAGAGACTCTACTCTAGTCTGAGAGAGCCTATTCTGATCAATCACAATAAGGAAATGAGGGTTAATTTCACCGACAATAGCACCAAGTGATTCCTTTCTTGGGATATCCACTGCAACACATTCCTGATTATTAAGACCCTCGAAATCCTTCGGATCAACCATCACAGTGAGTGACTCCTCTTTCTCCAGCCCTGCAAATATATTACCACAAGAGGCCCAACCAGCTGGGGTAAGATTTTCCTTATCAATTCTGCCTCCTTCATCCCTCATATTGTCAGAGATCGACTTCACTTGGCATGAATTAACAACATCCTCCATCAAAGGCAGACCTCTAGCACTAAGATCACTTTTGAGATGGTCAAAAACCTTGCTTCACAGTGGGATGCAGGGGCTCTCGCACCTCATTCACTGCACAAGAACGCATATTCACCTCGATGCATGTATCTTGCAATTCCCCCCACTCCATGTTTGAAACATTTAGTGCATCATCAAGGCAAGGACTCCCCATGTGATTACCCGAGTCAGCAATATTTCCAGCAACCAACACATTCCACATCCCTGTCCTCGGCCACACCCCCTCACACATTCAAAGGGTCTGCTGGAACACCCATAGTAGGAGTGGGAGCCGATCCAGAAGCATCTCCACTAAGAACTCCTCATGCCTTCATCTCCTGGGAGAGCCCATCCTTTCCTCCTCTGTGAGAAACCAAATCAGAATGACCAAGTCTAGAGCATTGCACACAGTACTGCATCTAAGACTCGAAGAGGACTTCTTGATGGCAATGGAATTCCTTATTATCTGTGATCCAGAAATGATTCGTCGGTGATCTTGAGACATCAACCTCCACGCAGATCCGCGGACAGATCAGGTGACACACAGACTCGGTTCAGTGGTCAGAACATAAATAGCATCCAATCATGTTTCCGATTGCACAAAGGATAGATGGATTTTGGAAGGACAAAGGTAATCCAGGGAGACTTACCCATGTCGCGATTGTCGATGGATCCCGCCGCATATGGAAATCAAAGCTCCAACAAAAGAGGTAAAAGGAGAAACCCTTGCATCTTCAAGGGGCCCTGGACTAGGAAATAATCAAATCCTCCTCTGACCCAAATCAGATCATGATATGATGCCGATCAAGCAGACCGACAACTGCGTGTTCCTGAAGCTCCCAATAATCAAAGACAAATCGCTTGAACTCATCAACCGATGGGCGCTGAGGACAAAAACGGGCGACAAGGGTGAGCTTGCACAGGTCCGCGACACCATTAATCTCCACTGAGAGAAGGGAATGATTTGGTGCCTCCTGGAAAAGATCTGGAACCTTCGGGGCGAGATGGATCCTCATAAAAGGAAGGTGCAAAACCGAACAAGAACATGGCGAGAGAGGCCTACCCTACTCATGCAGAATCGATCGCGCAACTCCCCCGTCCGATTGAGAGGGGGGAGCAGAATGAGGATGCATCAAATATATGTGTTTTTTATGTGTGCTTATAAATAAATAAATACGTAAATATAAACAACACACACACACAGACACACACACACAAACACATATATATTTACGAATAAATACAAATATATGTGTATTTTAAAAGGCATAGAATGTTAAAATGACTATAAATTCTAATCTAGAAGCTCGTTTCAACTCCACAACCAGTCCAATAGGAGAAAATGAAACAATCTTCAATATGATATGTCGTATGGGCCTAACAGACATCCGAATCAGAAGTTATAATTGTTTTAATGTTTACAAGTCGAGGTATCACGACTAAAGCCACTAAGAAGTCTACATAAACCATATCAATTGTTACAAAAATCCAAAAAATGCTACAAAACCCACAAAACGAAATAAAACCCCAAAAATGCAAAAATTGCCCTAACAAAGCATAAAAAATCCAAACACACCCATAAAACCCAAAAAACCGCATAAAACTCCAAACAACTCAAACAAACTATAACAAACCCTAAAAACCCTAACAAAACCTAAAAACCCTAAAAACCACTAATAACCCTTAAGAACCAATAATAAACCTTAATAACCCCTAAAACACACTATTAAACCCTAAAAACCCTAATAAACACTAATAAATTGTAATAACCTATAATAAACCCGAAAAAACTCTATTAGACCCTAACAAACACTAGAAAATCACCAAAATCCCTAATATAAAATAAAAAACACTATTAAACCATAATAAACCCTAATAATCACTAAAAAACCTACCAAACCCGAAAAAACGCTATAAAAACCTCCAAATAATAGCCTAAAAACCCTATAACCCACTAATAAACCCTAACAAACCATAATAACCCCAAAATAAATCGTAACAAACCCTAACAACCCCAAATAAATCATAACAAATCATTAAAACACCAAATAAATTGTAACAAACTGAAACAAACCATAGCAAACCCCTAATGAACCTCAACAAACCCTAACAAAGCATAATAAACCATAATAAATCTTAATAAACCCAAATATACGTTACTAAACCCTAATATATAAAATAACACCTAATAAACCGTAATAAATCCTAAATAACACTAAAAATGATGATAAACCCTCGAAAAATCTATTAATTCCTACAAAATCCTAATAAAACCCTAATATACAATAAAAACTCTAATAAACTATAACAAATACTAAATAACACTAATAAAACCGAAATAACCCCAATAAACCCTAAAGAACCATATTAGACTCTAAAGAATGCTAAAAATCCATAAAGAACCCAAAAACAAAATGCTAAAACAAATTATATAAACCCTAAAAACCAATACGATACCCAAAAAAACCCTAAAACACACTAAAAACCCTAACAAACCCTATCAATCCCAAAAAAACAAATAAACCCATAACCCCCCCCCCCCCCAAATACCATTAAAAAGCCATCAGATACCATGAAAACAATAAACACCCAATAAAAACCCTTAAAACCCCTAAAAACACTAAAAACCATAAACAACCATTAAAACCCTAAAAGGCTTCAAATAGATACATAAAACCTAAAAACGTTACATAAACCCTAAAAAATGCAACAAAACCCCTAAAAACGCAACATAAACCAAAAAACAAAAAACAAAACCAAAAAATGCTACATAAACCCTAAAAACACTACATAAACCCTAGAACTATAACATAATCCCTAAAAAACACAACATAATCCTTAAAATATGAAACATAAACAATAAAAAAAATACATAAAACCTAAAAACACAATATAAACCCTAAAAACACTCCATGAACCCTAAAAACATTACATAAACCCTAAAAAATGTGACATAAACGCTACATCACCCCTAAAAACAATACATAAAGCTAGAAAACGCAACATCAACATTAAAAATTCTACATAAAACCCAAACCCTAAACATGCTACATAAACCCTAAAAATGTTACATAAACCATAAAATTGATACATAAAAACTAAACTGCTAACCAAACCCTAAAAATGCTACAAAAACACTAAAAATACTACAAAAACTCTAACAACGCTACACAAATCCTAAAATTTTCTACAAACAACCTAAAGATGCTTTAGAACCCTTAAAAATATTAAACCCTAATATATCATAATATAAAAAAATTAAAACCCCAATAAATCCTTAATAAACTCTAATAATGCCTAAAAACAACTTATAATCCCTCAAATCATAAGAAAATCTACTCAACCCTAATAAAACCCCAAAAATACCTAATAAACCCTAATAAATGATAATAAAACCTAATAAACCCTAAAAACATGTTAAGAAAACCTGAAAAACCCTAACCAACCCTAATAGGCACTAATAAACACTAATAAACCCTAATAAACCCCCAAAAAACCCTAAAAACTCTAATAAACAATAAATAAAGCCAAATATAACCTACTCAACCCTAACAAACTGTAACACACCATAATAACCCCTAATACAACCCTACAAAACCCTAATAAAGAAAAAATTGATAGTATACCATAAATAATCCCTATAAACCCAAATAAACTCTAATATAACTTAATAAACCCTAAAAACGCTCACAAACAAGAAAAAATGTTCAAAAATAATAAGAATGTGCTATATCACCTAAAAAGACCCAAAACATTAATATAACCTAATGAAGACAAAAACGCTAATATACCTTAAAAATCCCTAAAAACCCTAATAAACCACAATAAACTCTAATATAACCAATGAAACCCTAAAACACTAACAAACAAAAACAAAACTTTCACAGATAATAAAAATAGTCTATATTATCTATAAAGACCTTACACACACTGATAAAACATAATAAAACAAAAAAAAATTAATAAACCCCCATAAAACCCTAAAAATCCCTAATAAATTCTAATAAAAATGAATAAACCTTTATAAAACCCTAATATAACCCTAAAAATACCTTCTCAACCCTAACAAACATTTACACACCATAAAAAAACCAAATAAAACCCAAATAAAACCCAATAAACAAAAAAACGCAAACAAACCAATAAAAAGCCCTAGAAACCCTAATAAACAATAATAAATTCAAATAAAAGCTAACAAACAATTAAAAATGCTCACAAACACTAAGAACACACTAATAAAACCTAAAAAGTCAAAACAACCCCTCATATATATTAACAAAAACTAAAAAACACTAATATACCCTAATAAAAACAGTATCAAACCCTAGTAAACCCTAAAAATCCCTAACAAACCCTAATAAACCATACTTAACCCTAATAAACCCTAATAAAACCTTAAAGATACCGAATAAACCCTAATTAAACCCAAAAAATACCTATTCAACCCTAATATACCTTAACACAGTATAATAAACCATAATAAACCCCACTAAACCCTAAAAACGCAAATATATCATTACAAAGCCCTAAAACCCCTAATAAACGCTAATAAGACCTAACAAAGCTAAAAAGTGCTAATAAACCCGAATAAACACTACTGAACACTAAAACACCCTAATATACCCTCTTAAAAATTAATAAACCATAGTGAACCATAATAAACCCTAATAAATCCTAAACATACCCAAATATACCACAATATACCATAATATTCCCTAATAAACCCAACTTGATCCTAATAAAACCCTAAAAATACCTAATAAATCCTAATAAACCTTAACACAACATAATAAACCCTATTAAAATCTTAACAACCCCCACCAAACCCTAAAAATGCTAATATACCATTAAAAACCCCTAAAACCCTAACAAACCATAATAAATGTTAATAACACCTAAAAATCCTAAAAAATGACAGTAAAACCTAAAATTACCTCTAATAATAATAGTAGTAATAACGCATACGTATGTGCATATGCTTGTGCACGGTTTATATAATAAATCATAATGTACGTGCATGTGAATATGCATGCGCATTTTCATGTGAATGATAATAAATAATAAATTATAAATAATAATGTGTGTGAATTTCATGTGTATGCACATATGCATGTGAATGATAATAAATAATAAATAATAACACATATCCAAGTCCATGTGCATGTGCATTTGCATGTGCATGTGAATGTGCATGGTAATAAACAATAAATAATAACAAAGTCCACATGAATGTGCATTTCCATGTGAACGACAATAAATAATAAATAATAACACATGTGATAAGAGAATAACGCAAGTGCATTGCATTTTCATGTTCATGGTAATAAATAATATATAATAACGCACATGTATGTGCATTTACATGTTATGATAATGATAATGACGCATGCACGTGCTTTGTAATAAATAATAAATAACAACGCTCATGCATGTTCATTTGTATTTGATGCTACAAACAAAAATAATAATAATAGAATAACGCAAGTGTGTTGCATGTGCACGTTCATAGTAGTAAATAGTAAATAAATAATAGAAAATAAGAATGCATGTGCATGTGCATGTGCATTTACATTTGATAATAATACTAATTTTAATAATAATAATAATAATAATAATAATGCATGCACGTGAATGGTAATAAAAAATAAATAACAACACACATGCATGTGGATTTGCATGTGATAATGATACTAATAATGATAATGATAATGATAATAATAATAATAATAATAATAATAATAGTAATAACTATGATAGTAATAATAATAATAAAATAATAATACAAGTGCATTGCATATGCATGTGCATGGTAATAAATAATAAATAATAATGCACGTGAATCTACATTTGCATGTGATGATAATAATAAAAACAACAGTAGTAGTAGTAGTGATAATAGCAGTAGTACCAATGAATGTGATAATAGAATATTGGAAGTGCATTACGTGTGCACGTGCATGGTAATAAATAAGAACGTGCGTGCATTGCTTTTGCATGTGATGATGATGACGATGATAATAATAATAATAATAATAATAATAATAATAATAATAACGCATGTGATAATAGAATAACGCCCATGCATTGAATGTGCGTGTTTATGTATTTGCATGTACATTTGCATGTGTATTTTCATGTGATGATAATAAAAACAACAACAACAACAACAAAAAAAACCACAATAATAATAATAAAAATAAGAATAACAACATGTGTGATAATAAAATAACATGTGTGCATTGCATGTGCATGGGCATGGTAATGAAAAATTAATAATAATGAATGTGCATGTTAATGTGCATTTGCATGAGATGATAATAATAAAAATAATAATAATAACAGTAACGATAATAATAATAATAATGACAATGCATGTGATAATAGAATAACGCACGTGCATTGAATGTGTAGTGCAAGATAATAAATAATAACTCATAGCGCATGTGATGATAATAATAAAAATAATAGTAATATTAATAATAATGGCACATGTGATAATAGAATAACGCACATGTATTGAATGTGCATGTGTATGGTAATAAATAATAACGCACGTTCATTTTCATTTTCATTTGATGATAATAACAATAATAACAATAATAGTTATAATAACAATTGTAATGCCCCGAACTTAGATACCAAGAGTCGGTGCATCATTTTAATACATTGGGATGATTACAAGGAATCACGTCCCGAAGGACCGATCGGTTTAGCTGTCTTGGATAATAGATTACATACATGAATGTTACATTACACTTTATAATATAGAAAACAAAATAAATAATCCTTTATGAACGCCATTATTCCCTTAGCTTAACCCTGCATATCAATCACAATACACTTCTTGGAATCCTGGGAAAAATAAAACATAGAAAGGGGTGAGCTCAGATGCTCAGTAAGGATAACAATATAGAGGAAACATTCATAAATAAACATAAAACTTTAAGGCAATGTATAAATAAAACAAAATCCTTTTAAACTTGAACTTCAGCATAATATGGAATAAATAAAATGAAATAATGTCATTTAGTTATTCTCATGGATATTCTACTAATCGAATAATCACATGAAATATCAATAACCACCTTCATAGTGAAGGAAATGCATAATGTCGAACTTTAATTTCAGTGTCAAGGCCTCATGCCAAAACCTAAGGGATAACTGTAACCAGAACCCAACCCGCAGAGCCTCTATAGCCGGACTCCATCCTGGAGAGCCTCTGTAACCGGACTCCAACTGGGAGTGCCTCTAATAACCAGACACCAACCCGGAGTGCCTCTAATAACTGGACAACAACCCGGAGTGCCTCTAATAACTGGACACCAACCCGGAGGGTCTACTGTAACTGGACCCCAACCTGGAGGGCTTACTTTTACTGGTCCCCAACCTGGAACATACTAGTCAAACACATTCATCTTAAGAAGAGAATGAAATATTACATAAACATTCGTATTAAAACTAGCATATGAAATGCCAAAACATTAATCATAAACCATTAATGGCATTAAAATAACTCATTCATAGTCAAACATATCACAAAACCTTAAATACCATATGGAAGATTTGTATCATAATAAATCAACATCAAACAAGAGTAAAATTTATCAAAGGATGTTGACATAGATGAAATCAGAACTATTTGAGTGAAATATCCCTTTTTTGAAATAATTTAAAAGTCACATAATTATATAGAAAACCTTTATTTTGAAAATATCTTTAAAAGCTTGTGAAGGAAGCTTAAAAGGTGTAATAATGGCAGAGAATAACCGCACCCACCGTATAAGTTAAAAAAACATTTTTACCTTAATTTTTTCAAAAAGGTTAAAAAGTAACTTGTTTCGAAAACGATGGAAAGATTCCTTTCAAAACATATAAAGTCAAAAAAGGGTATAAATGAATTTAACCCATTGTCTATTAAATAGTAAAAATGTTTTGAAAGACATTTTAAAAAACATGGATGTTGATGATAAAGAGGTCCCAGTAGATACTTATGTAAAAACAACCTCGGATAATAAAGAGATTGTGCAATTAAACCTTACCAATTGGGTAACTTATGAAACATACACCCCTTGAAAGAGGTATCATACAATGAATATGTTAATACACATAAATTAATGTGTATTTTACAAAGAATACAATTATGGGCAGTACATACACCACACAAAATGTAATAGTGGAAATATGGCATGAATCTCACAGGAATAAAGCGTGAGATGAAAACCCCTTACCTTGTACTTTTCCCTGATAGAGTGTAGGTTAACCTCCTTTAATTTGGGTAACTCCCTTTGATTTGAACCAAAAAAGACCCTTGAAGTTCCTTCTGCCTAATTTAAGGCTTCTGAGAGGAGGAGAGGGATGTAGGGAGCTTAATTGGGCCGAGGATGGATGATCCAAAAGGCTTGAGAGGTGTGAGGAATTGGTTAGAAGTGGAGTCCTTTTATAAGGGGGAGGAGGGGCTCTTTAGGAATATCTAGAAATATTATTTTATAATAAATTCATATTCAGTTTCTAATGGTTACATGGTGGATTATTTAAATGTCAAGGTGGGGATGGGTCATAAACCACCCAACCAATAGAATTTAGATAGGTTTCGGTCATTATATTAACCTTATCTTTTAGTTTTTACTCTTAGTTAATTAGTTTGACACTTACCATGTCACTTTGTATTTTTATATTATATAGTTAATAAACATACTATATACCTCCAAGAGACCCCCAAGTGGTCCATTAGTGATACACCTATCATGATTGAAGTCTCTTGGACGAACCTTAGAGTTTTAGGAATATAATATAAATTAATAATATAATATTTGTTTTAAAAACTCATTTATGTCAATTTTGACACTACTGAATAATTGATTTTTGTTAAAGTCGTAACAACTTTATTAATTAAAAACAAATTCATTTAAGCAATACTATCATGTCATATTAACCATTAAAATTCTTTTATGTCATCAAAACATTCAAATTATATTTATTTTAACATTTATAATATCAATTATTTGATTCTTTCATTAATAAGGAAAATACTGCATCATTATTATGTCATATATATTTTTACTTTTTCAATGTATAAAAATTATAAATAAAATACCATTATATAGGAAATCGTTTTATATTTCTAATTAATATTTATAATAAAAATATAACATATATAACCCTAAGTAAAAATTGTTATTATAAAAGATATAAGCTTGTGTCATTTTTGTATTCACTTTAACTTAATTAATATAAAGTCTCCCTATCACCAAAAAGTGGCTCCATGGGGTCCCAAAATTGACCCAAAGATGCCCATGGTTGGACATGTATCCACCAATAAGGTTAGGACATTTTTTAGGGTAATTTATTATTATTATAATATTATTTTTTAACCCTTATTTACCGAATTTACCCTTTAACCATGGTAAATAAAATATTTACCGATGTAATTATCCAAAATGTATAAAAATAAAAGTTACCTATTTACACAATTTGGAAATCATAATTACAAATATGGAGTCTATTTTTCCAAATTCAAAACACAGAAGTGGAAGAACTTAATTTGAAATTAATTCTCGCTGTCAAAACAAAAAGCATGTTTTTAAGAGATACTAACTATCAAAAGATTGACACTTGTTTATGTGCGATTTAAATGTGAAATTTTGTCCAATGAAAAGAATTGTATTAAATGGTAAAAATATATTATAAATATACTTTAAAACCACTCAAATTCATAATTTATCACTATTAATTATTTCGATTAAAAAAGTTGTTTTTAATAAAAATTTAGTAATTTTCACTCTTTATCAAAATATAAAAGTTATCCGAAAAGTACCAAAATTTCATCCTAGGATAATTTCAACATTCCAAATCCAAAAATGAAGTCCATTTTATATGATAAAATGTATAAAATTTCAAAAAGTGGGTATTACTATTCATAACAGTTACTTTGATTGGTCGCGGCGTGTTAGAATCTCGAAGTTATGTACAACACACGCTACTGTATTATTCAAAGAGAAGCGTATTGTGGAAGGATGGGGTGTTACATTCACCCCTCCCTTAATAAATTGCATCTTCTAAATTTATGCTTGGTATCAGAAACTTGGGGTTGACATTTCAAAATATCTTAGTTTAAATCCCACATCGAAAAATTGATTAATGAGCCCTCTATTTAAAATAAAGAGTGGTAAGTATGAAGGTTACCAAAAATAACACATACTAGGGTTCCATGTAGAAAAATATTGATATGAAAGAGAAATATAACCATCAAAATCTGATGGAGAGTGGTAGAGAACATGGCTATGAAAAGGCCAACAATCCTAAGGCCATAAACTTGTGATGATCTAAGGTGCCATCTAGGACAACATTTTTTTCTAAGTTTCGTTTCTTAATGTTGAGGAATTTATTTATGAGATTGGCTAAGATCATAAAGAGATATAACTACTTTATAATCAGAGTTTTATCCATTAATAAATTTCTACCACAAACTCATCTTTCACCCCAAAACATAATACAACTCAAAATTACTCTATTTATCCTAATCGTATAGGGTTGCAAATATAATGAATTTATAATTCACATATCAGAAATGTTAAAAAAACTACATTATACCATCCAGGAACATCACGTAGTCTAGTGGTAGGCGAAAAATCCCAATTGCACTATGGTTATGGGTTTGATTCTTGCAGCTTTGTCCGACGCGACGGGTCGTCACACAGTCTGCGTGTTGTCCAAAAATAACGTTTCAAACTTAAGCCCTTCCAACCTTTAGACTTATACAAAATACTTATGTAAACACTCAGTCCAAAATTTATATGAAAGATAAACATAATGTAGATCCTTTTTACCCCATAATAGCATGTGTATACCTTCTGAAACATCCTGAATTACCTTAAAACCTTATTGATTACATTCATTCTCCCATATTCTTTATAGAATACTAGATATACTTCATTCATCCAAAAATGTTGTAAACTCCAACAATAATGGAATATACAAATTTTTAATCAGTTTCAAGGCAGTGAAGAATATCCAATATAATTTACCCAAATCAACCATATCTTATTCCAAAATCAATACCTCTATATTAGGACCATATTAAGGTTTATCTTTCCTTCAACCATGTAATTTCCAAAAAAAATTAACTCGATGTAGAGTCACTTTTCATAGTACCATAAAATCTCAAATCCTCAATGAAATAGCACTGCAGTACAACCCTTATTTATTTCGAGTACATCATTGATACAACACTTCAATGAAATAATTCCAAAATAAAAACATTAGAACACTAGTCATTCCTCTTCATATGTGGTAGTATCATAACTTGATTACTATCCAATATCATCATTTGCGGCATAGTCTGATGACTAGGACATTGGTTCGCGTAGTGTCCAAACACCGTGCAGATGAAGCATTATACATTTGAAACCTTTTTCTTACCCTTGCAGTCACATACTTGGTGTCTTTTTTATCCACACTTATAACATACTCCCATTCCCTTCAAGCATTTTCCAAGGTGATTCTTTCTACAGTTATCACATATGGTAAAATCCTTCTTTAACTTATTCCCATTATCTGTCCTTCTCTCTACCATCCTTTCCTTATCTGGATTCCCTTCAAAGACATAGGAATCTGATAATTCTTTACTTATCATATAAACACAAGATACCATTTCTTCATATGATGATAATACGTGGGAGACTATTTCCCTTCTAAATTCTGGCATAAGACCATGAAATATGTGATCTTTCTTACTCTTTGGATCATGCATATTGCTGGAGTTCTCATTCCTTCTACTGGGTGCCATATCTAAAAAATGGCATACAATAGATTAGTTTATTAACAGAAATACCTAATCCCAAACTTGTAAAACAGTTAACATAAATTAAACAGTTTATGGATATAATCCATAATCATAAAAATTTCTTCTTTGAGGAATTATATACTCATAAGCCCTTCATAATGGTTTGTAAATAAAATGAGAATTATCCTATGCATATCCCCCGAGAGTGTCTTAACCAAGAGTCAGCAAGGCCCGTTGTCGTGCAGCAGTTCCCATTCGAGTCTAGCTCAAAGCAGTGTTTTCGGTTTTTACCCCTAGGTACGTCTGTGCCAGATCCACCACTACCTGCTTGTATCTAGACAGGGATGTATTTCTCGGAAAACTCACAAAATCTCTACAATATCAAAATTCTAGGAAGTTCTTCTCAACTAATTCTCAAATTCTATCTTAGGGCTATGTGCTCTAATCAGATTTTATCTAAATCTAGCATCCAAGGTTATTTCTAAACTTCCTCTGATACCAACTGTAACGCCCGAACCTAGTTACCCAAAGTCGGTGCATTATTTTAATACATTGGCATGATTACAAGGAATCACGTCCCGATGGACTGGTTGGTTTAGCAGTCTTGGAAAATAGATTACATACATGAATGTCACATTACACTTTATAACATATAAAAAAACATAAATAATCCTTTATGAATGCCATTATTCCCTTGTCTTAACCCTACATATCAATCACAATACACTTCTTGGAATCCTGGGAAAAATAAAACACAGAAAGGGGTGAGCTCAGATGCTCAGTGAGGATAACAATATAGAGGAAACATTCATAAATAAACATAAAAATTTAAGGCAATGTATAAATAAAAAAAAGCCTTTTAAACTTGAACTTCATCAGAAAATGGGATAAATAAAATGAAATAATGCCATTTACTTATTCACATGGATATTCTACTAATTGAATAATCACATGAAATATCAATAACCACTTTCATAGTGAAGGAAATGCATAATGTCGAACATTAATTTCGGTGTCAAGGCCTCTTGCCAAGACCTAAGGGATAACTGTAACCGGAACCCAACCCGGAGAGACTCTGTAACTGGACTCCATCCCGGAGAGCCTCTCTAACCAGACTCCAACCCGGAGTGCCTCTAATAACCGGACACCAACCCGGAGTGCCTATAATAACCTGACACCAACCTAGAGTGCCTCTAATAACCAGACACCAACCTGGAGGGTCTGTTGTAACTGGACCCCAACCCGGAGGGCTTACTTTTACCAGTCCCCAACCCGGAACATACTAGTCCAACACATTCATCTTAATAAGAGGATGAAATATAACATAAATATTCGTATTAAAACTAGAATACAAAATTCCAAAACATTAATCATAAACCATTAATGGAATAAAAATAACTCATTCATAGTCAAACATATCACAAAACCTTAAATACCATACGTATGATTTGTATTATAATAAATCAACTTCAAAAAAGTGTAAAATTTATCAAAGGATGTTGACATATATGAAATCAAAATTATTTGAGAGAAATATCGCTTTTTTTGAAATCATTTAAAAGTCACATAATTATAGAGAAAACCTTTATTTTGAAAATATCTTTATAAGCTTGTGAAGGAAGCTTCAAAGGTGTAATAACGGTGGAGAATAAGCACACCCACCGTATAAGTTAAAAAAACATTCTTACCTTAATTTTGTCACAAAGGTTAAAAAGTAAATTGTTTCGAAAACTATGGAATGATTCCTTTCAAAACATATAAAATCAAATAAGGGTATAAATGACATTAACCCATTGTCTATTAAATAGTAAAAATGTTTTGAAATACATTTTTAAAAACATGGATGTGGATGATAAAGAGGTCCCAGTAGATACTTACGTAAAAACAACCTTGGATAATAAAGAGATTGTGAAATTAAACTTTACCAATTTGGAAACTTATGAAACATACACCCCTTGAAAGAGGTATCATACAATGAATATGTAAATACACATAAATTAATGTGTATTACACAAAGAATACAATTATGGGCAGTACATACACGACACAAAATGTAATAGTGGAAATATGGCATGAATCTCATGTGAATAAAGAGTGAGATGAAAACCCATTACCTTGTACTTTTACCTGATAGAGTGTAGGTTAACCTCCTTTAATTTGGGTAACTCCCTTTGGTTTGAACCAAAAAGGACTCTTGAAGTGCCTTCTTCCTATGGTAAGGATTATAAGAGGAGGAGAGGTATGTAGGGAGCTTAATTGGGTAGAGGTTGGATGAGCCAAAAGTATTGAGAGGTGTGAGGAATTGGTTTGAAGTTGTGTCCTTTTATAAGGGGGAGGAGGGGCTCTTTTGGAATATCTAGAAATATTATTTTATAATAAATTAATATTCGGTTTCTAATGGCTCCAAAGTAGATTATTTAAAGGTTAATGTGGGGATGGGTCTAAAACCACTCATACAATATAATTTAGATAGGTTTGGATCATTATATTAACATTATCTTTTAGTTTTAACTATTAGTTAATTAGTTTGACACTTACCATGTCACTTTGTATTTTTATATAATATAGTTAATAAACTTACTATATACCTCCATGAGATCCCCAAGTGGTCCATTAATGATACACCTATCATGATATAAGTCTCTGGGCCTATCCTTAGATTTTTTGGAATAGAATATAAATTAATAATATAATATTTGTTTTAAAGACTCATTTATGTCAATTTTGACACTACTCAATAATTGATTTTTTTTAAAGTCTTCAAAATTTTATTAATTCGAAAAAAATTCATTTAATAAATCCTAACATGTCATATTAACCAATAAAATTTCTCTATGTCATCAAAACTTTCAAATTATATTTATTTTAACATTTAAAATATCAATTATTTGATTCTTTCATTAATAAGGAAAATACTGCATCATTATTGTGTCATATATATTTTTACTTTTTCAATGTCTAAATATTATAAAGAAAATAAAATTATGTAGGAAATTGTTTTATCTTTCTAATTAATATTTATAATTTAAAATATAACATATATAACCCTATGTAAAAATTGTTTTGATAAAAGATATAAGCTTATGTCATTTTTGTATTCACTTTAACTTAATTAATATAAAGTGTCCCTATCACCTAAAAGTGGCTCCATGGGGCCCCAAAATTGACCCAAAGATGCCCATGGTCGGAAATGTATCCACCAATAAGGTTAGGACACGTTTTAGGGTAATTTATTATTATTATAATATTATTTTTTAACCCTTATTTACCGAATTTACCCATTAACCATGGTAAATAAAATATTTACCAAAGTAATTATCCAAAATGTATAAAAATAAAAGCTACCTATTTAAAAAATTTGGAAATACTAATTCCAAATATGGAGCCCATTTTTTCAAATTCAAAACACAGAAGTGGCAGAAATTAATTTAAAATTAATTCCTGTTGTCAAAACAAAAAGCGTGTTTTTAAGAGATAATAACTATAAAAAGATTAACACTTGTTTATGTCCAGTTTAAATGTGAAATTTTGTCCAATGACCAGAATTGTATTAAAAGGTAAAAATATATTCTAAATATACTTTAATACCACTCAAATTCATAATTTATCACTATTAATTATTTCGATTAAAAAGGTTGTTTTTAATAAAAAATTAGTAATTTTCACTCTTCATCAAAATATAAAAGCTATCCGAAAAGTACCAAAATTTCATCCTTGGATAATTTCGATATTACAAATCCAAAAATGATGTCCATTTTATAAGATAAAATGTATAAAATTTCAAAAAGTGGGTATTACTATTCATAACAGCTACATTGATTGGTCGCGGCGTGTTTGAATCTCAAAATTGGGTACAACATAGGCTACTGTATTATTCAAAGAGAAGCATACCGTGGAAGCTTGGGGTGTTACATTATCCACTCCTTAAATAAATTTCCTCCTCGCAATTTTTTCTTGGTATCAGAAACATGGGGTTGACATTTCAAAATATCTTAGTTGAAATCCCACATCCAAAAATCGATTAATGAGGCCTCTATTTAAAATAAAGAGTGGTAAGTATGAAGGTTACCAAAAATAACACATACTAGGGTTCCATGTAGAAAAATATGGATATGGAATAGAAATCTAACCATCAATATCTGATGGAGAGTGGTAGAGAATATGGCTATGAAAAGGCCAACAATCCCAAAGCCATAAATTTGCGATGATCTAAGGTGTCATCTAGGACAACATTTTTGTTCTAAGTTCCTATTCTTAATGTTGAAGAATTTATTTATGAGATTGGATAAGATCATAAGGAGATATAACTACTTTATAATCATAGATTTATCCATTAATAAATTTATACCACAAACTCATCTTTCTCCCCAAAACATAATACAACTCAAAATTACTCTTTTTATCCTAATCGTATAGGGTTCCAAATATAATGAATTTATAATTCACATATCAGAAATGTTAAAAAAACTACATTATACCATACAAAAACATCACGTAGTCTAGTGGTAGCCGATAAATCCCAATTGCACTATGGTTGTGGGTTCGATTTCTGCTGCTTTGTCCGACGCGACGGGTCGTCACATAGTCTGCGTGTTTTCCAAAAATAACTTTTCAAAATTCATCCCTTCCAACCTTTCGACTTATCCAAAATACTTCTGTAAACACTCAGTCCAAAATTTATATGAAAGATAAACATAATGTAGATACTTTTTACCCCGTAATAGCATTGGAATACCTTCATCATGTATTCTTTTAAAACACTGAAACATCCTGAATTACAATAAAACTGTATTAATTACATTCATGCTCCATTATTCCTTATAGAATATTAGATATACTTCATTCATCCAAAAATGTTGTAAACACCAACAATAATGGAATATAAAAATCTTTAATCAGTTTCAAGGTAGTCAAGAATATCCAATATAATTTACCCAAATCAAACATATCTTATTCCAAAATCAGTACCTCAATATTAGGACCATATTAAGGTTTATCTTTCCTTCAACCATGTAATTTCCAAAAATATTTATCTCACTGTACAGTCACTTTTCTTAGTACCATAAAATCTCAAATCCTCAATGAAATAGTACTGCAGTAGAATCCTTATTTATTTCCAGTACATCATTGATACAAAACATCAATGAAATAATTCAAAAATAAAAACATCAGAACACTAGTCATTCCTCTTCATATGTGGTAGTATCATAACTTGATTATTATCCAATAGAATCATTTGTGGCATAGTCTGATGACTGGGACATTGGTTCGTGTAGTGTCCAAACTCCATGAAGATGAAGCATTATACATTTGAAACCTTTTTCTTACCCTTGCAGTCACATACATGGTGTCCTTTTTCTCCACACTTATAACATACTCCCATTTCCTTCAATCATTTTCCAAGGTGATTCTTTCTACAGTTATCACATATGGGAAAATACTTCTTTACCTTATTCCATTTATTTTTCCTTCTCTATACCATCCTTTCCTTATCTGGATTCCGTTCAAAGCCATAGGACTCCGAGAATTCTTTACTTATCATATTAACACATGACACTATTTCTTCATATGATGATAATACATGGGAGACTATTTCCCATCTAAATTCTGTCTTAAGACCATGAAATATGTGATCTTTCTTACTCTTTGGATCATGCGTATTGCTGGAGTTCTCATTCCTTCTACTGGAAGCCATTTCTAAACAATGGAATACAATAGATTAGTTTATGAATAACAATACCTAATCCCAAACTTGTATAACACTTAACATAAATTAAACAGTTTATGGATATAATCCATAATCATAAAAATTTCTTTTTTTAGGAAGTATATACTCATAAACCCTTCATAATGGTTTCTAAAGAAAATGAGATTTATCCTAAGCATATCCCCTGGGAGTGTCGTAACCAGGAGCGCAACAAGGCCCGTTGTCATGCACCGGTTCCCGTTCGAGTCTAGCTTAAAGCGGTGTTTTCGGGTTTTACCCCTAGGTACATCTGTGCCAGATCCACCTATACCTGCTTGTATCCAGACAGGGATGTATTGCTCGGAAAACTCACAAAATCTCTACAATATAAAAATTATAGGAAGTTCTTCTCTACTAATCCTCAAAGTATATCTTAGGGCAATGTGATCTAATCAGAGTTTATCTAAATCTAGCTTCCAAAGTTATTTCTAAACTTCTTTTGATACCAACTGTAATGCCCCAACCCTTGTAACACCCCAGGTAAATAAAGAATATGATATCTTTATATTTATCCATATTTGTGAATCAAATATTAATATTACTTTAAAGAGGATGCTATGCTCGATGGCGTACCCAATACGCAACAACGAGTTTCTTGGGAATCTTACGTTGCACTCTAATAATAAAATAATATTAATTTAAATGGTAGTTAACATGTAGCCGTTTTATTGGCGGGAATGGATAGAAATAACTAAAATATGATTATATATGTTTTTTAAAATGTTTTTACATTTATCCAAAGGCTTAAAATACGGAAAGAATTCAATTTTAGGCTTTTATACCCTAATTTTCACTAAAGGTTCACTTATCGCCTTTTGATGGCGAACTGTCATTAAATATAGTTTTGATCACTCTTATATATTCTTTTGGACCAAATAAAACTCTTCTTTATAATCGGGACATCAAATTTTACTTTGTGTAAATTTTTGGTATTTTTCCGATAAAGTTCATTTTTTTAATGAATAGTGTAAAATGTTGTATTTTAATTCAAAACCTCTTTTTAATCTAATTTATTTATATGATTAGATTATCATTTGAATTGGTTTTAAAGTGAAATTAGAAAATATTTTTACCATTAAATCCAATAGTGGTCGTTGGAATTAATTTCACTATGAAATCGGACTTAAACTAGTGTCAATCTTTTGATACTTATTGTTTCATAAAAACACACTATTTGCTCTGACAGTGGGAATTAATTATTAAATTAATTAATGTGACTTATATGTATTGAATTTTTTAAAATAGACTTCATTTTTGAATTCGGAATATCAAATATAGCTTAGGGTGAATTTTTGGGATTTTTCTGAAAAACTTCAATTTTTGATGAATACTGAAACCACTAAGTGGTACTTATAAAAACTGATTTTTCGTTTAAATGAAATTTTACCACTTCTGTGTTTTGAATTTCAAAAATCCGACATACATGGTTGTCATTAAGAAGTAAAATGTGGTTCAATGGGATAAAAATAATTTTTTGGTGAATAGTAACTTATTAGGTTTTTAATCGCGATTAGTGGTAATTAGTGTAGTTTAGGGTAAAAATAATGTTTTAATAATATGAGATGAGCTTGACACATGTCCTACCCTCATTGGATGTGTCATGGCCGACCAAGACAAGCCATGGGTCAACTTGGGGACCCCATGGAGCCACTTTTGTTGGGAAATGACATAAATAACTTTTTATTTAATGTTAAAGTAAAAATGACACAAACATGAGTTATTTTACTAAAACAATTTTTACATGGGGTTATACAAGTCAGATTTTTGACTATAAATATTAATTAAAAATATAAAAATATTTCCTACATCATGGTATTTTATTTATAATTTTTAGACATTAAATAAATTAAATTATTTATGACATCATGATGATGCAGCGATGACCTCATTATTTAACGATTTAAATAAAATGGAAAGATAATGTAATATCTAAGACATAAACATGTCCAAAACCTATTGGATGAGTGTATTTCGAACCCTTATCACCATATACTAGAAACACATTAATGTGGGACCTTTAAAATCCGAAACTATTTTGAAAATAAAGTAACATTTTGTAACTTTACAAGAGTGCCCCTCCTCTCCTCTTATAAAAGGCCCCCACCTCTACCTCCTTACCCACACTCCCAAAGCCTTTGGCTTGGACAACCCCTGCCCATTTTGTCTCTCCACTTCCCTCTCATACTCCTTGAAGCCTCAATTTGGGCAGAAGTCTTCCCAAGGAAGCCTTTGAGCTCAAACCAAAGGGAGTTACCCGATTTTAAGGTAATGTCTTCTTTTGAGTCCTTTTGTTTTATTTTGCTTCTCCAACCCCCTAAACTCTTTTTATTCTTTTCTTTTGTAACAACTACAGTATCCTAAATATACTAGGATGTTGTTATAAGAAGTATTCGAGCTTCACTTACACACACCTACATATAATGGTTAAAGAACATACTGTTTCCGTGGATGGCGAATTTCTGCCTCACGAAACGATGATTGTTCAACACTCATATAACACCTTCAAAGGTGGCCATTAAGGTGTCACTATATTTATATATGATATATAATATGTTTATGTTTTACTTAAGCTTCTGTATTTTTCATTTGTGGCTTACCTTTATGGATTCCATTATGGGTATACGCGATATCTTCATTTTAGGAAGTGCGGACTACCGCCCCCTCAAAGTGATGTGATTCGTTAATGCGATACGTGGGATGTATAAAGGATGGATTTAATGTTATTATATATGATGTTATACTGGAATTATAATATAACTCTATATCATTATCATTTCTTTCCATTAAAGTATGAGATAGAAATGAAAGTAGCGTTCATGCGTACGTACGGCTTACCGTCTCCATGAACGGTGCATTTCATTTCTTATCCCCAAATGTAATGTACAATTAAAAGTACATGTATATAATGGATATATATAATTAATGATACATATAAATGATGAATATAATTCTGTAATTAAAATATACATACCTCTCATTTATTTTTAATTCCATTAATATGACAAAGAAATGAAAGTAGCGTTCATGCGTACGTACGGCTTACCGTCTCCATGAACGGTGCATTTCATTTCTTACCTCTAAATGATTATGTAATATTATAAATATATGTATATTCTGGATATATATGATATACATGCTATCCAAATCAGGAATGTCATTCTGGATATAAAGAACCTTTGACCACACGAACAACATGTAGTTGTAAGAAGTCCATTTTCGACTTAAGAACCAAATATCGACAAAACAAACATTATTAACATAAATGGTTACATAATGCTTATAACATGGAAATAAGTGATATAAAAGGAATAATTAACTTTAAAAAGGTCTTAATCAAGTAGAAATTAACTCAAGTTTATTATTCAGGACGTTAAAGAATGATCGAGTCAAGTCGGACTCGAGGTAAGGGACTTCGTCTCAATATCCTTTCATTGAGGCATATTTCATTTTATACACAAATTTATTTTGTAACGGTGTATAAACCCCTTTGACTTTTACTTTTATACTAAAGGAATATTTTTCTACGAAACATTTTACAAAATGATAAAAAGGAATGTTTCTTTTAACGTACGCGGTGACAACGACCTTTTCCGCCGCCGCGAGTATTATTTGGTCTTTGGCTTCCTCAAAAAGCCGTAATGTTATTAAAATAAAATAAATACCATATACTCTTTTATGTATTTTGGTATTGAAAATGGTTTTGATAAAGGATTCTATTATGTCAATATATTTATGATATATTGTGATTGAAATGTGGAAATGTTATCATTCCTTTATATTGGTTTTCTATTTTATGATTTTATATTGGTACTTGGACATTTTAATGGGTGGTTACGTTATAAACCATATGACGGGTGGTGTCGTGAATACCAGGACGGGTGGTTACATTATAACCTCCAATGCATTGGGTATGGAAGTCGGCCGTATGGCTATTCCATTAAGTATGTATGGAAATTGGCCGTATGGCTATTCCATTAAGTGATATGTGTGGGAGTCGACCGTATGGTTATTCCACTTAAGTATGTTTATTTCCCAAGTTACCTTTATATATGTTATGTGTTCTTTATATGGGTTTTATGGTAATCCTTTTTTTACAAAAAGGTAAGTAATGATATTTTATTCAGTGAAGAGTTTTTACTACTTCATAAAGGTGAAAAGTATTACTTTGATAAAGTATACATGGTTTACTTTTTGTTTTGATAAACTAACAGTTTTTATTATTTGTGTATCCCTTACTGAGTTTTTATGCTCATCCCAAGTTTTTGAAATGTTTTTCACAGGACTTAACGTGGAATAGGGTCAAGGATGGGATCAAGGGAAAGTCATGCTACCTAAAACATGAAACTAGACATGTTTCTTTTTAAGAGTTTTTATTTTATGGAAATTTAGTTGAAGAGACTACTTTGTAATCTTTTGAGATGTAATAGTTATGTCCTAATTCTCTAAAACTCTAAACCTGAAAAGATCATCAATGTGAATTATTAATTTAATTTAATTTTAAGTAAGGTTTAAGGCTGGGGCCTTATAGTTGGTATCAAAGGTCGGTTTAGATAACTTTAGAGGTTAGGGTATTCTTTAAGCATAAGTGACATTACCAAAATGGTTAGGATTTCAGACAGAGTCCTAGTTTTAGATAAAGTGAATGAGTAAGAATACCTTAGTGTTTATCTTCCTCATTAGTACATGATGGTTTTGTTGTTATACTCACACTTACCCTTTTTGGTTTTAGTAAATGGTTGGATCTAGCAGGCACCATGGTAACGGTGGATGTGAAGGAAACTGTGACAGTTTTCTGAGCGAGCAACTGAATGATATGGGAGCTGTAATGAGAAATCTTGTGTTTATCCTCAACCAACTATCTGGAGTTATGATTGACCACCTAAACCTTGGTGATTTATATAAGGCATCATATATGCAAGAAACAAATCCCTACAGAACTACAGGTAATAATCATAAAGGTAAGTGTGTTCAAAAACCTATGTGTCAAATATGTGGAAAGAAACACCTAGGAAAATGTTTCAAAGAGACAGAAATATGCTATAGATGTGGTAATGAAGGTCATAAAGCAAGAACCTGCCGTGGAAAAAGGAAGTATCCAGTTGACTCGAGGAAAGGGAAAGAAGTTCTTTCTGAGGGATCAATTGAATGTTTTAAATGTGGTGTGCATGGTCATTATGCAAACACATGTCCCGTGAAGAAGTTTCGTGAATGGAATCACCAAGATCATACAAATACTCATTTACCAATACCTAATGCCATTCCGATTAAGGATGAAGAAACCGACAATGACCAATCAAAGGTATGGATTCTTTCTTAACTTTTGTTTTCTATTTTGGGATCTTAGGATATGATTCATGATTTTGTTTGTAGGAAAGAGGTATTTCGGAATAAGTTGGAAAGGAATGGTTAATGGATCATGAAGAATGTTGAATGAGTAAGATGTCAACATATAAGGGCTTCAAGAGTTATGGTGAAATTCTTAAGAGTATTAAGTGTCTTTTGATGATGGGGTACATTAGAAAACTTTTTATAGTATGTGTAACACTAATATCTAATATATGAAAATTTTATTCAAGGAATAGTTATCTTTTCTTTTGTGGACATAGTTATAAAGAACCATTTGGGTTTATATGAACCTTACTTTTAAGGTAATTATGGGTTACTATATGTTATGATTGAAGTGAAAGGCATGAGATAAAATTGAGGTTAAATTGTGTTATGGTTATTTTGGATGATTTTATCCCTTTTTGGGGAATGATTTAAGAATTATATAGTTTTGGAAAAAGGACAACACATAGACCGTGTGACAACCCGTCACGTCGGACAAAGATGCGGGAATCGAACCCACAACCAAAGTGCGACTGGTATTTATCGCCTACCACTGGACTATGTGAAGTCCCTGGTTAGTTTGACTGATTCTTTTTAGTTATATGATTTTATGAATTAAGAGTAAGTTTATTTTGGGTTATTTATGAAAATGATTAACCTATCATGGAGGATATGTGATTAGGATAATTACTTTTCAATGCAAGACTTTAGGAGCGACTGATGTTGTTTGGAGATAAATGTTACGATTTAACTTGGAAGACTATGTGACTAAATCCTTCAAATGTTTGGGTTTCAATCTTAGATTGGTTTGCGTTGAGGAATTTTATGGAAAAATTGTTTATCGGATAGTCCTCGTTGAACTTTGGGTTTTGTTGGACAAATTTTGGAGATTAAGAATAGTTTTTCTTTCTAATGGGTTATCCTTTTCTGGATTATCTGATCTTGTACTAACTTTTTTTTTTGTTTTGGTTTTGGTTTTGGTTAAGGTCTAAAGACATGGAATGTATATAGTTCTCTTTTCTGGATTAGGTGATTCTCAGGAAGTTGATTACAATACTCTTACTGCGAACAAGTCTTCCTAAAAACTCGTCTTTTGGAGAAAATATGAGTTTGATTAAGGAATCTAGTAAAAGTTGAAAGTCTACATGAAAAGTAAGTATGTTTCATTATGATTTAGTTAAGCTCAAAAAATAAATTCCTCAATGAAGAGTAACTTAAAACAAAAATGTTGTCTGTTAACTTTTCCTACTGGGGAATCGAATACCGTTTAACCCATCACAAGTTTGTGATTTTCTTGTGGTTAACTTTCTCCTAGACATGTTTACTATCACTCTCTATCAGAACAAGACCCTTTGTTTTCTCCTCCATATCCATATTTTCATACTTGGAATCCTAGTATGGGTTAACTCGGGTGACCTCTATACTTCTCTTTATTTATTTTAAAGTGATTTTTTTACCGAATCTTGTTCCAATGTGGGATTTTCAAGGATGTTTCCAAGCCCAATTTTAAAAAAATTGCGAGGACGCAATTCCCAAAAGGGGGGAAGGATGTAACACCCCAGGTAAATAAAGAATATGACATCTTTATATTTATCCATATTTGTGAATCAAATATTAATATTACTTTAAAGGGGACGCTATGCTCGATGGCGTACCCAATACGCAACAATGAGTTTCTTGGGAATCTTCCGTTGCACTCTAATAATAAAATAATATTATTTTAAATGGTAGTTAACATGTAGCCATTGTATTGGCCGGAATGGATATAAATAACTAAAATATGATTATATATGTTTTTTTAAATGTTTTTACATTTATCCAAAGGCTTAAAATACGGAAAGAATTCAATTTTAAGCTTTTATACCCTAATTTTCACTAAAGGTTCACTTATCACCTATTGATGGAAAACTGTCATTAAATATAGTTTTTATCACTCTTATACATTCTTTTGGACCAAATAAAAATCTTCTTTAGAATCGGGACATCAAATTTTACTTTGTGTAAATTTTTGGTATTTTTCCGATAAAGTTCAATTTTTTAATGAATAGTGTAAAATGTTGTATTTTAATTCAAAACCTCTTTTTAATCTAATTTATTTATATGATTAGATTATCATTTGAATTTGTTTTAAAGTGAAATTAGAAAATATTATCACCATTAAATCCAGTAGTTGTTGTTGGAATTAATTTCACTATGAAATCGGACTTAAACTAGTGTCAATCTTTTGATACTTATTGTTTCATAAAAACACGCTATTTGCTCTAACAGCGGGAATTAATTATTAAATTAATTAATGTGACTTATATGTTTTTAATTTTTTAAAATAGACTTCATTTTTGAATTCGGAATATCAAATATAGCTTAGGGTGATTTTTTGGGATTTTTCTGAAAAACATCAATTTTTGATGAATAGTTAAACCACTAAGTGGTACTTATAAAAACTGATTTTTCGTTTAAATGAAATTTTACCACTTCTGTGTTTTGAATTTCAAAAATCCGACATACATGGTTGTCATTAAGAAGTAAAATGTGGTTCAATGGGATAAAAATAATTTTTTGGTGAATAGTAACTTATTAAGTTTTTAATCGCGATTAGTGGTAATTAGTGTAGTTTAGGGTAAAAATAATGTTTTAATAATATGAGATGAGCTTGAAACATGTCCTACACTCATTGGATGTGTCATGGCCGACCAAGACAAGCCATGGGTCAACTTGGGGACCCCATGGAGCCACATTGGTTGGGAAATGACATAAATAACTTTTTATTTAATGTTAAAGTAAAAATGACACAAACATGAGTTATTTTACTAAAACAATTTTTACATGGGGTTATAAAAGTCAGATTTTTGACTATAAATATTAATTAGAAAGATAAAAAGATTTCCTACATCATAGTAATTTATTTATAATTTTTAGACATTAAATAAATTAAATTATTTATGACATCATGATGATGCAGCGATGACCTCATTATTTAACGATTTAAATAAAATGGAAAGATAATGTAATATCTAAGACCTACACATGTCCAAAACCTATTGGATGAGTGGATTTAGAACCCTTATCACCATATCCTAGAAACACATCAATGTGGGACCTTTAAAATCCTAAACTATTTTGAAAATAAAGTAACATTTTGTAACTTTACAAGAGTGCCCCTCCTCTCCTCTTATAAAAGGCCCCCACCTCTACCTCCTTACCCACACTCCCAAAGCCTTTGGCTCGGCCAACCCCTACCCATTTTGTCTCTCCACTTCCCTCTATTACTATTTGAATCCTAAATTTGGGCAGAAGTCTTCCCAAGGAAGCATTTGAGCTCAAACCAAAGGGAGTTACCCGATTTTAAGGTAATGTCTTCTTTTGAGTCCTTTTGTTTTATTTTTCTTCTCCAACCCCCTAAACTCTTTTTATTCTTTTCTTTTGTAACAACTCCAGTATCCTAAATATAATAGGATGTTGTTATAAGAATTATTCTAGCTGCACTTACACACACCTACATATAATGGTTAAAGAACATACTGTTTCTGTGGATGGTGAATTTCTGCCTCACGAAACGATGATTGTTCAAAACTCATATAACACCTTCAAAGGTGGCCATTAAGGTGTAAATATATTTATATATGATATATAATATGTTTATGTTTTACTTAAGCTTCTGTATTTTTCATTTGTGGCTTACCTTTATGGCTTCCATTATGGGTATACGCGATATCTTCATTTTAGGAAGTGCGGACTACCGCCCCCTCAAAGTGATGTGATTCGTTAATGCCATACGTGGTACGTATAAAGGATGGATTTAATGTTATAATATATGATGTTATAATGGAATTATTATATAACTCTATATCATTATTATTTCTTACCATTAAAGTATGAGATAGAAATGAAACTGCGTTCATGCGTACGTACGGCTTACCATCTCCATGAACGGTGCATTTCATTTCTTATCCCCAAATGTAATGTACTATTAAAAGTACATGTATATAATGGATATATATAATGAATGATACATATAAATGATGAATATAATTATGGAATTAAAATATACATACCTCTCATTTAGTTTTAATTCCATTAATATGACAATGAAATGAAAGTAGCGTTCATGCGTACATACGACTTACCGTCTCCATGAACGGTGTATTTCATTTCTTACCTATAAATGATTATGTAATATTATAAATATATGTATATTCTGGATATACATGATATACATTCTATCCAAATCAGGAATGTCATTCTGGATATAAAGAACCTTTGACCACACGAACAACATGTAGTTGTAAGAAGTCCATTTTCGACTTAAGAACCAAATATCGACAAAACAAACATTATTAACTTAAATGGTTACATAATGTTTATAACATGGCAATAAGTGATATAAAAGGAATAATTAACTTTAAAAAGGTTCTTAATCAAGTAGAAATTAACTCAAGTTTATTATTCAGGACGTTAAAGAATGACCGAGTCAAGTCGGACCCGAGGTAAGGGACTTCGTCTCAATCTCCTTTCATTGAGGCATATTTCGTTTTATACACAACTTTCTTTTGTAACGGTGTATAAACCCCTTTGACTTTTACTTTTATACAAAAGGAATCTTTTTCTAAGAAGCGTTTTACAAAACAACAAAAAGGAATGTTTCTTTTAACGTACGCGGTGACAACAACCTTTTCCGCCGTCACGATTATTATTTGGTCTTTGGCTTCCTCAACAAGCTGTAATGTTTTTAAAATAAAATAAATACCATATAATCTTTTATGTATTTTGGTATTGAAAATGGTTTTGATAAAGGATTCTATTATGTCAATATATTTATGATATATTGTGATTGAAATGTAGAAATGTTATCATTCCTTTATATTGGTTTTCTGTTTTATGATTTTATATTGGTACTTGGACATTTTAATGGGTGGTTACGTTATAAACCATATGACGGGTGGTGCCGTGAATACCGGGATGGGTGGTTACGTTATAACCTCCAATGCATTGGGTATGGAAGTCGGCCGTATGGCTATTCCATTAAGTATGTATGGAAATTGGCCGTATGGCTATTCCATTAAGTGATATGTGTGGGAGTCGACCGTATGGTTATTCCACTTAAGTATGTTTATGTCCCAAGTTACCTTTATATATGTTATGTGTTCTTTATATGGGTTTTTTGGTAATCCTTTGGTTACAAAAAGGTAAGTAATGATATTTTATTCAGTGAAGAGATTTTACTACTTCATAAAGGTGAAAAGTATTACTTTGATAAAGTATACATGGTTTACTTTTTGTTTTGATAAACTAACAGTTTTTATTCTTTGTGTATCCCTTACTGAGATTTTATGCTCATCCCAAGTTTTTGAAATGTTTTTCACAGGACTTAGTGTGGAATAGGGTCAAGGATGGGATCAAGGGAAAGTCATGCTACCTAAAACATGAAACTAGACATGTTTCTTTTTAAGAGTTTTTATTTTATGGAAATTTAGTAGAAGAGAATACTTTGTAATCTTTTGAGATGTAATAGTTATGTCCTAATTCTCTAAAACTCTTAACCTGAAAAGATCCTCAATGTGAATTATTAATTTAATTCAATTTTAAGTAAGGTTTATGGTTGGGGACTTATAACCCTAGTTACCCAGAGTCGGTGCATTATTTTAATACATTGGCATGATTACAAGGAATCACGTCCTGAAGGACTGATCGGTTTAGCAGTTTTCGAAAATAGATTACATACATGAATGTTACATTACACTTTATAACATACAAAACAACATAAATAATCCTTTATTAACGCCATTATTTCCTCAGCTTAACCCTGCATATCAATCACAATACATTTCTTGGAATCTTGGGAAAAATAAAACACAGAAAGGGGTGAGCTCAGATGCTCAGTAAGGACAACAATATAGAGGAAACATTCAAAAATAAACATAAAACATTAATGAAATGTATAAATAAAACGAAAGCCTTTTAAACTTGAACTTAAGAATAGTATGACATAAATAAAATGAAATAATTCCATTTACTTGTTCACATGGATATTCTACTGATCGAATAATCACATTCAATATCAATAACCACTTTCATAGTGAAGGAAATGTATAATGTCAAACTTTAATTTCGGTGTCAAGGCCTCGTGCCATGACCTAAGGGATAACTATAACCGGAACCCAACCCGGAGAGGCTCTATAACTGGAATCCATCCCGGAGAGCCTCTGTAACCGGACTCCAACCCGGAGTGCCTCTAATAACCAGACACCAACCCGGAGTGCCTCTAATAACTGGACACCAACCTGGAGTGCCTCTAATAACCGGATACCAACCCGGAGGGTCTTCTATAACTGGACGCTAACCCGGAGGGATTAATTTTACCAGTCCCCAACCCGGAACATACTATTCCAACACATTCATCTTAAAAATAGGATTAAATATAACATAAACATTCGTATTAAAACTAGCATACGAAATTTCAAAACATTAATCATGAACCATTAATTGCATAAAAATAACTCATTCATAGTTAAACATATCACAAAACCTTAAATACCATATGGAATATTTGTATAATAATAAATTAACTTCAAACAAGTGTAAAATTTATCAAAGGATGTTGACATAGATGAAATCAAAGCTATTTGAGAGAAATATCTCTTTTTTGAAATCATTTAAAAGTCAAATAATTATAGAGAAAACCTTTATTTTGAAAATATCTTTATAAGCTTGTGAAGGAAGCTTCAAAGGTGTAATAATGGCGGAGAATAAGCGCACCCACTGTATAAGTTAAAAAAAACATTCTTACCATAATTTTGTCAAAAAGGATAAAAAGTAACTTGTTTCGAAAATGATGGAATGATTCCTTTCAAAACATATATAGTCAAATAAGGGTATAAATGACTTTAACCCATTGTCTATTAAATAGTAAAAATGTTTTGAAATACATTTGTAAAAACACGTATGTGGATAATAAAGAGGTCCCAATAGATACTTACATAAAAAACCTCATATAATAAAGAGATTGTGAAATTAAACTTTACCAATTTGGAAACTTAGGAAACATACACCCCTTGAAAGAGGTATCATACAATGAATATGTAAATACACATAAATTAATGTGTATTTCACAAAGAATACAATTATGGGCAGTACATACACCACACAAAATGTAATAGTGGCAATATGGCATGAATCTCATGGGAATAAAGTGTGATATGAAAACCCCTTACCTTGTACTTTTCCCTGATAGAGTGTAGGTGAACCTCCTTTAATTTGTGTAACTCCCTTTGGTTTGAACCAAAAAGGACTCTTGAAGTGCCTTCTACCTAAGGCAAGGATTCTAAGAGGAGGAGAGGTATGTAGGGAGCTTAATTGGGTGGAGGTTGGATGAGCCAAAAGGCATGAGAGGTGTGAGGAATTGGATAGAAGTGGTGTCCTTTTATAAGGGGGAGGAGGGGCTCTTTAGGAATATCTAGAAATATTATTTTACAGTAAATTCATATTCGGTTTCTAATGGCTCCAAAGTGGATTATTAAAAGGTTAAGGTGGGTATGGGTCGAAAACCACTCAACCAATAGAATTTAGACAGGTTTGGATCATTATATTAACCTTATCCTTTAGTTTTAACTCTTAGTTAATTAGTTTGACACTTACCATATCACTTTGTATTTTTATATTATATAGTTAATAAACATACTATATACCTCCAAGAGACCCCCAAGTGGTCCATTAATGATACACCTATCATTATATAAGTCTCTTGGACAAACCTTAGATTTTTAGGAATATAATATAAATTAATAATATAATATTTGTTGTAAAGACTCATTTATGTCAATTTTGACACTACTCAATAATTGATTTTTGTTAAAGTCTTGAAAACTTTATTTATTCTAAACAAATTCATTTAAGAAATCCTAACATGTCATATTAACCAATAAAATTCTTTTATGTCATCAAAACTTTCAAATTATATTTATTTTAACATTTATAATATCAATTATTTGATTCTTTCATTAATAAGGAAAATACTGCATCATTATTGTGTCATATATATTTTTACCTTTTCAATTTCTAAATATTATAAATAAAATAACATTATGTAGGAAATCTTTTTATATTTCTAATGAATATTTATAATTGAAAATATAACATATATAACCCTATGTAAAAATTGTTTTTCTAAAAGATATAAGCTTATGTCATTTTTGTATTCACTTTAACTTAATTAATATAAAGTGTCCCTATCACCTACAAGTGGCTCCATGGGGCCCCAAAATCAACCCAAAGATGCCAATGTTCGTAAATGTATCCACCAATAATGTTATGACACGTTTTAGGGTAATTTATTATTATTATAATATTATTTTTAACCGTTATTTATCGAATTTACCCTTTAACCATGGTAAATAAAATATTTACCGAAGTAATTATCCAAAATGTCTAAAAATAAAAGTTACCTATTTAAACAATTTGGACATCCTTATTCCAAATATGGAGTTCATTTTTCCAAATTCAAAATAGATAAGTGGCTGAAATTAATTTAAAATTAATTCCCGCTGTCAGAACAAAAAGTGTGTTTTTAAGAGATAATAACTATCAAAAGATTGACACTTGTTTATGTCCGGTTTAAATGTGAAATTTTGTCCAATTACCAGCATTGTATTAAATGGTAAAAATATATTCTAAATATAATTTAAAACCACTAAAATTCATAATATATCACTATTAATTATTTTCATTAAAAAAGTTGTTTTTAATAAAAATTTAGTAATTTTCAGTATTCATCAAAATATAAAAGTTATCCGAAAAGTACCAAAATTTCATCCTAGTATAATTTTGATATTTCAAATCCAAAAATGAAGTCCATTTTAAAATATAAAATGTATAAAATCTCAAAAAGTGGATATTACTATTCATAACGGCTACTTTGATTGGTCACGGCGTGTTAGAATCTCGAAGTTGTATACAACATACGCTACTGTATTATTCAAAGAGAAGCGTACTGTGGAAGCTTGGGGTGTTACAACAATAACAATAAAAATGCATGTGATAATAAAATAATGTAGGTTCATTGCGTGTGCGCGGGCATGGTAATAAATAATAACCGATGTGCATGAGTATTTGCATGTGATGATAATAACAATAATAATTATTATAATAATAATAAGAACAACAACGACAACATATGCAGGTGCATGGAAATAAATAATATATAATAAATAATATATAATAACACATGTGCATATGCATTTGAATGTGATGATAATAATAATAATTTTAGTAGTAATAACAACACTGATAATTATAATAATGATAACGTTAATATTGATAATGATAATAATGATAATAATAATGTGTGTCATAATAGAATAAAACAAGTCCAAACAAACCCTAACAAAACCTAAAAATCACTAACAACCACTAATAACCCCTTAGAACCACTAATAAACCCAAATAACAATGAAATACCACTATTAAACCCTAAAACCCTAATAAACACTAATAAATCATAATAACCTATAGTAAACCCTAAAAACCCTATTAGACTCTAATAAACGCTACAAAATCCCTAAAACCCCTAATGTACAAAAAAATACACTGTTGAACCAAAATAAATACTAATAATCACGAAAAACCCTAACAAACCAGACAAAACACTAGAAAAAATTCCAAATAATATCCTACAAAACCCTACCACCGGCTAATAAACACTAAAAAACCCTAATAACCCCATAATAAATCGTAACAAACCCTAAAAACCCCAAATAAATCGTAACAAATCAAAAAAACGCCAAATAAATCTTAACAAACTGAAACAAACCATAACAAAACCCTAATAAACCGCAATAAACCCAAACCAATCATTATAAACCCTAATAAATCGTAATAAACCCAAATTCACGTTAATAAACCCTAATAAACAAAATAAACCTAATGAAACACTAATAAATCCAAAATAACCATAAAAAAGGTTGATAAACCCTAGAAAAATCTATTAATGTCTACAAAAGTGCAATAAAACCCCAATACACAATAAAAAATACTAACAAACTGTAACAAATCCTGAAGAACACTAATAAACCCTAAAGAACCCTAATAAACCCTAAAGAACCATAATAAACTCTAAAGGACACTAAAAACCCTAAAACCCCATGAAATGCTAAAACACATTACTTACCCCCTAAAAATCGCTACAATACCCAAAGAAAACCTAAAACACACTAAAAACCCCTAACAACCCCTATCAATCCCGAAAAAACAAATAAACCCTTAAAGACCCCCAAAAAATCATTGAAACCCCATCAAATACCATAAAAACCATAAACACCCATTAACAACCCTTAAAACCCCTAAAAACCACTTCAAACCATAATAAACTATTAAAACCCTAAAAAAGGAAACACATAGATACATAAACCCAAAAAACGTTACATAAACCCTTAAAATGCAACATAAACCCTAAAAACGAAAAAAACCCAAAAAATGGAACATAAACCCAAAAAACGCTACATAAACCCCAAAAGCACTACATAAACCCTAGAACCATAACATAAACCCCAAACAACGCTACATAAACATTAAAAAATACTAAATAAAACCTAAAAACACAACATAGACACTAAAAACACTACATGAACCCTAAAAATATCACATAAACCCTAAAAATGCAACATAAACCCTGAATCACCCCTACAAACGCTACATAAACACAGAAAACGCAACATAAACCCTAAAAAATGCTACATAAAACATAAACCCTAAACACACTACATAAACCCTAAAAACATTACATAAACACTAAAAAATCTACATAAAACCTAAAAACGCTTACTAAACCCTAAAAGCACTACACAAACACTAAAAATGCTACATAAACTCAAACAACACTACACAAACACTAAAAAATGCCTCAAAACCCTAAAGATGATGCAAAACCCTAAAAAATATTAAACCCTAAAATACCATAATATAAAAAGTTAAACTCTAATAAACCCCTAATAAACTCTAATAATCCCTAAAAATGCCTTATAATTCCTAAAAACCCTAAGAGACTCTACTCAACCCTAATAAAACCCCAAAAATACCTAATATACCATAATAAATGATAATAAAACCTAATAAACCCAAAAAACGCATTAAGAAAACCTAATAACCCCTAACCAACCCTAATAGACAATAATAACCACTAATAAACCATAATAAACCACTAAAACCCCTAAAAATCCCTAATAAACCATAAATAAATCCCAATAAACCCTACTCAACCCTAACAAACCTTAACACACAATAATGACCCCTAATAAAACCCTACAATAACCCAATAATGAAAACAAATGCTAGTATACCTTAAAAAATCCCTAGAAACCCTGATAAACTCTAATATAACCTAATAAATCCTAAAAACACTCCCAAAAAATAAAAAATTGATCACAAACAATAAAAACACGCTATATTACCTAAAAAGACCTAAAAACACTAATATAATCTAATGAAGATAAAAAAAACTAATATACCTTAAAAATACCTAGAAACCATAATAAACCATAATAAACTCTAATATAACCTAAGAAACCCTAAGAACGCTCACAAACAAAAACAAAAAAATCACAAAAAATAAAAAACACAATATTATCTAAATAGACTTAACAATCACTAATATAACCTAAAAATAAAAAACTAATAAACCTTTAAAACCCTAATAATCCCTAAAAATCCATAAAAACCGTAATAAAAACATATAAACCCCAACTAAACCATAATAAAACCCTAAAAATACCTTCTCAACACTAATAAACCTTGACAGACCATAATAAAACCTAATAAAACCCAACTAAACCCCAATAATCAAATAAACGCAAACCAACTATTAAAAATATCTTGAGACCCTAATAAACCATAATAAATTCTAATAAAACCTAACAAACCATAGAAAATGCTCACAAACAAAAAAAACATGCTAATATAACCTAAAATGTCATAAAAACCCCTCATATATATTAACAAAACTAAAAAACACTCCTATAACGAAATAAAAACACTAACAAACCCTTATGAACCCTAAAAATCCCTAACAAACCCTAATAAACACTACTCAACCCTAATAAAACCCTAAAGATACCTACTCAACCCTAATAAAACCCTAAATATACCTACTCAACCCTAATAAACCTTAAAACACAATAATAAACCACAATAAACACCACTAAACCCTAAAAACAAAAACATACCATTAAAAGCCTTAAAACCCCTAATAAATGCTAATAAAACCTAACAAATCATAAAAGCGCTAATAAACCCAAATAAAGACTACTAAACACTAAAAACCCTAATATATCCTCTTAAAAATTAATAAACCATAATGAATAATAATAAAACCTAATAAATCCTAAACATACCCAAATATACCATAATATACCATAATATACCCCAATAAATCCAACTCAATCCTAATAAAACCCTAAAAATACCTAATAAATCCTAATAAACCTTAACACCCCATAACTAACCCTAATGAAATCCTAATAACCCCCCCCCCAAACCCTAAAAAATTATAATATACCATTAAAAACCCCTAAAATCATTACAAACCATAATAAATGTTAAAAACACCTAAACATTCTAAAAAATGATAATAAACCCAAAAAATACCTCTAATAATAATAATATTGACAACGCATGTGCATGTGCATATGCATGTGCATGGTTTAAATAATAAATCATAATTCATGTCCATGTGCATATGCATGCGCATGTGCATGTGAATGATAATAAATAATAAATAATAAATAATAACGCATGTGAATTACATGTGTATGTGCCTGAGCATGTGAATGATAATAAATAATAAATAATAACGCACATCCAAGTGCATGTGCATGTGCATGGTAATAAACAATAAATAATAACCAAGTCCACATGAATGTAAATTTGCTTGTGAATAATAATAAATAATAAATAATAAACCATGTGATAATAGAATAATGCACGTCATTCCGTGTTCACGTGCATGAGAATAAATAATAATAACACATGTGATAATAGAATAATGCAAGTTCATTATATTTTCATGTGCATGATTACAAATAATATATAATAACGCACATGCAAGTGCATTTACATGTAATGATAATGATAATGACGCATGCACGTGCATGGTAATAAATAATAAATAACAACACACATGCATGTGCATTTATATTTGATGATACAAACAACAACAACAATAATATTAATAGAATAACGCAAGTGCATTTCATGTACACGTGCATAGTAGTAAATAATAAACAAATAATAATAAATAAGAATGCATGTGCATGTGCATGTGAATTTACATTTGATGATAATATTAATAATACAAATTGTAATAATAATAATAATGCATGCATGTGCATGGTAATAAATAATAAATAACAATGCACATGCATGTGCCTTTGAATGTGATAATGATAATAATAATGATAATGATAATAATAATAATAAAAATAATAATTGTGATGATTAATAATAATAATAATAAAATAATAATACAAGTGCATTGCATATACAAGTGCATGGTAATAAATAATAAATAATAATGCACATGCATATACATTTGCATGTGATGATAGTAATAAAAACAACAGCGGTAATAATAGTAGTAGTAGTGGTGATAGTAGTATAGTAGTACCAATGCATGTGATAATAGAATATTGCATGTGCATTACTTGTGCATGTGCATCATAATAAATAATAATTCTCGTACATTGCATTTGCATGTGATGATGAAGATGATGATAATAATAATAATAATATTATTATTATTAGCAATGCATTAAATAATAGAATAACACACGTGCACTGAATGTGCTTGTATGTGCATTTCCATGTGCATTTCCATGTGAAGATAATAACAACAACAACAACAACAGCCACCACAATAATAATAATAACAATAATAATAACAACGCATGTGATAATAAAATAATGTGTGTGCATTGCATGTGAACGTGCATGGTATTAAAAATATAATAATAATGCACGTTCATGTGCATGTTCATGTGGAAGAGATGATTATAGTAATAATAATAATAACAGTAATAATAAGTTATAGTTGTTTGAAAAAATAGAAGACCAGACAAAAACGCTAGAAATTGGGTCTCGAAAAACCTAACAAATCACAGAGTCGTTTAAAAAAGCATAACTTCTTCTTCGTGTGTCCATTTCCACTATGTAAATAGTCAAACTGAATCTCATGGAATGAACTATAATAAAAACAGGTGTCAGAGGCCGAACAGACACACATATCTGAAGTTATAACCATTTTAAGAAAAATTTAACAGGGATTTGTACACATAAATGGAGTTTTGGAGGCCTTCTGTTGGGTTTCTGGGATTTTAGTGTCTCAAACATGACTTGAACTATGTTCAAGTCATTCTTCTGCATATATCTCTTTGCTAATTTCGATTTGATATGTGGTAGATCTCAAATGGACAACCGGAGCGAAAGTAATGGTCATTTGAAGTTGGACTTTTTTGGAGTGGTATAACTAATATATCTTATATTTATTTGATCATCTCATAGTTTCTACAAAACTAGGTTTTCGCTCATCTCATGAGCTTTGATTTGACTGGTCACAACACTCAAACGAACACCCGAAGGCGAAGTTATTCCAATTTTAGTGAGTTGTGGGTTTCTTAGGTTTTTAGGTTCTAGGATAGTTTCTCAATTTAAAATGACAATAACTTCTGTTACGTGTGTTCATTTTGGATCTAACAAATATCAAATCAAAGATTGTGAAACGATTCACACTCTGGTAAACACGGTAACCCTTTCTAATATTCTTCAACCCCCCAAAAGACCCAAAATCCCATTGGATGGTCAAAAGATTGGCTTCTGGTGTCCGTTTTGCAATAACTTCTTATTTGAGTGTTCGTTTTTCCTATACCACATATCAAATCGAAACTTGCGACTAGACCTACACTCCTATAACCACTGAATCACCTTCTCACATCCTTGAAGGCCCAAAAATGTACTTAAACCCTCCAAAAGATGATAACTTCTACTCCAGGAGTCCGTTTTGCCTCTACCATATATTAAATCGAAGCTTTCTACTAGATCTACACATCGGTGACAAATAAGAACACCTTATCACGTTCCTAAAGTCCCAAAAGGTAATCAAGTCCTCCAAATGACCATAACTTCTGCTCTGGGGGTCCGTTTCACCTCTACCACATATCAAATTGATGCTTGCGACTAGATCTAAACATCTGTGATAACCATGAACAACTAAATAACCCTAAAAATCCATGAATAACCCCATAAACACTAAAAACCATTAAACATAATGAAAATCCCTATCAAACACTAACAAACCCTAAAAAACCTAACAAACCCCAAAAAACCCTAAAAACCTAACAAAACCTAACAAACCCTAACAAACCCTAACAAACCCTAACAAGCCCAAACAACCCCAAAGAATCACTAAGGAACCCCAAAAAACCCAAAAAAACCTGAAGAAACATAAAAAATCCTAAGAAACCATAAAAAACCCTAACAAAACCCTAAAAACCCTAACAAAACCCTAAGAAAACCTAAGAAACACTAACACACCCTTAGAAACCATAACACACCCTTAGAAACCCTAACACACCCTTAGAAACCCTAGCACACCCTCAGAAACCCCAACTCAACCATAGAAACCCTAACACAACCATAAAAACACTATGAAAACATAACACACCCTTAGAAACCCTAACCCACCCATAAAAACCCTAACACACCCTTAGAAACCCTAACAGACATATAGAAATCCTAAAAACCCTTAGAACCCCTAAATCACTCTTATAAGCACTAATAAATCCTAACAAACACTACCAACCAATAATAAACCATAATAAACCCTAATAAAACCTAAAGCTCACTACTAATCCCTAATAAACACTAATAAATCGTAATAAGCCCTAAAAACAATATTAGACCCCAATAAAAGCTATAAAATACCTAAAACACCAAATAAACAACAAAAATGGAATTAATCCATTCAAAACTCTAATATTTTCAAAAATCCATAACAATCACGGAAAAACCTGAAAAACCCCTAAAAAATCCAAAAAACCCAGAAAACCCAGAAAACCCTGAAAAACCCTACAAACCCTAAAAAACCCTAAAAACCTTAAAAAACCCTAAAAACCCTCAAAAACCTTAAAACTCCTAAAAACATGAAAAAACCAAAAGAACCCAAAAAACATAAAAAGCCTAAAAACATCAAATAGCCCCAAAAAAACCTCAAAAAATGCTAAAACCCCTAAAACACCCTAAAAACTCTAAAACCCCCTAAGAAGCCTAAAGATGCCTAACAAAACCCTAACCAACCCTATGAAACCCTTAAAAACCATAAAAAACCCATTGAAAACCATAAAAACCTCAAGAAACCCTAATACACCATAAAGAACCCTAAAAACCCTAAAGAACCACTAAAGCCAATAACAACACTAAATAAACCCTAACAATTGATACAAAAAAACAAGAAAATGCTTCAAATCCCACAAAACACAACAAAACCACAAAAAACTCTAAAATAACCCAAACAAAGCATAAAAAATCAAACACACCCATAAAACCCAAAAAACGCTCAAACCCCAAAACAACTCAAACAAATCGTAACAAACCCTAAAAACCTAACATAACCTAACAAACCATAAAAACCACTAATAACCCATAAGAACCACTAATAAACCCTAATAACCCTTAAAACCCACTATTAACCCCTAAAACCCCTAATAAACACTAATAAATCATAATAACCTGTAATAATCCCTAATAAACTCTATTAGACCCTAATAAATGCTAAAAAAGACCTAAAACACATAATATACATTAAAAACAATATTAAACCATAATAAACCCTAATAATCACTAAAAACCCTAACAAACACCACAAAAAGCTAAAAAAACCTCCGAATAATAGCCTAAAACCCCACCAACCAACTTATAAACCCTAAAAAACCCTAATAACCACAAAATAAATTGTAACAAACCCTAGAAACTACAAATAAAATGTAAAAAATCCTAAAAATTCCAAATAAATTGTAACAAACTGAAACAAACTATAACAAACCCCTAATAAACCGCAATAAACCATAACAAATCATAATAAACCCTAATATATCCTAATAAACCCAAATACACATTACTAAAACCTAATAAATAAAATAAATCCTAATCAACGCTAATAAATCCTAAATAACACTAAAAAAGGTTGATAAACCCTAGAAAAAGCTATTGATGCCAACAAAAGCCCAATAAAACCCTAATATACAATAAAAAATGCTAATAAACTGTAACAAATTCTAATGAACAAAAATAAACCCTAAAGAACCCTAATAAACCGTAAAGAAACATATTAAACTCTAAAGAACATTACAAAACCCTAAATAACCCCAAAAAACACTAAAACACATTATATAATCCCTAAAAACTGCTACAATACCCAAACAAACCCTAAAACACACTAAAAACCCTAAAAACCCCTATCTGTCCCAAAAAAACAAATAAACCCATAACCCCCCCCCCCATACCATTAAAAAGCCATCAGATACCATAAAAACCATAAACACCCGTTAGAAACCCTTAAAAACACTAAAAAACTAGAAACCACAATCCCTAAAAAATGGTTTCAAATAGAATCATAAACCCTAAAAACGTTACATAAACCCTTAAAAATGAAACAAAAACCCAAAAAACGCAACATAAACAAAAAAACCCAACATAAACCCAAAAACTCTACATAAACCCCCAAATCACTACATAAACCCTAGAACTATAACATAAACCCAAAAAGAACACAACATAAACCCTAAAAAACTAAACATAACCATTAAAAACGCTACATAAAACCTAAAAACACAATATAAACCCTAAAAACACTACATGAACCCTAAAAACATTACATAAACCATAAAAAAATGCAACATAAAGGCTACATCACCCCTAAAACGCTAAATAAACCCATAAAACACAACATAAAACCAAAAAATGCTACATAAAACCTAAACCCAAAACACGCTACATAAACCCTAAAAACGATACAGAAACCCTAAATATGATACATAGAAACTAAAATTGATAACTAAACCCTAATAACGCTACATAAACACTAAAAATTCTACATAAATTCTAACGATGCTACACAAACCCTAAAAAATGCAACAAAAACCCTAAAGACGCTTTAAAACCCTCAAAAATATTAAACCCAATTATACCATAATATAAAACATTAAACCCTAATAAACCCCTAAAAACTCTAATAATCCCTAAAAACCCTTATAATCCCTAAAAACTCTATGAAACTCTACTCAACCCTAATAAAACCCCAAAATACTTAATTATCCCTAATAAATGATAACAAAACCTTATAAACCCAACAAACATGTTAAGAAAACATAAACAACCCTAACCAACCCTAATAGACACTAATAAACACTAATAAACCCTAATAAACCCCAAACAAACCCTAAAAAGCCCTAATAAACCATAAATAATGCCAAATAACCCCTACCCAACTCTAACAAACCTTAACACACCATAATAACCCCTAATAAAACCCTACAAAACCCTAATAAATAAATAAAATGCTATTATAGCTTAAAAAATCCATAGAAACCCTCATAAGCTCTAATATAACCTAATAAACCCAAAAAACTCTCACAAACAATAAAAAATGATCAAAAACAAAAAAAATGTGCTATATTACCTAAAAAGACAGAAAAATACTAATATAACCTAATAAAGACAAAAAATAGTATTATACCATAAAAATCCCTAGAAACCCTAATAAACCATAATAAACTCTAATATAACCTAAGAAACCCTAAAAACACTGACAAACGAAAACAAAACAATCACAATCAATAAAAACACTCTATACTATCTAAAAAGGCCTAACAAACAATAATACAATATAATAAAACAAAAAAACTAATAAACCCCTAACAAACCCTAATAAACCCAAAAAATCCCAAATAAACCCAAATAAAAACTAATAAACCCTAATAAAACAATAATAAAACCCTAAAAATACCTTCTAAATCAAAATAAACCTTGACACACCATAACATAACCTAATAAAGCCCAATTAAACCCCAATAAACAAAAAATAAGATAAATAATTAAAAAGATCTAGAAACACTAATAAAGCATTGTAAATTCATTTAAAAGCTTATAAACCATCAAAAATTCTCGAAAACACTAAAAGCACAATAATAAAACCTAAAAAGTGAAAACAACCCCTCATTTAATTATCAAAAACTAAAAAACACTCATATACACTAATAAAAATACTATCAAACCCTAGTAAACCCGAATAATCCCTAACAAACCCTAATAAACTATAATAAAACCTAATAAACCCTAATAAAACATTAATGATATTGAATCAACCCTAATAAAACCCTAAAATTATCTACTCAACCCTAATAAACCTTAACACACCATAATAAACCCCACTAACCCCAAAAAATGCAAATATACCATTAAAATCACTAAAATCCCTAATAAATGCTAACAAAACATAACAAAGCTTAAAGGTGCTAATAAACCCGAATAAACACTACTAAACACAAAAAACCCTAATATACCCTTTTCAAAATTAATAAACTACAATGAACCATAATAAACCGTAATAAAACTTAAATATACACAAATATACCACAATTTACAATAATATAAACTAATAAACCCAACTCAATCCTAATGAAACCCTAAAAATTCCTAATAAACCCTAATAAACCTTGACACGCCCTAATAAAACCTAATAAAATCCTAATGACCCCCACCAAACCCTAAAAACGCTAATATACCATTAAAAACTCTAAAACCCTAATAACCCATAATAGTTGTAAATAACACCTAAAGATCCTAAAATTGATAGTAAACCCTAAAAATGCCTCTAAAAACAATAATAGTAATAACGCGCGTGCATGTGCATATGCATGTGCATGGTTTAAATAATAAATCAGAATGCACAGGCATGTGCATATGCCTACGCATTTTCAAGTGAATGATAAAAAATAATAAATTATAAATAATAACACATGTGAATTGCATGTGTTTGTGCATGTGCATGTGAATGATAACAAATAATAAAGAATTACGCACATACAAGTGCATGTGAAGGTGCATGTGCATGTGCATGGAAATAATCAATAAATAACAACCAAGTCCACATGAATGTGCAATTGCATGTGAATGATAATAAATAAAAAATAATAACACAAGTGATAATAGAATAATGCACCTGCATTGCAGGTGCACGTGTAGTAGTAGTAGTGATAATAGTAGTAGTACTAATGCATATGATAATATAATATTGCATGGGCATTACGTGTGCATGTGGATGGTAATAAATAATAACTCATGTGCATTTCATTTTCATGTGATGATGATGATGATAATAATAATAATAATAATAATAATATTAATAATAACAATGCATGTGAAAATAGAATAACACATGTTCATTGAATGCTCATGTATGTGCATTTGGATGTGCATTTTCATGTGATGATAATAACAATAACAACCACAACAACAAAAACAATAACAACCACAATAATAATAATAACAATAATAATAACAATGCATGTGATAATAAAATAATGTGAGTGGATTTCATGGTCACATTCATGGTAATAAAAATATTATAATAATGTATGTGCATGTGCAAGTGCATTTGGATGAGATGATGATAATAATAATAATAATAACATTAATAATAAGTTATAGTTTTTTGAATTAACAGCAGACAGGAAAAAAGTGCTAGAAATGGTGTCTCGAAAATCCTAACAAATCACAGATTCATTAGAAAGTCATAACTTATTTAGGTGTCCATTTCCGATCCATTAATAGTCAAACTAAATGTCATGGAACGAACAATGATGAAAACAGGTGTTGGAGGCCGAACAGACACACAGATCAGAAGTTATGACCATTTTAAGAAACATTTGATAGGGATCCAGTCACAGAACATGACTTGAACTTTGTTCAAGTTATCCTTCTGGTTAGATCTCTTCGTTGCCTTTGATTTGATATGTGGTAGAGCTCAAACGGACAACCAGAGTGAAAGTCGTGGCCGTTTGAAGTTGTACTTTTTTTGGAGTGGTATAACTAATATATCTTCTGTTTCATTGATCTTCTCAGAGTTTCGATTATACTTGGTCCTCACTCATCTCACGAGCTTTGATTTTACTAGCCACAACACTCAAACGGACACCCTAATGAGAAGTTATGCCTAGTTTATTGAGTTATTGGTTTCTTAGGTTTTCAGGTGATAGGAGGGTTGCTCAATTTAAAACGATAATAACTTCTGTTATGTGTGTTCATTTTTGGCTCTACCACATATCAAATCAAATATTGTGAAAAGATGCACACTCTGGTAACCACTGGAACCCTTTCTGACATTCATATACCCCCGAAATTACCAAAAATCCCTTGGGATGGTCAAAAGATTGACTTCTGGTGTCTGTTTTGCAATAACATCTTCTATGGGTGTCTGTTTTGCCTCTACCACATATCAAATCAAAGCTTGAGTCTAGACCAACACTCCTATAAACACTAAACCACCATCTCACATCCTTGAAGGGCCAAAAAGGTACTTAAACCCTCCAAAAGATGATATCATCTACTCCAGGAGTCCATTTTCCTCTACCATATATCAAATCGAAGCTTTTGACTAGATCTACACATCTGTGACCAATAGGAGCACCTTATAAAGTTCTTAAAGACCCAAAAGGTCCTTAAGTCCTCAAAATGACCATAACTTCTACTCTGGGTGTCCATTTCACTTCAACCACATATAAAATTGAAGCTTGCGGCTAGCTCTACACCTCTGTGACAACCATGAACAACTAAATAACCCTAAAAAATCCCGAATAACCCCATAAACACTAAAACCATTAAAAACCACGCAAAACCCTAACAAACCCTAACAAACCCTAAAAAACACTAACAAACCCTAACAAACCCCAAAAAACCCTAAAAACATAACAAATCCTAAAAGAACCCTAACAAGACCTAACAAGCCCCAAGAAGCACTAAGAAACCCCAATAAACACAGAAAAGCAGAAGAAACTCTAAAAACCCCTAAGAAATCATAAGAAACCCTAACAAAATCCTAACAACCCTAAAAACCATAAAAAACTTAACAAAACCTAAGAAAACCTAAGAAATACTAACAAACCCTTAGAAACCCTAACACACCCTTTGAAACCCTATCACACCCATAGAAATTCTAGCACACCCTTAGAAACCCCAAAGCACCGATATAAACCCTAACACAAACTTAGAAACTCTTAGAAACGATAACACGCCCTTAGAAACCCTAACCCACCAATAAAAACTCTAACACACGCTTAGAAACCCTAACAAACTCTTAGACAGCCTAAATCACTCTAATAAGAACTAATAAATCCTAACAAACCCTACCAACCAATAATAAACCATAATAAACACTAATAAACCCTAAAGCCCACTACTATACCCTAATAAACACTAATAAATCTCAATAAACCCTAAAAACAATATTAGACCCCAATAAAAGCTAAAAAATACCTAAAAACCAAATATACAACAAAAATGCTATTAAACCATTCAAAATGCTAATATTCACAAAAAAACCCCCAAAACAAAAAAACACTAAAAAATCCTTAAAAACCATAAAACCCAAACCCCCCCCCCCAAATTGTGGTTTTTGGGTGTGTGTTTGTTAAGGGCTTTTGGGTGTGGGTTGATTGACCCCGCCCCTCCCTTGTCTGCAGTGTCTTTATTTTCTTTAATAAACTTTGGGTGGTGTCAGGAATAGCCTGGGCTCGAGCCTTCCTTGCCAAAAAACCCCCCAAAACCCAAAAAATACGAAAAAATCCTAAAAAAACCCTAAAAACCCTAAAAACCCCTAAAACCCCTAAAAACCAGAAAAAAAATCGTAAAAACCTGAAAACAAACTTAAAACCCAAAAAAACCTCAAAAAACCACAAAAAACACTAAAAACCCTAAAAACCACTAAAATGCTAAAAACCCCTAAAAGGCCTAAAAATTCCTAACAAAACCATAACCAACCCTATAAAACCCTTAAAAACCCTAAAAACTCCCTTGAAAACCCTAAAACCCTCAAAAGAAACCCTAATACAACTTAAAGAACCCTAAAAACCCAAAAAATCCTAAGGAACCCTAAAAACCCTAAAGAATGCTAAAGAACCACTAAAGCCACTAACAATGCTACATAAACCCTATCAATTGCTACAAAAACCCAAAAAATGCTCCAAAACACTCAAAATGCAAAAAAACCCCAAAAAATGCTAAAATATCCCTAACAAAGCATAAAAAATCCAAACACTCCCATAAAACCCAAAAAAATGCATAAACCCCCAAACAACTCAAACAAACCGTAACAAACCCTAAAAACCCTAACAAAATCTAACAAACCCAAAAAAACACAAATAACCCCTAAGAACCACTAATAAACCCTAATAACCCAGAAAACCCTCTATTAAACCCAAATACCTAATAAACACTAATAAATTGTAATAACAAGTAATAAACCCTAACAAACTCTATTAGACCCTAATAAACGCTACAAAAGTCCTAAAACCCCAAATATACAATAAAAACACAATTAAGCCATAATAAACCCTAATAATCACTAAAACCCCTATCATACCTGACAAAATGCTACAAAAATATCAAAATAATAGCCCACAAAACCCTACAACCCCCTAATAAACCGTAATAAACCCTAATATCCCCAAAATAAATCGTAACAAACCCTAACAACCCAAAAAAAATCGTAACAAATCCAAACATTGAAAAATAAATCGTAACAAACAGAAACAAACCATAACAAAGCCATAATAACCCCTAATAAACCCTAAAAATCACAATAAATCTTAATAAATCGTAATACTCAAATACATGTTACTAAACCCTAATAAATAAAACAACCCTAATAATATATAATAAATATAAAATAACGATAAAATGTTTGATAAACCCTAGAAAAAGATATTAATTCATACAAAAGCCCAATAAAACACTAATATACAATAAAAAAATTCTTATAAACTGTAAAAATCCTAAAGAACACTAATAAACTCTAAAGAACCCTAATAATCCATAAAGAACCATATTAAAATCTAAAGAAAACTAAAAAACCCTAATGAACCCAAAAACACTAAAAGACATTATATAAACCCTAAAAACTGCTACAATACCCGAACAAACCCTAAAGCACACAAAAAAACACTAAAAACGCCAATCAATCCCAAAAAAAACAAATAAACTCATAAACCCCCCAAATACGATTAAAAAGCTATCATATACCATAAAAACCATAAACACATGTTAAACCCCCTTAAAAACCCTAAAAAACACTATAAACCATAAAAACCCATTAAAACCCTAAAAAAGGTTTCAAATAGACACATAAACCCTAAACACGTTACTTAAACCCTAAAAATGCAACAAAACCCTAAAAAGAAAACCTAAACCAAAAAATGCAACATAAACCCAAAAAATTCTATATAAACCCTAAAAGCACTACATAAACCCAAGAACTATAACATAAACCCTAAAAACACAACATAAACCCTAAAAATGCAACATAAACATTAAAAAACGCTACATAAAACCAAAAAACACAATATAAACACTAAAAAAACTGCATGAACACTAAAAACATGACATAAATCCTAAAAAATGATACATAAACGCTACATCATCCCTAAAAATGCGACATAAACCCAGAAAACGCAGCATAAATCCAAAAAATGCTACAGAAAACCTAAACCCTAAACACGCTACATAAACCCTAAAAACATTACATAAACCCTAAAAATGATACATAAAACCTAAAACCATTATCTAAACCTAAAAAATGATACATAAACACAAAAAATGATACCTAAACCCTAACAATGCTGCAGAAACCCTTAAAAATGCTACAAAAACCCTAAAGACTATTCAAATCCCTCAAAAATATTAAACCCTAATATATCATAATATAAAAAATTAAACCCTAATAAACCACTATTAAACCCCTAAAGAACCACTAAATCCACTATCAACACTACATAAACCCTAACAACTGCTACAAAAAACTGAAAAATGCTTCAAAACCCATAAAAGGCAACAAAACCCCAAAATATGCGAAAATAACCCTAACAATGCATAAAAAATCCAAACGCAACCATAAAACCCAAAAAAACGCATAAAACCCCAAACAAATCAAAAAAACCGTAAAAAACTATAAAAACCATAACAAAACCTAACAAACCCTAACAACCACAAATAACCCCTAAAAACAACTAATAATCCCTAATAACCCCTGAAACCCACTATTAAACCCTAATAAACACTAATAAATCGTAATAACCTGTAATAAAACCTAACAAACTCTATTAGACCCTAATAAACACTAAAAATGATTTAAAACCCCTAATATACAATATAAAACACTATTAATCCATAATGAACCCTAATAATCACTAAAAACCCAAACAAACTAGACAAAACACTACAAAAACCTCCAAATAATAGCCTACAAAACCCTACAAACTAGTAATAAACCCTAAAAAACCCTAATAACCCCAAAATAAATTGTAAAAAACCCTAACAACCCCAAATAAATCATAAAAATCCTAACAACGCCAAATAAATCGTAAAAAACTGAAACAAACCATAACAAACCCCTAATAAACCGCAATAATCCCTAACAAATCATAATAAACCCTAATAAATCGTAATAATCCCAAATACACGTTACTAAACCCTAATAAATAAAATAAACCCTAATAAACCCTAATAAAAACTATATAACCATAAAAGAGGATGATAAACCCTAGAAAAACCCATTAAAGCCTACAAAATCCCAATAAAACCCTAATATAAAAAAATGCTAATAAACTGTAACGAATCCTAAAGAACCCTAATAAACCCTAAAGAACCCTAATAAGCCATAAAGAATCATATTAAACTCTAAAGAACACTAAAAAACCATAATGAATCCAAAAAATGATGAAACACATTATATAAACCCTAAAAACCACTACAATACCCAAAAAAACCCAAAAACACACTAAAAACCCTAACAAATCCAATCAATCTGAAAAACAAATAAACCCATAAACCCCCAAAAAACCATTAAAAATCCATCAAATACCATAAAAACAATAAACACCTGTTAACAACCCATAAAACCCTAAAAAACACTACAAACCATAAACAACCCTTAAAACCCTAAAAAAGGCTTCAAATAGATACATAAAACCTAAAAACATTACATAAATCCAAAAAAATGCAACAAAAACCCTAAAAATGCAACATAAACCAAAATATGAAAAATGAACCCAAAAAGGCTAAAAAACCCTAAAAGCACTACATAAACCCTAGAACAGTAACATAAACCCTAAAAAACACAATATAAACCCTAAAAACACAACATAAACATTAAAAAAGCAACATAATACCTAAAAACACAATATAAACCCTTAAAAACTCCATGAACCCTAAAAACGTTACATAAACCCTAAAAAATGCAACTTAAACGCTACGTCACCCATAAAAATGCTACATAAACCCAGAAAACGCAACATAAACCCTAAAAAATACTACATAAAACCTAAAACCGAAACACACTACATAAACCCTAAAAACATTACATAAACCCTCAAAATGATGCATAGAATCTAAAACTGCTAACTAATCTCTAAAAACGCTACATAAACACTAAAAATGCTACATAAACTCTAACAACGCTACACAAACCCTAACAAATGCTAAAAAACCCTACAGATGCTTCAAAACCATAAAAAATATTAAACACTAATATACCATAATATAAAAAATCAAACCCTAATAAACCACTAATAAACTATAATAATCCCTAAAAAACCTTATAATCCCTAAAATCCTAAGAAATTCTACTCAACCCTAATAAAACCCCAAAAATACCTAATAAACCCTAATAAATGATAATAAAACCTAATAAACCCAAAAAACACGTTAAGAAAACCTAAAAAATCCTAACCAATAATAATAGACACTAATAGATACTAATAAACCCTAATAAACCCCAAACAAACCGTAAAAATACCTAATAAACCTTAAATAAATCCAAATAAACTCTACTCAACCCTAACAAACCTTAACACACCATAATAACCCCTAATAAAACCCTAAAACCCATAATAAAAAAAATGCTATTATACCTTAAAAAATACCTAGAAACCCTCATAAACTCTAACATAACATAATAAACCATAAAAACGCTAACAAACATTAAAAGAATGATCAAAAACAATAAAAACGCGCTATATTACATAAAAAGACCTAAAAACACTAATATAACCTAATAAAGACAAAAAAACGCTAATATACCATAAAAATCCATAAAAACCCTAATAAACCATAATAAACTCTAATATAACCAACAATACCCTAAAATGCTCACAAACAAAAACAAAATGCTCACAAACAATAAAAACATTCTATATTATCTAACAAGATGTAACAAACACTAATATAACCTAATAAAACAAAAAAACAAAAAAAACAAAAACAAAACAAAAAAAACCCCTAAAAACCCTAATAAGACCTAAAAATCCCTAATAAACCCTAATAAAAACGAATAAAACCTATTAAAACCTTAAAAATACCTACTCAGCCCAAATAAACCTTGACACACCATAACAAAACATTATAAAAACCAACTAAACCCCAATAAAATAAAAAAAGCCAACAAACCATTAAAAAGCCCTAGAAACCCTTATAAACCATAATAAATTCAAATAAAAGCTAATAAACCATTAAAAATGCTCACAAATACTAAAAAAGGATAATAAAACATAAAAATTCATAACAACCCCTCATATATATTAACAAAAACTAAAAAACACTCAGATACCCCAATAAAAATACTAGCAAACCCTAGTAAACCCTAAAAAACCTTAACAAACCCTAATAAACCATACTCAACCCTAATAAACCCTAATAAAACCTTAAAGATACCGACTCAACCATAATAAAACCCTCAAAATACCTATTCAACCCTAATAAACATTAACACACCATAATAAACCATAATAAACCCCACTAAACCCTAAAAACACAAATATACCATTAAAAATCCCTAAAACCCCTAATAAATGATAATAAAACCTAACAAATCTTAAAAGTGATAATAAACCAGAATAAACACTACCAAACACTAAAAACCCTAATATATCATATTAAAAATTAATAAACCATAGTTAACCATAATAAACCCTAATAAATCCTAAACATACCCAAATATACTATAATATTCCATAATATACCCTAATAAACCTAACTAAATCCTAATAAAACTTTAAAAATACCTAATAAACCCTAATAAACCATGGCATGCCATAATAAGCCCTAATAAAATCCTAATAACCCCCACTAAACCCTAAAAAACACTTATATACCATTAAAAACCCTAAAACCCTAACAAACCTTAATAAATGTTAATAACACCTAAAAATCCTAAAAAATGATAGTAAACCCTAAAAATACCTCTAATAATAATAGTAGTAATAACTCATGTGCATATGAATATGCATGTTCCTGGATTAAATAATAAATCATAATGCATGTGTATGCGCATTTTCATGCGGATTTGCATGTGAATGATAATAAATTATAAATTATAAATAATAATTCATGTGAATGCATGTGTATGTGCATGTTCATGTGAATGATAATAAATAATAAATAATAATGCACATCCATGTGCATGTGCATGTGCATGTGCATGTGCATGTTCATGTGCATGTGCATGTGCATGTGCATGTGCATGGTAATAAACAATAAATAATAATAAAGTCCACAAGAATGTGCATTTGCATGTGAATGATAATAAATAATAAATAATAACACATGTGATAATAGAATAACGCAAGTTCATTGCGTGTGCACGTGCATGAGAATAAATAATAATAACACAAGTGATAAAAAAATAACACAAGTACATTGCATTTTCATGTGCATGGTAATAAATAATTTATAATAACGCAAGTGTATGTGAATTTACATGTAATGATAATAATAATGAGGCATGCACGTGCATGGTAATAAATAATAAATAACAACGAACGTGCATGTGCATTTGTATTTGATGATACAAACAACAATAAAAACAACAACAACAATAATAATAGAATAACGAAAGTGCATTGCATGTGCACGTGCATAGTAGTAAATAATAAATAAATAATAGTAAATAAGAATGCACATGCATGTGCATGTGCATTTACATTTGATAATATTATTATTAATACTAATTGTAATAATAATAATAATAACGCATGCATGTTCATGGTAATAAATAATAAATAACAACGCACAAGCATGTGAATTTTCATGTGATAATGATAATAATAATGATAATGATGATAATAATAATAATAAACGTGGTAATAATAATAATAATAAAAGAATAATACAAGTGCATTTCATATGCACGTGCATGGTAATAAATAATAAATAATAATGCACGTGCATTGAATATGCACGTGCACGTGCAGGTGCATGTGCATGAGATGATAATAATTATAATAATAATAATATTAATAATAATAATAACAACAACGCATGTGATAATAGAATAATGCACGTGCTGTAACACCTGATACTTTTATGAGAAATATTTTGTTTTTATGTTATATAAATCATCAAAGGAATCTTTCACTACACACAACACTTGCTTGGCTTGCTTTACATGCAATCGCGACCTTCCTCGATAGCTTTCGTCGTACGCAATACCGAGTTTCACTAAACAATGATATTCTATTAAAATATTATTAAAACTAGCCGTTATGAATAGTAATAACCACTTTTTGAAATTTTGTAAATTTTATTTTTCAAAATGGACTCCATTTTTTTATTCGGAATATCGAAATTAGCCTAGTGTGAAATTTTGGTATTTTTCTGGAAACATTCAATTTTTGATGAACAGTGAAAACACTGGGTTACTATTTAAAAACCGAATTTTTATTTAAATAATTATTTATTTTATTTAAATTTATTTTAGGTCAAAATTGATACATAATACCTATATATGTTCAATGTAATTCATTGGAGTAATTTTATAATAATTTTAGATATATAAAAATTTTATTGAACTTTTCACCGTCTTTTACCCACCTCCTAGGAGAATTTGCAAATTTACATAAAACTTAATTTTACCGCTTCTGTGAGTGTAATTTCAAAAATCTGAGAGCCACGGTTGATGTTAGTATGTAAAATGTGGTTCAATGAGATGAAAATAATTTTTGGTGAATAGTAACTTGTTACTTTTAATTACCACAGTTAAAAGTAAATAGGGTAATTAAGGGTAAAAATGATATTATTATTACCCTAAAACATGTCCTAATTCTATTGGATAAGTGTAATTAGACCAAAAACAACCTTAGGAATAAAATATGACCATTTAGGCCCACATGGATTAGATTAGGACATTTATTATTAATTTATTTAAAGAAGGGTTAAAATAGTTAAAATCAAAGTTTAATAAGTAAATAATTTTTAATATAGGGTTATACATAAGATATATTAGACTATAAATATTCATTAGAAATCTAAAATTATTTCCTACATAATGGTGTTTTATTTGTAATTTTTAGACATTAAATAATTTAATTTATTTATGACACAAAGATGATGCAGTAATTATCTTATTAATGAAATATGGACATAATTGATGTTATAAATACCCAAATAAATGTAATTTGAGACTTTTTATGAATTACACTAATTTTATAGGTTACTATAACATGTTATTATATATTTAACTAACGTTTTTAGAACTAATCATTCTGTTATGAGTTTCAAAAAAATCAATTACTAAATAGTGTCAAAATTGACAAAAAATAGTTTTAAAACAAATATTATATTATTAATTGTTATTTTATTCCTAAAAATATAAGGATCAGCCAAATGACTTAGATAAGGTTATATATATTAATAATAAACAACTTGGGGGTTTTTTGGCTTGTTATAGTAATTTTATTAACCTTATAGTTTAAGAACACAAAAAGACACGGTAAAATTAAAATTATCTAACTTAAAGTTAAATATAATTGATATGGTAAAAATAGTAAACTAAACTTGTCCAAATTATATTTTATAAGATTATTTAGACCCATAACCACCTTATATTTGAAATAAATCAATTTGGAGCTATTTAAAACCGAATATGGCTTTATAATAAAATAATATTTTTAGTTTTTCCAAAGGTGCCCCTCTCCTCCCTTATAAAAGGGCACCTCCTCCCTCTCTTCCTCACACCACTTTGAGCCTTCAAGCTCGGCCAACCCCTGCCAATTTCTCCTCTCAACTTCCCTAAAAACATCCTAGAGGTCTTGTTATTCTTAAAAGACCAATTTTAGTGCCCTAAAAGGAGGTCTCAAAGAAGCGCTTCAAAGAAGAGGTAATGTCTGTTACCGATTATTTCAACTTTATTTCTTCTTCCACTTCTTCTTATTTAGTTGTATCATTATTAAGTAATAACATAAGCATCACTCATATACTGATGTTTTATTATAATTATGAAACAACCCTATTTCACCATCTATCCATCCTACGGAAAACGAAATCACCGTGCGTGCGTACGTACGGAATACCGTCTCCACGCCGTGGTGTAATCTATTTTCCACCACCACCTTACTTGGATGGGTATAATGGTGTAAAGAATGAATATATATGATTATTTTAAAGTAATATTGATTCTTAAATAGTATACATACACTCCAATACAATTCCACGATCATGGGAACGATATCATTGCTCGTGCGTACGTACGGAATACCATCTCCACGATGTGATGCGACTCGTTCTACATGATTTTCATTGCATAATGATTTCATAAATGAATTGAGTGAATAAATATGATATATATTACACTAATACCATTATGAAAATTAGTTATCTATAACCTAAAAAGAAGAATAAGAATTTATTCGACAAAACACGCATAAGAACAAAAAGTAATAAACACCCGAATAACAAGTAGTAATGAAATATTACTAATAATAAGCTAAGAATATGACCATATATGATATCATAAAAATGAGTATGATTCTGGAATAGGTCAATGACATTATTTAAATCATTATACAAGAGGTTCGGACACTTACGAAGCAAATCAGACCTAAGGTATGGGACAATATCGCAATCTCAATTTTTATCCGATATTGTTTATACTTCAGAATTTACTGGGGAGTATTTTATCATACACATCATTGTTTCCTCAATATGTAATATTATTTACATCCACCTACAATTTTTTAAATCCAATTTTACCCTTCGGTGAGTTTTTAGTAAAAGATATGAAAGGAATCTTTTGTCATTTTTCGTACGAGGTACTTTTTGACTTTTTCGAAAAAAGTACGAGAAGAATGTTTTTTTAACTTATACGGCATGAATGGATTTTTAAAACATTATTTCCAAGAAGCTTCTTTTATAAGTTTTCATGTTTATTTTTAATCAACTTATTTTAGTTTATAATTGTATGACATTTTAAGAAAGGACAATTGTTTTTGAAGTAGAAAGGATATTTTCCTCAAGAATGAAGTTCAAGTGTTTTATCAAAATTATTTTCCATCTAAGATAATAAAGGGTTCTGTTTCTATCCCTATTATTATAATTATTTGATTATTTTGCGATGGAATTATTTTTATGAATTCTTTTATCTTATATGAATTGTTTTATGATGTCACGATGTTTATGAATCCCATTTTTATTACATGGGTTATGCTATGATGTATGGTTTATGATTTTGTGGCACACATAAGAATGGTATCATTATGAGATGGGTGGGACCTATATCTCCCTCCAATACATTGGGTAAAGATTTTATATCTCATGATATAGACATGGCTGGAACAGTAGGTTAAACCGGTTCAGTGAAACAGGACTGAAACGAGGAATGAACTTGGTTCAGAAATGGACATTGTCCAATAAGATAGGTTTGAAAATGAGTCTTGAATAATAAGAAATGATTCTCTATGATTATGTGTGTATGACACAAAGCTTCATGTTTTATGTTATGATTATTGTGATTATATTTCACTACCATTATTTATCCCAAGTTATGAAATTATGATCTCTTTTACAGGGTATGATTTCTAAAAGGTTATGTTCTTATGAATATGATGTGATTGATCTTTCTTTTGTTTACCCATACTAAGCATTTGAGCTCACCCTTTTGTATGTTTTATTTACCGAGGTCAGGAAGAAGGTTATTAAGTAAGATATGCCAAAAGGGACTACAGATATGATGAAATAAATGGGAGACAGTGTAGACGCTTTATAAACCAGTTGATTATGTTTCCCAGTTTCTAAAGACACTATACCTATACTGTCCTTTCATGGTTTTGTTATATGTTGTAATAAGTGTACTTCAATTTTGATGTAATAACAATGTATGTAAAGTATGGGTCATTTTATTTGGTATCAAAGGAAAGGTATTGTCAACCTTTGGAAACTAGGATGTGAAAGCCTTAGTAAGAATCCTAAGGATAAGTCTAAGCATATAACACAATCTTAGTGTTTTAGAAATGGCCATGAATAACCTAGGATAAGACCTTAAGTGTTAAATTTTATTCTTGATTATGTGGTTTTCCTATTATAATTAGTGTTTCTCACACTATTATTCTTGGTTTTAGTCAATGGATGGAACCCGAAGGAACCATGTTAATGTGGAATGCGATGGGCAATGCAATGATTGTCCCCCTGAGCAACCAAACATTATGGGAGCTGGAATGAAAGATCTTGTAGCCATGCTCACTCAACATTCTCAAGCTATGAATCATGCAGGACTTCCAAACGAGAAAAGGAAGGAGCAACATTCTGTTGAATCTTTCATGAGACAACGTCCACCTTCATTCAGTGGGTCTAATGATCCATTAGTTGCTGAAAAATGGATCAGTACTACTGAAAAGATATTTTCAGTTCTTCAATGTTCTGAACATGATAAATTCATCTTAGCAGTGTATCGTTTGGAAGGTGATTCTGATCAATGGTGGAATATTATCAAGAATATGAGGCCAAGAGATGAAATTGAGTCCATGGAATGGGATGAGTTCAAGAACTTATTTTTCAATAAGTAATTCCCTCGTATTCTCTGAACAAAGATGGAAAATGAGTTTCTTGAACTAAAGAAAAAGGATGATGAATCTGTTGGTACCTATGAAGAAAATTTTACATGACTTGCAAGGTACGCTTCTGGTATTATTATCCAACCCGAGAGTAAGATCGATCGATTCTTTAGTGGCTTAAAACCAAGTCTTCGAAGGGCGTTAGCCATAAGGGAATTCAATAGCTATGAGGAAATTGTTCGATGTGCTCTCGAAGTTGAGATGGAGATTGGAGTAACCCATCAGTCATATGGGTTTGATAAGAAGAGGAAAATGGAATTCAAAGGAAAATCTAAAGAGCACACTGAAAAGAAGATGAGTTTTCCCTTATGCTCAAAGTGTGGAAAGAAACATGGATTGAGTTTTCTTAAAGGGACAATTAAATGTTTCAAAAGTGGAAATGAAGGTCATCGGGCATTTGAATTCCATAATGATGGGAAGAAGATGTCTAGTGATGCGAAAAATGAAAAGGCTACACAGAGTGAAACTCCTACACTTCAATGTTACAAGTGCAAGGAAATGGGGCATTATTCCAATCAATGCCCTAATCCAAGGGTTGTTGATGATGATCGACATCAACAAACTCTTAAGGCTAAAGACAAAGGAAAGTCACATGCAATATCTATCAGCGATGTGGAGTACAATAACGAAGTGGAGAAAGGTACACTTACCATCCACTCTAAAGTAGAAAATGTTTTATTTGATTCTGGATCCACCCACTCATTTATTTCTGAAGAATTTTCTAAGGGTATCACCATATTACCTCAACAATTATATGTTGAGTTAGATGTGACAACACCAAATGGCAGAACAGTCGCATCAAAAGTTTATAATTCTTCTCCAATGGAAGTTTGTGGGAAAGTGATTCTTGCAAATCTTGTGATCCTCACTATAGTGGAATTTGATGTGATTCTTGGCATGGATTGGCTTTCTCTATATGGAGCTCATATCAATTTCCAAAGAAGGGAAGTCACATTTTATATTCCAGATCAATCTTTGATCGTCTATCAATGCAAGGATGAAGATAACCTTCCAGTGGAAATTTCTTCCATATTATGGGTCTTGATTCCACTAAATGAAGGTTATTTATCTCAAATGGTTGGTGAGAAACTCACGATTAAGAATATTCCCATTGTATGGGAGTTTGACGATGTCTTTCCAGAGGAATTTCTGGGTCTTCTACCAAATCGTGAAGTTGAGTTTTCAATCGAACTCGTACCGGGTGCTTTGCCTATTTCAAAGACACCTTATAGAATGGCCCCAATTGAGTTGCAGGAATTGAAGAAGCAACTCCAAGAGAATATTGATAAGGGTTTCATACGCCCTAGTGCGTCACCTTGCGGATCACCTGTTCTATTTGTTAAGAAGAAATATGGATCAATGATACTCTTCATTGATTATCGAGAACTTAACAAGATCACTATCAAGAACAAATATCCTCTCCCGCGCATTAATGACTTATTTGACCAACTACGCGGAGCTCAATACTTTTCCAAGATTGATCATCATTCAGGGTATCATCAATTAAGGGTCAAAAGGGAGGATATATCAAATACGGCTTTCCATACAAGGTATGGACACTATGAATTTATAGTGATGCCATTTGGTCTTACTAATGCCCCTACTATCTTCATGGATCTGATGAATAGAGTCTTTAGAGACTATCTTGATCAGTTTGTGGTAGTCTTTATAGACGATATTGTTGTATATTCAAAGAGAAAGGAAGAACATGAAGATCACTTGAGAATTATATTGAAGACCCTGAGAAAGGAGAAGCTTTATGACAAATTTACCAAGTGTGAATTTTGGCTTCAAAAAGATTCATTTTTGGGTCACATAATCTCAAAATAGGGGATATATGTGGATCCAGCAAAAACAGAGGTTATCGAAAGATGGTTGAGACCAACAACAGTAACTGAGATCCGAAGTTTTCTTGGTTTGGCTGGATAATATCGATGTTTTGTGAAAGATTTTTCACGATTATCTAATCCACTCACCATGTTGAATCGGAAAGGAGTTAAGTTTGATTGGACGGAGGAATGTGAAGAGAATTTCAAGGAGTTGAAAAGAAGGTTATCCAGTGAACCTGTGCTCCCACTGCCTTGTAGTGGAGAAAGTTTTGTGATCTATAGTGATGCATCCAAGAATGGATTGGGGTGTGTTATTATGAAAAATGATATGGTGATAGCTTATGCCTCACGACAGTTGAAAATCCATGAGCAAAATTACCCAACTCATGATTTGGAGTTATCTGCGGTAATCTTTGCATTAAATATTTTGAGGCATTATCTTTATGGAGAAAGGTGTGAAATTTATACTGATCATAAAAGTTTAAAGTATATTTCCACACAAAAGGAGCTGAATATGCACCAAAGAAGATGGTTGGAGCTGATTAAGGATTATTAATTCTCAATTCATTACCACCCTGGGAAAGCAAACAAGGTGGCAGATGCATTAAGTCGACAAGACCATGCCAGTTTATCCATGATGAGGATCACAAAAGATCCAATATATATGGATTTACAAAGGATGGATCTTGGAATTATAATGAAAGGGGAAAATCGTATATTTCTCAAATGAATTTTCAACCATCTATACATGTTAAGATTAAAGAGGCACATAAAGAAGATGTAGAGTTACAAAAGAAGGTGGGAAATGTTCCTGAATTCAACGTTGATTGTGAAGGGATAATAAAGTTCAGGAATCGGGTTTGTGTTCCTCCCATCCCCGAATTAAAGAAGGAGCTGCTGGATGAGGCTCATAGTTCTTCATTCTCTATTCATCCTGGAAGAAGGAAGATGTATAGGGACCTGAAAGAGTACTTCTGGTGGGATGTCATGAAAAGAGACGTTTCTGAATATGTCTCTCGATGCTTGGTTTGTCAGCAAGTTAAAGCTGAGAGATAGAAGTCTAAGGGGATGTTACAACCATTAACCATACCCGAATGGAAATGGGAAAACATCACTATGGACTTTGTCACATGACATCCTAAAACATCCAAAGGCAATAATTCTATCTGGGTCAATGTTGATCGTCTTACAAAGTCGGCATACTTCATCGCTATTAGAGATGATTTCTCTCCGGATCAGCTTGCCAGGATATATGTGAAGGAAGTGGTAAGATTGCATGGAGTACCACTTTCTATTATATCTGATCGGGATCTGAGGTTTACCTCAATGTTCTGGTGAAGTCTCCAGCATACTCTGGATACAGAGTTGAGTTTCAGCACTGCTTATCATCCTCAGATAGACGGTCAGTCTGAGAGGACAATTCAAACTCTAGAAGATATGTTGAGAGCTTTCTCTATGGATTTCAAAGGTGGTTGGGATCAACACCTACCTTTGGTGGAATTTTCTTATAATAATAGCTTTCACTCCAGTATTCAGATGGCTCCTTATGAAGCTCTCTAAGGAAATAAATGCAGGACTCCAACTTGTTGGGATGAAGTTTGGAAAAGAAAGCTATTAGGACCTGCTCTTGTTGATGAGATGGCTGAAAAGGTCCGATTTATTCAACAACACATAAGAGCAGCTCAGAGTCGACAAAAAAGTTATGCCGACAACCGAAGAAAAGACTTAGAGTTTGAAGTGGGTGATAAAGTGTTCTTACGAATATCTCCTTGGAAGAGATTAATGAGATTTGGAATGAAGGGAAAGTTGAGCCCTAGGTATATCAGTCCTTTCGAAATACTGGATCGTGTTGGGAAGGTATCTTACCGATTGGCACATCCACCAAATCTCTCTCAAGTTCACGATGTGTTCCATGTATCTCTCCTGAGAAAGTACATACCTGATCCTTCACATGTACTCAGCTCAGAAGTTGTACTGCTGGAACAAGATCTTTCTTATGAAGAACAGCCGATAGAGATTCTCGATCGTAGTGAAAAAGTCCTACGGAACAAGACCACTCGCTTGGTGAAAGTTTTATGGAGGAACCACCAATTAGAAGAAGCTACATGGGAGATTGAGGATATGATAAGGGAGAGGTATCCTCATCTGTTTGTTACAAAGTGACGAATTTCAAGGGCGAAATTCATTTTAAGGGGGGTAGAATGTAACACCCGAGACTTTTATGAGAAATATTTTGTTTTTATGTTATATAAATCATCAAATGAATCTTCCACTACACACAACACTTTCTTTTCTTACTTTACACGCAATCACGACCTTCCTTGATAGCTTGTGTCGTAAGCAATACCGAGTTTCACTAAACAACGATATGCTATTAAAATATTATTAAAACAAGTAGTTATGAATAGTAATAACCACGTTTTGAAATTTTGTAAATTTTATTTTTTAAAATGGGCTTCATTTTTGGATTCTAAATATCGAAATTATCCTAGGGTGAAATTTTGGTACATTTCTGGAAACATTAAATTTTTTGATGAATAGTGAAAACACTGGGTTACTATTTAAAAACCAAATTTTAATTTAATTAATTATTTATTTTATTTAAATTTATTTTAGGTCAAAATTGATAAATAATATCTATATAAGTTCAATGTAATTCATTGGAGTAATTTTTTAATAATTTTAGATATATAAAAATTTTATTGAACTTTTCACTGTCTTTTACCCACTTCCTAGGAGAATTTGCAAATTTACATAAAACATAATTTTACCGCTTCTGTGAGTGGAATTTCAAAAATCCGAGAGACACGGTTGATGTCAGTAAGTAAAATGTGGTTCAATGAGATGAAAATAGTTTTTGATAAATAGTAACTTGTTACTTTTAATTACCACGGTTAAAAGTAAATAGGGTAATTAAGGGTAAAAATGATATTATTATTATCCTAACACATTTACTAATTCTATTGGATAAGTTTAATTCGACCAAAAACAAACGTAGGAATAAAATATGACAATTTAGGCCCACATGGATTAGATTATGACATTTATTGTTAATTTATTTAAAGAAGGGTTAAAATAGTTTAAATCAATGTTTAATAAGTAATTAATTTTTAATATAGGGTTATACATAAGATAAATTCGACTATAAATATTCATTAGAAATATAAAAAGATTTTTATACATAATGGTATTTTATTTGTAATTTTTAGACATTAAATAATTTAATTTATTTATGTCACAAAGATGATGCAGTAATTATCTTATTAATGAAATATTTACATAATTGATGTTATAAATACCCAAATAAATGTAATTTGAGACTTTTAATGAATTAAACTAATTTTATAGGTTAATATGACATGTTAGTATTGATTTAATTAACTTTTTTAGAACTAATCATTCTATTATGATTTTCAAAAAAATCAATTACTAAATAGTGTCAAAATTGACATAAAATAGTTTTTAAAACAAATATTATATTATTAATTGTTATTTTATTCCTAAAAATCTATGTTTCTGCAAAATGACTTAGATAAGGTTATATATATTAATAATAAACAACTTGGGGTTCTTTTGGCTTGTTATAGTATGTTTATTAATCATATAGTTTAAGAACACAAAAAGACACGGTAAAAGTAAAATTATCTAACTTAAAGTTAAATCTAAATGATAAGGTTAAAATAGTAAACTAAACTTGTCCAAATTCTATTTGATGATAGGATTTAAACCCATACCCACCTTAGCTTCGAAATAAATCAATTTAGAGCTATTTAAAACCCAATATGGCTTTATAATAAAATAATATGTTTAGTTTTTCCAAAGGTGCCCCTCTCCTCCCTTATAAAAGGGCACCTCCTCCCTCTCTTCCTCACACAACTTTGAGCCTTAAATCTCGGCCAACCCCTGAAAATTTCTCCTCTCCACTTCCCTAGAAAAATCCTAGAGGTCCTGGTCATCTTCAAAGACCAATTTTAGTGTCCTAAAAGGAGGTCTCAAAGAAGCTCTTCAAAGAAAAGGTAATGTCTGTTACCGATTCATTCAACTTTATTTCTTCTTCGAATTATTCTTCTTTAGTTGTTTCATTATTAAGTAATAACATCAGTATCACTCATATACTTATGTGTTATTATAATTATGAAACAACCCTATTTCACCATCTATCCATCCTACGGAAAACGAAATCACCGCGCGTGCGTACGTACGGAATACCGTCTCCACGCCGTGGTGTAATCTATTTTCCAACACCACCTTACTTGGATGGGTATAATGGTGTAAATAATGAATATATATGATTATTGTAAAGTTATATTGGTTCTGAAATAGTATACATACACTCCAATACAATTCCACGATCATGGGAACGATATCATCGCTCGTGCGTACGTACGGAATACCGTCTCCACGATGTGATGTGACTCGTTCTACATGATTTTCATTGCATAATGATTTCATAAATGAATTGAGTGAATAAATATGATATATATTACACTAATACCATTCTGGAAATGAGGTATCTATAACCTAAAAATAATAATAAGAATTTATTTGACAAAACACGCATAAGAACAAAAAGTAATAAACACCCGAATAACAAGTAGCAATGAAATATTACTAATAATAAGCTAAGAATATGACCATATATGATATAATAACAATTAGTATGATTCTGGAATAATTAAATGAATTATTTAAATCATTATACAGGAGGTTCAGACACTTACGAAGCAAATCGAACCTAAGGTAAGGGACAATCTCGCAATCTAAATTTTTATCTGAGATTGTTTATACTTCAGAATTTACTGGGGAGTATTTTATCATCCACATCCATGTTTCCTCAATATGTAATATTATTTCCATCCAACGACAATTGTTTAAATCCAATTTTACCCTTCGGTGAGTTTTTATTAAAATATATGAAAGGAATCTTTTGTTGTTTTTCGTACGAGGTACTTTTTGACTTTTCCGACAAAAGTACGAGAAGAATGTTTTTTTAACTTATACGGCATGAATTTATTTTTAAAAAATTATTTCCAAGAAGCTTCCTTTAAAAATTTTCAAGTTTATTTTTAATCAAATTCTTTTATTTTAGAATTATATGACATGTTAAGAAAGGAAAAGTGTTTTTGAAGTAGAAAGGATATTTTCCTCAAGAATGAAGTTCAAGTGTTTTATAAAAATTATTTTCCATCTAAGATAATAAAGGGTTCTATTTCAATCCCTATTATTACATTTATTGTATTATGTTGTGATGGAATTATTTTTATGAATTCCTTTATCTTATATGAATTGTTTTATGATGTCACGATATTTAAGAATCCCATTTTTATTACATGGGTTATGCTATGATGTATGGTTTATGATTTTGTGTCACACATAAGAATTGTATCATTATGAGATTGGTGGGACCTATATCTCCCTCCAATTCATTGGGTAAAGATTTTATATCTCATGAGATATACATGGCTGGAATGGCAGTTTAAACCGGTTCAGTGAAACAAGACTGAAATGAGGAATGAACTCGGATCAGAAATGGACTTTGTCCACTAAGATAGTCTTGGCAATGAGTATTGACTAATAAGAAATGATTCTCTATGATTATGTGTGTATTCCACAATGATTCATGTTTTAAGTTATGATTATTGTGATTAAATTTCACAACCATGATTTATACCATGTTATAAAATTATGATCTCTTTTGCAGGGTAAGATTTCAAAAATGTTATGTTCTTATGATTATGATGTGGTTGATATTTCTTTTGTTTACCCTTACTGAGCATTTGAGCTCACCCTTTTGTATGTTTTCCTTCCCCAGGTCAGGAAGAAGGTTATTGAGTATGATATTCCAAAAGGGACTATAGATATGATGAAATAAATGGGATACAGTGTAGACGCTTTATGAACCAGTTGTTTATGTTTCCCAGTTTCTAAAGACACTATACCTATACGGTCCTTTCATGGTTTTGTTATATGTTGTAATAAGTGTACTTCAATTTTGAAGTACTAAAAATTTATGTAAAGTATGGGTCATTATACGTGCATTTCATGTGCAGTGAATGATTATAAATAATAACTCATAGCGCACGTGATGATAATAATAACAATAATATTAATAGTAATAATAAAAGCACATGTGATAATAGAATAACACACATGTATTTAATGTGCGCATGTATGGTAAAAAATAATAACCCACGTGCATTTGCATTTTCATTTGATGATAATAAAAATAATAAAAATAATAGTAATATTAACAATAACAATAAAAATGCATGTGATAATAGAATAATGTAAGTGAATTGTGTGTGTGAGTTCATGGTAATAAATAATAACGGATGTGCATGTGAATTTGCATGTGATGAAAATAATAATAATAATAATAGTAATAATAATAATAATAACGACAACATATGCACATGCATGGAAATAAATAATATATAATAAATAATAAATAATAACGCATGTGCATCTGCATTTGCATGTGATGATAATAAAAATAATAATAATTATTATTATTATAATTATAATAATGATAACGATAATAATGATATTGATAATAATGATAATAATAACGTGTGTGATAATATAATAACACACATCCTAACAAACCCTAAAAAAACCTAACAAACCCTAACAACAACTAATAACCCCTAAGAACCACTAATAAACCCAAATAACTCATGAAACCCGATATTAAACCTAAAAACCCTAATAAACACTAATAAATCATAATAACCTGTAATAAACTCTAAAAAACCCTATTAGACTATAATAAATGCTACAAAATCCCTAAAACCCCTAATAAACAATAAAAACACTATTGAACCATAATAAATCCTAATAATCACTAAAAACCCTAACAAACCCGACAAAACACTACAAAACCCACCAAATAATAGCCTACAAAACCCTACAACCCGCAAATAAACAATAACAAACACTAATAACCCCATAATAAATCGTAACAAAATCTAACAACCCCAAATAAATTTTAAAAAATCCTAACAACGCCAAATAAATCGTAACAAACTGAAAAAAACATAATAAACCCCTAATAAACCGCAATAAACCATAACAAAGCATAATAAACCCTAATAAATCGTAACAAACCCAAATAGACATTAATAAACTCTAATAAATAAAATAAACCCTAAGAAACCCTAATAAATCCAAAATAACACTAAAAAAGGTTGAAAACCCCTAGAAAAATCTATTAATGCCTACAAAAGCCCAATAAAACCCTGATATAAAATAAAAACACTATTAAACCATAAAAAATCCTAAAGAACACTAATAAACCCTAAAGAACCCTAACAAACCCTAAAGAACCATAACAAAAGTTAAAGAACACTAAAAACCCCTAAAGAACCCAAAAAATTCTAAAACACATTACATAAACCCTAAAACCGCTACAATAACCAAACAAACACTAAAACACACTAAAAACCCTGACAACCCCTATTAATCCCAAAGAACTAATAAACCCTTAAAACCCCCAAATAACCATTGAAAACCCATCAAATACCATAAAACCCATAAACACCCGTTAACAACCCTTAAAACCCCTAAAAACACTAAAAACCATAAACAAGCATTAAAAACCCTAAAACGGGAAACAAATATATACATAGACCCAAAAACATTACATAAACCCTAAAAATGCAACATAAACCCTAAAAACACAACATAAACCCAAAAAATTCAACATAATCCCAAAAAACGCTACATAAACCCAAAAGTACTACATAAACCCTAGAACCGTAACATAAACCCCAAACAATGCCACATAAACATTAAAAGACCCTACATAAAACCGAAAAACACAACATAAACCCTAAAAACACTATATGAAGCCTAAAAAATGCAACATAAACGCTAAATCACCACTAAATATTCTACATAAACCCATAGAACGCAACAAAAACCCTAAAAAATGCTACATAAAACTTAAAGCCAGTAACTAAACCCTAAAAGCGCTACATAAACACTAAAAATGCAACATAAAATCAAACAACGCTACACAAATACTAAAAAATGCTAGAAAAACCCTAAAGATACTTCAAAACCCTCAAAACAATTAAACCCTAATATACCATAATATAAAAAATTAAACCCTAATAAACCCCTAATAAAATCTAATAATCCTTAAAACGCCTTATAATCCCTAAAAACCCTAAGAGACTCTACTCAACCCTAATAAAACCCCAAAAATATCTAATAAACCCTAATAAATGATAATAAAACCTATTAAACCCTAAAAACGCGTTAAGAAAAAATAAACAACCCTAACCTACCCTAATAGATACTAATAAACACTAATAAACTATAATAAACCACAAAAAATCCTAAAAATCCCAAATAAATCGTAAATAAATCCAAATAAATCCTACTCAACCCTAACAAACCTTAGCACACCATAATGACCCCTAATAAAACCATACAAAACCCTAATAACGAAAACAAACACAAGTATACCTTAAAAAATCCGTAGAAACCCTGATAAACTCTAATATAACCTAATAAACCCTAAAAATGCTCACAAACAATAAAATAAAATGATAACAAACGATAAAAACACGCTATATTGCCTAAAGAGACCTAAAAACGCTAATATAACCTAATAAAGACAAAAAACTCTAATATACCTTAAAAATCCCTAGAAACCATAATAAACCATAATAAACTCTAATATAGCCTAAGAAACCCTAAAAACAATCACAAACAAAAAAACACTCACAAATAATAAAAAACGCTATATTATCTAAAAAACTTAACAAACACTAATATAACCTAATAATACAAAAAAACACTAATAAACCCCTAAAAACCCCTAATGAACCCTAAAAACCCTAATAAAAACTAATAAACCCAAATAAAAACATAATAAAACCCTAAAAATACCTTCTCAAACCTAATAAACCTTGACACACCATAATAAAGCCTAATAAAATCCAACTAAACCCCAATAAACAAAAAAAACGCAAATAACCATTAAGAATCCCTTGAAACCTTAATAAACAATAATAAATTCTAATAAAACATAATAAACCATAAACAATTCTCACAAAAACTAAAAACATGCTAATAAAACATAAAAAGTCCTAACAACACCTCTTATATATTAACAAAAACAAAAAAACACTCATATACCCTAATAAAAACAGTAACAAACCCTAGTAAACCCTAAAAATCCCTAACAAACCCTAATAAACATTACTCAGCCATAATAAACACAAATAAACCCTAAAGATTCCTCCTCAATCCTAATAAAACCCTAAAATACCTACTCAACCCTAATAAACCTTAACACACTATAATAAACCATAATTGTGATGACCCAGACCCCCCTTGGTCCCTTCCTTTGCCAAAATCCGGATCCTTAAGGGGTGCCGATCGGTGCGACGGATCGGTGGGACCGATCGGTGAGACCGATCGGTGCGACCGATCGGCGGAACCGGCCGACGTCACCCGGCCTTGCCAAGTTGTTCCAGTAACGCTCCTTTTTCGCAAATAGGGTTTTAAACCCTATTCTGCCTCGTTTAAAAAAATGTCTTAAAGACCCGAAACGCGCACAAAAGTTTTAATTAAATACTGAATCGACTCATGAGTCGGTTTAAACCACCCAGCACCCTTAATGATGAGTCAAGCCGCGTGGTCAACCCACGACTTCCACGTCTTACGCGGTTCAGCGTTTTTATCTCAACCGTCCCCGGCTCTTATAAATTAAGGGTTAGGCCGTGGTTTCTCCCTTCCTCGATCGTGGCTCTTCTGGTGCATCGGGCGCGCCGCGTTGTTATCCGTGAAGTTCCGCCTCCCCCCCTAAAATAAGCGTTGGTCGTCTATCAGCAAGTAGGGAATTTCTCTCGTCTCTCTCTTTTCTGTATCATGCGGGGTGGGCGTTATTTTGTTCCTATGGAATTGGTTGAACCAAACCTTAATGAAGATAATAAACGAAGTTCTAAAGAAAGAAGGGGAAGGGGTTGTGATCGTTGTTTATGCTTTATCTTGTGATCATCCTTTTTAGTTGTGCTGGTTTATGTTTTTCTGAAAATTGAGGACGTTGGTGGTCGTTGTGTGTGCACTGATGAATCCCCTCGTGATGTTTTAAATGGGTTGCTAAAATTGTGAACTCCTGCTGTAAAATTGGTTAATCACGTATACCCGGCTGAATAAGTTGGAAGCACCAGGATAAACCCTATTATGTTAACTCTAGGTTAGAACACACAGGTTTGGAATCACGGAGTGTGTTAAGTCTTTTAAATCTGAAATTACCCGGTGGTTGTGTGAATTTGGGGATGGGATTCCCTGTTGGTATGGTTTCGGTGGTTGTGAGTTTGAGACCGGGTGGGTACTCGTTGATATCACAAATTGGGGAGAGATCCTCTGTTGACAGAACCGGGTGTGAGTGTTTTGGTTGATCCTTGCTTTTGATTCTTTCCTTGGTTATGCTTATGGTAGTTGCCCAGTAGTGCTTAAAATTATTTGAACATTTTGACTGAACGTGAAACAAGAATGGGAAAAATGGTTTTTGGGCAAGGGTCGTGAACTGTGACTCGGACGCAGTGGTGTTGTGTTCTGTAGGTGGCTAGGAAAACCTAAGCTTTGGTTGAGTGTTTGTTACCTATATCTATACTTGTAGCTTTGTGTTTCTTATTCGCGCCCCACCCAAGTTGAGCACTCAGGGCCGAACACCCCCATTTATGGGGGAAGGGTGTTTTTCCCAACACTATTCTTAGTGGCTGGTTATTAGCTCCTTTTCTGCTCCCTTTCCCGGATAGCCCAAGTATCTTCGGGCAGGCTATGATGGACTGAGGTCCATTATTAGCCCAAGAACCATCGGGCAGGGTAGTACTGTGGTTGTCTAGGTGTGTGCGGCAGGTGGTTTCCCAAGTGTCTTCGGGATGAGGCCCAGGTGTTTTCGGGCGTGACAGTTGATCTTCTAGTCCAGGTGTCTTCAGGCGTGGTTACGTGAGATAGTTGAGGCCCAGGTGTGTGCGGGCGGGATTTCAGCAGTGGGACTGCGTACGGTTGAGGCTCAGGTGTGTGCGGGCGGGATTTCGGCAGTGGGACTGCGTGTGGTTGTGGCTCAGGTGTGTGCGGGCGGGTGTGGCAGTGAGACTGCGGTGAGAATGGTGGGATTGGTCCGATGCGTAGGATGTCTCAATAACTAGTGGGAAAGTGGCGCGGGGTACCCAAACATCGATGTGCTTTGATTATATATATTACTTGACTTGCGTTATTTGGGGAGCGTGCCTTGGTGAGGCCTAGGGTTGTTAGTTTACCTTGAATAGGCGTTTGGTTTGCTCCTTTCTCACGGGACTTTAGCACGTTCCCCCACTTGTGCACGAGAGTCTTGGTTTTCCCTACTGAGTGTACTTGTATGCTCACCCTACGTTTACTTTCAGGTTTCCAGGAGGACTACCAGGGCTGTGCGGGACCCTACTAGTCAGACAGTCGGAGTTGTTGCTGTTGTCGTACCTTTGTTTTCTTTTGGTATTGTACTTTGAGCCTCTTTTTGTACTTGCACCTTGTTGTAAACTGTTTAAACATGCATGGGGGCTTTGTTTGGGTTTATTTATTTACACCTGTTTCTTTCCCTTTTTGGGTGGTTGACTTATCCTATTTCCCGATCCTAAATAATAAAAAAGGGTAATGCCTCCCATATTTGTGAAAACTCATACCCTTGGTGCTAGTCGCCACCCCGGGGCCTACTGGAGGCGGGACTCGGGGTTCATTATCTCTCCTACAACTTAAAGAAGGAAGGGCCTGGCAATCTGCTGACCCTTCCCTCCTTTTGGTGAAGGCGGGTCGTGACAGAATGGTATCAGAGGAGAGGTCTAAGAGGTAGGATGGAGTCTGGAGTTAGGCACAGTGAGGATTGCATGGGATGGTAAGGAAACAACGTTGTGTGACCTTGGTGCGTGAATTAGGCCAGGGAAGACCGGCTAGGACACGGGATTTTAGGGCCCCCCGTGATCCGATGCAAGGACTCTGGGCCTACCTAACGACCAAGTGAGACCACACTGATTGCAGGGTAGAGACCCTAGGAAAGGTACATGCATCATAAATGACTTGTGTTCTTATGTTTCTGGGATATTCTGGGAATTAAGAATAAATTTAAAATTTTAAGAAGTTTTTTTTCTCTTTATTATGCACTACTTGGGCTTAGGAATTCCTTGTTTACCTTGTAGCTATGGCACCTGGGAGGAGACCACGTGTGGTGCAGGCGATCGAGGCCCCGGGGACTACTTTAGCCGATCGGCAGAGAGCTGATCGAGAGGAAGAGGGAGACCAGTGGCAAAAGACTCTTCGGGCCTTCCAGCGACAGGCCCTCGAGAAGTATGAGGGAAGCACCTCTGATATGAAGATGGAAGGCTGGCTAGAGGAGCTAGTTATAGCCTTCGGCCTGATTCGGGCCCCGACCGAGTACTGGTTTCCTCTGGTTGTTAGCCAGATGCGACGAGCGGCACGTCAGTGGTGGATGCTTCACCTGGGGAATAGGAAAGAATCTGAGGTTGCTTGGGTGGATTTCGAGAAAGAGTTCCGGGCGGAGTTCCTCTCCTCGACAATGAAGGCGGAGAAGAGGCAGGAGCTACTCTCCCTCCAGCAGGGGAGCATGTCCGTGAGGGAACTTGGAATCAAGTTCAAGGACCTCCTACGTTTTGCTCCGAACCTCTTTCCCGATGAGGAGTCTCGGGCAAGACGTTTGGAGGAGGCGCTCCGACCCTCCCTCCAGTATGCTGTTACCCCCTTTACCCTTCCGACATAATTAGAGGTCCAGAAGAAGGCCGAAGTGGTGGAAAGGATGCATGCTCTGGGCGGAGTGTCATGAGAAGGGATCCAGCTGGGACCATTGAAGGGGAAGGCCATCAGCACTAGGCCTCCAGCATCGGGACCCTCTAGGTTCCGGCCCACAGGGAGAAGACCGCAGCAGTTTCAGTTTCGATCCCCTGGACCATGTTCTTTCCCTTCAGGCTCGGGACCACGGTGCTTCATCTTCGGGAGCCCTGGACATCTCCAGAGTCAGTGCCCCAATCGGGTGTAGTACAGCAGTGGCAGTCATCCCCAGCATCCGCCGCAGCAGCAGTTTCCAGCCAGACCCTTCCAGCAGCAGCAGCAGGGACAGCGAGCTCCCGCTCCTCCGCAGCCAGACATAGGAGGAGGAGGCCGACCTCAGGGCGCTCCCCAGGGACCTCGACCAGGGCGTGGTTGGGGAGGTGGCCGACAGCCGAGGGGCAGGGGAGCTGGGCGTGGACAGTTACACGCCGCAGAGGCAACAGTTCCAATAGGGCCAGAGGTTGTTCGAGGTACGATCAATGTGTTTAGCACTCTTTCTTATGCTTTGTTCGATACCGGAGCTTCGCACTCCTTTGTTGCACCCAGTCTAGCCCGTGCCTTGGGTCTAGATGCCGAGAGACTTCCAGTGCCACTGGTGTTGAGCACACTAGTTGGAGGTCAGACCGACTTGCTGTTCGTTTGTCGGGGATGTAGACTGATGTTAGGGCCACATCAGTCGGTTAGGGATCTTCTTCTGCTACAGATTCAGCCATACGATGTCATCCTAGGCATCGACTGGCTATTTTCTGTATGCACCGTCATTGACTGTTTCCGAAGGAGGGTGGTGTTCTCAGGTTTGGATGGCCAGCGTGTTACCTTCACCGGCGAGCGGAGCAGTCCGAAGGGAAACAGGAGGGAGGAACCTCTCCTCTCCTTGTTGACCGAGCTGACAGTGGAATCAGTAGATGCTGAGATGGTGGAAGTTCCAGAGATCGTCCGCGAGTTTATGGACATCTTTTCTGAGGAGCGGACGACTCTACCCCCTCGACGCGATATCGAGTTCGGGATAGACCTACAACCTGATGCTCGTCCGATCTCGATGGCTCCTTATCGGATGGCACCTTCGGAGCTACGAGAGTTGCGGATACAGATTGACGATCTGATGAAGAGGGGTTATGTCCGTCCGAGTGTGTCACCATGGGGCGCTCCAGTCTTGTTCGCAAAGAAGGTGGATGGTGGCCTCAGGTTGTGCATCGACTACAGGAGGCTGAATCAGGTAACGATCAAGAATCGCTACCCTCTTCCGAGGATAGATGATCTTTTTGACCAACTGAAGGGGGCAGGATGGTTCTCGAAGATCGACCTGCGGTTCGGATACCACCAGCTGAGGGTGAAGAATAGCGACATCCCGAAGACGGCGTTCAGGTGTAGGTATGGGCACTTCGAGTTCGTGGTCATGCCCTTTGGTGTTACGAACGCCCCGGCCGTGTTCATGGGGCTTATGAACTCCATCTTCCGAGAGTACCTGGATCGGTTTGTGGTGGTATTCATCGACGATATCCTGATCTATTCAAGGTCAGAAGAGGACCGTGTAGAGCACCTGAGGACAGTTTTGGAAGTCCTCCGACAACACCAGATCTATGGGAAGTTGTAAAAGTGCAAGTTCTGGACACGAGAAGTGCACTTCCTCGGGCACGTAGTGTCTGAGCAGGGGGTAGTAGTCGACCCATCAAAGGTTGAGGCAGTTGTTTCTTGGGCAGCACCCAAGAATGTGGCGGAAGTCCGGAGTTTCCTCGGACTGGCAGGTTACTACCGGTGATTTGTACCCAACTTCTCCCGTGTAGCAGCCCCTTTGACGGCTTTGACCAAGAAGGACCAGGTTTTCGTGTGGAGCGAGCAATGCGAGTCATCCTTCAGCTACCTAAAAGAAAATCTGGTTAGTGCCCCAGTGTTGAGATTACCAGAAAAAGGGATGGCCTATGAGGTATTTTGTGATGCTTCAGGACAGGGCCTGGGATGCGTGTTGATGCAGCAACGAGGGGTGATCTCTTACGGGTCCAGGCAGCTACGCCCCCATGAGCGTAACTATGCCACCCATGACCTGGAGCTTGCAGCGGTCGTTTTTGCGCTAAAGTTATGGCGGCACTACCTCATCGGGGAATGCTTTGTGGTCTTCACAGATCATAAAAGCCTAAAGTATATCTTCTCCCAGCGGAACTTGAACTTGCGACAACGAAGATGGGTGGAGTTCCTCCAGGACTACGACTTTGAAATCTCTTATACTGAGGGCAAGGGTAATGTGGTGGCCGATGCCTTGAGAAGGAGGACGCAGAAGGATGCGGTCCGAGAGTCGGCAAATGCCTGGAAGGCAATGGAGGAGTTGGCTGCCTTACACCTGGATGTGAAGATGGATAGTGGCAGAGGTTGCCTATATCAGATGATAGTGCAGTCATCTCTGTTTCGACAAGTGGAGGAGTCTCAGTGGGGAGACCCCGAGTGCGAAGTGATGCATGATCGGGTTGACCAGGGCGATGCTCTAAGAGAATGGACAGAGGATGGTCAGCACCAGATGCTTTTCCAGAAAAGGTTGTTTGTTCCAAGAGTGATGCGTGGCAAGGTTCTCAGTGAGTTCCACAACTCACCCCTAGCGGTGAACCCAGGAGTTACCAAGATGTACCAGGGGCTGAAAAGGCTGTTCTGGTGGCCCGGAGTTAAGCGAGCGGTGGCAGAATTTGTGGCTAAATGCTTAGTATGTCAGCAAGTGAAGGCTGAACACCGGGTTCCAGGCGGCCTACTGCAGCCTTTAGCTGTTCCCGAGTGGAAGTGGGACGACATCTCGATGGATTTCATCACAGGACTACCCAAGGTCCAAGGAGGGTGCGACGCCATCTGGGTGGTGGTGGACAGGTTGACGAAATCGGCTCACTTTCTGGAAATCAGGGAGTCAAGTACTATGGATGCTTTGGCACGAATGTATGTGAATGAGGTGGTGCGGTTGCATGGAGTTCTGAGGTCTATTGTCTCGGATAGGGATGCACGGTTTACCTCGCGAATCTGGAGAGGATTGCAGCATGCGTTTGGCACCCAGTTACGCCTTAGCACTGCTTTCCATCCCCAGACAGATGGATAAATGGAGCGCACCATCCAGACCTTGGAGGATATGCTACGGGCATGTGTTCTGGAATCAGGAGAGTCATGGGTGCGATACTAGCCTCTAGTAGAGTTTTCCTACAATAATAGCTACCACTCTACCATCGGTATGACCCCGTTTGAGGCTTTGTACGGGAGGCCATGTCGTTCACCTGTGTGTTGGACCGAAGTAGGAGAGGCAGGCATCCTTGGCCTGGAGGTGGTGCAGGACACAACAGAGAAGATTCAGCTCATACGGGAAAGGATGAAGGCGGCCCAGGACCGACAGAGGTCGTATGCTGATACCAGGAGAAGGCCCTTTGAGTTTGAGGTTGGGGACCACGTGTTATTGAAGGTCTCCCCGCGGCGTGGGCAACGGAGGTTCGGCAAGGGGGGTAAGCTTTCCCCCAGATTCGTCGGACCCTTCGAAGTGTTGCGGCGGGTCGGCGAAGTGGCTTATCAGTTAGCGTTACCTCCGCCGCTGCTAAGGATACATGATGTCTTTCATGTATCCCAACTCCGTCGTTATCTGCACGATGATTCACACGCCCTTGATTGGGGTGAACTGGACATTGACGACGACGTAACCTTTGTGGAAAAACCAGTGATGATCGAGGATCGCAAGGAGAAGGTTCTTCGTGGGCGAGCCATTCCCTTGGTTCGTGTGTTGTGGAGACATGGCAGGCTCGAAGAGAGTACATGGGAGAGGGAAGCACAGATGCGTGCCCAATACCCCGGGTTGTTTTGAGCTTTGTTCCTTTTTGTACCTGTTGTGGTAGAACGTTTGACTTTTGGCTATGAAATGTACTAGTTTTTTTTCCTCTGTTGTGTGTGAAAAGCCCCGGCTAAAGGGAAGAGGGAACCCGAACCCTAATCAAGACGCATTAAGGTGGATGCGGTTAAACCCGTGCGGGCGAGTCAGTGCCGCCCAAAGCGGATAATATCTTGACATGGGGGAGGGGAACTCCCCAAACCCACATGACCGGGCGGTTTGGCGTGGTATGTTGCTTGGTTCTTAACAGGGGAGTGTTTTTAGTTAGCAGGGGTTCACTCCTAAGAGGTATCTTTCGAAGATGGTTGTTCGGACCCTCTCTTTCCTTCTGGTTTGTGACCGATCGGTGAGACCGATCGGTGTGACCGATCGGCGGAACCGGCCGACGTCACCCGGCCTTACCAAGTTGTTCCAGTAACGCTCCTTTTTCGCAAATAGGGTTTTAAACCCTATTCTGCCTCATTTAAAAAAATTTCTTAAAGACCCGAAACGCGCACAAAAGTTTTAATTAAATACTGAATCGACTCATGAGTCGGTTTAAACCACTCAGAACCCTTAATGATGAGTCAAGCCGTGTGGTCAACCCACGACTTCCACATCTTATGCGGTTCAGCGTTTTTATCTCAACCGTCCCCGGCTCTTATAAATTAAGGGTTAGGCCGTGGTTTCTCCCTTCCTCGATCGTGGCTCTTCTGGTGCATTGGGCGCGCCGCTTCGTTATCCGTGAAGTTCCGCCTCCCCCCCTGACATAAGCGTTGGTCGTCTATCAGCAAGTAGGGAATTTCTCTCGTCTCTCACTTTTGTGTATCATGCGGGGTGGGTGTTATTTTGTTCCTATGGAATTGGTTGAACCAAACCTTAATGAAGATAATAAACGAAGTTCTAAAGAAAGAAGGGGAAGGGGTTGTGATCGTTGTTTATGCTTTATCTTGTGATCATCCTTTTTAGTTGTGCTGGTTTATGTTTTTCTGAAAATTGAGGCCGTTGGTGGTCGTTGTGTGTGCACTGATGAATCCCCTCGTGATGTTTTAAATGGGTTGCTAAAATTGTGAACTCCTGCTGTGAAATTGGTTAATCACGTATACCCGGCTGAATAAGTTGGAAGCACCAAGATAAACCCTATTATGTTAACTCTAGGTTAGAACACACAGGTTTGGAATCACGGAGTGTGTTATGTCTTTTAAATCTGAAATTACTCGGTGGTTGTGTGAATTTGGGGATGGGATTACCTGTTGGTATGGTTTCGGTGGTTGTGAGTTTGAGACTGGGTGGGTACTCGTTGATATCACAAATTGGGGAGAGATCCTCTGTTGACAGAACCGGGTGTGAGTGTTTTGGTTGATCCTTGCTTTTGATGCTTTCCTTGGTTATGCTTATGGAAGTTGCCCAGTAGTGCTTAAAATTATTTGAACATTTTGACTGAACGTGAAACAAGAATGGGACAAATGGTTTTTGGGCAAGGGTCGTGAACTGTGACTCGGACGCAGTGGTGTTGTGTTCTGTAGGTTGGCTAGGAAAACCTAATCTTTGGGTGAGTGTTTGTAACCTATATCTATACTTGTATCTTTGTGTTTCTTATTCGCGCCCCACCCAAGTTGAGCTCTCAGTTCCGAACACCCCCATTTATGGGGGAAGGGTGTTTTTCCCAACACTATTCTTAGTGGCTGGTTATTAGCTCCTTTTCTGCTCCCTTTCCCAGATAGCCCAAGTATCTTCAGGCAGGCTATGATGGCCTGAGGTCCATTATTAGCCCAAGAACCTTCGGGCAGGGTAGTACTGTGGTTGTCCAGGTGTGTGCAGCAGGTGGTTTCCCAAGTGTCTTCGGGATGAAGCCCAGGTGTTTTCGGGTGTGACAGTTGATCTTCTAGCCCAGGTGTCTTCAGGCGTGGTTACGTGAGACAGTTGAGGCCCAGGTGTGTGCGGGTGGGATTTCAGCAGTGGGACTGCGTGCGGTTGAGGCCCAGGTGTGTGCGGGCGGGATTTCGGCAGTGGGACTGCATGTGGTTGTGGCCCAGGTGTGTGCGGGCAGGTGTGGCAGTGAGACTGCGGTGAGAATGGCGGGATTGGTCCGATGCGTAGGATGTCTCAATAACCTGTGGGAAAGTGGCGCGGGGTACCCAAATATCGATGTGCTTTGATTATATATATTACTTGACTTGCGTTATTTGGGTAGCGTGCCTTGGTGAGGCTTGGGGTGGTTAGTTTACCTTGAATAGGCGTTTGGTTTGCTCCTTTCTCATGGGACTTTAGCACGTTCCCCCACTTGTTCACGAGAGTCTTGGTTTTCCCTACTGAGTGTACTTGTATGCTCACCCTACATTTACTTTCAGGTTTCCAGGAGGACTACCAGGGCTATGTGGGACCCTACTAGTCGGACAGTCGGAGTTGTTGCTGTTGTCGTACCTTTGTTTTCTTTTGGTATTGTACTTTGAGCCTCTTTTTGTACTTGCACTTTGTTGTAAACTGTTTAAACATGCATGGGGGCTTTTCTTGGGTTTATTTATTTACAACTGTTTCTTTCCCTTTTTGGGTGGTTGACTTATCCTATTTCCCCATCCTAAATAATAAAAAAGGGTAATGCCTCCCATATTTGTGAAAACTCATACCCTTGGTGCTAGTCGCCACCCCGGGGCCTACTGGAGGTGGGACTCGGGGGTCATTATCTCTCCTACAACTTAAAGAAGGAAGGGCCTGGCAATCTGCTGACCCTTCCCTCCTTTTGGTGAAGGCGGGTCGTGACAATAATAAACCCCACTAAACCCTAAAAAATTCAAATATACCATTAAAACCCCTAAAATCCCTAATTAATGCTAATAAAACCTAACAAAGCTTAAAAGAACTAATAAACCCTAATAAACACTACAAAACCCTAAAAAACCCTAATATACCCTCTTAAAAATTAATAAACCATAATGAACGATAATAAACCCTAATAAATCCTAAACATACCCAAATATACTGTAATGTACCATAATATACTCGAATAAACCCAACCCAATCCAAATAAAACCCTAAAAATACCTAATAAACCCTAATAAACCTTAACACATCACAATAAACCCTAATAAAATCCTAATAACCCCCAGAAAACCCTAAAAAATGCTAATGTACCACTAAAAAATCCTAAAATCCTAACAACCCATAATAAATGTTAATAACATCTAAAAATTCTAAAAAATGATAGTAAACCCTAAAAATACCTCTAATAATAATAATAGTAATAACGCACGTGCATGAGCATATGCATGTGCATGATTTAAATAATAAATCATAACGCACGTGAATGTGCATATGCCTGTGCATTTGCATGTGAATGATAATAAATAATAAATTATAAATAATAACACATGTGAATTACATGTGTTTGTGCTTGTGCATGTGAATGATAATAAATAATAAATTATAATGCACATCCAAGTGCATGTGCATGTGCTTGTGCATGTGCATGTGCATGGTAATAAAAAATATATAATAACCAATCCCACATGAATATGCATTTTCATGTGAATGATAATAAATAATAAATAATAACACATGTGATAATAGAATAATGCACGTGCATTGCCTGTGCACGTGCGTGAGAATAAATAATCATAACACATTTGATAATAGAATAATGCAAGGGAATTGAATTTGCATGTGCATGATAATAAATAATATATAATAATGCATGTGTATGTGTACTTACATATAATAATAATGATAATGACGCACGCACGTGCATGGTAATAAATAATAAATAACAATTCACATGCATGTGAATTTTTATTTGATGATACAAACAACAACAACAACAACAACAACAACAACAATAATAATAATAATAATAATGGTAATAATAGAATAACGCGAGTGCATTTCATGAGCACGTGCAAATTAGTAAATAATAAATAAATAATAATAAATAAGAACGCACATGCATGTGCATTTGCATTTACATTTGAAGATAATATTAATAATAATAACTGTAATAATAATAATAATAACGCCTGCACGTGTATGGTAATAAATAATAAATATCAACACACATGCATGTTCATTTGAATGTGATAATGATAATAATAATGATAATGATAATGATAATAATAATAATTATTATTATTATTATGATAATAATAATAATAATAAAAGAATAATACAAGTGCATTGAATATGGACGTGCATGGTAAAAAATAATAATGCATTTGCTTCTACATTTTCATGTGATGATAGTAATAATAACAACAATAGTAATAATAGTAGTAATGGTGGGGATAATAGTAGTTTTACCAGTGCATGTGATAATAGAATATTGCATGTGCATTACGTTTGAACGTGCATGGTAATAAATAAAAATGCTCATGCATTGCATTTGCATGTGATGATGATGGTGATAATAATAATAATATTATTATTATTAATAACAATGCATGTGATAATAGAACAAATAAAGTGTGTTGAATGTGTCTGTATGTGCATGTGCATGTGATGATAATAACAATAACAATAACAATGACAACAACAACAACAACAACCACAATAATAATAATAACAATAATAATTACAACGCATGTGATAATAAAATAATGTGTGTAAATTGCATGTGCATGTTCATGGTAATAAAAATATAATAATAACGCACACACATGTGCATGTTCATGTGGATGAGATGATGATAATAATAATAATAATAACAGTAATAATAAGTTATAGTTGTTTGCAAAAATAGCAGACTTGAAAAAAATTCTAGAAATGGGATCTTGAAAATCCTAACGAATCATAGAGTCATAGAAAAAGACATAAATTCTTCTTCAGGTTTCCATTTCTACTCTGTGAATAGTCAAACTGAATCTCATGGAACGAACTACGATAAAAAAAGGTGTCGAAGTCCGAATTGACACGCAAATTAGAAGTTATGGCCATTTTAAGAAGACTTTGACAGGCATCCGTACACCGAAATGGAGTTTTGGAAGCCTTATGATGGGTTTCTGTGATTTTAGGGTCTCAAACATGACTTGAACTAGGTTCAAGTGATCCTTATGTGTATATATCTTTTCTACTTTCGATTTGATATGTGGTAGAGCTCAAACGGATAACCAGAGTGAAAGTTATGGCCGTTTGAAGTTGGACTTTTTTTGGAGTGCTATAACAAATATATCTCATTTTTCATTGATATTCTCATAGTTTACACTAATCTTAGTCCTTACTCATCAAAAGATCTTTGATTTGACTGGTCACAGCGATCAAACGGACACCCGAAATAGATGTTATGACTATTTTAGCGAGTTGTCAGTTTCTTAGGTTTTTAGGCCCTGGGAGTGACAATAACTTCTGCTACGTGTGTTAATTTTGGCTCTACCACATTTCAAGTCTAAGATTGTGAAATGATACCCACTTTAGTAACCACTGGAACCATTTCTGACATTCTTCAACCCCCAAAAGTCCCAAAATCCCTTTGGATGGTCAATAGATTGGCTTTTGTTGTTTGTTTTGCAATAACTTCTTCTATGGGTGTCCGTTTTTCCTCTACCATATATCAAATCGAAGCATGCGACTAGACCTACACTCATATAACCACTGAAGCACCTTCTCACATCCTTGAAGGCCCAAAATCTACTTAAACCTTTCAAAAGACCATAACATCTATTTTGGGAGTCCGTTTTCCCTCTACCATATATCAAATCGATGCTTTCGACTAGATCTACACATCTGTGACCAATATGAACACCTTATCACATTCATAACTTCCCAAAAGGTCTTTAAGACCTCCAAATGACCATAACTTCTACTCTAGGTATATGTTTCACCTCTACCACATATCAAATTGAAGCTTGCGACTATCTCTACACATCTATGACAACCATGAACAACTGAATAACCCTAAAAAACCTTGAATAACACCATAAACACTAAAAACCATTAAAAACCGTGAAAAACCCTAATAAACCCTAACGAAAACTAACAAACCCTAACAAACCCTAACAAGCACTAACAAACCCTATCAAACCCCAAAAAACCTCAAAAAAACCCTAAAAAACAAAAAAACCCTAATAAACCCTAACAATCCCTAAGAAACGCCAAGAATCACTAAGAAACACCAATAAACCCAAAAAAACCCAAAGAAACACTAAAAAACCATTAAGAAACCATAAGAAACCCTAACAAAACCCTAAAAACCCCAACAAAACCCTAACCAAACCTAAGAAACACTAACACACCCTTAGAAACCCTAACACACCCTTAGAAACCCTAACACCCCATTAGAAACCCTAGCACAACCTTAGAAACCCATACACACCCATAGAAACCCTAACACGACCTTAGAAACCCTTAGAAACCATAACACACCATTAGAAACCCTAACCCGCCCATAAAAACACTAACCCACCCTTAGAAACCCTAACACACCTTAGAAAACCTAACAACCCCTTAGACACCCTAAATCACTCTAATAAGCACTAATAAACACTAACAAACCCTACCAACCAATAATAAATAATAATAATCCATAATAAACCATAATAAACCCCAAAGCACACTACAAAACCCTATTAAACACTAATAAATTGTAATAAACCCTAACAAACTTAGTAGATCCCAATAAAAGCTACAAAATACCTAAAAACCCAAATATATAACAAAAATGCTATTAAACCATTCAAAATTCTAATATTCACAAAAAAAAACCCAAACAAACCCGGAAAAACCTAACAAAACCCTAAAAACCCACAAAACCCACAAAAACCCTAAAAACCCTAAAAAACCTAAAAAACCCTAAAACCCTAAAAACCCTAAAAAATCCTAAAAATCCAAAAAACACCAAAAAATTCCTAAAACCCCTAAAAACACGAAAAAACCAAAAAACCCCAAAAACAAACCTAAGAAACACTAAAAAACCTCAAATCAACCGTAAAACAACCTCAAAAAATTCTAAAAACCCTAAAAACCCAAAAATGCTTAAAAACCCTAAAAATCCAAATAATGCCTAATAAAACCCTAAAAATCCCCATGAAACCCTTAAAATCCCTAAAACCCCATAGAAAACCCTAAAAAATTCAAAAGAAACACCAATACACCCTAGAGAACCCTAAAGAACCCTAAAAACCCTAAAGAACCACTAAATCCACTAACAACGCTACATAAACCCTAACAGTTGCTACAAAAAAACCTAAAATTGCTTCAAAACCCACAAAACGCAATGAAACCCCAAAAACACTAAAATAACCCTAACAAAGCATAATAAATCCAAACACACCAAAAAACCTAAAAAATGCATAAAACCCCAAACAACTCAAACAAACCGTAAGAAACCATAAAAACCCTAACAAAACCTAACAAGCCCTAACAACCACTAATAACCCCTAATAACCACTAATAAACCCTAATAACCCCAAAAACCTACTATTAAACCCTAAAAACCTTAATAAACACTAATAAATTGTAATAACCTGTAATAAACCCTAACAAACTATATTAGACCCTAATAAACATTAAAAAAATCCCTAAAACACCTAATATACAATAAAAACACTATTAAACCATAATAAAACCTAATAATCACTAAAAACCCTAATAAACCCAACAAAACGCAACAAAAACATCCAAATAATAGCCTACAAACACCTACAACCCACTAATAAACCCTAAGAAACCCTAATAACCCCAAAATAAATCATAACAAACCCTAACTACCCCAAATTAATCATAAAAAATCCTATCAATGCCAAATAAATCATAAAAACTGAAACAAACCATAACAAACCCCTAATAAATTGTAATAAACCATAAAAAATCATTATAAACCCTAATAAATCATAATAAATCCAAATACACGTTACTAAACACTAATAAATAATATAAACCCTAATAAATCCTATATTGCCCTAAAAAAGTTTGATAAACCCTAGAAAAAGCTATTAATGCCTAAAAAAGCCCAACAATGCCCTAATAAACAATAAAAAACGCTAATAAACTATAACAAATCCTTAAGAACACTAATAAACCCTAAGGAATCCTAATAAACCCTAAAAAACCACATTGAACTCTAAAGAATACTAAAAAAACCTAAAGAACCCAAAAAATGCTAAAACACATTATATAAACCCTAAAAGCTGCTACAATACCCCAACAAACACTAAAACACACTAAAAACCATAACAACCCCTATCAATCCCAAAAAAAATAAACCCATAAACCCCCTAACAATCAAAAATCCATCAGATACCATAAAAACCATAAACACCCGTTAACAACCCTTAAAACCCCTAAAAACACTACAACCATAAACAACCATTAAAACCCTAAAAAAGACATCAAATAGATACATAAACCCGAAAAACATTACATAAACCCTTAAAATGCAACAAAAAGTCTAAAAATGCATCCCAAACGAAAAAAAGTAACATAAACCCAAAAAACACTACATAAACCCTAAAATCACTACATAAACCCTAGAACTGTAATGTAAACCCTAAAAAACACAACATAAACCCTAAACAACACAACATAAACATTATAAAACGCTACATAAAACCTAAACACACAACATAAACCCTAAAAACACTACATGAACCCTATAAACGTTACATAAACCCCAAAAAAATGCAACATAAGCGCTACATCACCCCAAAAAACGCTACATAAACCCATAAAATTGAACATAAACCCTAAAAAATACAACATAAAACATAAACCCTAAACACGATACATAAACCCAAAAAACATTACATAAACCGTAAAAAATGCTTCATAAAACCTATAACCGCTAACTAAACCCTAAAAGCACTACATAAACTATAAAAATTCTACATAAACTCAAAAAACGCTACACAAACACTAAAAAATGCAACAAAACCCCTAAAGATGGTTCAAAACCCTCAAAAATATTAAACCCTAATATACTATAATATAAAAAATTAAACCCTAATAAACCCCTAAAAAATTCTAATAATACCTAAAAATGCCTTATAATCCCTTAAAACCCTAAGAGACTCTACTCAACCCTAATAAAACCCAAAAAATACCAAATAAACCCTAATAAATGATAATAAAAACTATTAAACACTAAAAAAACGTTAAGAAAACCTAAACAATTTTAACCAACCCTAACAGACACTAATAAACACTAATAAACCATAATAAAACCCAAAAAAAGTTTTAAAACACTAATAAACCATAAATAAATCCAAATAAACCCTACTATACCCTAACAAACCTTAAGACACCATAATGACCACTAATAAAACCCTACAAAACCCTAATAACAAAAACAAATGCTAGTATACCATAAAAATCCCTAGAAACCCTGATAAACTCTAATATAACCTAATAAACCCTAAAAAATCTCACAAATAATAAAAAAATTTATCACAAACAATGAAAACATAGAATATTTCCTATAAAGACCTAAAAACACTAATATAACATAATAAAGACAAAAAAACGCTAATATACCTAAAAAATCCCTAGAAACCATAATAAACCATAATAAACTGTAATATAACCTAAGAAACCCTAAAAACGCTCACAAACAAAAACAAAATTCTCACAAACAATATAAACATGCTATATTATCTAAAAAGTCCTAACAAACACTAGTATAACCTAATAAAACAAAAAAACTAATAAACCCCTAACAAACCTAAATAAACATTAAAAATCCCTAATAAACCATAATAAAAACTAATAAACCATAACAAATCCATAATAAATCCCTAAAAATACCTTCTCAACCCTAATAAACCATGACACGTCATAACAATACCTAATAAAACCCAACTAAACCCCAATAAACAAAACAAAATGCAAAAAACCCATTAAAAAGTCCTAGAAACCCTAATAAACCCTAATAAATTCAAATAAAAGATAATAAACCATTAAAAATGCTCATAGACACTAAAAACATGCAAATAAAACCAAAAAAGACATAACAACCCCTCTTATATATTAACAAATACTAAAAAATACTCATATACCCTAATAAAAACACTAACAAACCCTAGTAAACCTTAAAAATCCCTAACAGACCCTAATAAACCATACTCAACCCTAATAAACCCTAATAAAACCTTAAAGATACCGACTAAACCCTAGTAAAACCCTAAAAATACCTACTCAACCCTAATAAAACTTAACCCAACATAATAAACCACACTCAATCATAAGAAATGAAAATATACCATTAAAACACCCTAAAACCCCTAATAAATGCTATTAAAACCAAACAAAGTTTAAAAGCACTAATAGACCCTAATAAACACTAATAAACACTAAAAACCCTAATATTCCCTCTTAAAAATTAATAAACCATAATAAAACATAATAAACCCTAATAAATCCTAAACATACCCAAATATACCATAATATACCATAATATACCCTAAAAAACCAAACTCAATCGTAATAAAACCCTTAAAATACCTAATAAACCCTAATAAACCTTGAAACACCATAATAAGCCTTAATAAAATCATAATAACCCCCACTAAACCCTAAAAATGCTAATATACCACTAAAAATCCCTAAAACCCTAACCATAATAAATATTAATAATACCAAAAAATCCTAAAAATGATAGCAAACCCTTAAAATACCACTAATAATAATAGTAGTAATAACTCATGTGAATGTGAATATGCATGTGCATGGTTTAAATAATAATTCATAATGCACGTGCATGTCCATATGCCTGCGCATTTTCATGTGAATGTTAATAAATAATAACGCATGTGAATTGCATGTGTATGGGCATGTGAATGTGAATTATAATAAATAATAAATAATTATGCACATACAAGTGCATGTGCATGTGCATGTGCGTGTGCAAGTTCATGTGCATGGTAATAAACAATAAATAATAACAAAGTCCAAATTAATTTTCATTTTCATTTGAATGATAAAAAATAATAAATAATAACACATGTGAAAATAGAATAATGCATGTGCATTGTGTGTTCACGTGTATTAGAATAAATAATAATAACACATGTGATAATAGAATAACGCAAGTGCATTGCATTTTCATGTGCATGATAATAAATAATATATAATAACGCACATGCATGTGCATTTACATGAAATGATAATGATAATGATGCATGCACGTGCATGGTAATAAATAATAAATAACAATGCACGGGAATGTGCATTTGTATTTGATGACACAAACAACAACAACAACAAAAAGAAGAAGAAGAAGAATAATAATAAAAATAATAATAATAATAGAATAATGCAAGTGCATTTCATGTGCATGTGCATAGTAGTAAATAATATATAAATAATACTAAATAAGAACACACATGCATGTGCATGTGCATTAACATTTGATGATAATATTAATAATAAAAATTGTAATAATAATATTAATAACGCATGCACATGCAAGGTAATAAATAATAAATAACAACGCACAGGAATGTTCATTTTCATGTGATAATGATAATGATAACAATAACAATAACAATAACAATAATAATAATAATAATAATAATAATAATAATAATAATAATATCTGTGATGATAATAATAATAATAACAGAATAATACAAGGGCATTGTATATACACGTACATGGTAATAAATAATAAATAATAACGCACGTGCATCTACATTTTCATGTGATGATAGTAATAATAAAATCAGTAGAAATAGTAGTAGTAGTAGTGGTGATAATAGTAGTAGTACTAATGCATATGATAATAGAATATCACATATGCATTATGTGTGCATGTGTATGGTAATAAATAATAACTCCCGTGCATTGCATTTGCATGTGATGATGACGATGATAATAATAATAATATTATTATTATTAATATTAATAATAACAACGCATGTGATAATAGAATAACGCACGTTCATTGAATTTTCATGTATGTGCATTTGGATGTTCATTTTCATGTGATGATAACAACAACAACAACAACAACAACAACAACCACAATAATAACAATAACAATAATAATAACGACGCATGTGATAATAAAATAACGTGTGTGCATTGCATGTGCATGTGCATGGTAATAAAAATATAATAATAATAGGCGTGCAGGTGCTTGTGCATTTGCATGAGATGATGATAATAATAATAATAATAACAGTAATAATAATTTATAGTTATTTGAAAAAACAGTAAACAGGACAAAAGTGCTAGAATTGGTGTATCAAAAAACCTAAAAAATCACTATATCATTAAAAAATAAATAACTTCTTTTTTATGTGTTCATTTCCTCTCCGTGAATAGTCAAAATAAATCTCATGGAACGAACTACGATAAAAACAGGTTTCGGAGGCCGAACAGACACACAGATCCAAAGTTATGACCGTTTTAAGAAACATTTGACAGAGATACAGACATGGAAATGGTTTTTTGGAGGCCTTTTGGTGGGTTTTTTGGATTTCAGGATCCCAAACATGACTTTAAGTATGTTCAAGTTAGCCTTCTGTGTAGATCTCTGCGCTGCATTCAATTTCATATGTGGTAGAGCTCAAAAGGGAAACCGGAGTGAAAGTTATGGCTGTTTGAAGATGGAATTTTTTTAGAGAGGTATAACTAATATATCTTATGTTTCTTTTATCTTCTCATAGTTTTGATTAGACATGGTCCTCACTCATCTCTCGTGCTTCGAATTTACTAGTAACATTGGTCAAACGGACACTCGAAAGAGAAGTTATGCCTATTTCAGTGAGTTGCAGGTTTCTTAGGTTTTTAGGTGCTAGGATGGTTGCTCAATTTAAAATTACAATAACTTCTACTACGTGTGTTCATCTTGGCTCTACCACATATCAAATCTATTATTGTGAAAAGTTACACACTCTGGTAACCACTAGAACCCTTTCTGACATTATTCAACCCCCAAAAATACCCAAAATCCCTTTGGATGGTCCAAAGATTGGCTTCTGGTGTCCCTTTTGTAATAACTTCTTCTATGGGTGTCTATTTTGCCTCTACCACATATCAAATCGATGCATGGGACTATACCTACATTCCTATAACCACTGAAGAACCTTCTCACATCCTTGAAGGCCAAAAAGGTACTTAAACCCTCCAAAAGACCATAACTTCTACTCCGAGAGTCCGTTTTGCCTCTACCATATATCAGATCGAAGCATTCGACTAGATATACACATCTGTGACTAATAGGAACAATTTATCACATTCATAAAGACTCAAAAGGCCCTTAAGTCCTCCAAATGACCATAACTTCTGCTCTGGGTGTCCGTTTCACCTCTACCAAATATCAAATTGAAGCTCGCGACTAGCTCTACACATCTGTGACAACCATGAACAAATTTATAACCCAAACAAACCATGATGAACCCATAAACACTAAAAACCATTAAAAATCACACAAAACCCTAACAAAGCCTAACAAACACTAGAAAACCCAAAGAAACCCTAAAAAACCCCAAAGACACCCAAAACCCTAAAAAACATAAAAAACGATAAAAAAATCCTAAAAAACCCTAACAAGAACAAACAAACCCCAAGAAGCACTAAGAAACTAGAATAAACACAAAAAACGTGAAGAAACACTAAAAACCCCCAATGAAACCATAAGAAACCCTAACATAACCCTAAAAACCCTAAAAAACCTAACAAAAACCTAAGCAAACCTAAGAAACACTAACACACCCTTAAAATCCCTAAGATACCCTTAAAAACCCTAAAACACCCTTAGAAACCCTAACACTCCCTTAGAAACCCCAACACACCCATAGAAACCCTAACACAACCTTAGAAACCCTTAGAAACCATAAAACACCTTTAGAAACCCCAACCCACCCATAAAAACCCTAACCCACACATAGAAAACCTAACACACCCTTATAAACCCTAACAAACCCTTAGACACCCTAAATCACTCTAATAAGCACTAATAAATCGTAACAAAAACTACCAACCAATAATAAACCTTAATAGACCCTAATAAACCCGAAAGCCCACTACTAAGCCCTATAAAACACTAATAAATCGTAATGAACCCTAAAAACCAGATTAGACACTAATAAAAGCTACAAAATACTTAAAAACCCAAATACACAACAAAAACGCTATTAAACCATTCAAAATGCTAATATTTACAAAAAACCCTAACGAACCTGTTAAAACATGACAAAACCTTATAAGAACCATAAAAACAAAAAAAACCCTAAAACCCTAAAAAACCCTAAAACCCCTAAAAACTAAAAAACCTGAAAAAATCCAAAAACAAACCTAAAAACACTAAAAACATAAAAAAAAACTAAAAACCCTAAAAACCATAAAAACCACTAAAAACGCTAAAAACCCCTAAAATGCCTAAAAATGCCTAAAATAACCCTAACCAACCCTATGAAACCCTTAAAACCCCTGAAACCCCCCTAGGAAACCCTAAAAACCTCAAAAGAAACCCTAATACACCCTAAAGAACCCTAAAAAGCCAAAAAAACCCTAATGAAACCTAAAGAACCACTTAATCCACTAACAACGCTACATAAACCCTATCAATTGCTACAAAAACCCAAAAAAATGCTTCAAAACCCACAAAATGCAAAAAAACCCAAAAGGCTAAAATAGCCCTAACAAAGCATAAAAAATCCAAACACACCCATAAAACCCAAAAAAATGCATAAAACCCCAAACAACTCAAAAAACCGTAATAAACCCAAACAACCCTAACAAAACCTTACATACCTTAAAAACCACTAATAACGCCAAAATAAACACTAATAAACCCTAATAACCCATAAAACCCACTATTAAACCCTAAAAACCCTAATAAACACTAATAAATTAAAATAACCTGTAATAAACTCTAACAGACTCTATTAGACCCTAATAAATGCTAAAAAATCCCTAAAACCCCTAATATACAATAAAAAAAATATTAAACCATAATAAACCCTAATAATCACTAAAAACCCTAACAAACCCGACAAAACGCTATAAAAATCTTCAAATAATAGCTTACAAAATAATAGCTTACAAATCCCTAAAACCCACCAATAAACCCTAAAAGACCCTAATAACCCCCAAATAAATCGTAACAAACCCTAACAACCCTAGATAAATTGTAACAAATCCTAAAAATTCCAAATAAATCATAAAAAACTGAAACAAACCATAACAAACCCTAATAAACCCCAATAAACCCTAACAAATCATAATAAACCCTAATAAACCGTAATAAACCCAAATACACATTACTAAACCCTAATAAATAAAATAAACCCTAATAAACCCTAATAAGTCCTAAATAACCCTAAAAAGGTTGATAATCCCTAGAATATACTATTAATGCCTACAAAAGCCCAATAAAACCGTAATATACAATAAAAAATGCTAATAAACTGTAAGTAATTCTAAAGAAGCCTAATAAACCCTAAATAACCCTAATAAACCCAAAAGAACCATATTAATCTCCAAAGAACACTAAAAACCCTAAATAACTCCAAAAAAATGCTAAAACACGTTATATATACTCTAAGAACCACTATAATACCCAAACAAACCCTAAAACAAACTAAAAATCTCTAACAACCCCTATCAATCCCAAAAAACAAAGAAACCCATAAAACCCACAAAAACCCATTAAAAACCATCAGATACCATAAAAAAACACAAACACCTGTTAACAACCCTTAAAACACTAAAAAACACTAGAAACCATAAGCAACCAATAAACCCTAAAAAGGCTTCAAATAGAAAAATAAACACTAAAAACATTACATAATCCCTAAAAATGCAACAAAAACCCTAAAATACAACATAAACAAAAAAATGCAACAAAAACCCATAAAACTCTACATAAACCCTAAAAGCATTACATAAACCCAAGAACTGTAACAAAAACCCAAAAAAACACAATATAAACCCTGAAAAACACAACATAAACATTAAAAAATGTTACATAAAACATAAAAACAAAATATAAACCCTAAAAACACTACATGAACCCTAAAAACGTTACATAAACCTTAAAAATGAAACATAAATGCTACATCACCCCTATAAATTCTACATACACCCAAAAACGCAACATAAACCCTAAAACATGATACATTAAACCTAAACCCTAAACACGCTACATAAACCCTAAAAACATTACATAAACCATAAAAATGACACATAAAACCAAAAGCCTCTAACTAACCCCTTAAAATGCTACATAAAAACTCAAAATGCTACATAAACTCTAACAACGCTATACAAACCCTAAAAAATGCTACAAAAACCCGAAAGATGGTTCAAGACCCTCAAAAATATTAAACCATAATATAAAAAATTAAACCCTAATAAACCCCTAATAAAATTTAATAATCCCTGAAACACCTTATAATCTCTAAAAACCCTAAGAATCTCTACTCTACCCTAATAAAACTCCAAAAATACCTAATAAATACTAATAAATGATAATAAAAACTAATAAATGCTAAAAAACGTTAAGAAAACAAAACCAACCCTCATAGACACTAATAAACACTAATAAACCCAAATAAACCCCAAAAAACCCTAAAAAGCCCAAATAAATAATAAATAAAACCAAATAAACCCTACTCAACCCTAACAAACCTTAACACACCATAATAACCCCTAATAAAACCCTTCAAAACCCTAATGAAGAAAAAAATGCTAGTATACCTTAAAAAATTCTTAGAAACCCTGATAAACTCTAATATAACATAATAAACCCTAAAAAAGCTCACAAACAATTTAAAAAATGATCACAAATAATAAAAACACGCTACATTACCTAAAAACACCTAAAAACACTAATATAACCTAATAAAGAAAAAAATGCTAATATACCTTAAAAATCCATAGTAACCCTAGTAAACCATAATAAACTCTCATATAAACTAAGAAACACTAAAAATGCTCACAAACAAAAACAAAACGCTCTCAAACAATAAAAACATGTTATATTATCTAAAAAGACTTCACAAACACTAATATAAACTAATAAAACAAAAAAAAACTAATATACAATTAATAACACTTATAAACCCTACAAATCCCTAATAACCCCTAATAAACACTAATGAACCCTAATAAAACCCTACTAAAACCTTAAAAATACATTCTCAACCCTAAAAAACCTTGACACACCATAACAAAACCTAATTTAACCCAAATAAACCCGAATAAGAAAAAAAACAAAAACAAACCATTCAAAATCCATGGCAACCTTAATAAACCATAATAAATTCTAATAAAAGCTAATAAACCATTAAAAATGCTCACAAACACTAAAAACGCGCTAATAAAACCTAAAAAGTCATAAAAACCCCTCATATATATTAAAAAAATCTAAAAAACACTCATATACCCTAATAAAAACACTAACAAACCCTAGTTAACCCTAAAAATCCCTAACAAACCCTAATAAACCATACTCAACCCTAATAACACTAATAAAATCCTAAAGATACTGACTCAACCCTAATAGAACCCAAAAAATACATACTCAACACTAATAAATCTTAACACACCATAATAAACCATAATAAACGCCACTAAACCCTAAAAATTCAAATATACCATTAAAAATCACTAAAACCCCTAATAAATGCTAATAAACCCTAACAAAGCTTAAAAGATATAATAAACGTGAATAAACACTACTAAACACTAAAAACCCTAATATACCCTCTTAATAATTAATAAACCATAATAAACCATAATAAACCCATATAAATCCTAAACATACCCAAATATACCATAATATACCCTAATAAACCCAACTAAATACTAATAAAATCCTAAAAATACCTAATAAACCCTAATAAACCTTTACACACAATAATAAACCCTAATAAAATCCAAATAACCCCCACCAAACCCTAAAAATTCTAATATACCATTAAAAAACCCTAAAAACCTAACAAACCATAATAAATGTTAATAACACCTAAAAATCCTAAAACTGACAGTAAACCCTTAAAATACCTCTAATAATAATAATAGTAATAATGTACATTCATGTTGATATGCATGAGCATGGTTTAAATAATACATCATAACCCACGTGCATGTGCATATGCATGAACATTTGCATGTGAATGATAATTAATAATAAATTATAAATAATAACGCATGTGAATTGCATGTGCATGTTCATGTGCATGTGAATGATAATAAATAATAAATAATAACGCACATCCAAGTGCATGTGCATGTGCATGGTAATAAACAATAAATAATAACAAAGTCCACATGAATGTGCATTTTCATGTGTATGATAATAAATAATAAATAATAACACATGTGATAATATAATAACACAAGTGAATTGCGTGTGCACGTGCAAGAGAAAAAATAATAATAAAACATGTGATAATTGAATAACGCAAGTGCATTACATTTTCATGTGCATGGAAATAAATAATATATAATAATGCGCGTTTATGTGCATTTACATATAATGGTAATGATAATGACACATGCACATGCATGGTAATAAATAATAATTAACTACATACGTACATGTGCATTTGTATTTAATGATACAAACAACAACAACAACAACAACAACAAAAATAATAATAATAATAGAATATCGCAAGTGCAATACATGTGTGCGTGCATAGTAATAAATAATAACACACATGCATGTGCATGTGCATTTACATTTGATAATAATATTAATAATATTAATTGTAATAATAATAATAATAACACATGCACGTGCATGGTAATAAATAATAAATAACAATGCACATGCATGTATATTTGCATGTAATAATGATAATAATAATTATAATGATAATGTTAATACTAATAATAATAATAATAAATACTGTGATAATAATAATAATAATAAAAGAATAATACAAGTGCATTGCATATGCACGTGCATGGTAATAAATAATAAATAATAATGCATCTGCATCTGCATTTCCATGTGATTATAATAATTATAACACCAATAGTATTAGTAGTGATAATAGTAGTAGTACCAATGCATGTGATAATAGAATATTGCATGTGCATTACGTGTGCACGTGCTTGTTAATAAATAATAACGTGCGTGCATTGTATTTTCATGTGATGATGATGATGATGATGATGATAATAATAATAATATTATTATTATTATTAATAACAATGCATGTGATAATAGAATAACGCACGTGGATTGAATGTGTGTGTTTATGTATTTTCATGTGCATTTTCATGTGATGATAATAACAATAACAACAAAAAAACAACAACAAACACCAAAATAATAATAATAACAATAATAATTACAATGTATGTGATAATAAAATAACGTGTGTGCATTGCATGTGCATGTGCATGGTAATAAAAAATAAATAATAACGCACGTGCATGTGCATGTGCATGTGTAGGAGATGATAATAATAATATTAACAACAGTAATAATAATAATAATAATAACAACAATGCATGTGATAATAGAATAACGCATATTCATTGCATGTGGAGTGCATGATAATAAATAATAACTCATAGTGCACGTGATGATAATAATAAAAATGATAGTAATTTTAATAATAATAGTATTGTTTCTTCTAGAAATGGGAATGACCTTGTTTGTTTAAGGTTCAAGCATTCCAATCGGTTTCTAATGGGTTTATTCATAGAACCAGAAACATACAATGATTCTATATCCATTTGGACCGACTTTCCAAAGGTAGGTGCTCATTAGTTGTGGACCGATGAGTCTTAAGAATTTGCATTGGTCGAGAGGATGGGATGTCAGGCTCATCACACCACTTTTGGGGGAACTATTGCCTACTCCGGGACTCTCTTATAGATTTATGTTATTTTCATGAATCCTTATTAATTCACCAAGCATGAAAATGAGTTTTAGATTTGGAAATCCATGATTGATATGTATAGGATTTTTAGAATCTTTTATATGTATTTGAGGTTCTTCATCAATAGAGAATCATCCATATGTATTGGAGATTCTTAGTGAATGGTATCCTTCAATATATTATATAGAAATCTATTGGTCATCATGATGACCACAATGGATTTAAATCCACTCAGTGGGGCACTTGAAGTTTATTGTCATTTAGAAAGACATGGATTATTTCAGAGTTGGGATCGTACCCACAGATGGGCTACCTACATATTTATCTTATAAAGAAATCAGAACCCACATAGTTTGATAAGAAGGATATAGTTTAACATCATATGGGACGAAAAATAATTAATGAAAGATGAGATTGAACCTTATAAAGGATTCCTACGTACTCTACTTTTAAATCAGAGATCAAAGTCCACATAGTTTGGGCAATGAAATATGGGGTTTATCCATAGTTAATGGCCCAAAAAAAGAGATGTCGTGATTATTTTTACACTCTAAGCTCACGTGAGACATGCTCGTCGTGAGAAACAAGAGGTATCAATAAACTTGACAATGGTGCCACGAAAGATGCAGTTATGGGAAATGATGTGGGGCTTACTTATGTTTGACGGCCCAAGTAAATGAAGAACATGACTTAGGAATGAAGACCAAGAGCAGGGTCCATAAAGGTATTTGTACTTTATGGAGATTTGGAATTTTAACCTGGGACTTACTCCGAAAAAGGAATCCAAAATTAAGAGGGACTTATGATTGGGTTTTATTCATGAGAAGGAAGACCAAATCAAAAGAAATTAATATTGGGGATTATTCCTAAAGAGGATTCCCAATGTTTAAGGAAACTATGACTGGGGCTTACTCTTGAGAAGGAGGCCCATGTTAAGGGGACTTTTAACTTGGGGCTTACTCCTGAGAAGGAGGCCCTAGTAAAAAATATATTCTAATCTCAAATGATGAGGTTATATAGGAAACCCCTAAACATGGTGACATAAAGCTTCTAAGTCACGAGATTTTGGGATAGGTTCTCACAGAATTCCTTTCAGATAAGGAAGCCAACAAAGGAACCATTCCATAAATGGATTTGAAGAGGGTTTTGAAGGCTATGACTTGAATTGGAGAGGTGGATTTGAGGAAAGGAGGTGACTAGGATGGAGGCGTGCAAGTATTGTTCGGGCGCGTAAGTCCTGGTCATGCATGTAGACTTGCGCGACCTGAGTCACCTAGGGCGACGAAAAATATATAGGGTAATACTTGGGCGACTTTAAACTCAAGAACTTAATATCATCCCTAGAGGCTTCGTGAAGGGTGGTGCACAAGTTCCCTTGAGAGGGAAAGGTGGAATGCAAGTGTCTTTGTTTCTATTAATGGTTGGACACTTAGGCACTCAAGTATTGATGAGTTCTAATACTTAGGCCTTATTCTTCCTCTTTAGAGCTTCCCTTCTAGGTGAAGAACTACCTTTGAAGAGTTCGGAAGATGTCATACAAAGACTTGGGCGACCAGAGCTTGAATATGAGTTTTGGAAAATTCGTGCCTGAAATGGGGGGCCTACATGGGCTATTTATAGGCCACTAGGCACCTTGGGAGAAAAAAATAATATGGCACGCAATTGACTTACATGGCGCGCAGGAAACTTGCGCGACTCCCCCCAAATGGGTTCATGGTCTATGCCTTGGCCAATTTTTGATTTTCTTAAAAAGGTGACCCTCATTGTGCTTAAGGTATTCCCCTTTTCAATTTTTTGGACTCTGTGATGGAAAGGAACATCAACAAAAGTCCCCCTTTAGTGTTGGATCCGAAAAAGGAAAGAGGATTTGACTTGAAGGAATTAGAGAAACCATGGTTCAGCGGCGCACAAGTTTTAGGCGAGTAGGGTTTCAAGATTGCCTATATATATGGGCGTCACTTCGCGCAAACCATACTGCCTCCAAATATTTTGAGCTCTCATCACGCAAGTGTGTTGCTTTTCTCAGTCGATCTCTCTTATTTGAGTCACGCTTATCTGGTAAGGATTTTGAATTGCGCGCCATCATTAGTGCGACATTACTAGCGCGGTAATACTTGCGCGGAAAAACATGCTCCGAAAAACTTGTGCGCATTAATGACTTAGACATTTTTTTGTTTTCTTCACAAATATTTCAGAAAAATAGACATAGTTAAAAATTAACTATTTGATCTTTGTATAGATTCAATGTCTATAAGAAAGATTTGATCGGCTGATGAGCTGGACAACAAGAGAATAGATGACATGATGAATGTTGTCAGCCATGATTATTATGTTATTTGTGATAGCACTCTCATAGATTTGGCTAAGTACTTGAAGAAAAATCATGCCAATTTCCCATAGAGAATTTACTAGCGTTTATATGGCCAAGGTCATCTGCAAGGATTCAACATTCCAGACGCAAAGAATTATATTCCTCATTCCTGGTTTCAAAATTACACCAATTTCTCCTCGGAAAATGTCTCAGTTGCAGGATCATTTTTCAATGCTGGAACAGTGGAGAAGGCATTCATAATGCATCATATCCCATGTGCTCCAGATCTGAAGCCTCACAAGCCTGAGCTGTAGCCGCGTTGCTATCCCTCTATTTTCTAAAATTCTCATATGGACCATTCCAAGGGATGGAAAAAGAGTTGGGATTTCCGTCCTGGAGGAGGTGTGAAGCCGACTTGGATGTGGGCATATTGGGTGCGACAAACCTATGCAGAGTTTGTCGAGGATCTGAAGGGAGCTTCAATATATGAAGCTGTCTGGGTTGGGCAGATATATGTCTACATGAATGATGATTTTTTGTTGGAGCTAATCAACCGCTAGAGCCTAGAAACCAATTCATTCCATCTGACTCATGGAGAAGTAGGCATCAGCTTGTGGGATGTCTACAAGATCTCGGGGGCTCCAATTCTAGGAGACGTGTATACGAGTTCATCCCCCCAAAGGTGACATGGAATGATTCTAAGAAGACTCCGTCTCTAGCTCAGGAGTTGAGGAAGACCTTTTTCAAGATCAATAATTCAAAGTCCAACAAAACTCATTCTAGAAAGGATATTCATCCAGAGGAGTGGATGGATTTGTTTATCATAAAGAAGAAGGAGAAGGGGACCACCTGTACTCATCCTACCAACTTCCCCAGAGCATAGAAGAGTGGTGCTCTTGGCTCATTCTGGCCAACTCTGAAAGCGGTAGAGTTTGAAAAGTGGGGGTATGAAGTGGATCAAATAATCCCAGAGAAGACCTGTATGGCGGGCTTCTTAGCCTTGGGGCTCAGTGTTTATCTTTTTCCAGTTAGAGATTTGAATGGAGGCGCCAGGCCAGGGACCTTCATTGTTGCAGCCAAGTTGGCTAAGAGAAAAATGGTTGGGTTGGCCACCCTGGTATTGGAGAAGATTCAGAGGAGCTTACTCCTTGTCTATATGGTTAAGTCTCCTTTGAGAATAGTGGGACCATTACATGTTTTGTGGGGACAAATCACCACTCACATCAGTACATACGTTGTACAGAGCGGAGTACAGGTTCCTAGAAGTTCTTTTAGACACCCTAAATCACTCTAATATGCACTAATAAACCCTAACAAACCCTACCAACCAATAATAAACAATAATAATCCATAATAAACCATAATAAACCATAATAAACCCCAAATCCCACTACAAACCCCTATTAAAAACTAATAAATCGTAATAAAACCTAACAAACTTAGTAGATCCCAATAAAAGCTACAAAATACCTAAAAACCCAAATATATAACAAAAATGCTATTAAACCATTCAAAATTCTAATATTCACAAAAAAACCCAAAAAAACCCGAAAAAACCTAACAAAACCCTAAAAACCCGCAAAAACCCTAAAAACCCTAAAAACCCTAAAAAACCCTAAAACCCTAAAAACCCTAAAAATCCTAAAAATCCAAAAAACACCAAAAAATTCCTAAAACCCCTAAAAACACGAAAAAACCAAAAAAACCTGAAAACAAACCTAATAAAGACTAAAAAACCTCAAATCAACCTTAAAACAACCTCAAAAAATTCTAAAAACCCTAAAAACCCAAAAATGATTAAAAACCCTAAAAATCCAAATAATGCCTAACAAAACCCTAACAATCCCCATGAAACCCCTAAAACCCCATTGAAAACCCTAAAAAATTCAAAAGAAACACCAATACACCTTAGAGAACCCTAAAGAACCCTAAAACCCCTAAAGAACCACTAAATCCACTAACAATGCTACATAAACCCTAACAGTTGCTACAAAAAAACCAAAAATTGCTTCAAAACCCACAAAATGCAACGAAACCCCAAAAACGCTAAAATAACCCTAACAAAGCATAATAAATCCAAACACACCAAAAAACCTAAAAAATGCATAAAACCCCAAACAACTCAAACAAACCGTAAGAAACCCTACAAACCCTAACAAAACCTAACAAGCCCTAACAACCACTAATAACCCCTAATAACCACTAATAAACCCTAATAACCCCTAAAACCTACTATTAAACCCTAAATACCTTAATAAACACTAATAAATCATAATAACCTATAATAAAACCTAGAAAACTATATTAAACCCTAATAAACATTAAAAAAATCCCTAAAACCCCTAATATACAATAAAAATACTATTAAACCATAATAAAACCTAATAATCACTAAAAACCCTAACAAACCTAACAAAACGCAACAAAAACCTCCAAATAATAGCCTACAAACGCCTACAACCCACTAATAAACCCTAAGAAAACCTAATAACCCCAAAATAAATCATAACAAACCCTAACTACCCCAAATTAATCATAACAAATCCTATCAACACCAAATAAATCATAAAAACTGAAACAAACCATAACAAACCCCTAATAAACAGTAATAAACCATAACAAATCATTATAAACCCTAATAAATCACAATAAATCCAAATACACATTACTAAACACTAATAAATAATATAAACCCTAATAAATCCTATATTGCCCTAAAAAAGTTTGATAAACCCTAGAAAAAGCTATTAATGCCTAAAAAAGCCCAATAAAGCCCTAATAAACAATAAAAAATGCTAATAAACTATAACAAATTCTCAAGAACACTAATAAACCCTAAGGAATCCTAATAAACCCTAAAAAACCACATTTAACTCTAAAGAACACTAAATAAACCTAAAGAACCCAAAAATGCTAAAACACATTATATAAACCCTAAAAGCTACTACAATACCCCAACAAACACTAAAACAAACTAAAGACCCTAACAACCCCTATCAATCCCAAAAAAATAAACCCATAAACCCCCCTAACCATCAAAAATCCATCAGATACCATAAAAACCATAAACACCCATTAACAACCCTTAAAACACCTAAAAACACTACAACCATAAACAACCATTAAAACCCTAAAAAAGGCATCAAATAGATACATAAACCCTAAAAACATTACATAAACCCTTAAAAATGCAACAAAAAGTCTTAAAATGCATCCCAAACGAAAAAACGTAACATAAACCCAAAAAACACTACATAAACCCTAAAATCACTAAATAAACCCTAGAACTGTAAAGTAATCCCTAAAAAACACAACATAAACCCTAAACAACGCAACATAAACATTATAAAACGCTACATAAAACCTAAAAACACAACATAAACCCTAAAAACACTACATGAACCCTAAAAACGTTACATAAACCCTAAAAAATGCAACATAAGCGCTACATCACCCCAAAAAACGCTACATAAACCCATAAAATTGAACATAAACCCTAAAAAATGCAACATAAAACATAAACCCTAAACACGATACATAAACCCAAAAAACATTACATAAACCCTAAAAAATTCTACATAAAACCTATAACCGCTAACTAAACCCTAAAAGCACTCAAAAAACGCTACACAAACACTAAAATATGAAACAAAACCCCTAAAGATGGTTCAAAACCCTCAAAAATATTAAACCCTAATATACTATAATATAAAAAATTAAACCCTAATAAACCCCTAAAAAATTCTAATAACACCTAAAAACGCCTTATAATCCCTTAAAACCCTAAGAGACTCTACTCAACCCTAATAAAACCCAAAAAATACCTAATAAACCCTAATAAATGATAATAATAACTATTAAACACTAAAAATACGTTAAGAAAACCTAAACAATTTTGACCAACACTAACAGACACTAATAAACACTAATAAACCGTAATAAAACCCAAAAAAGTCTTAAAACCCTAATAAACCATAAATAAATCCAAATAAACCCTACTATACCCTAACAAACCTTAAGACACCATAATGACCCCTAATAAAACCCTACAAAACCCTAATAACAAAAACAAATGCTAGTATACCATAAAAAATTCCTAGAAACCCTGATAAACTCTAATATAACCTAATAAACCCTAAAAAATCTCACAAAAAATAAAAAAATTGATCACAAACAATAAAAAAACAGAATATTTCCTAAAAAGACCTAAAAACACTAATATAACATAATAAAGACAAAAAAAATTCTAATATACCTAAAAAATCCCTAGAAACCCTAATAAACCATAATAAACTCTAATATAACCTAAGAAACCCTAAAAACGCTCACAAAAAAAAAACAAAATTCTCACAAACAATATAAACATGCTATATTATCTAAAAAGTCCTAACAAACACTTGTATAACCTAATAAAACAAAAAAACTAATAAGCCCCTAACAAACCTAAATAAACATTAAAAATCCCTAATAACCCATAATAAAAACTAATAAACCATAACAAATCCATAATAAATCCCTAAAAATACCTTCTCAACCCTAATAAACCATGACACATCATAACAATACCTAATAAAACCCAACTAAACCCCAATAAACAAAAAAAATGCAAACAAACCATTAAAAAGTCCTAGAAACCTTAATAAACCCTAATAAATTCAAATAAAAGCTAATAAACCATTAAAAATGCTCATAGACACTAAAAACATGCTAATAAAACCAAAAAAGACATAACAACCCCTCTTATATATTAACAAATACTAAAAAACACTCATATACCCAAATAAAAACACTAACAAACCCTAGTAAACCTTAAAAATCCCTAACAAACCCTAATAAACCGTACTCAACCCTAATAAACCCTAATAAATCCTTAAAGATACCGACTCAACCCTAATAAAACCCTAAAAATACCTACTCAACCCTAATAAAACTTAACCCAACATAATAAACCCCACTCAATCATAAAAAATGAAAATATACCATTAAAACACCGTAAAACCCCTAATAAATGCTATTAAAACCAAACAAAGTTTAAAAGCTCTAATAGACCCTAATAAACACTAATAAACACTAAAAACCCTAATATACCCTCTTAAAAATTAATAAACCATAATGAACCACAATAAACCCTAATAAATCCTAAACATACCCAAATATACCATAATATACCATAATATACCCTAATAAACCAAACTCAATCGTAATAAAACCCTTAAAAAACCTAATAAACCCTAATAAACCTTGACACACCATAATAAGCCTTAATAAAATCTTAATAACCCCCACTAAACCCTAAAAATTCTAATATACCATTAAAAACCCCTAAAACCCTAACCTTAATAAATGTTAATAATACCAAAAAATCCTAAAAAATGATAGCAAACCCTTAAAATACCACTAATAATAATAGTAGTAATAACGCATGTGAATGTGAATATGCATGCGCATGGTTTAAATAATAATTCAAACGCACGTGCATGTCCATATGCCTGCGCATTTTCATGTGAATGATAATAAATAATATCGCATGTGAATTGCATGTGTATGGGCATGTGAATGTGAATTATAATAAATAATAAATAATTATGCACATACAAGTGCATGTGCATGTGCATGTGCGTGTGCAAGTGCATGTGCATGGTAATAAACAATAAATAATAACCAAGTCCAAATGAATCTTCATTTTCATTTGAATGATAAAAAATAATAAATATTAACACATGTGAAAATAGAATAATGCATGTGCATTGCATGTTCACGTGTATTACAATAAATAATAATAACACATGTGATAATAGAATAACGCAAGTGCATTGCATTTTCATGTGCATGATAATAAATAATATATAATAACACACATGAATGTGCATTTACATGTAATGATAATGATAATGATGCATACACGTGCATGTTAATAAATAATAAATAACAATGCACGGGCATGTGCATTTGTATTTGATGATACAAACAAAAACAACAACAAAAAGAATAGTAATAATAATAATAATAATAATAATAATAATAATAATAGAATAATGGAAGTGCATTTCATGTGCATGTGCATAGTAGTAAATAATAAATAAATAATAATAAATAAGAACACACATGCATGTTCATGTGCATTAACATTTGATGATAATATTAATAATAAAAATTGTAATAATAATAATAATAACGCATGCACATTCAAGGTAATAAATAATAAATAACAACGCACAGGAATGTGCATTTTCATGTGATAATGATAATTATAACAATAACAATAACAATAATAATAATAATAATAATAATAATAATAACTGTGATGATAATAATAATAATAATAATAATAGAATAATACAAGGTCATTGAATATACACGTACATGGTAATAAATAATAAATAATAATGCACGTGCATCTACATTTTCATGTGATGATAGTAATAATAATATCAGTAGAAATAGTAGTAGTAGTGGTGGTTATAATAGTAGTAGTACTAATGCATATGATAACTGAATATCGCATATGCATTACGTGTGCATGTGTATGGTAATAAATAATAACCCCCGTGCATTGCATTTGCATGTGATGATGACGATGATAATAATAATAATAATATTAGTAATAATATTAATAATAACAACGCATGTGATAATAGAATAACGCACGTTCATTGAATTTTCATGTATGTGCATTTGGATGTTCATTTTCATGTGATGATAACAACAACAACAATAACAACAACAACAACCACAATAATAATAATAACAATAATAATAACGACGCATGTGATAATAAAATAACGTGTGTGCATTGCATGTGCATGAGCATGGTAATAAAAATATAATAATAATAGACGTGCAGGTGCATGTGCATTTTCATGGGATGATGATAATAATAATAATAATAACAGTAATAATAATTTATAGTTATTTGAAAAACCAGTAAACATGACAAAAGTGCTAGAATTGGTGTATCGAAAAACCTAAAAAATCACTATATCATTAAAAAAGGAATAACTTCTTTTTTATGTGTTCATTTCCTCTCCGTGAATATTCAAACTAAATCTCATGGAACGAACTACGATAAAAACAGGTTTCAAAGGCCGAACAGACACACAGATCCAAAGTTATGACCGTTTTAAGAAAAAATTGACAGGGATACAAATGTGGAAATGGTTTTTCGAAGGCCTTTTCGAGGGTTTTTGGGATTTAAGGATCCCAAACATGACTTTAAGTATGTTCAAGTTAGCCTTCTGTGTAGATCTCTGCGCTGCCTTCAATTTCATATGCGGTAGAGCTCAAAAGGGAAACCGGAGTGAAAGTTATGGCTGTTTGAAGATGGAATTTTTTAGAGAGGTATAACTAATATGTCTTATGTTTCTTTGATCTTCTCATAGTTTTTATTAGACATGGTCCTCACTCATCTCCCGAGCTTCGAATTTACTAGTAACATTGGTCAAACAGACACCCGAAGGAGAAGTTATGCCTATTTTAGTGAGTTGCAGGTTTCTTAGGTTTTTAGGCGCTAGGAGGGTTGCTCAATTAAAAATTAAAATAACTTCTGCTACGTGTGTTCATCTTGGCTCTACCACATATCAAATCTATGATTGTGAAAAGTTACACACTCTGGTAACCACTATAACCCTTTCTGACATTATTCAACCCCCAAAAATACCCAAAATCCATTTGGATGGTTCAAAGATTGGCTTCTGGTGTCCGTTTTGTAATAACTTCTACTATGGGTGTCTATTTTGCCTCTACCACATATCAAATCGATGCTTGAGACTATATCTACATTCCTATAACCACTGAAGAACCTTCTCACATCCTTGAAGGCCAAAAAGGTACTTAAACCCTCTAAAAGACCATAACTTCTACTCTGAGAGTCCGTTTTGCCTCTACCATATATCAGATCGAAGCTTTCGACTAGATCTACACATCTGTGACTAATAGGAACACTTTATCACGTTTGTAAAGTCCCAAAAGGCCCTTAAGTCCTCCAAATGACCATAACTTCTTCTCTGGGTGTCCGTTTCACCTCTACCAAATATCAAATTGAAGCTCGTGACTAGCTCTACACATATGTGACAACCATGAACAAATTTATAACCCTAACAAACCATGATTATCCCCATAAACACTAAAAACCATTAAAAATCACGCAAAACCCTAACAAAGCCTAACAAACACTAGAAAACCCTAAAAAACCCTAAAAAACCCTAAAGACCCCCAAAACCCTAAAAAACATAAAAAACGCTAAAAAAGCCTAACAAACCCTAATAAGACCAAACAAACCCCAAGAAGCACTAAGAAACTAGAATAATCACAAAAAACTTGAAGAAACACTAAAAACCTCCTATGAAACCATAAGAAACCCTAACATAACCCTAAAAACCCTAAAAAACCTAACAAAAACCTAAGAAAACCTAAGAAACACTAACACGCCCTTAAAATCCCTAAGATACCCTTAAAAACCCTAAAACACCCTTAAAAACCCTAACACTCCCTTAGAAACCCCAACACACCCATAGAAACCCTAACACAACCTTAGAAACCCTTAGAAACCATAAAACACCTTTAGAAACCCCAACCCACCCATAAAAACCCTAACCCACACATAGAAAACCTAACACACCCTTATAAACCCTAACAAACCCTTAGACACCCTAAATCACTCTAATAAGCACTAATAAATCGTAACAAAAACAACCAACCAATAATAAACCTTAATAGACCCTAATAAACCCCAAAGCCCACTACTAAGCCCTATAAAACACTAATAAATCGTAATGAACCCTAAAAACCAGATTAGACACTAATAAAAGCTACAAAATACTTAAAAACCCAAATACACAACAAAAAATGCTATTAAACCATTCAAAATGGTATTATTTACAAAAAACCCTAACGAACCTGTTAAAACCGGACAAAACCTTATAAGAACCATAAAAACAAAAAAAACCCTAAAACCCTAAAAACCATGAAAAATCCTTCAAAACCATAAAAAACCTTAAAAAACCCTAAAACCCCTAAAACCCAAAAAACCCGAAAAAATTCAAAAACAAACCTAAAAACACTAAAAACGTAAAAAAACTAAAAACCCTAAAAACCATAAAAACCACTAAAAATGCTAAAAAAACCCCTAAAATGCCTAAAATGCCTAAAATAACCCTAACCAACCCTATGAAACCCTTAAAACCCCTGAAACCCCCCTATTAAACCCTAAAAACCTCAAAAGAAACCCTAATACACCCTAAAGAACCCTAAAAAGCCAAAAAAACCCTAATGAACCCTAAAGAACCACTTAAGCCACTAACAACGCTACATAAACCCTATCAATTGCTACAAAAAACCCGAAAAATGCTACAAAACTCATAAAATGCAAAAAAAACCAAAAAGGCTAAAATAGCCCTAACAAAGCATAAAAAATCCAAACACACCCATAAAACCCAAAAAAATGCATAAAACCCAAAACAACTCAAAAAAACCGTAATAAACCCAAAAAACCCTAACAAAACCTTACATACCTTAAAAACCACTAATAACGCCAAAATAAACACTAATAATCCCTAATAACCCATAAAACCCACTATTAAACACTAAAAACACTAATAAACACTAATAAATTGAAATAACCTGTAATAAACTCTAACAGACTCTATTAGACCCTAATAAATGCTAAAAAATCCTTAAAACCCCTAATATACAATAAAGAAAAAATATTAAACCATAATAAACCCTAATAATCACTAAAAACCCTAAACAAACCTGACAAAATGCTATAAAAATCTTCAAATAATAGCTTACAAATCCCTAAAACCCACCAATAAACCCTAAAAGACCCTAATAACCCCAAAATAAATCGTAACAAACCCTAACAACCCCAGATAAATTGTAACAAATCCTAAAAATGCCAAATAAATCATAAAAAACTGAAACAAACCATAACAAACCCTAATAAACCCCAATAAACCCTAACAAATCATAATAAACCCTAATAAATCGTAATAAACCCAAATACACATTACTAAACCCTAATAAATAAAATAAATTATAATAAACCCTAATAAGTCCTAAATAACCCTAAAAATGTTGATAAACCCTAGAATATGCTATTAATGCCTACAAAAGCCCAATAAAACTGTAATATACAATAAAAAATGCTAATAAACTGTAACAAATTCTAAAGAAGCCAAATAAACCCTAAATAACCCTAATAAACCCAAAATAACCATATTAAACTCCAAAGAACAATAAAAAACGCTAATGAACTCTAAAAAAATGCTAAAACACATTATATATACTCTAAGAACAACTATAATACCCAAACAAACCCTAAAACACACTAAAAATCGCTAACAACCCCTATCAATCCCAAAAAACAAAGAAACCCATAAAACCCACAAAAAACCATTAAAAACCATCAGATACCATAAAAAAACACAAACACCTGTTAACAACCCTTAAAACACTAAAAAACACTAGAAACCATAAGCAACCAATAAACCCTAAAAAGGCTTCAAATATAAAAATAAACACTAAAAACATTACATAATCCCTAAAAATGCAACATAAACCAAAAAATGCAACATAAACCCAAAAAATGCTACATAAACCCTAAAAGCACTACATAAACCCAAGAACTGTAACAAAAACCCAAAAAAAACACAACAAAAACCCTGAAAAATGCAACATAAACATTAAAAAATGTTACATAAAACATAAAAACAAAAGATAAACCCTAAAAACACTACATGAACCCAAAAAATGTTACATAAACCCTAAAAAATGAAACATAAACGCTACATCACCCCTAAAAATTATACATACACCCAAAAATGCAACATAAACCCTAAAAAATGATACATTAAACCTAAACCCTAAACACGCTACATAAACCCCCAAAACATTTCATAAACCATAAAAATGACACATAAAACCAAAATCCTCTAACTAACCCCTTAAAATGCTACATAAACACTGAAAATTCTACATAAACTCTAACAACTCTATACAAACCCTAAAAAATGCTACAAAAACCCGAAAGACGGTTCAAGACCCTCAAAAATATTATACCATAACATAAAAAATTAAAACCGAATAAACAATAATAATCCCTGAAACACCTTATAATCTCTAAAAACCCTAATAATCTCTACTCAACCCTAATAAAACTCCAAAAATACCTAATAAACCCTAATAGATGATAATAGAAACTAATAAATGCTAAAAAACGTTAAGAAAACAAAACCAACCCTCATAGACACTAATAAACACTAATAAACCCAAATAAACCCCAAGAAACCCTAAAAATACCAAATAAATAATAAATAAACCAAATAAACCCTACTCAACCCTAACAAACCTTAACACACCATAATAACCCCTAATAAAACCCTTCAAAACCCTAATGAAGAAAAAAATGCTAGTATACCTTAAAAAATTCTTATAAACCCTGATAAACTCTAATATAACATAACAAACCCTAAAAACGCTCATAGACAATTTATAAAATGATCACAAGTAATAAAAACACACTACATTACCTAAAAAGACCTAAAAACACTAATATAACCTAATAAAGAAAAAAATGCTAATATACCTTAAAAATCCATAGTAACCCTAGTAAACCATAATAAACTCTCATATAAACTAAGAAACGCTAAAAATGCTCACAAACAAAAACAAAACACTCTCAAACAATAAAAACATGTTATATTATCTAAAAAGACTTCACAAACACTAATATAACCTAATAAAACAAAAAAACTAATATACCATTAATAACACTTATAAACCCTACAAATCCCTAATAACCCCTAATAAAAACTAATGAACCCTTATAAAACCCTACTAAAACCTTAAAAATACATTCTCAACCCTAAAAAACCTTGACACACCATAACAAAACCTAATTTAACCCAAATAAACCCGAATAAACAAATAAACAAAAACAAACCATTAAAAATCCATGGAAACTTTATTAAACCATAATAAATTCAAATAAAAGCTAATAAACCATTAAAAATGCTCACAAACACTAAAAAAATGCTAATAAAACCTAAAAAGTCATAAAAACCCCTCATATATGTTAAAAAAATCTAAATAACACTCATATACCCTAATAAAAACACTAACAAACCCTAGTAAACCCTAAAAATCCCTAACAAACCCTAATAAACCATACTCAACCCTAATAACACTAATAAAATCCTAAAGATACTGACTCAACCCTAATAAAACCCTAAAAATACATACTCAACACTAATAAATCTTAACACACCATAATAAACCATAATAAAGGCCACTAAACCCTAAAAATGAAAATATACCATTAAAAATCACTAAAACCCCTAATAAATGCTAATAAAACCTAAAAAAGCTTAAAAGAGCTAATAAACGCGAATAAACACTACTAAACACTAAAAACCCTAATATACCCTCTTAAAAATTAATAAACCATAATAAACCATAATAAACCCATATAAATCCTAAACATACCCAAATATACCATAATATACCCTAATAAACCCAACTCAATACTAATAAAACCCAAAAAATACCTAATAAACCCTAATAAACCTTTACACACAATAATAAACCCTAATAAAATCCAAATAACCCCCACCAAACCCTAAAAATTCTAATATACCATTAAAAAACCCTAAAAACCTAACAAACCATAATAAATGTTAATAACACCTAAAAATCCTAAAACTGACAGTAAACCCTTAAAATACCTCTAATAATAATTGTAGTAATAATGTACATTGATGTTGATATGCATGAGCATGGTTTAAATAATACATCATAACCCACGTGCATGTGCATATGCATGAACATTTGAATGTGAATGATAATTAATAATAAATTATAAATAATTACGCATGTGAATTGCATGTGTATGTTCATGTGCATGTGAATGATAATAAATAATAACGCACATCCAAGTGCATGTGCATGTGCATGGTAATAAACAATAAATAATTACAAAGTCCACATGAATGTGCATTTTCATCTGTATGATAATAAATAATATATAATAACACATGTGATAATAGAATAACACAAGTGAATTGCGTGTGCACGTGCAAGAGAAAAAATAATAATAAAACATGTGATAATTGAATAACGCAAGTGCATTACATTTTCATGTTCATGGAAATAAATAATATATAATAATGCACGTTTATGTGCATTTACATGTAATGGTAATGATAATGACATATGCACATGCATGGTAATAAATAATAATTAACTACACACGTACATGTGCATTTGTATTTAATGATACAAACCACAACAACAACAACAACAAAAATAATAATAATAATAGAATATCGCAAGTGCATTGCATGTGCATGTGCATAGTAATAAATAATAATAAATAAGAACACACATGCATGTGCATGTGCATTTACATTTGATAATAATATTAATAATACTAATTTTAATAATAATAATAATAATAACACATGCACGTGCATGGTAATAAATAATAAATAACAATGCACATGCATGTATATTTTCATGTAATAATGATAATAATAATGATAATGATAATGTTAATACTAATAATAATAATAATAATAATAAATACTTGGATTATAATAATAATAATAAAAGAATAATACAAGTGCACTGCATATGCACGTGCATGGTAATAAATAATAAATAATAATGCATCTGCATCTGCATTTCCATGTGAAGATAATAATTATAACAGCAATAGTATTAGTAGTTATAATAGTAGTAGTACCAATGCATGTGATAATAGAATATTGCATGTGCATTATGTGTGCACGTGCATGTTAATAAATAATAACGTGCGTGCATTGTATTTTCATGTGATGATGATGATGATGATGATGATAATAATAATAATAATATTATTATTATTATTAATAACAATGCATGTGATAATAGAATAACACATGTGGATTGAATGTGTGTGTTTATGTATTTTCATGTGCATTTTCATGTGCATTTTCATGTGATGATAATAACAATAACAACAAAAAAATAACAACAACCACCAAAAGAATAATAATAACAATAATAATTACAATTTATGTGATAATAAAATAACGTGTGTGCATTGCATGTGCATGTGCATGGTAATAAAAAATAAATAATAACACACGTGCATGTGCATGTGCAGGTGTAGGAGATGATAATAATAATAATAATAACAGTAATAATAATAATAATAATAACAACAACGCATGTGATAATAGAATAATGCACATTCATTGCATGTGGAGTGCATGATTATAAATAATAACTCATAGTGCACGTGATGATAATAATAAAAATGATAGTAATTTTAATAATAATAGCATTGTTTCTTCTGGAAATGGGAATGACCTTGTTTGTTTAAGGTTCAAGCATTCCAATCGGTTTCCAATGGGTTTATTCATAGAACCAGAAACACCCAATGATTCTATATCCATTTGGACCTACTTTCCAAAGGTAGGTGCTCATTAGTTGTGGACCGATGAGGCTTAAGAATTTGCATTGGTCGAGAGGATGGGATGTCAGGCTCATCACACCTTTTTTGGGGGAACTATTGCATACTCTGGGACTCTCTTATAGATTTATGTTATGTTCATGGATCCTTATTAATTCACCAAGCATGAAAATGAGTTTTATATTTGGAAATCCATGATTGATATGTATAGGATTTAGAGAATCTTTTATATGTATTTGAGGTTCTTCATCGATAGAGAATCATCCATATGTATTGAAGATTCTTAGTAAATGGTATCCTTCAATATATTATATAGAAATATATTGGTCATTATGATGACCACACTGGATTTAAATCCACTTAGTGGGGAACTTTAAGTTTATTTTCATTTAGAAAGACATGGATTATTTCAGAGTTGGGATCGTACCCGCAGATGGGCTACCTACGTATCCTTCATATAAAGGAATCAGAACCCACGTAGTTTGATAAGAAGGATATATTTTAACATCATATGGGACGGAAAATAATTAATGAAAGATGATATTGAACCTTATAAAGGATTCCTACATAATCTACTTTTAAAGTAGAGATCAAAGTCCACATAGTTCGGGCAATGAAATATGGGGTTTATGCATATTTAATGGCCCAAAAAAAGAGATGTCGTGATTATTTTTACACTCTAAGCTCACGTGAGACATGCTCGTTGTGAGAAAAAAGATGTATCAATAAACGTGACAATGGTGCCACGAAAGATGCAGTTATGAGAAATGATGTGGGGCTTACTTATGTTTAACGGCCCAAGTAAATGAAGAACATGACTTAGGAATGAAGCCCAAGAGCAGGGTCCATAAAGGTATTTTTACTTTATGGAGATTTGGAATTTTAACCTGGGACTTACTCCGGAAAAGGAATCCAAAATTAAGAGGGACTTATGATTGGGTTTTATTCATGAGAAGGAAGACCAAATCAAAAGAAATTAATATTGGGGCTTATTCCTGAAGAGGATTCCCAATGTTTAAGGAAACTATGACTGGGGCTTACTCTTGAGAAGGAGGCCCATGTTAAGGGGACTTTTAACTTGGGGCTTACTCCTGAGAAGGAGGCCCAAGTCAAAAATATATTCTAATCTCAAATGATGAGGTTATATAGGAAACCCCTAAAGATGGTGAAATAAAGCTTGTAAGTCACGAGATTTTGGGATAGGTTCTCACAGAATTCCTTTCAGATAAGGAAGCCAACAAAGCAACCATTCCATAAATGGATTTGAAGAGGGTTTTGAAGGCTTTGTATTGAAGTGGAGAGGTGGATTTGAGGAAAGGTGGTGACTAGGATGGAGGCGTGAAATTATTGTTCGGGCGCGTATGTACTGGTCATGCATGTAGACTTGCGCGACCTGAGTCACCTAGGGCGACGAAAAATCTATAGGGTAATACTTGGGCGACTTTAAACTCAAGAACTTAATATCATCCCTAGAGGCTTCCAGAAGGGTTGTGCACAAGTTCCCGTGAGAGGGAAAGGTGGCATGCAAGTGTCTTCGTTTCTATTAATGGTTGGACACTTAGGCACTCAGGTATTGATGAGTTCTAATACTTAGGCCTTAAGCTTCCTCTTTAGAGCTTCCCTTCTAGGTGAAGAATTAACTTTGAAGTGTTCGGATGATGTCATACAAAGACTTGGGCGACCAGAGCTTGAATATGAGTTTTGGAAAATCCGTGCCTGAATTGGGGGGCCTACAGGGGCTATTTATAGGCCAGTAGGCACCTTGGGAGAAAAAAATAATATGGCACGCAATTGATTTATGTGGCGCGCAGAAAACTTGCGCGACTCCCCCCAAATGGGTTCATGGTCCATGCCTTGGTCAATTTTTGATGTTCTTAAAAAGGTGACCCTCATTGTGCTTAAGGTATTCCCCTTTTCAATTTTTTGGACTCTGTGATGGAAAGGAGCATCAAAAAAATTCCCCCCTTAGAGTTGGATCCGAAAAAGGAAAGAGGATTTAACTCAAAGGAATTAGAGAAACCAGGGTTCAGCGGCGCACAGGTTTTAGGCGAGCAGGGTTGCGGGATCGCCTATATATATGGGCGTCACTTCGCGCAAACCATATTTCCTCAAAATATTTTGATCTCGCATCGCGCAAGTGTGTTGCTTTTCTCAGTCGATCTCTCTTATTTGTGTCACGCTTTTCTGGTAAGGATTTTGACTTGCGCACCATCATTAGTGCGACATTACTTGCGCGGTAATACTTGCGCAGAAAAACATGCTCTGAAAAACTTGTGCGCATTAATGACTTAGACATTTTTTTGTTTTCTTCACAAATATTTCAGAAAAACAGACATAGTTAAAAATTAACTGTTTGATCTTTGTGTAGATTCAATGGCTATAAGAAATATTGGATCAGCTGATGAGCTGGACAACAAGAGAATAGATGACATGATGAACGTTGTCAGCCATGATTATTATGTTATTTGTGATAGCACTCTCCCGGATTTGGATAAGTACTTGAAGAAAAATCATGCAAATTTCCCATAGAGAATTTAATAGCCTTTATATGGCCAAGGTCATCTGCAAGGATTCAACATTCGAGACGCAAATAATTATATTCCTCATTCCTGGTTTCAAAATTACACTAATTTCTCCTCGGTAAATGTCTCAATTGCAGGATCATTTTTCAATGCTAGAACAGTGGAGAAGGCATTCATAATGCATCATATCTCATGTGCTCCAGATCTGAAGCCTCACAAGCCTGAGCTGTAGCCGCATTGCTATCCCTCTATTTTCTTAAATTCTCAAATGGACCATTCCAAGGGATGGAAAAAGAGTTGGGATTTCCGTCCTAGAGGAGTTGTGAAGCCGACTTGGATGTGGGCATATTGGGTGCGACAAACCTATGCAAAGTTTGTCTAGGATCTGAAGGGAGCTTCAATATGTGAAGCTGTCTGGGTTGGGCAGACATATGTCTACATGAATGATGATTTTTTGTTGGAGCTAATCAGCCGCTAGAGCCCAGAAACCAATTCATTCCATCTGACTCATGGAGAAGTAGGCATCAACTTGTGGGATGACTACAAGATCTTGGGGGCTTGAATTCTAGGAGACGTGTATGCGAGTTCATCCCCCCAAAGGTGACATGGAATGATTCTAAGAAGACTCCGGCTCTAGCTCGGGAGTTGAGGAAGACCTTTTTCAAGATCAAGAATTTAAAGTCCAAAAAAACTCATTCTATAAAGGATATTCATCCAGAGGAGTGGATGGATTTGTTTATCATAAAGAAGAAGGATAAGGGGACCACCTGTACTCATCCTACCAGCTTCCCCAGAGCATAGGAGAGGGGTGCTCTTGGAACATTCTGGCCAACTCTGAAAGCGGTAGAGTTTGAAAAGTGGGGGTATGAAGTGGATCAAATAATCCCAGAGAAGACCCATATGGCGGGATTCTTAGCCTTGGGGCTCAGTGTTTATCTTTTTCCAGTTAGAGATTTGAAGGGAGGCGCCAGGCCAGGGACCTTCATTGTTGCAGCCAAGTTGGCTAAGAGAAAAATGGTTGCGTCGGCCACCCTGGTTTTGGAGAAGATTCAGAGGAGCTTACTCCTTGTCTATATGGTTAAGTCTCCTTTGAGAATAGTGGGACCATTCCAAGTTTTGTGGGGACAAATCACCACTTACATCAGTACATACGTTGTACAGAGCGGAGTACAGGTTCCTAGAATTTCTTTTAGGCCATCGGGGCAGGCATTTTTTGGGATTTCTCCATTATTACTTAATTCTTTTGATCTGAAGGTGAGACTAAGCATGTTCAAGGAATTTTATTTCTTTCCTTATAAAAACCCTCCAACTAGGCAGTTTGTTGACAATGGAATTGCTATCCTAGAATGGAGGTCATTTATGCTAGCTTGCAGAGATGGTGTATTGGACACCATAATTGACAGAGAGATTATATGTGAGGCCTATGCTCCATATAGATTTGCACGCCAATTCAAGTGTCTGAAACAGATTTTTGTATCCCCTCCCATGTATGTCTGTTCAGAGCAGCATCCAATGGTTTCCCAACAAATATGGTTGCTGAAATCTATGGAGAAGACCGGGGCAGTGTTTGATCTACCAGTTGCTGGAGTGGTGAGTCAATTGACTACATGGTATGTCGATAACTAGGTAGCATCATACCCGACAGGGGTATTGAATATTCATGTATCCTGGGTGGGGAGTAAAAAGATAAGTTTCAGGAAAGAAACATTTCATCTGAAAGGTGAGTCTTCCTCACCCAGAGCTAATTAACCGGGTTCATTACCCAGGGATGATTCACCGGATTCCGAGGTTGGGGATGATGATGCACGACATGCGTCAAAACGACCTCATGCAAGATATAATCCTCCTACCAGAGTCAAGATACCTACTCCATTGAATCATTGGTGAGTTATATCATTGAGTCAATTTATTCTCCATTATTTTATAGAGAAAAATGTTTCCTTTTCTAATCCTTCATCTATGATTTCCGGAGCTGGGGAGAAGTTGAAGTCCCAGATTGTAGGACCCTCCTCACGGATTTCTGGTGCACATTCTGAATATCTATGACTAGAGTCTGTCCAGATATGGTGGAGTTTATATTGTGATTCTGAAACCGCCTAGATGAACTCATACAAAGGGTGACATATCCCTAGATTTGGGGATCTCTAGGCTTCTGCAGATATCCGCTTCGAGGATAACCCCAATGAAGTGTGGGTTTGCATTAGAGAGCTATAAATGCTCATATATGGCACTGATGATTCCATTCCTATCACCAAGAGAGTGAAGGAAATGATGGATCATGGGACCAATAAGGGGATTGGTGCTTCAGTAGACGAGGAGTGGCATGATTACGTGGCTCCTGAAGATGTATGTTTATTTAGTTATTTTCTTTGCAACATGATTTCAGTCAAAGATTTTTTACTCAAGGAAATTACTTTCTTCATCATGCAGCTTGTTAATAAAGGAACTACTTGGGTCCCTTCACCACATTACAGCCCTAGTGGAACTTCTCTAGGAGTCCCTGAATCTCCTCGTGAGCCAGGCGAAGTATCTCCTGGCTAGTAAGTCATGGATGAGGATTTAGACAGGGCTTTACACTCTCTGATACCTATATTTGGAGGTGACGATGTCAACACACACAAATAGTCAAAGAATCAAAGCCATTTAAGGAAGAAGTCCACAGCTAGAGGCTTCATCTGTTGTGGAAATCCTTTCTGATAGTCATGAATCCAAACTCAAGAAAAGGTTGCTCATACTTCATGGGAATGTAGGGGATTCTTCAATTTCCCTTTTGAGGGAGAGGACTGACCCTCCTCTGAGGACGACGGAGGGTGCTGGTGAACAATAACAAATTCATGCTGACCTAGATGCTCCTAAAGAAATGATGAGAGAAGAAGAGCCAGTGCCTGTTCCCGGTACTGATCCTATTGCTGCTGCAAGGAGAGAAGAGCCTACTTCTGGTAAATTAACAATACTTTATATAACTTTTAATGAAAACATCAACTGATATCCATTCATTGATGCTTTAGGTTCAACATCTTCACCAGAACATTTGGTGACCACTGCAATTGACTCCGAAATTTTCTCTTAGGAAGCTATCAGGGGTCATAGGTCGCAGGAGGAGGGTTGCCAAGAAGACATGTCAAGTGCTACCACTGGTGAGACTAACCAGGAATCTGGGATATCACTGGATGAAATGATGAAAGGTGGCGTGTCTTTTGAAGAAATTTTAGATCATGTTAAATTACCATGTGATTAAAAAGATTTTGGACATGAGTGTTATCCTTCATCCTGTTAATTTTTTTATTACATCTCTGACCATGATTGGTTGAAATGTGTAGTTTTGTTTGAGCAAGCTGCTGACCTGCTGATGCCTGAAGGGGGTAGAGTCAATCCAATCATTGTAGAGACGCTATCTCAAGTGGAGCTTAACCCGACAGAGCATCCTGAAACCCGTCCTGAAAATACTATTGAAGCTAGGAAAGAAAGGGAGGAGCCTTCTCATGCTTCTGAACTATCGTTGGGTAAAAGATGATAATATTTGTGGTTATACTTAATTTTAAAGACAACTAATCTACTTTGGTTATCATTTGAAAATAACCAAATCTTTCAATTGACTATGCAGGGTCGTCAACTCCAGTGGCTAGATCTAGAGGTGAAGCCTCAGCCTCATCCCCAATGGGAGTAGAAAGTGAAGTATTAAGATTCAGGGGGGAAGGAGCAGAACAGGGAACTTCCTTAAGTGCATTAGTCCTAGACTATATTCTCCCTATGATATCAATGCCAAATCAGACCCAGAGGTGAAAAAGGTGCTCTAATTCACATATCTCAAGGCATGGCAGAATATATAGAAGATCATATCTGAAGTACCTCTTGAAGAGCTATCTTCGAAGATCCCGCGACTTTCATCCTTGTTCATCATGCTTGGATTTGGCGATTTTGGATATCAAGAGATCCATACCGTGGTGAAACAAGTCATCTTAAGGAGGGAGCAGGAGAAAGGGTGTCGTCAAGATCTGTTCAGAGTGAGGCTGCTGACCATTATCGACGAATTCGAGGTTGCGGTGTCCCGAGCTAAGGCTGATCATGCTGCAAAGCAGAAGGAGCTGAAGTATAAAATCACAAAGAAAGTTGTCCAGTAGATGCAGCTTCTGCAACATCTAGATGCCGGTATAGGGGAACTTGACCATCTTAACTATTCATTGGAAAGAGTCCAAAAGAATGGTATGAAATCCATCGTAGATGCCAAAAAACACTCCATCATGATGAAAAGAGTGAAGCTAGTCGAGTGAATGAACTTCAAGTGGCTGCTGATGAAGCTTGGGATGCCGTCAATAAAATGAAAAGATTTGTTGAAAGCCTCTTGTTATTTTTGAAAAAGAGAAGATACTCCAATCTGTGTATGTTCTTTTAATCTTATGTATCATTGAAAAAGACATTTCATATTCAATAATTTGTACCTGAATTCTCTTACTAAATACTAATTTTTTTACCTAAGACAATGGGCCTAGTATGCATAGTTTTATTTTTCTAGGATTATACAAACAACCCCACAAACATTGCATCTTTTAGTTGCTCAATATTTCCTAAATCATATAAAATGTACATTTAGCGAGCTGTGACTCGACTTTTGTTCAGAGTTCCTTTTACAAATTCCCAATTTAATGAGTACCCTGTCTCTTGTTGGCAATTTAAAGTCAATCATGTCAGACATAAAAAGGCTAATTTTTAAGATTGAATAGCTTTGACCGAAAGGATTAAAATTGAATCAATTCTTGATAATTTGGTTGAAAACATATTACCACATTCATGTATGGGGGAATACATGTAAACTATGACTTAATAAATTTTGAATATGAGGGATGATATGAAAAAATGGCTAAAAGGAATTAGAGGAAGTATTTACTAAGAGTGAAGTTACCTCTATTTGAAAAACCTATTAGGGGGTTAAATTATGAAGGGCCACTTAAGGAAATTGGCTACATAATCAAATAATAGCATTTTTTGATAACAGGTCCATTATATAGACTTCTTATGCAAGGCCACCTAAGGGAATGTGCTGCATAGATAAGAAAAAGAACTCTCATAAATTTTACTTTTCTATTGCTAAAAGCCAGTGAATGTTTATGGAGATTTAAATTTCCCAAAGCATATAGTCTTCTATATGGAGAGAGGTACTTGAATATGGAGAGGATATTCCCAATCAATATTTTCAAATAATTGGATGAATGTCACTCCTACGAAGGTCTGACCCAAATGTAGGGAAGGGAAATATAAACCATAGACTTGAATATTTTTAGATCATGAAAAAGAGTATGGGACAAATATTTTAAGGATGGATATTTTTGTGGATCCCTACATATCGTCGTTAAGTCCAATAAAGAAAAAAGAGGTTTTCCCCCCAAGAATGAAGCTACCACTATTTGAAAACCCCATTAGAGGGGTTGAATTATGAAGGGCCACCTAAGGGAATTAGCTACATAGTCAAATAATAGAATCTTTTGTCTGGCATGTCCGTTATGTAGACTATTTATGCAATGCTGCCTAAGGGCATGTGCTCCATGGTCAACTAATAGCATCTTTTGGCTGACAGGTCCATTATGTAGACTATTTATGCAAGGAAACCTAAGGGCATGTGCTGCATGGTCAGACAAATGAATTCCCAAGTATCAGATGTTTTGTGACCAGAAGTCATGAAAAGGGTTATGGAGATCTAGAAGTATTTATGGTTAGGGTATGACACATAAAAATTGGTATTGTCCAATTCATGAAGGAGATACAAAGACCAATGCTGACCATAATCATGTTGTGACTGGGTCCTGAATTGAGATGCTTGACATCAGTACATATCTCATTTGGATGAGAATCATGCCATACATAGTTCTTGAAAAGCAGTTTAACGTCAGGTGGGACGAGAGCATAGGAGATATTAGTTTAGGGTCATAGAGCTCAGACCGTAATGAGGGATACACACTGTGTGTTTGTATAATGAGGGATACACATTGTGTGTTTGTTATAAACTTTATGTGAATAAAGACCATGGTTTTCATACCACATTCATGTGCTCGTAGGGGGACTTTCCAGCCAAGGGACTGAAAGTGGAGTTTGGGGTTAGGTCCAAAGACTTAGGGCTACATTCGAGGGATTCTCTAACATTTCTACATATCTCATAGGGATGGGAATAAATCCATATGTAGTCCTTGAAATATCCTATGTACAGATTTGGTTCGTTCATGTGAATGGTGAAAGGGGACTTTAGTGTAATGATGGTTGAACCCAAGATTAAAGGTTCAGGCCTTACCATGTATGCACATAGTCCTTGGAATATGACATGATTAAAGATCAATGTCAATAATGATTCCCTCTTAGGTGAGGGTGTCAGAGACTGTTGTAGTTTATTGTCATACAAGACAAAGGTGTGAATAGTTTAAGGTCATATGCATGGACATGTGCTGCACAGTTTAGCGTCATGTAGCTGGGATGTATTGCTATGCAGTTTAATGTCTTGCAGTGAGGACATGGGGGACTATATAGTTTAACGTCATATAGCAAGGATGATGGTGCTGCAATGTTTAGTGTCATGTAGCAGGGACAAAAGGAACGTATATAGTCAAAAGTCATGTAGGACGATGGTGAACCAATGTGAAGATATTGGTTTCGGGTGGGGGGGGGGGGCTTCACGGATCAACATCATAGGAGATGGAGGTGAACCGACTTGAAGATATTGGTTTTGGGCTTGAACCTCAGGAGGTTGCCTACGTACCCAACCTAGAAGACAAGGATCAAAGTGTGCATAGTTCGATTGAGAATGAATTGGTGATCGAGTTGTACTTGAGGACAACGACCTAAAGATGGTGTTGGGACTTACGCATTGTTAGCGGCCCAGATAGGTTGTTACGGTTGAATCATACTCTAAGCTCACGTGATTCATGCTCAGTGTGAGAAACAAGAGGCAGCAACCAACCTAATGATGCACAGTTTAATGTCATGTGGGACAAAGGGTGTTGTACAGTTTAGCATCACGTATCTAGGATGCATTGTTATGTAGTTTAACGTCTTGCAGGATATGTGCACAGTTTATCATCATGTAGGACTTATTAAGGGAATTTTTCACAGTTTAAACACCATGTAGATGAACATGTACAATTTAATGTCATGTAGGACATATAAGGTACTGTTTACAGTTGAACGTCATGTAGGACGATAGATTTTTTATTACACAAAATACTTCTTCAGGAACCTGTCATTGGATGGAGTCATGATGAGTTCCCCATTCATTGAGATTAAATAATAAGCTCCATTGGAGTACACCTTATGTATTGAAAAAGGTCCTTCCCACTTTGGATCAAGCGTTGGAGGTTTATTTCCAAGTATCATTGGAGTTATGAGGACCAATACCAATTATCCTTGAATGAATGAACGAAGACAAACTTTTTTATTTGAAAGCCTGTGCTATTCGATTTTGATAGACTTCCAAGTGGTACAGGGTGCACAATATTTTTTCATCAAATTGATCCAATTCATCAAATCGCTTCAGATATTGTTCATCTGTGGATTACTGATCACAAATGGCAACTCTGAGTGAAGTTAATTGAACCTCAAAGGACAAGACTGCTTCTGTTCCATATACTAATGAATATGGAGTTGACCGCGTAGCAGTGCGTGTGGTGGTCTAATAAGACCATAAAACATGAAAAAGTTTATCAAACCATGATTTCTTATCAATATTCAGCATCTTTTTCTGTATGTTTGAAAGAGTCTTATTGAAGGATTCTATTTGGCCATTGGCCGCCACATGATACTTTGTTGAATGGTTAGATTTGATGTTGTATTCTTGATACAACATTCTCACCTCGGATGAATAGAAGTTGGTTCCATTGTCCGTCAATATGGTATGAGGGACACCGAATCTGGTAATGATGTCAGACTTGAAAAATCTAACAATGCCTTTAGAACTAACTTCTTTTAGAGGTATTGCCTATACCCATTTGGAAAAGATGTCAGTAGTAGTAACAATATACATAAACTTCTTGGATGTAGCCGGAGGATAAGGTCCTACTACATCCATTCCCCATGTGTAAAATGGCCATGAGTATTTAGTTGTATGAAGAAACTCTGGGGGTTGATGAAGGAAGTTGGCACATACTTGGCATGAATGACACTTGTTAGTGCAATCAACACAATCTTGCATCACTGAAGTCCAAAAGTATCCAAGCCTTCAAATTGGACTAGAAAGTCTATGTCTAGACTGGTGGGCACAACAAACTCCTACATGAACTTCACTCATGATAGCCATTGTCTCTTTACCATCAATACATCTGAAGATAATTCCATTAAAACCTCTCTTTTAGTGATTTTTTGGTGATTTGGGCTATCATAAAAAGTAAAATTGACCACATATCTCCAGACTAGTTCTTTCCCGGCTCTATTAGGTGGGAGTGTTACATTTTGAAGGTATTCTCTGATAGGTGTCATCAATCCTGTAGTATGACCATATGGTTCAGAAATGGGTCTGATTTCATTGATTTACTCTGTTCTTATTTGACCAAAAGGTGAAACTACACTACGGTAGGAAATACTGATGATTGTCTCATCTCGTTTTGGATTCTCTAGGGATGTGGCTACATTAGCCAGTGCATCAGCTTGTGCATTTTGTGATCGCGAGACATAAGAAAATTTTGGTTCTGAAGGAAATTCCACCATTAACTCTCTAACATAATCACACAAAGGGATTAACTCTTCCCTTCTGATGGCATAATCCCCATTGATTTGTTTGATTACAATATCTGAATCACCTTTTACCTTCAAGAAATTCACATGTTCCTAAAGTTCCAATTCTAAGCATGCGATGAGATCTTGATATTCTACTTCATTGTTTGTACCTCCTTCCAACAATAAGAAGGAATAGGGTAGCACTGACTTTTTTGGGGAAATAAGCACTATTCCTAACCCAATTTTTTTGAATTTACGATCTTCCATTTTCTTCTCTGTTGGACTTCTAGAGGCACTATCAAAGTACATTTCCCATGTTTGAGGATTATCTTGAATAGAGAATACTTCCTCATTAGGAAGTTCAATATTTAAAGATGTATCTTCTACAGATGGGTGTTCAGCAAGGAAATCAGCCAGAGCTTGGCCCTTTATTTCCTTTTGAGACACATATTGGATATCAAACTACTGTAAAATAACTCCCCACTTTTCCATATGTCCTATAAGCATTGGACGACTAAGGATAAATTTGAGCGGGTTATTGAAATATACCAGTTGGACCTCATGATGTTGCAGGTAGTGTCTCAATGTTTTAACTGCAAATATTAATGCTAGGAAGCACTTTTCAATACTTGAATATCGAGTTTCTACCTCATGCATTGTCTGACTGAGATAGTAAAGGTTTTTTTCATTCCCATCATCATTCTTTTGGGCAAGGAAGTCACCCAATGATATCTCTAAAATTGTAACATATAGAATAAGTGGTCTTCCTTCAATAGGTGGCATTAATACCGGAAGACTTACAAGATACTTTTGAATGTATCAATTTCTTCTTGACATTATTCATTCCACTGGTAGGTGACTCCCTTCTTCATTAATCTGGTGAAGGTTAAACACTTTCCTTTTAAATTGCAAATGAAACGACGAATATAGGCCAAGTGTCCTTGAAGTCCTCTTAATTCCATCAAATTTCTTGGAAGTGATATGTCAAGGATTGATTTTTTCTTCTCAGTATCAACTTTGATACCATAATGGTGTATAACAAATCCGAGAAATTTTCTTGAGGTTACCCTGAAAGCACATTTCAAGGGGTTCATCTTCAAATTGTGTTGTCGAAGATTGTTGGATATGATTTCCAGATTGTCCATGTGATTAGAACATTGTCTATATTTAACCAACAAATCAACCACATAAAATTCAAAAAATTTCCCTAAAAAGGGTTTGAAGATATGGTGAATGGCATGTTGATACGTTGCATCTGCATTCTTCATGCCAAATGGAATTACTCGATAGAAAAACACACCTTGAGGAGCTCTGAAGTATGTAGGCTCTTCATTATCTGGGAAAATTTGTATTTGACTGTACCTAGAATAGTCATCCATGAAGGAAAGAGCTTCGTAGCAAGTTGTTACATCAATTATGAGTTTTGTGATCGGAACTGAAAAATCATCCTTGGGATAATGCCTCTTAATATCTCTGAAGACAATGAAAACTCTAATTTGTCCATTATTTTTTTCATAGTGACAATATTGGCCATCCATTTAGGACATTGAAATTCTTTGATGAATTTAGCCTTGATAAGATTATCAACATTAGGTTCAATTTTGAAGGCATAAGTTGGGTGTGTTCTTCTTGCTGCTTGCTTGAATCCTCGATGTTCTTCTGGAAAACCCAAATGATGAGTGGCATCATTGGTATCAAGACCTAAAATTTTTGTATAATTCCACGAAAATACATCTGGATTTTTCTTTAGAAATGAAGTATACATTTATTGCTCTTAAAGAGTCATGGCAACACTAATTAATGTGGGCCGTGGATCATCATTTATACCTAGATTTATTTCTCTGAGTTCCTCCACATTGGTAGAGACACTCTCTTCAAATTATGGAGGTGCATCCCTGAGATATTCCACTTCTTCTTAAATATATGTTACTTCTTCTTTTTCTACATTCATAGTAGATAACAAAGCAGAATTTCCATTGTCAGGGGAGAAGTTAACATTTGAACATCTTGGAGAAGAGGCTAGCATTTCTGACCCTATTGATGATGAAGGGTCTTTATATAGTGATAGAGAGGAGATGATTGATTGAGAATTGACAACATTGTTTTCCTCTGGTATTGCTATACCTTCTTCTAGCCTGGTTCATGAAGTATAGAATTTATAGATTTTAGTGGATGAAATGAAGACATTTTCATTTAATCCTTCATCACTTCTTGGCAAATCAACAATTTCTCCCATACTGTCTGGCTTGTTAGCCGTAATTGAAATTATGGAAGTTTCCATAAGAGTGTCTGAATTTAGGTCCATGTTGTCAATTTGACTGATAGGAAACACATAATCTGTACTCATATGTATGAATGGGTTTATTGGAATCTTTTCCTAACCACCTAGAGCATTTATTTTGGTATCCTTCTTTGCCGTGGATTTTTCCTTTCCCTCAATGTGATAAAATTATGCCTCAATGTATTGATATTCACATGTTTTGAATGTGGATTTTTCACCAAACAATGTCCCAATTTTACCATTGAAACAATATTTGAGACATTGATGGTATGATGAAGGTACGACCGCATGTTGATGTAACCAAGGTCTTCCAAGAAAAATCTTGAAAGTTGTGTACTGACAAACAACCATAAAGTCTGAATTAGATACAAGGTCTCCAAACTGAATTCAAAGTGTAATTTCACCCAGAGGTTCTTGTTCATTATTATTGTATCCTTGAAACATCAAAGTAGAAGGAGATAAATCAGATTCGGTGAGGCCCAATAGACAAAGTGTATGAATAGGAATGAGATTGACTCCTAATCCATTATCACAGAAAGATCTTCAGATGTCTATATCATTGACATTTCTAGATAGATATAAAGATTTGATATGTCCATGTACAACATCATCTTCATATTTATCTGTAAAAGATATCACTGCATGGAATTCTGCAGGATCATTATCTATATGGTAGTCCTCAGCCGCAACAATTTTAGTTTCTAATTCTTGAGGACTTGACAAAGCGTCAACAAGCACCTCCCGAATATCTTTTGATAGATTCAAAGCATCCAGAATTGATAACTTGGCTGGTACATGAGCCAAATGTTTCATGACATCATAATTTTTCTCCAAAGGTCTGTGTTTCCCATCAGGAAAATGTGGTTTTGCTAGTGACATGGAAGATGGTTCTTTGGCAGTAGATGCATCCCGTATTGGGGTAGGAGTTGGAAATACTCCTGCCTTCGGTAGATTATACTAACTAGGTCTATCTATCAATTGATAGTAAGAAGGTGTGACCTCTAACCGGTCGTCCAAAATATCTACATCAGGACCGAATCTACCATGTGTGGAAGAACTTTCTTGTTTCTATTGAGTCTACTGAAGGGATTTTCCATGAGTTTCTACCGCATATACAGTTCTAGTAGGGGTAGGATTGAGATAGTGGCTCCTAGAATATCCACGTCTTCCCCTATATCCTAGACCTATGTCTCTTCTTCTAATTCCTCTTTTAGATACAGGGAATTTTGACTCATCATAAATGAAACTGTCATTGGCATAAGGATCTGTTAAAATAATCATGTTAACAGAACCAAAGATCAATTTTTAATCTGATGAAGATTCTCCCTGATTAACCAGTCCAGGTTGTGTTGTTTGGTGGGGTAGTGCCAGTGCTTTTGAAGTAAATGACATAAAATCTTCCAAAGTCAAAGACAACTTAGGTTTTGACACGAGTTCTTCTTCTTATGTCTGCTCTTCTTTCTTCAAATTACGCTGCTTCATTGAGGATTTTCCTTCAGATGAATGGGGTTTTTTTGTGGAATTCATAGAAGAATACACAATTGTTTGATTCAATTGTGTTCATAAAATGACATGGGTTCTATTTATCATTTTCCTGACTATCCAATCATCATATTTCTGCGCATTGTTTTCTTTTGACTTCATGCAACTCTCTTTCTGCCACTAGATCAGTAGCAGTAAAACATGCTACCTAGGCTGAAGAACCTTTCAGTTTTACTTTTCTAGAGTCCACCATATTTTGCAGGAGGTATTTGAAGACAAAAAACTCTTGAATGGGATTCCCCAACATCTGATGAAATGGTCAATAGTTGGGGAGGTCTTCATCTCCTCCCTTGTTCGGCCTTTTGGGCCTTGGAAACTGAACCATATTGTTTTCTAGAGCTGATATGAAGTAGCCAGGAACATGTTCATTCCAGAAAGAATAATCTTTTTCCTTCAAATCTTAAAGTTGTTTCCGACATTGATCTCTTTGATCATCTTGACAAGGTAGCCATTATTGTTGATTCTCAGGAGGTGGAGCCCTTCGATATGTTGAACATTTTGAAGTGGAAGCAGGTACTGGTGCTTGTTTAAGTGTAACTGTAGCAGTCTCTGCTTTCCCTATTATCCTTCCTGGAACTGATGGAATTACATGAGTTTTAGCCTTAGTATTTACAAGAGATTATTCTATCTACTAAGTGTTTTAAGTGAGGTCTCGAAACCCTCTTGTGTATTTCACAAGGATCAACGATGTGCGTAATTCATCACGCAGATTTACCACATAGATTGGCAGCAACTCTTCTTGAGGGAGTGCTAAACCTAAAGAAATATGTTAATCCATTCTAGAATGTAATGAAATCTAAAAAAAATTTATTTTCCCTTTTCTTACAATTTGTAAGATAAAAAACTAATGTCTTTGGGAACGTTGAGCTAAATTAAAGAAGAAATTTTTGATGGAGATCTTCCCACCCAGTAATTGAAAGAGATTTCAAACTTGTATACCAGACAAAAGCAGGTCCTTGTAAAGACTGCACAAAACACCTGATCTTAACTGCTTCTTGTTGTTGAGGAGTTCACGTCATAGGATCAAAATGAGAAAAAAAATGTGTTAAGTGTTGTTTCAGATCTCCCGAACCATTAAAAATTGGGAAAGTGGTATTCGCAAAACTTGATGGGGGAGGGATTTCATCCACCCATTCAGGTTAAGATCTCTTTTCTGGTTGAACTTGTGGAATATTTCCTTCCATATCTTACAACCGAGCTCTTAATGAATCAATGGTAGTCATTGATTTTTGAGAAACATATGTTTGAGCTTAGACCTGAGCAGGTGCAATAACTGGAGTTTGGACGGGTGTGATGACCGGTACTGCCCCTAATGGTAGTATTGCCAGTTGATGTCATGTATGACCCGTATGATTGGACCTGTGAGGGTGTACATGTAATGGGGGATATTCTTGATCCATCCCAGTAGCTGCAACAAATTCCCTTGATTGATTAACTCCATCATGATTAGTAGGAAGACTACATTGAAGTAGTTCTGCATTTAACCTCCTTAATTCCTTCATTTCCTCTTCTTGTTGTGCGGACCTTTCCTCTAATAAGAGTGATTGGCCTTCTCTATAGGTAGGGTGGAATGTAACCTAGCATTTACCCTTTTCCTTGGCATGTTCCTTTATGGAGTATGGAAGGGAATTACCAAAAGGAATGTCTTTCCCCTGGGCAACCTTCTGTCTTCTGGTACGCACACCTCCTTCATTCATTTCTATGTGTAAAACTTCTTTAATAGGAAATTCTTCATCTGATTCCTCTGAGTGAGACTCACGTTCTGGGGGATTAGTGAAAATGACATTGATGACATTTATCGATGCAAAATGCATTGCAAACCTTATGTCAGTGCATCTGTGATACTATCTTCTTCCATATACATTATGAGAAATTGCATTATGTTTGGTTGATCCCTCAGGAACTTCTTGATGAACTGTAATTTAGAGGGAATATCTGGATAATTCGGTCTTTCATTCCTCTTGAGTCTTATTACCTAATCGATAGAAGACTATCTTTCGTTGAGGAAGAGATTGAGAATTTGAAAAAGTCCCCAGTTTGGTGGACTGGGGTTGTTTCTGTTTTTTCTTCTCAACTCCTCGAATCCTGTCGGTTGATCCCGAGGGTTGGATTAAAAGAGTCACCAGTTTGGCAAGCTGAGGTGGCTCTAGAGATGCTACATCTAAAACATTCTTAAAATATCTTCTGATTTTGTGGACTTTAGTCCAGAAATTAGCCGTATGCATCATCCGACATCCAATCAAATCACCTGGCTCATATGACCGTTGGATTATTTCTGAAACCTCTGTCACCTGATGATGTTCATTCTCTAAACGAGAAGACTATTCAATATTCTCATTTTCTTGATTCAAGAGTAATTCGACAACATGTTCTTTATATTCCTGACTTTGGGAAGAACTAGTTGAGGTCTGTTCTTGGGAAAGCTTTTGATTATGCACAAAACCAGTTAAATGTGGCCAGTTATGGGCTATAACATTGCATGAGACAACTTTTAGAGGGATTTGTTGATTGGAGAGCACATTGAAATTCAATGCTCCATGAACAACCCATCCCCTGATATGAATACCAGATGGGGGAATTGGTAATTAACTATCACAACCTTTTCAACGCGCCAAGGCATGAACTCTAAAAGACTCTCTTCTGCTTTTCAACCTTTGTATTTCAGGAAACTGAGAGACATTCCAAGTCAATTTGGCATTGCAACCCTTCTATTATCCTGACATGGTTTTGATATTCATCATAAGATAATATTTTCTCTTTTAAGTGACAATGAGTTTTCCATATGTTGAGATGAATATCATTAATACAATCTTCTATCAATGTTTCTAGAATATCATACTGAGTGTCAGCCAAAGGCCAAAACATGACTGGTATTTCACCTTTCACTAGTTGTTTTCTCATATTCATCACTTCCTCTTTGTAATTTTATGAAGATTCTTCTACTTTATTGGACCAAATCTAGTTCTCCTTTGTTGCTTCATCAGATTCAACAATATTGGTAAAGAATTCATTTGTCAAATTAGAATACGAATGACCCAGGGGTGGTTCGAAGATCAACCTACACCCCGGGCTATCTTCTGATTGAGAAAGTAATTCACATGCTAGTGGTAGGGCATCAGACATGAATGTCTTCGCATTTTAAAGTGCCTCAAGATAAGAGGGCTTTCTCATTACTGCATTGTCTATAGAAGAATTTTCCTGGAAATGCGAATTACACTGTGGAGAAGACTTTTGCAGCTAAATTCATCATTATGGGGAGGACCACCATGGTGGGTCACAACAAAAGATGAAACCTCTTGCTCCTTGGTCTTCTAACCATGCAGAGGGTTATTGTGGCTCTCATCTGAAGATGATAATTCATGATTGAATGAATTTTCATGAAGAAAGCCTTCATGAGGAAGTGTCTGATGAAGTCCTTCAGAATTATTGTTGTTACTTCTGGAATCTGGAAGTGAGAGAGTATAATCTTTAGTTGCAACGGAAAATTTTCTGAGGGCTTCCAGAACTCCAGCATGGAGCAAGGCCTTACTGCGGATTGGATCTTGATTTTTCAACTATGCTGGATGGGTCTATTTCTTGGATGCCTTCTTACTCACTTTGGAATACACTTGTTGAAAGTGGTTGTTATGGGCAGGTGTATGTGCCTGCTCAGTAGAAACGGCCATGTTAGGCTAATTAACTTCATTTAAATCAGGTGTATGTGCCTGAATTGATTGTCCATATGACATGGGGGAGTATGCCCCAAAACCCTCCTAGATTGGAACAGAGGTGTGTATCTACTATGGAGTGTCATGTTGATGAGTCACTCCATTGATAGGGATAGATTTATGTTTCTTTCCCTATGATGTCGCTGAAGTTGTTATAATATTCTGACACGTATCCAGAATATGGGCAAGAATTTTCTTATACTCTTTCACCATTGTCCGAACGTGAATGGTGACTTCAGCTTCTGGAACAAGAATATATGTCCATTCCATGTTTGGAGTAGGTGTGTGTTCCTGCTCCTGCCCTCCTTTTTCTATCATGGAATTCTGTCAGTACTCATGTGTTTTGGAAGAAAGTTGTGTATGCCTCCTATTTTTCATTCGGGCTTTCCAATTGACATCTCCAGGGGCTACCAAATGAGATTGTTGGTTAGATTGATCAATTGCAGGTGTATTTTCCTACTGATTTTTCTCCACTAAATATTATTAATAAACATTCTACAATATTGGAAGACGAGACTACTGGAAGAATTGATGAGTGCAAGCAGGTGTCTGTGCCTGCTTATAGGTGGTCACCACATTTGGTTGGAGAGCTTCCTTGGATGAAATTAGACGAACCTGCTGATTGGATGATTAATTCTAAACAGGTTTATGTGCCTACCTATAGTACTCTAACGAAATTGCCTAGTGTGAAAGGTGGGTTGCTTCTAGACGAGTCTGTTGGGCAGTGAAATCAGGACAGATAGGTGTATATGCCCGCTCATTTTTTTCCATCAAGTTAGATTGATGGACTTCTCTGGAGGGGCCATTAATAAGAACTTGATCCTTGTGGGACGAATTTCACCTTGGACTGTTCGTCCTGGGTGCTTGGGTCTAAGGAACCTAAGCCGAATACCTAGAAGTGATACCCTCAACATGTTGAGGGTGCACTACCGCACGAGTCTGGTGGAGATTGTTCGTGGGAGTCCTTTGGAAGGACTCAAATCTTCTTGAACTGAGGCCTTGAGTGACCTCTTCATTCACCTCCCTATAATATGGGAGGGAGGTATTTCCGGGATAACGACCCGAAACGGTTGGAGAAGGTGGTTGGCACCACCTACTTCCTGATTACTGGTCGTCGCAGTCCGGACAACCAGGGTGAGTTGTTAACTTTGAGTACATTTCGAGCGGCCTCCAAAGTTGGGATGGTACTATGTTGATGGTATTCCCTCACCAATGCATTTGAGACCCATTGTTGAAGACACTGAGTAGGTGATATAGTCCTCAGAGTGGAAGAGGATATAGTTGGAGTAGAGGCCGGGGAATTCACAGGTGTGAACTTTAAAGAATCCATTACGTGTTGCAGAGAGATCTTGGAAAAGAGTGCCTGTTTAATAAGGAATACATAATCAAGATAGGTTTTTCCATACTACATATTTTGTATGAACACATATGTGTTTTATTGCTTCATTTTCCCTTATATTGAGTTTAATAGGGGCCTAACAAAAAAGTAAAACATAATTTAACTTGGTTAAGGATTCACGTCAGGTTCACGATTTTTTTGTTTCTTATGGAAATGGTAATGACCTTATTTTTTTAAGGTTCAAACATTCAAATTGGTTTCCAATGGGTTTATTCGTAGAACCAGAAACACCCAATGATTCTATATCCATCTGGACCTACATTCCAAAGGTAGGTGCTCATTAGTTGTGGACCGATGAGGCTTAAGAATTGGCGTTGGTCGAGAGGATGGGAGGTTAGTCTCATCACACCGTTTTGGGGGTATTATTTCCTACTTCAGGACTCTCTTATAGATTTATGTGATGTTCACGAATCCTAATTAATTGACCAAGCATGAAAATGAGTTTTAGATTTGGCAATCAATGACTGATATGTATGGGATTTAGAGAATCTTTTATATGTATTTGAAGTTCTTCATCCATAGAGAATCATCCATATTTATTGGAGATTCTTAGTCAATGGTATCCTTCAATATATTATATAGAAATATATTGGTCATTATGATGACCATACTGGTTTTAAAGCCCCTCAGTGGGGCACTTGAAGTTTATTGTCATTCAAAAAGAAAGGGATTATTTTAGAGTTGGGATCATACCCACAGATGGGATACCAACGCATCCTTGTTAAAAAGGAATTAGAACCCACATAGTTTGATAAGAAGGATATAGTTTAATTTTATATGGTACAGAAAGCAATTAATTAAATATGGGATTGAACCTTATAAAGGCTTCCTACGTACTCTACATTTATGGCAGAGATCAAAGTCCACGTAGTTTGGAAAAAGAAATATGGGGTTTATTCATAGTTAATGGCCCAAAAAAAGAGATTTCATGATTATTTTTACACTCTAAGATCACGTGAATCATGATCAGTGTGAGAAACAAGAGGTATCAATAAACTTAAGGATGGTGCCATGAATGATGCAGTTATGAGAAATGATGTGGGGCTTACGTATGTATGACAACCCAAGTAAATGAAGACCAGGACATAGGAAAGAATCCCAAGAGAAGGGTCCATAAAGGTATTTGTACTTTACAGAGATTTGGAATTTTAACTCGGGAATTACTCTTGAAAAGAATGCCCAAATTAATAGGGACATATGATTGGGTTTTATTCCTAAAAAGAAAGCCCAAATCAAAAGAAATTATGATAGGGGCTTACTCCTAAGGAGGATGCCCAATGTTTAAGGAAACTATGACTGGGGATTACTCTTGAGAAGGAGGCCCAAGTTAAGGGGACCTGTAACTGGGGCTTACTCCTTAGAAGGAGTCCCAAATAAAAAATATATTCTCATCTCAAAGGATGAGGTTATACAAGAAACCCCTAACCGTGGTGACATAAATCTTGTAAGTCACGAGGTTTTGGGAGAGGTTCTCATAAGATTATTTTCATATAAAGAAGCTAACAAAGGAACCATGCCCTAAATGGATTTAAAGAGTGTTTTGAAGGATATGTCTTGAATAGGAGAGATGGATTTGAGGAAAGGAGGTGACTAGTATGGAGGGGCGCAAGTATCATTCTAGTGCGCAAGTCCTGATCAAGGAAGTAGACTTGCGCGACATGAGTTATCTTGGGCGATGAAGAATCTATAGGGAAATACTTTTGCGACTTTGAACTCATGCCCTTAGTATCAACCCTAGAGGCTTCCAGAAGGGTGGCGCGCAAGTTCCCTTGAGAGGGCAAGGCGGCGCGCAGGTGTCTTAATTTCTCTTAAAGGATGGACACTTAGGCGTGCAAGTATTGATGAGTTCTAACACTTAGGCCTTATTCTTCCTCTTTAGAGCTTCCCTTCAAGGTAAAAAATTACCATAGAAGTGTTCGGAAGATGTCAGACAACGACATGGGTGACCAGATCTTGAATCCGAGTTTTGGAAATTTCTTCCCCGAAATGGGGGGCACATAGGGGCTATTTATAGACCACTAGGCACCTTGGGTGAAAAAAAGAATAGGGTGCGCAAGTGACTTGTGCGGCACGAAGGAATCTTTCGTGACTCCCTCCAAATGGGTTCCTGGTCCATGCCTTTGACAATTTTTGTTTTTCTTCAAAGGGTGACCCTCATTGTGCTTAAGGTATTCCCCTTTTCCATTCGTTGGACTCTTTGATGGAAGGAGCGTCAACAAGCACATGTGATAATAGAATAACACACCGGTATTGAATGTGCACGTGTATGGTAATAAATAATAACACACGTGCATTTGCATTTGCATTTGTTGATAATAACAATAATAGTAATAATAACAAGAACAATAAAAATGCATGTGATAATATAATAATGTAGGTCCATTGTGTGTGCGCGTGCATGGTAATAAATAATAATGGACGTGCATGTGCACTTTCATGTGATGACAATAATAATAATAGTAGTAGTAGTAATAGTAATAATAATAATAATAACAACAACAAAAAAACATATGCACATTCATGGAAATAAATTATATATAATAAATAATAAATAATAACGCATGTGCATCTGCATTTTCATGTGATGATAATAATAATAATTATAATAGTAATAACAATAATGATAATTATAATAATGATAATGATAATAATGATAATGATAATAATGATAATAATAATGTGTGTGACAATATAATAACACACATCCTAACAAACCCTAACAAAACCTAACAAAACCTAACAACCACTAATAACCCCAAAGAACCACTAATAAACCCAAATAACACCTGAAACCCACTATTAAACCCTAAAACCGTAATAAACACTAATAAATCATAATAACCTATAATAAGACCTAAAACCCATATTAGACTATAATAAACGCTAAAAAATCCCTAAAACCCCTAATATACAATAAAAAGACAATTGAACCATAATAAATAATATATAATAATGCTTGTGCATGTGTATTTACATGTAATGATAATGATAATGACGCACACACGTGCATGGTAATAAATAATAAATAACAACGCATGTGCATGTGAATTTGTATTTGATGATAAAAAAAACAACAACAACAACAATAATAATAATGGTAATAATAGAATAATGCAAGTACATTTCAGGTGCACGTTCATAGTAGTAAATAAAAAATAAATAATAATAAATAAGAATGCACATGCATGTGCATTTTCTTTTGCATTTGATTATAATATTAATAATACTAATTGTAATAATAATAATAATAATAACGCATGCATGTGCCTGGTAATAAATAATAAATAAAAATGCACATTCATGTTCATTTTCATGTGATAATGATAATAATAATGATAATGATAATGATAATGATAGTAATAATAATAATCATAATAATTGTGATAATAATAATACTAATAAAAGAATAATACAAGTGCATTGCATATGCACATGCATGGTAATAAATAATAAATAATAATGCACATACATCTACATTTGCATGTGATGATAGTAATAATAACATCAGTAGTAATAATAATAGTAGTGGTGGTGGTGATAATAGTAGTTTTACCAATGCATGTGACAATAGAATATTTCATTTTCATTACGTGTGCACGTGCACGGTAATAAATAATAATGCTTGTGCATTGCACTCGCATGCGATGATGATGATGATGATAATAATAATAATAATATTAATAATAAAAACGCATGTGATAAGAGAATAACTCATGTGCATTGAATGTGTGTGTATGTGAATTTTCATGTGATGATATTAACAACAACAAGAAGAACAACCACAATAACAATAATAACAATAATAATTACAATGCATGTGATAGTAAAATAATGTGTGTGTATTGCATGTGCACGGTCTTGGTAATAAAAATATAATAATAATGCATGCGCATGTGCATGTTCATGTGGATGAGATGATGATGATGATAATAATAATAATAATAATAATAAGTTATAGTTGTTTCAAAAATAGCAGACTTGACAGAAATGCTAGAAATGGGGTCTTGAAAAACCTAACGAATCACAGAGTCATTGAAAAAGGTATAACTTCTTCTTCCGATTTCTATTTCCAATCCATGAATAGTCAAACTGAATCTTATGGAATGAACTATGATAAAAACAGGTGGCAGAGGCCGAACAGACACATAGATCATAAGTTATGCCCATTTTAAGAAAAATTTGACAGGGATCTGTACACGAAAATGGAGTATTGGATGCCTTCTGATGGGGTTCTATGATTTTAGGGTCTCAAACATGAATTTAACTGTCTTCAAGTCATCCTTATACATATATCTCTTTGCTACTTTCTATTTGATATGTGGTAGAGCTCAAACGGATAACCGGAGTAAAAGTTATGGCCGATTGAAGTTGGACTTTTTTTTGAGTGGTATAATTAATATATCTCATTTTTCTTTGATCTTCTCATAGTTTCCACTGAACTTGGTCCCCAATCATATCACAAGATTTTATTTGACTGGTCAGAGCACTCAAACGGACACCCGAAATAGATTTTATGCCTATTTTAGCGAGTTGTCGGTTTCTTAGGTTTTTAGTCCCTAGGAGAGTTTCTCAATTTAAAACGACAATAACTTCTGCTACATGTGTTAATTTTGGATCTACCACATATAAAATCAAAGATAATGAAAAGATACACACTTTGGTAACCACTATAACCCTTTCTGACATTCTTCAACCCTCAAACTACCCAAAATACCATTGGATGGTCAAAAAATTGGCTTCTGGTGTCTGTTTTTCTATAACTTCTTCTATGGGTGTCTATTTTTCCTCTAACACATATCAAATTGAAGCATGCGACTAGACCTACACTCCTATAACCACTGAAGCACCTTCTCACATCATTGAAGGCCCAAAAAGCTACTTAAACCTTCCAAAATAGCATAACTTCTATTCTGGGAGTCCGTTTTGCCTCTACCATATATCAAATCGAAGCTTTCGACTAGAAATACACATATGTTACCAATATGAAAACCTTATCACGTTCTTAAAGTCCCAAAAGGTCTTTAAGTCCTCCAAATGACCACAAATTCTACTCTGGGTATCCGTTTCACCTCTACCACATATCAAATTGAAGCTTGTGTCTAGCTCTACACATCTATGACAACTATGAACAACTGAGTAACCCTAACAAACCCTGAATAACACCATAAACACTAAAAAACATTAAAAATCATGAAAAACCCTAACAAACCCTAAAAAAAGTAACAATCCCTAAATAACCCTAACAAACCATAACAAACACTAACAAACCCTAACAAACCCCAAAAAACCCCAAAACCCCTAAAAAACATAACAATCATGAAAAAACCCTAATAAGACATAAGAAACCCCAAGAATCACTAATAAACCCCAATAAACCCAAAAAAAACTGAGGAAACACTATAAAACACATATGAAACCATAAGAAACCCTAACAAAACCCTAAAAACTCTAAGATAACCCTAAGAAAACCTAAGAAACACTAACACACCCTTAGAAACCCTAACACACCCTTAGAAACCCAAACAGACCCTTAGAAACACTAGAACACCCTTAGAAACCCCAACACACCCATAGAAACCCTAACATAACCTTAGAAACCCTTAGAAACCATAACACACAATTAGAAACACTAACCCACCCATAAAAACCCTAACCCACCCTTAGAAACCCTAACACACCCTAAGAAAACCTAACAAACACTTAGACACCCTAAATCACTCTAATAAGCACTAATAAATCCTAACAAACCCTACCAACAAATAATAAACCATAATTAACCACAATAAGGCATAATAAACTCCAAATCCCACTACTAAACCCTATTAAACACTAATAAATCGTAATAAACCCTAAAAACCCTAGTAGACCCCAATATAAGCTACAAAATACCTAAAAACCCAAATATATAACAAAAAATGCTATTAAAACATTCAAAATGCTAATATTCACCAAAAAACCCTAACAAACCCTGCAAAACCTAACAAATCCCTAAAAAATCATAAAACCCCAAAAAAACCCTAAAAACCTAAAAACCCCTAAAAACCCTAAAAAATCCTAAAAATCCAAAAATAACCCAAAAAACCCAAAACCCCTAAAACAAGAAAAAAACCTGAAAAAAAACCTAAAAACCTTAAGTAAACCTCAAAACAACCTCAAAAAATTCTAAAAACCCTAAAAACCAATAAAATGGTAAAAACACTAAAAAGCCTAATAATGCCCAACAAAACCCAAAAAAACCCTATTAGGCCCTTAAGCCCCCTAAAAACCCTATAAAACCATACAAACCACATAAGAAACCCTAATACACCATAGAGAACCCTAAATAACCCTAAAACCCCTAAAGAACCACTAAAGCCACTAACAAGGCTACGTAAACCCTAACAGTTGCTACAAAAAACCAACAAATGATTCAAAACCCACAATATGCAACAAAACCCCAAAAACAATAAAACAACCCTAAAAAAGAATAAAAAATCCAAACACACCAATAAAACAAAAAAATGAATAAAACCGCAAACAAATCAAACAAACCGTAAGAATCCCTAAAAACCCTAACAAAACCTAACAAGCCCAAACAACCACTAATAAACCCTAATAACCCCTAAAACCCACTATTAAAACCTAAAAACATTAATAAACACTAATAAATCGTAATAACCTATAATAAACACTAACAAACTCTATTAGACCCTAATAAACGCTACAAAATCCCTAAAACCCCTAATATACAATAAAAACACTATTAAACCAAAATAAACCCAAATAATCACTAAAACCCTAACAAACCCAACAAAACGCAACAAAAAACTCCAAATAATAGCCTATAAAACCCTACAACCCACTAATAAACCCTAAGAAACACTAATAACCCCAAAATAAATCCTAACAAACCCTAACTACCCTAAATAAATTGTAACAAATCCTAACAATTCCAAATAAATCATAGTAAACTGAATCAAACCATAACAAACCCCTAATAAACCGCAATAAACCCTAACAAATCATAATTAACCCTAATAAATCATAATAAACCCAAATACACGTTACTAAACCCTAATAAAAAAAATAAACCCTAATAAATCCTAAATAGCCCTAAAAATATTTGATAAACCCTAGAAAAATATTTTAATGCCTAAAAAATCCCAACAAAACCATAATAAACAATAAAAAATGCTAATAAACATTAACAAATCCTAAAGAACACTAATAAACCCTAAGGAATCCTAATAAACCCTAAAGAACCACATTGAACTCTAAAGAACACTAAAAACACCTAAAGAACCCAAAAAATGCTAAAACACATTATATAAACCCTAAAAGCCGCTACAATACACCAAAAAGCCCTAAAACACACTAAAAAATACTAACAAAATCTATCAATCCAAAAAAAATAAACCCATAAACCACCCCCCAAACCCTTAAAAAGCCATCAGATACCATAAAAAACCATAAACACCCATTAACACCCCTTAAAACCCTAAAAAACACTACAAACCATAAGCAACCATTAAAACCCTAAAAAGGATTCAAATAGAAACATAAACCCTAAAAATGTTACATAAACCCTTAAAAATGCAACAGAAACCCAAAAATGCAACATAAAACAAAAAACGCAATATAAACCCAAAAAACACTACATAAACCCTAGAAGCACTACATAAACCCTAGAACTGTAACATAAACCCTAAAAAACAAAACATAAACCCTAAACAATGAAATATAAACATTAAAAAACACTACATAAAACATAAACACACAACATAAACCCTAAAAACACTACATAAACCCTAAAAATGTTACATAAACACTAAAAATGAAACATAAACACTACATCACCCCTAAAAACACTACATAAACACATAAAATGCAACATAAACCCTAAAAAATGCTACATAAAACCTAAACCATATACACAGTACATAAACCCTAAAAACGTTACATAAACCCTAAAAATTGCTACATAAAACCAATAACCGCTAACTAAACCCTAAAAGTGCTACATAAACACTAAAAAAGCTACATAAACTCAAACAACACTACACAAACACTAAAAAATTCTACACAACCCCTAAAGACGCTTCAAAACCCTCAAAAATATTAAACCCTAATATTCTATAATATAGAAAATTAAACCCTAATAAACCCCTAATAAACTCTAATAATCCATAAAAATGACTTATAATCCCTAAAAACCCTAAGAGACTCTACTCAACCCTAATAAAACCCAAAAAAATACCTAATAAACCCTAATAAAGGATAATAAAAACTATTAAACACTAAAAACACATTAAGAAAACCTAAACAACCCTAACCAACCATAACAAACACTAATAAACACTAATAAACGATAATAAACCCCAGAAAAACTCTAAAAACCTAATAAACAATAAATAAATCCAAATAAACCCTGTTATACCCTAACAAACCTTAACACACCATAATGACCCCTAATAAAACCCTACAAAACCCTAATAACGAAAACAAACACTAGTATACCTTAAAAATCCCTAGAAACCCTGATAAAATCTAATATAACCTAATAAATCCTAAAAACTCTCACAAACAATAAAAAAATTATCACAAACAATAAAAACACACTATATTACCCAAAAAGACATAAAAACAATAATATAACCAAATAAAGACAAAAACACTAATATACCTAAAAAATCTATAGAAACCCTTATAAACCATAATAAACTCTAATATAACCTATGAATCCCTAAAAACGATCACAAAAAAAAACAAAACGCTCACAAACAATAAAAACACGCTATATTATCTAAAAAGACCTAACAAACACTAATGTAACCTAATTAAACAAACAAAACTAATAAACCCCTAACAGGCCTTAATAAACAATAAAAATCCCGAATAAACCCTAATAAAAACTAATAAACCATAATAAATCCATAATAAATCCCTAAAAATACCTTCTCAAACTTAATAAACCTTGACACACCATAACAATACCTAATGAAACACAACTAAACCCCAATAAACAAAAAAAATGCAAACATACCATTAAAAAGTCCTAGAAACCATAATAAACCGAAATAAATTCAAATAAAAGCTAATAAACCATTAAAAATGCTCACAAACACTAAAAACATGCTAATAAAACCAAAAAAGTCATAAACACCCCACATATATATTAACAAAAACTAAAAAACACTCATATGAGCTAATAAAAACACTAACAAACCCTAGTAAACCTTAAAACTCCCTAACAAACCCTAATAAATCGTACTCAACCCTAATAAACCCTAATAAAACCATAATGATACCAACTCAACCCTAATAAAACCCTAAAAATACCTACTCAACCCTAATAAAACTTAACACACCATAATAAACCACACACAACCCTAAAAAATGAAAATATACAATTAAAATGCCATAAAACCCCTAATAAATGCTAATAAAACCTAACAAAGCTTAAAAGCACTAATAAACCCTAATAAACACTAATAGACACTAAAAACACTAATATAACCTCATAAAAATTAATAAACCATAATAAAACCTATTAAATCCTAAACATACCCAAATATACCATAATATAGCATAGTATACCCTTATAAACCCAACTCAATCCTAATAAAACCCTAAAAATACTTAATAAACCCTAATAAATCTTGACACACCATAATAAACCCTAATAAAATCTTAATAACCCCCACTAAACCCTAAAAATTCTAATATACCATTAAAAACCCTAAAACCCTAACAAACCATAATAAATGTTAATAACACCTAAAAATCCAAAAAAATGATAGTAAACCCTAAAAATACTACTAATAATAATAGTAGTAATAACATATGTGCATGTAAATATGCATGTGAATGGTTTAAATAATAAATCATAACACACGTGCATGTGAATATGCCTGCGCATTTCCATGTGAATGATAATAAATAATAAATTATAAATAATAACGCATGTGAATTGCATGTGTATGTGAATGTTCATGTGAATGATAATAAATAATAAATAATTATGCACATACAAGTGCATGTGAATGTGCATGTGTGTGTTCATGTGCATGTTCATGGTAATAAACAATAAATAATAACCAAGTCCACATGAATGTTCATTTTCATGTGAAGGATAATAAATAATAAATAATAACACGTGTGATAATAGAGTAACGCACGTGCATTAGAATAAATAATAATAACACACGTGATAATATAATAACGCAAGTGCATTGCATTTTCATGGGCATGATAATAAATAATATATAATAACGCACATTCATGTGCTTTTACATGTAATGATATTGATAATGATGCATGCACGTGCACGGTAATAAATAATAAATAACAACGCACATGCATGCGTATTTTTATTTGATGATACAGACAAAAACAACAACAAAATGAAGAAGAAGAAGAAGAAGAAGAAGAAGAAGAAGAAGAATAATAATAATAATAATAATAGAATAACACAAGTGCATTTCATGTGAATGTGCATAATAGTAAATAATAAATAAATAATAATAAATAAGAACGCACATGCATGTGCATGTGAATTTGCATTTGATGATAATATTAATAGTACTAATTGTAATAATAATAATAATAATGAATGCCCAAGAAAGGTAATAAATAATAAATAACAACGCACATGCATGTGCATTTTCATGTGATAATGATAATAACACTGATAATGATAACAATAATGACAATAATAATAATAATAACTGAGATAATAATAATAATAATAATAATAATAATAATAGAATAATACAAGTCCATTGCATATGCACATACATGCTAATAAATAATAAATAATAACACACGTGCATCTACATTTTCATGTGATGATAGTAATAATAACAGCAGTAGTAATAATTGTAGTAGTAGTGGTGATAATAGTAGTAGTACTAATGCATATGATAATAGAATATTGCTTGTGCATTACGTGTGCATGTGTATGGTAATAAATAATAACTCTCATGTATTGAATTTTCATGGGATGATGATGATGATAATAATAATAATAATATTATTATTATTAATATAAATAATAACCACACATGAAATATTATAATAACGCACGTTCATTGAATGTGCGTGTATGTGCATTTGGATGTGCATTTTCATGTGATGATAAAAACAACAACAACAACAATAACAACAACAACCACAACAATAATACTAACAATAATAATAACGACGCATGTGATAATAAAATAACATGCGTGCATTTCATGTGCACGTGCATGGTAATAAAAATATAATAATAACATAAGTGCATGTGTATGTGCATCTTCATGAGACGATGATAATAATAATAATAATAACAATAATAATAATTTATAGTTATTTGAAAAAACTGTAGACATGACAAAAGTACTAGAAATGGTGTATTGAAAAACCTACCAAATCAAAAAGTCATTAGAAAATGCATAACTTCTTTTTTAGGTTTCCATTCCCTCTCCTTGAATAGTCAAACTAAATCTCATGGAACGATCTATGATAAAAATAGGTGCTGAAGGCCGAACAGACACACATATCAGAAGTTATGACCGTTTTAAGAAAAATTTGACAGGGATCCGGACATGGAAATGGAGTTTTGGTGGCATTCTGAAGGGTTTTTGGGATTTTAGGGTCACAAATAAGACATGAACAATGTTCAAGTTATCCTTTTGTGTAGATCTCTACACTTCATTCCATTTGATATGTGCTAGAGCTCAAACGGTCAACTGGAGTGAAAGTTATGGCCGTTTGAATCTGGACGTTTTTTGGGTTGGTATAACTAAGATATCTTCTGTTTCTTTGATCTTCTCATAGTTTTGATTAGACTTGGTCCTCACACATCTCACGAGTTCGAATTTACTAGTCACAATGCTCAAACAGACACCCGAAGGAGAAGTTATGCCTATTTTAGTGAGTTGCGGGTTTCTTAGGTTTTTAGGCGCTAGGAGTGCTGCTCAATTTAAAATGACAATAACTTATGCTACATGCGTTAATCTTGGCTCTACCACATATCAAATCTATGATTGTGAAAATTTACACACTCTGGTGACCACAAGAACCCTCTCTGACGTTATTCAACCCCCCAAAAGACCCAAAATCCCTTTGGATGGTCAGAAGATTGGCTTCTGGAGTCCGTTTTGCAATAACTTCTTCTATGGGTGTTTGATTTGCCTCTACCACATATCAAATAGAATCTTGAAACTAGACCTACACTCCTATAACCACTGAATCACCTTCTCACATCCTTGAAGGCCCAAAAAGGTAATTAAACCCTCCAAAAGACCATAACTTCTACTCCGAGAGTCTGTTTTGCCTCTACCATATATCAAATCGAAGCTTTCGATTAGATCTAAACATCTGTGACCAATAGAAACACCTTATCATGTTCATAAAGACCCAAAAGTCCCTTAAGTCCTCCAAATGACCATAAATTCTGCTCTGGGTGCCCGTTTCACCTCTACCACATATCAAATTGAAGCTTGCGACTAGATCTACACATTTGTGACAACCATGAACAACTTAATAACCCTAAATCACCATGAATAACCCCATAAACACAAAAAACCCTTAAAAACCCAAAAAACCCTAACAAACCCTAACAAAAACTTGAAAACCCTAAAAAACCATAACAAACCCTAACAAACCCCCAAAGCACTAAAAAACATAACAAACCATAAAAAACCCTAACAAGCCCTAACAAGCCCAAAAAATACCCAATAAGCACTAAGAATCCCCAATAACCACAAAAAATCCAAAGAGACCATAATAACCCGCTATGAAACCATAAAAAACCCTAACATAACCCTAAAAACCTTAAAAACCCAAACAAAACCCTAAGAAAACCTAAGAAACACTAAAAAACCCTTAAAAACTCTAACGCACCCTTAGAAACCCTAAAACACCCTTAGAAACCCTATCACTCCCTTAGAAACCCCAACGCACCCATAAAAACCCTAAAACAACCTTAGAAACCCATAGAAACCATAACACACCCTTAGAAACCCCAACCCACCCATAAAAACCCTAACCCACACATAGAAACCCTAACACACCCTTAGAAACTCTAACAAACACTTAGACACCCTAAATCACTCTAATAAGCACTAATAAATCATAACAAAAACTACCAACCAATAATAAACCGTAATTGACCATAATAAATCTTAAAGCCCACTACTAAGCCCTATTAAACACTGATAAATCACAATGAACCCTAAAAACCCTTATTAGACACCAATACAAGCTACAAAATACATAAAAACCAAAATATACAACAAAAACACTATTAAACAATTCAAAATTCTATTATTAAAAAAACCCCTAACAAACCTGGAAAAACCAGAAAAAACCCTAAAAAACCATAAAAACCCAAAAAAACCCTAAAACCCCTAAAAAAACCTAAAAACCATAAAAACCCTGAAAAATTATTAAAAACCCTAAAAACCCTAAAACCCCTAAAAACTAAAAAAACCTGAAAACAAACCTAAAAAAACCTAAAAAAACATCAAAAATAACCTCAAAAAACCCTAAAAAACCTTAAAACCACAAAAACGCTAAAAAACCCCTAATGCCTAAAAATGCCTAAAATAACCCTAACCAACCCTATGAAACCCATAAAACCCTAAAAACCCTAGAAAACCCTAAAAGCCTCAAAAGAAACCCTAAAGAACCCTAAAGAACCCTAAACCCCTAAAGAACCCTAAAGAAACAATAAACCTACTAACAATGCTACATAAGACCTATCAATTGCTACAAAAACCCGAAAAATGCATTAAAACCCACAAAATGCAAAAAAAACCCCAAAAGGCTAAAATAACCCTTACAAGGCATAAAAAATCCAAACACACCCATAAAACCCAAAAAAAACGCATAAAACCCCAAAAAACTCAAACAAACCATAAAAAACCCAAAAAAACCCTAACAAAACCTTACAAACCCTAACAAACACTAATAACCCCAAAGAAACACTAAAAAACTATAATAACCCAAAAAACCCCATTATTAAACCCTAAAAACCGTAATAAACATTAATACATCGAAATAACCTGTAATAATTCCTAATAGACTCTATTAGACCCTAATAAATGCTAAAAAAGCACTAAAACCCCAAATATACAATAAAAGACACTATTAAACCATAATACACCCTAATAATCACTAAAAACCCTAACAAACCCAACAAAACGCTACAAAAATCTCCAAATAATAGCCTACAAATCCCTAATACCCACTAATAAACCCTAAAAGACCCTAATAACCCCAAAATAAATCATAACAAACCCTAAAAACCCTAGATAAATTGTAACAAATCCTAACAATGCCAAATAATTCATAACAAACTGAATCAAACCAAAACTAACCACTAATAAACCCCAATAAACCCTAAAAAATAAAAACAAACCCTAATAAATCGTAATAAACCCAAATACACATTACTAAACCATAATAAATAAAATAAACCCTAATAAATCCAAAATAACCATAAAAAGGTTGATAAACCCTGGAAAAATCTACTAAGGCATACAAAATCCCAATAAAACCCTAATATACAATAAAAAATTCTAATAAACTGTAACAAATCCTAAAGAACCCTAATAAACCCTAAATAACCCTAATAAACCCAAAAGAACCATTTAAACTCTAAAGAACACTAAAAAACTATAAAGAACCCAAAAAACGCTAAAACACTTTATATATACCCTAAAAACTGCTACAATACCTAAACAAACCCTTAAACACAATAAAATCCCTAACAACCCATGTCAATCCCAAAAAAAATAAACCCCTAAAACCCCCCCTAATACCATTAAAATCCATCAGATACCATAAAAACCATAAACACATGTTAACAACCCTTAAAACACTTAAAAACACTAGAAACCATAAACAACCAATAAACCCTAAAAAGGATTCAAATAGACACATAAACCCTAAAAACGTTACATAAACACTAAAAATGCAACAAAAATACTAAAAACGCAACATAAACCAAAAAACGCAACATAAACCCAAAAACCGCTACATAAACCCAAAAAGCACAACATAAACCCAATAACTGTAACATAAACCCTAAAAATCATAACATAAACCCTAAAAACGCAACATAAACATTAAAAAATGCTACACAAAACCTAAAAACATAAGATAAACCCAAGAAACACTACATAAACCCAAACAATGTTACATAATCCCTAAAAAATGAAACATTAACAATACATCGCCCCTAAAAACGCAACATAAACCCAAAAAATGCAACATAAACCCTAAAAATCCAACATAAAACCTAAACCATAAACACGCTACATAATCTCTAAAAACGTTTCATAAACCCTAAAAATGATACATAAAACCTAAAACCTCTCACTGACCCCTAAAAGTGCTACATAAAAACTAAAAATGCAACATAAACTCTAACAACGCTACACAAACCCTAAAAAATGCTACAAAACCCCTAAACATGCTTCAAAACCCTCAAAACAATTAAACCATAATATACCTTAATATAAAAAATTAAACCCTGATAAACTCTAATAATACCTAGGAACACCTTATAATCCCTAAAAACACTAAGAATATGTACTCAACCCTAATAAAACCCCCAAAATACCTAATAGACCCTAATAAATGATAATACAAACTAATAAACCCTAAAAACACGTTAAGAAAGCCTAACCAACCCAAATAGAAACTAATAAACACTAATAAACCTTAATAAACCCCAAACAAACCCTACAAATCCCTAATAAACAATAAATAAATCCAAATAAACCCTACTCAACCCTAATAAACCTTAGCACACCATAATAACCCCTAATAAAACCCTACAAAACCCTAATGAAGAAAAAAATGCTAGTATACCATAAAATTTCATAGAAACCTCGATAAACTCTAATATAACATAATAAACCCTAAAAATGCTCACAAACAATAAAAAAATGATCACAAACAATAAAAATGTGCTACATTACCTAAAAAGACCTAAAAACACTAATATAACCTAATAAAGACAAAAAATGCTAATATACCTTAAAAATCCCTAGAAATGCTTGTAAACCATAATAAACTCTAATATAACCTAAGAAACACTAAAAATGCTCCCAAACAAAAACAAAACGCTCACAAAAAATAAAAACAAGCTATATTATCTAAAAAGACTTAACAAACACAAATATAACCTAATATGACAAAAAAACTAATAAACCCTTAATAACATTAATAAAACTTAAAAATCCATAATAAACCCTGATAAAAACTAAAAAACCCAAATAAAACCGTACTAAAACCTTAAAAATACCTTATCAACCATAATAAACCTTGACACACCATAACAAAACCTAATAAAACCCAAATAAAATCCAATAAGAAAAAAATGCAAACAAACCATAAAAAATCCCTGGAAACCTTAATAAACCATAATAAATTCAAATAAAAGTTAATAAACCTTTAAAAAATCTCACAAACATTAAAAACATGATAATCAAACCCAAAAAGTCATAATAACCCCTCATATATATAAAAAAACGAAAAAACACTCATATACGCTAATAAAAACAATAACAAACCCTAGTAAACCCTAAAAATCCCTAGCAAACCCAAATAAACCATACTCAACCCTAATAAACCATAATAAAACCTTAAATATACTGACTCAACCCTAATAAAACTCTAAAAATACATAGTCAACTCTAATAAACCTTAACACACCATAATCAACCATAATAAACGCCACTAAACCATAAAAATGCAAATATGCCATTAAAAATCACTAAAACCCCTTATAAATTCTAATAAAACCTAAAAAATCGTAAGAGCGCTAATAAACCCGAATAAACACTACTAAACACTAAACAAACCTAATATACCCTCTTAATAATTAATAAACCGTAATGAACCATAATAAACCATAATAAATCCTAAACATACCCAAATATACCATAATATACCATTATATACCCTAATAAACCCAACTCAATCCTAATAAAACCCTAAAAATACCTAATACACCCTAATAAACCTTTACAACCATAATAAACCCTAATAAAATCCTAATAACCCCCGAAAAACCCTTAAAAATTCTAATATACCATTAAAAACCCAAAACCCTAAAAAACCATAATAAATGTTAATAACACCAAAAAAGCCTAAAAATGATAGTAAACCCCAAAAATACCTCTAATAATAATTTTAGTAAAAATGAACAGGCATGTTAATATGCATGTGCATGGTTTAAATAATAAACCATAACGCATGTGCATGTGTATATGCATGCACATTTGAATGTGAATGATAATAAATAATAAATTATAAAAAATAATGCATGTGAATTTCATGTGTATGTGCATGTGCATGTGAATGAAAATAAATAATAAATAATAATGCACATCAATGTGCATGTGCATGTGCATGTGCGTGGTAATAAAGAATAAATAACAACAAAGTCCACATGAATGTGCATTTGCATGTGAATGATAATAAATAATCAATAATAACACATGTGATAATAGAACAACACAAGTGAATTCTGTGCGCACGTGCAAGAGAATAAATAATAATAAAACTTGTGATAATTGATTAAAGAAAGTGCATTGCATTTTCGTGTGCATGAAAATAAATACTATATAATAACGCATGTTTATGTGCATTTACATGTAATGGTAATGATAATGACGCATGCACATGCATGGTAATAAATAATAAATAACAACACACGTACATGTGCATTTTTATTTAATGATACAAACAACAACAGCAGCAGCAATAATAATAGAATAATGCAAGTGCCTTGCATGTGCGCGTTCATAGTAGTAAATAATAAATAAATAATAGTAAATAAGAATGCACATGCATGTGCATGTGCATTTACATTTGATAATAATATTAATAATATTAATTGTAATAATAATAATAATAATAACGCATGAATGTGCATGGTAATAAATAATAAATAACAATGCACATGCATGTATATTTGCATCTGATAATGATAATAATAATGATAATGATAATAATAATAATAATAATTAATACTGTGATAATAATAATAATAATAATAATAAAAGAATAATACAAGTGTACTGCATATGCACGTGCATGGTAATAAATAATAAATAATAATGCACGTGCATCTGCATCTTCATGTGATGATAATAATTATAATAGCAGCATCAGTAGTAGTGATAATAGTAGTAGTACCATTGCATGTGATAATAGAATATTGCATGTGCATTATGTGTGCACGTGCATGTTAATCAATAATAACGTGCGTGCATTGCATTTTCATGTGACGACGATGATGATGATGATGATGATGATGATGATAATAATAACAATGAATGTGATAATAGAATAAAACACTTTCATTGAATGTGCGTGTTTATGTATTTGCATGTGCATTTGCATGTGCATTTTCATGTGATGATAATAACAATAACAACAACAAAAACCACCACAAGAATAATAATTACAATAAGAATAACAATTTATGTGATAATAAAATAATGTGTGTGCATTTCATGTGCATGTGCATGGTAATAAAAAATAAATAATAATGCATGTGTATGTGCATGTGCATGCGCAAAAGATGATAATAATAATAATAATAACTGTAATAATAATAATAATAATAATAATAACCACAACACATGTGATAATAGAATAACGCACGTGCATTGCATGTGGAGTGCATGATAATAAATAATAACTCATAGTGTATGCTATGATAATAATAAGAATGATAGTAATTTTAATAATAATAGCGTTGTTTCTTCTGGAAATGGGAATGAGCTTGTTTTTTTAAGGTTCAAACATTCCAATTAGTTTTCAATGGGTTTATTCGTAGAATCAGAAACACCCAATGATTCTATATCCATTTGGACCTATTTTCCAAAGGTAGGTGCTCATTAGTTGTGGACTAATGAGGCTTAAGAATTTTCCTTTGTAGATAGGTTGGGAGGTCAGGCTCATCACACCTTTTTGGTGCGAATTATTGCCTAATCCGGGACTCTCTAATAGATTTATGTTATGTTCACAAATCCTTATTAATTCATCAAGCATGAAAATGAGTTTTATATTTGGCAATGAATGATTGATAGTTATGGGATTTATAGAATCTTTTATATGTATTTGAGGTTCTTCATTAACAGAGAGCCATCCATATGTATTCGAGATTCATAGTAAATGGTATCCTTCAATATATTATATAGAAATCTCTTGGTCATTATGATGACTATAATGGATTTAATGTCACTCAGTGGGGAACTTGAATTTTATTGTCATTCAGAAAGACAATGATTATTTCAGAGTTGGGATCGTACCCATATATGGGCTACCTAAGTATCCTTGTTAAAAAGGAATCAGAACCCACGTAGTTCGATAAGAAGGATATAGTTTAACGTCATATGGGATTGAATATAATTAATTAAATATGGGCTTGAACCTTATAAAGGCTTCCTACGTACTATACTTTTAAGGCAGAGATCAAAGTCCATGTAGTTTGGGCAATGAAATATGGGGTTTATGCATAGTTAATGGCCCAAAAAAAGATATGCCGTGATTATTTTTACACTCTATGCTCACGTGAGTCATTCTCGGTGTGAGAAACAAGAGGTATCAATAAACTTGATGATGGTGGCATGAAAGATGCAGTTATGAGAAATGATGCGGGGCTTATGTTTGTATGACGGCCCAAGTAATTGAAGACCATGACTTAGGAAAGAATCCCAAGAGCAGGGTCTATAAAGGTATTTGTACTTTATGGAGATTTGGAATTTTATCCCAGGACTAACTCCTGAAAAGGAAGCCCAAATTAAGAGGGACTTATGATTGTGTTTTATTCCTGAGAAGGGAGACCAAATCAAAAGAAATTAATATTAGGGATTACTCTTAAGGAGGACGCCCAATGTTTAAGGGGACTTGTAACTTGGGGCTTACTCCTGAGAAGGAGGCCCAAATCAAAAATATATTCTTATCTCAAAGGATGAGGTTATATAGGAAACCCTTTAACGTGGTGACATAAAGCTTATAAGTCATGAGGTTTTGGGAGAGGTTCTCATAGAATTCATTTCAGATAAAAAATCCAACAAAGGAATCATTCCATAAATGGCTTTGAGGAGGGTTTTGAAGGCTATGTCTTGAAGAGGAGAGGTGGATTTGAGGGAACGAGGTGACTAGGAAGGAGGCGCGCATGTATCATTCAGGCACGCAAGTCCTGGTCACACAAGTAGTCTTGTGCAAATAACACCTGAAACCCACTATTAAACCCTAACAACCACTAATAACCCCAAATAACCACTAATAAACCCAAATAACACCTGAAACCCGCTATTAAACCCTAAAATCGTAATAAACACTAATAAATCATAATAACCTATAATAAGCCCTAAAAACATATTAGACTATAATAAATGCTACAAAAGCCCTAAAACCCCTAATATACAATAAAAAGACAATTGAACCATAATAAATAATATATAATAATGCATGTGCATGTGGATTTACATGTAATGATAATGATAATGATGCACGCACGTGCATGGTAATAAATAATAAATAACAACGCACGTGCATGTGAATTTGTATTTGATGATACAAAGAACAACAACAACAAAAATAATAATAATAATAATGGTAATAATAGAATAACGCAAGTGCATTTCAGGTGCACATTCATAGTAGTAAATAATAAATAAATAATAATAAATAAGAACACACATACATGTGCATTTTCTTTTACATTTGATGATAATTTTAATAACACCAATTGTAACAATAATAATAATAATAATGCATGCACATGCCTGGTAATAAATAATAAATAAAAATGCACATGCATGTTCATTTTCATTTGATAATGATAATAATAATGATAATGATAATGATAATGATAGTAATAATAATAATCATAACAATTGTGATAATAATAATAATAAAAGAATAATACAAGTGCATTGCATATGCAGGTGCATGGTAATAAATAATAAATAATAACGCACGTGCATCTAAATTTTCATGTGATGATAGTAATAATAACATCAGTAGTAATATAGTAGTGGTGGTGGTGATAATAGTAGGTGTACCAATGCATGTGATAATATAATATTGCATTTGCATTATGTGTGCACGTGCATGATAATAAATAATAATGCTCGTGCATTGCATTCGCATGTGATGATGATGATGATGATAATAATAATAATAATATTAATAATAACAACGCATGTGATAAGATAATGACTCATGTGAATTGAATTTGTGTGTATGTGAATTTTCATGTGATGATATTAACAACAACAACAACAACAAGAACAACCACAATAATAATAATAACAATAATAATTACAATGCATGTGATAGTAAAATAATGTGTGTGCATTGCATGTGCATGGGCTTGGTAATAAAAAAATAATAATAATGCACATGCATGTGCATGTGCATGTGGATGATATGATGATGATAATAATAATAATAATAATAATAAGTTATAGTTGTTGCAAAAACAGCAGACTTGACAGAAATGCTAGAAATGGGGTCTAGAAAAACCTAACGAATCACAGAGTCATTGAAAAAGGTATAAATTCTTCTTTAGGTTTCTATTTCCGCTCCATGAAGAATAATACTGAATCTCATGGAATGAACTACGATAAAAATAGGTGTCAAAGGCCGAACAGACACATAGATCAGAAGTTATGACCATTTTAAGAAAAATTTGACAGGGATCTGTACACGGAAATGGAGTATTGGAAGCCTTATAATGGGGTTCTGAGATTTTAGGGTCTCAAACATGACTTTAACTGTGTTAAATTCATCCTTCTATGTATATCTCTTTGATACTTTAGATTTGATATGTGGTAGAGCTCAAATAGATAACCGGAGTTAAAGTTATGGCCGTTTGAAGTTGGACTTTTTTTTGGAGTGGTATAATTAATATATCTCATTTTTCATTGATCTTCTCATAGTTTCCACTGAACTTGGTCCTCACTCATCTCACGAGCATTGATTTTACTGGTCACAACGCTCAAACGGACGCTCGAAATAGATTTTATGCCTATTTTAGTGAGTTTTCGGTTTCTTAGGTTTTTAGTCCCTAGGAGAGTTGCTCAATTTAAAATGACAATAACTTCTTCTACGTGTGTTAATTTTGGCTATACCACATATCAAATCAAAGATAGTGAAAAGATACACACTTTGGTAACCACTATAACCCCTTTTGACATTCTTCAACCCCCAAAAGACCCAAAATACCTTTGGATGGTCAAAAAATTGGCTTCTGGTGTCTGTTTTGCTATAACTTCTTCTATGGGTGTTTATTTTGCCTCTACCACATATCAAATCGAAGCTTGTGACTAGACCTACACTCCTATAACCATTGAAGCACATTCTCACATCATTGAAGGCCCAAAAGGATACATAAACCTTCCAAAATAGCATAACCTCTATTCTGGGAGTCCTTTTTGCCTCTACCATATATCAAATCGAAGCTTTCGACTAGAAATACACATGTGTGACCAATATGAAAACCTTATGACGTTCTTAAAGTCTCAAAAGGTCTTTAAGTCCTCCAAATGACCACAAATTCTACTCTGGGTATCCGTTTCACCTCTACCACATATCAAATTGAAGCTTGTGTCTAGCTCTACACATCTATGACAACCATGAACAACTGAGTAACCCTAACAAACCCTGAATAAAACCATAAACACTAAAAAACATTAAAAACCATGAAAAACCCTAACAAACCCTAACAAACCCTAACAAAAACTAACAAACCCTAAATAACCCTAAAAAACCATAACAAACACTAACAAACCCCAAAAAACCCCAAAACCCCTAAAAAACATAACAATCCTGAAAAAACCCTAATAAGACATAAGAAACCACAAGAATCACTAATAAACCCAAAAAAACCCAAAAAACCTGAGGAAACACTATAAAACCCCTAAGAAACCATAAGAAACCCTAAGAAAACCCTAAAAACCCTAAAATAACCCTAAGAAAACCTAAGAAACACTAACACACCCTTAGAAACCCTAACACAGCCTTAGAAACCTGAACACACCCTTAGAAACCCTAGAACACCCTTAGAAACCCCAACACACCCATAGAAACCCTAACACAACCTTAGAAACCCTTAGAAACCATAACACACCATTAGAAACACTAACCCGCCCATAAAAACCCTAACCCACCCTTAGAAACCCTAACACACCCTTAGAAAACCTAACAAACCCTTAGACACCCTAAATCACTTTAATAAGAACTAATAAATCCTAACAAACCCTACCAACCAATAAACCATAATTAACCACAATAAGCCATAATAAACTCCAAAGCCCACTACTAAACCCTATTAAACACTAATAAATCGTAATAAACTCTAAAAACCCTAGTAGATCGCAATATAAGTTACAAAATACCTAAAAACCCAAATATATAGCAAAAATGCTATTAAACTATTCAAAACGAAAATATTCACCAAAAAACCCTAACAAACCCTGCAAAACCTAACAAATCCCTAAAAAATCATAAAACCCCAAAAAAAACCCTAAAACCCTAAAAATCCCTAAAAATCCTAAAAAATCCTAAAAATCAATAAATAACCCAAAAACCCCAAAAACCCCTAAAAACAAGAAAAAAACCAGAAATAAACCTAAAAACACTAAAAACCACAAATAAACGTCAAAACAACCTCAAAAAATTCTAAAAACTCTAAAAACCAATAAAATGGTAAAAACACTAAAAAGCCTAATAATACCCAACAAAACCCAAACAAACCCTATGAGGCCCTTAAAAACCCTAAACCCCCTAAAAAACTATACAAACCACAAAAGAAACCCTAATACACCATAGAGAACCCTAAATAACCCTAAAACCCCTAAAGAACCACTAAAGCCACTAACAACGCTACATAAACCCTAACAGTTGATACACAAAACCAAAAAATTCTTCAAAACCCATTATATGCAACAAAACCCCAAAAACAATAAAATAACCCTAATAAAGAATAAAAAATCCAAACACGCCAATAAAACAAAAAATATGAATAAAACCGCAAACAACTCAAACAAACTGTAAGAATCCCTAAAAACCCTAACAAAACCTAACAAGCCCAAACAACCACTAATAAACCCTAATAACCCCTAAAACCCACTATTAAAACCTAAAAACCTTAATAAACACTAATAAATCATAATGACCTGTAATAAACACTAACAAAATCTATTAGACCCTAATAAACTCTACAAAATCCCTAAAACCACTAATATACAATAAAAAACACTATTAAACCAAAATAATCTCTAATAATCACTAAAACCCTAACAAACCCAACAAAACGCAACAAAAAACTCCAAATAATAGCCTATAAAACCCTAAAACCCACTAATAAACCCTAGTAAACACTAATAACCCCAAAATAAATCCTAAAAAACCCTAACTACCCCAAATAAATTGTAACAAATCCTAACAATGCCAAATAAATCATAATAAACTAAATTAAATCATAACAAACCCCTAATAAACCGCAATAAACCCTAACAAATCATAATTAACCCTAATAAATCATAATAAACCCAAATACACGTTACTAAACCCTAATAAATAAAATAAACCCTAATAAATCCTAAATATCCCTAAAAAGTTTTGATAAACCCTAGAAAAAGATTTTAATGCCTAAAAAATCCCAACAAAACCATAATAAACAATAAACAATGCTAATAAACTGTAACAAATCCTAAAGAACACTAATTAACCATAAGTAATCCTAATAAACCCTAAAGAACCACATTGAACTCTAAAGAACACTAAAAAACCCTAAAGAACCCAAAAAATGCTAAAACACATTATATAAACCCTAAAAGCCGCTACAATACACCAAAAAACCCTAAAACACACTAAAAAATCCTAACAACCTCTATCAATCCCAAAAAAATAAACCCATTAACCACCCCCTAAACCCTTAAAAATCCATCAGATACTATAAAAAACCCTAAACACCCGTTAACACCCCTTAAAACCCTAAAAAACACTACAAACCATAAGAAACCATTAAAACCCTAAAAAGTCTTCAAATAGATACATAAACCCTAAAAATGTTACATAAACCCTTAAAAATGCAACAGAAACCCAAAAATGCAACATAATCCAAAAACCGCAATATAATCCCAAAAAACACTACATAAACCCTAAAAGCACTACATAAACCCTAGAATTGTAACATAAACCCTAAAAAACACAACATAAACCCTAAACAACGCAACATAAACATTAAAAAACACTACATAAAACCTAAACACACAACATAAACCCTAAAAACACTACATGAACCCTAAAAATGTTACATAAACCCTAAAAATGAAACATAAACGCTACATCACCCCTAAAAACACTACATAAACCCATAAAATGCAACATAAACCCTAAAAAATGCTACATAAAACCTAAACCCTAAACACACCACACAAGCCCTAAAAACGTTACATAAACCCTAAAAATTGCTACATAAAACCAAAAACCGCTAACTAAACCCAAAAAGTGCTACATAAACACATAAAATGATACATAAACTCAAACAACGCTACACAAACACTAAAAAATGCTACAAAACCCCTAAAGACACTTCAAAACCCTCAAAAATATTAAACCCTAATATACTATAATATAATAAATTAAACCCTAATAAACCACTAATAAACTCTAATAATCCCTAAAAATGACTTATAATCCCTAAAAACCCTAAGAGACTCTACTCAACCCTAATAAAACCCAAAAAAATACCTAATAAAAGAAAATAAAAACTATTAAACACTAAAAACACATTAAGAAAACCTAAACAACCCTAACCAACCATAACAAACACTAATAAACACTAATAAATGATAATAAACCTCAAAAAAACTCTAAAAAACCTAATAAACAATAAATAAATTCAAATAAACCTTACTATAACCTAACAAACCTTAACACACCATAATGACCCATAATAAAACCCTACAAAACCCTACAAAACCCTAATAACAAAAACAAACGCTAGTATACCTTAAAAATCCCTAGAAACCCTGATAAACTCTAATATAACCTAATAAACCCTAAAAACTCTCACAAACAATAAAAAAATTATCACAAAAGATAAAAACACACTATATTACCAAAAATGACCTAAAAACACTAATATATCCTAATAAAGACAAAAACACTAATATACCTAAAAAATCCCAAGAAACCCTTATAAACCATAATAAACTCTAATATAACCTATGAATCCCTAAAAACGCTCACAAAAAAAAATGCTCACAAACAATAAAAACACGCTAAATTATCTAAAAAGACCTGACAAACACTTATATAACCTAATTAAACAAACAAAACTAATAAACCCCTAACATACCTTAATAAACAATAAAAATCCCGAATAAACCCTAATAAAAACTAATAAACCATAATAAATCCATAATAAATCCCTAAAAATACCTTCTCAAACCTAATAAACCTTGACACACCATAACAATACCTAATGAAACCCAACTAAACCCCAATAAACAAAAAAATGTAAACATACCATTAAAAAGTCTTAGAAACCCTAATAAACCGTAATAAATTCAAATAAAAGCTAATAAACCATTAAAAATGCTCACAAACACAAAAAACATGCTAATAAAACCAAAAAAGTCATAACCACCCCACATATATATTATCAAAAACTAAAAAACACTCATATACCCTAATAAAAACACTAACAAACCCTAGTAAACCTTAAAACTCCCTAACAAACCCTAATAAATTGTACTCAACCCTAATAAACCCTAATAAAACCTTAATGATACCAACTCAACCCTTATAAAACCCTAAAAATACCTACCCAACCCTAATAATACTTAACACACCATAATAAACCACACTCAACGCTAAAAAATGCCAATATACCATTAAAATGCCATAAATCCCCTAATAAATGCTAATAAAACCTAACAAAGCTTTAAAGCACTAATAAACCGTAATAAACACTACTAAACACTAAAAACACTAATATAACCTCTTAAAAATTAATAAACCATAATAAACCCTAATAAATCCTAAACATACCCAAATATACCATAATATAGCATAGTATACCCTAATAAACCCAACTCAATCCTAATAAAACCCTAAAAATACCTAATAAACCCTAATAAACCTTCAAACACCATAATAAACCCTAATAAAATCTTAATAACCCCCACTAAACCCAAAAAATGCTAATATACCATTAAAAACCCTAAAACCCTAACAAACCATAATAAATGTTAATAACACCTAAAAATCCTAAAAAATGATAGTAAACCCTAAAAATACCACTAATAATAATAGTAGTAATAACGTATGTGCATGTGAATATGCATGTGAATGGTTTAAATAATAAATCATAACGCACGTGCATGTGAATATGCCTGCGTATTTGCATGTGAATGATAATAAATAATAAATTATAAATAATAACGCATGTGAATTTCATGTGTATGTGAATGTGCATGTGAATGTCAATAAATAACAAATAATTATGCACATACAAGTGCATGTGCATGTGCATGTGTGTGGGCATGTGCATGTTCATGGTAATAAACAATAAATAATAGCCAAGTCAACATGAATGTGCATTTTCATGTGAAGGATAATAAATAATAAATAATAACACAAGTGATAATTGAATAACGCACGGTCATTAGAATAAATAATAATAACACATGTGATAATATAATAACGCAAGTGCATTGCATTTGCATGTGCATGATAATAAATAATATATAATAATGCACATTCATGTGCATTTACATGTAATGATATTGATAATGATGCATGCACTTGCATGGTAATAAATAATAAATAACAACGCAGATGCATGTGCATTATTATTTGATGATACAGACAAAAACAACAACAAAAAGAAGAAGAAGAAGAAGAAGAAGAATAATAATAATAATAATAATAGAATAACGCAAGTGCATTTCATGTGCATTTACATAGTAGTAAATAATAAATAAATAATAATAAATAAGAACGCACATGCATGTGCATGTGAATTTGCATTTGATGATAATATTAATAATACTAATTATAATAATAATAATAATAACGCATGCCCATGCAAGGTAATAAATAATAAATAACAACGCATATGCATGTGCATTTTCATGTGATAATGATAATATCAATGATAATAATAACAATAATAACCATTATAATTATAATAACTGAGATAATAACAATAATAATAATAATAATAATAATAATTATTATTATTATTATTATTATAATTGAATAATACAAGTTCATTGAATATGCACGTACATGGTAATAAATAATAAATAATAACACACGTGCATCTACATTTTCATGTGATGATAGTAATAATAAAAGCAGTAGTAATAATTGTAGTAGTAGTGGTGATAATAGTAGTAGTTCTAATGCATATGATAATAGAATATTGCATGTGCATTACGTGTGCATGTGTATGGTAATATATAATAACTCCCATGTATTGCATTTTCATGGGATGATGATGATGATAATAATAATATTATTAATATTATTATTAATATAAATAATAACCACGCATGAAATAATATAATAATGCACGTTCATTGAATGTGTGTGTATGTGCATTTGGATGTGCATTTTCATGTGATGATAATAATAACAACAACAACAACAACAACCACAAAAATAATAATAACAATAATAATAACGACGCATGTGATAATAAAATAACGTGTGTGCATTGCATGTGCACGCGCATGGTAATAAAAATATAATAATAACAGAAGTGCATGTGTATGTGCATTTTCATGAGATGATGATAATAATAATAATAATAACAGTAATAATAATTTATAGTTATTTGAAAAAACTGCAGACATGACAAAAGTGAAAGAAATGGTGTATTGAAAAACCTATCAAATCACAAAGTCATTAAAAAATGCATAACTTCTTTTTTAGGTGTCCATTTCCTCTCCGTGAATAGTCAAACTAAATCTCATGGAATTATTTATGATAAAAATAGGTGTCGAAGGCCGAACAGACACACATATCAGAAGTTATGACCGTTTTAAGAAAAATTTGACAGGGATCCGGACATGGAAATGGAGTTTTGGTGGCCTTCTGAAGGGTTTTTGGGATTTTGGGGTCACAAATAAGACATGAAAAATGTTCAAGTTATCCTTATGTGTAGATCTCTGCACTTCATTCTATTTGGTATGTGGTAGAGCTCAAACGGTCAATTGGAGTGAATGTTATGGCCGTTTGAATCTGGACTTTTTTTGGGTTGGTATAACTAATATATCTTCTGTTTCTTTGATCTTCTCATAGTTTTGATTATACTTGGTCCTCACACATCTCACAAGTTCGAATTGACTAGTCACAATGCTCAAACAAACACCCGAAGGAGAAGTTATGCATATTTTAGTGAGTTGCGGGTTGCTTAGGTTTTTAGGCGCTAGGAGGGAAGCTCAATTTAAAACGACAATAACTTCTGCTACGTGCGTTTATCTTGGCTCTACCACATATCAAATCTGTGATTGTGAAAATGTACACACACTGGTGACCACAAGAACCCTTTCTGACATTATTCAACCCCCCAAAAGACCCAAAATCCCTTTTGATGGTCAGAAGATTGGCGTCTGGTGTCCGTTTTGCAATAACTTCTTCTATGGCTATCTGATTTGCCTCTACCACATATCAAATTGAATCTTGAAACTAGACCTACACTCCTATAACCACTGAATCACCTTCTCAAATCCTTGAAGGCCCAAAAAGCTAATTAAACCCTCCAACATACCATAACTTCTACTCCAATAGTCTGTTTTGCCTCTACCATATATCAAATCGAAGCTTTCGACTAGATCTAAACATCTGTGACCAATAGAAACACCTTATCACGTTCATAAAGACCCAAAATGCCCTAAAGTCCTCCAAATGACCATAACTTCTGCTCTGGGTGTTCGTTTCACCTATACCACATATCAAATTGAAGCTTGCGACTAGCTCTACACATCTGTAACAACCATGAACAACTTAATAACCCTAAATAACCATGAATAACCCAATAAACACTAAAAACCATTAAAAATCCACAAAACCCTAACAAAACCGAACAAACACTAGAAAACCCTAAAAAACATAAAAAACCCTAACAAACCCCCAAAACACTAAAAAACATAACAAACCATAAAAACCCCTAACAAGCACTAACAAACCCAAAAAATCCCCAAGAAGCACTAAGAAACCCCAATAACCACAAAAAACCCGAAGAAACCATAAAAACCCCCTATGAAACCATAAAAAACCCTAACATAACCCTAAAAACCCTAAAAACCCAGCTAAAACCCTACTGAAACCCAAGAAACAGTAACAAACCCTTAAAAACCCTAACGCACCCTTAGAAACCCTAAAACACCCTTAAAAACTCTATCACTCCCTTAGAAACCCCAACGCACCCATAAAAACCCTAACACAACCTTAGAAACCCATAGAAACCATAACACACCCTTAGAAACCCCAACCCACCCATAAAAATCCTAACCCACACATAGAAATCCTAACACACCCTTAGAAACTCTAACAAACACTTAGACACCCTAAATTACTCTAATAAGCACTAATAAATCCTAACAAAAACTACCAACCAATAATAAACCGTAATTGACCCTAATAAACCTTAAAGGCCACTACTAAGCCCTATTAAACACTGATAAATCGTAATGAACCCTAAAAACCCTATTAGACACTAATACAATCTACAAAATACATAAAAACCAAAATATACAACAAAAACACTATTAAACAATTCAAAATTCTATTATTAAAAAAAACCCTAACTAACCTGAAAAAACCAGAAAAAACCCTAAAAAACCATAAAAACCCAAAAAAACCCTAAAAACCCTAAAAAATCTTAAAAACCCTAAAAACCCTGAATAATTCTTAAAAAACCTAAAAACCCTAAAACCCCTAAAAAACCGAAAAAACCCAAAAATAAACCTAAAAAAACTAAAAAAACATCAAAAAAACCTCAAAAAACCCTAAAAAACCTTAAAATCATGAAAACGCTAAAAAAACTCCTAAAAAGCCTAAAAATGCCTAAAATAACCCTAACCAACCCTATGAAACCCTTAAAAACCCTAAAAACCCCTAGCAAACCCTAAAAGCCTCAAAAGAAACCCTAAAGAACCCTAAAGAACCATAAACCCCTAAAGAACCCTAAAGAAACAATAAACCCACTAATAATGCTACATAAGACCTATCAATTGCTACAAAAACCCAAAAAATGCTTTAAAACCCACAAAATGCAAAAAAAAACCCCAAAAGGCTAAAATAACCCTTACAAGGCATAAAAAATCCAAACACACCCATAAAACCCAAAAAAACGCATAAAACCCCAAAAAACTCAAACAAACCATAAAAAACCCAAAAAACCCTAACAAAACCTTAAAAACCCTAACAAACACTAATAACCCCAAAGAAACTCTAAAAACACTAATAACCCAGAAAACCCACTATTAAACCCTAAAAACCGTAATAAACACTAATAAATCGAAATAACCTGTAATAATTCCTAATAGACTCTATTAGGCCCTAATAAATGCTAAAAAAGCCCTAAAACCCCAAATATACAATAAAAGACACTATTAAATCATAATAATCCCTAATAATCACTAAAAACCCTAACAAACACAACAAAACGCTACAAAAATCTCCAAATAATAGCCTACAAAACCCTAATACCCACTAATAAACCCTAAAAGACCCTAATTACCCCAAAATAAATCATAACAACCCTAAAAACCCTAGATAAATTGTAAAAAATCCTAACAATGCCAAATAAATCATAACAAACTGAATCAAACCAAAACTAACCACTAATAAACCCCAATAAACCCTAACAAATCATAATAAACCCTAATAAATTGTAATAAACCCAAATACACATTACTAAACCATAATAAAAAAAATAAACTCTAATAAACCCTAATAAATCCAAAATAACCCTAAAAAGGTTGATAAACCCTAGAAAAAGCTATTAAGGCCTACAAAAGCCCAATAAAACCATAATATACAATAAAAAATTCTAATAAACTATAACAAATCCTAAAGAACCCTAATAAACCCAAAAGAAGCATTTAAACTCTAAAGAACACTAAAAAACCCTAAAGAACCCAAAAAACGCTAAAACACATTATATATACCCAAAAAACCGCTACAATACCCAAACAAACCCTAAAACACAATAAAATCCCTAACAACCCATGTCAATACCAAAAAAAATAAATCCCTAAAACCCCACAAAAACCATTAAAAACCATCAAATACCATAAAAATCATAAACACATGTTAACAACCCTTAAAAAACTAAAAAACACTAGAAACCATAAACAACCAATAAACCCTAAAAAGGCTTCAAATAGACACATAAACCCTAAAAACGTTACATAAACCCTAAAAATGCAACAAAAACACTAAAAATGCAACATAAACCAAAAAACGCAACATAAACCCAAAAACCGCTACATAAACCCAAAAAGCACAACATAAACCCATGAACTATAACATAAACCCTAAAAATTATAACCTAAACCCTAAAAAACGCAACATAAACATTAAAAAACACTACATAAAACCTAAAAACACAAGATAAACCCTAGAAAAACTACATAAACCCAAAAAAATGGTACATAATCCCTAAAAAATGAAACATAAACACTACATCACCCCTAAAAACACAACATAAATCCCGAAAAAGTAACATAATCCCTAAAAAATTCAACATAAAACCTAAACCATAAACACGCTACATAATCCCTAAAAATGTTACATAAACCCTACAAATGGTATATAAAACCTAAAACCTCTCACTGACCCCAAAAAGTTCTACATAAACACTAAAAATGCAACATAAACTCTAACAATGCTACACAAACCCTAAAAAATGCTACAAAACCCCTAAACATGCTTCAAAACACTCAAAACAATTAAACCCTAATATACCTTAATATAAAAAATTGAACCTTAATAAACTCTAATAATCCCTAGGAACACCTTATAATCCCTAAAAACCCTAAGAATCTCTAGTCAACCCTAATAAAACCCCAAAAATACCTAATAACCCCTAATAAATGTTAATACAACCTAATAAACCCTAAAAACACGTTAAGAAAACCTAACCAACCCAAGTAGACACTAATAAACACTAGTAAACCCTAATAAACCCCAAACAAACCCTAAAAAACCCTAATAAACAATAAATAAAGCCAAATAAACCCTACTCAACCCTAATAAACCTTAGCACACCATAATAACACCTATTAAAACCCTACAAAACCCTAATGAAGAAAAAAAATGCTAGTATACCATAAAATTTCATAGAAACCTTGATAAACTCTAATATAACATAATAAACCCTAAAATTCTCACAAACAATAAAAAAATGATCACAAACAATAAAAATGCACTACATTACCTAAAAAGACCTAAAAACACTAATATAACCTAATAAAGGCAAAAATGCTAATATACCTTAAAAATCCCTAGAAATGCTAGTAAACCATAATTAACTCTAATATAACCTAAGAAACACTAAAAATGTTCCCAAACAGAAACAAAATGCTCACAAACAATAAAAACACGCTGTATTATCTAAAAAGACATAACAAACACTAATATAACCTAATAAGACAAAAAAAACTAATAAACCCTTAATAACATTAATAATCCTTAAAAATCCCTAATAAACCCTGATAAAAACTATTAAACCCAAATAAAACCATACTAAATCCTTAAAAATACCTTATCAGCCCTAATAAACCTTGACACACTATAACAAAACCAAATAAAACCCAAATGAAACCCAATAAGCAAAAAAATGAAAACAAACCATTAAAAATCCCTGGAAACCTTAATAAACCATAGTAAATTCAAATAAAAGTTAATAAACCATTAAAAAATCTCACAAACATTAAAACCATTCTAATCAAACCCAAAAAGTCATAACAACCCCTCATATATATATAAAACTAAAAAACACTCATATACGCTAATAAAAACACTAACAAACCCTAGTAAACCCTAAAAATCCCTAACAAACCCTAATAAACCATACTCAACCCTAATAAGCCCTAATAAAACCTTAAATATACTGACTCAACCCTAATAAAACTCTAAAAATACATACTCAACCCTAATAAACCTTAACACACCATAATTAACCATAATAAACGCCACTAAACCCTAAAATTGCAAATATACGATTAAAAATCCCTAAAACCCCTAATAAATTCTAATAAAACCTAAAAAATCGTAAATGTGTTAATAAACCCGAATAAACACTACTAAACACTAAACAAGCATAATATACCCTCTTAAAAATTAATAAACCATAATGAACCATAATAAACCCTAATAAATCCTAAACACGCCCAAATATACCGTAATATACCATAATATACCCCAATAAACCCAACTCAATCCTAATAAAACCCTAAAAATACCTAATAAACCTTTACTACCATAATAAACCCTAATAAAATCCTAATAACGCCCAAAAACCCTTAAAAATGCTAATATACCATTAAAAACCCTAACAAACCATAATAAATGTTAATAACGCCAAAAAAGCATAAAAATGACAGAAAACACCAAAAATAACTCTAATAATAATAGTAGTAATAATGAACAGGCATGTTCATATGCATGTGAATGGTTTAAATAATAAACCATAATACACGTGCATGTGTATATTCATGCACATTTGAATGTGAATGATAATAAAGAATAAATTATAAAAAATAATGCATGTGAATTTCATGTGTATGTGCATGTGCATGTGCATGTGAATGAAAATAAATAATAAATAATAATGCACATCCATGTGCATGTGCATGTGCATGTGCGTGGTAATAAAGAATAAATAACAACAAAGTCCACATGAATGTGCATTTTCATGTGAATGATAATAAATAATCAATAATAACACATGTGATAATAGAACAACGCAAGTGAATTCCACGTGCACGTGCAAGAGAATAAATAATAATAAAACTTGTGATAATTGAATAATGCAAGTGCATTGCATTTTCATGTGCATGGAAATAAATAATATATAATAACACACGTTTATGTGTATTTACATGTAATGGTAATGATAATGACGCATGCACATGCATGGTAATAAATAATAAATAACAAACGCACGTGCATGTTCATTTTTATTTAATGATACAAACAACAACAATAATAATAATAGAATAATGCAAGTGCCTTGCATGTGCACGAGCATAGTAGTAAATAATAAATAAATAATAGTAAATAAGAATGCACATGCATGTGCATGTGCATTTACATTTGATAATAATATTAATAATATTAATTGTAATAATAATAATAATAATAACACATGAACGTGCATGGTAATAAATAATAAATAACAATGCACATGCATGTATATTTGCATCTGATAATGATAATAATAATGATAATGATAATGATAATAATAATAATTAATACTATGATAATAATAATAATAATAATAATAATAATAATAGAAGAATAATACAAGTGCACTGCATATGCACGTGCATGGTAATAAATAATAAATAATAATGCACGTGCATCTGCATTTTCATGTGATGATAATAATTATAACAGCAGCAGCAGTAGTAGTGATAATAGTAGTAGTACCAATGCATGTGATAATATAAAATTGCATGTGCATTACGTGTGCACGTGCATGTTAATCAATAATAACGTGCGTACATTTCATTTTCATGTGACGATGATGATGATGATGATGATGATGATGATGATAATAATAATAATGACAATGCATGTGATAATAGAATAAAACACATTCATTGAATGTGCGTGTTTATGTATTTGCATGTGCATTTGCATGTGCATTTTCATGTGATGATAATAACAATAACAACAAAAAAACAACAACAACCACCACAAGAATAATAATTACAATAAGAATAACAACGTATGAGATAATAAAATAACAAGTGTGCATTGCATGTGCATGTGCATCGTAATAAAAAATAAATAATAATGCATGTGCATGTGCATGTGCATGCACAAAAGATGATGATAATAATAATAATAATAACTATAATAATAATAATAGTAATAACCACAACACATGTGATAATAGAATAACGCACGTGCATTGCATGTGGAGTTCATGATAATAAATAATAACTCATAGTGTATGTTATGATAATAATAAGAATGATAGTAATTTTAATAATAATAGCATTGTTTCTTCTGGAAATGGTAATGAGCTTGTTTGTTTAAGGTTTAAACATTCCAATCGGTTTTCAATGGGTTTATTCGTAGAACCGGAATCACCCAATGATTCTATATCCATTTGGACCTATTTTCCAAAGGTAGGTTCTCATTAGTTGTGGACCGATGAGGCTTAAGAATTTTCCTTTGTCGAGAGGTTGGGAGGTCAGGCTCATCACACCTTTTTGGTGCAAATTATTGCCTACTCTGGGACTCTCTAATAGATTTATGTCATGTTCACAAATCCTTATTAATTCAAAAAGCATGAAAATGAGTTTTATATTTGGAAATCAATGATTGATAGGTATGGGATTTAGAGAATCATTTATATGTATTTGAGGTTCTTCATCGACAGAGAATCATCCATATGTATTTGAGATTCATAGTAAATGGTATCCTTCAATATATTATATAGAAATCTCTTGGTCATTATGATGACTATACTGGTTTTAAAGTCACTCAGTGGGGCACTTGAATTTTATTGTCATTCAAAAAGACAAATATTATTTCAGAGTTGGGATGGTACCCACAGATGTGCTACCTAAGTATCCTTGTTAAAAAGGAATCAGAACCCACGTAGTTCGATAAGATGAATATAGTTTAACGTCATATGGGAATGAATATAATTAATTAAATATGGGCTTGAACCTTATAAAGGATTCCTACATACTATAATTTTAAGGCAGAGATCAAAGTCCATGTAGTTCGAGCAATGAAATATGGGGTTTATGCATAGTTAATGGCCCAAAAAAAGAGATGTTGTGATTATTTTTACACTCTAAGATCACGTGAGTCATTCTCGGTGTGAGAAACAAGAGGTATCAATAAACTTGATGATGGTGCCATGAAAGATGCAGTTATGAGAAATGATGTGGCGCTTATGTTTATATGACGGCCCAAGTAATTGAATACCATGACTTAGGAAAGAATCCCAAGAGCAGGGTCCATAAAGGTATTTGTACTTTATGGAGACCTGGAATTTTATCCCGAGACTAACTTCTGAAAAGGAAGCCCAAATTAAGAGGGACTTATGACTGGGTTTTATTCCTGAGAAGGGAGACCAAATCAAAAGAAATTAATATTAGGGATTACTCTTGAGGAGGACGCCCAATGTTTAAGGGGACTTGTAACATAGGGCTTACTCCTGAGAAGGAGGCCCAAATCAAAAAGATATTCTTATCTCAAAGGATGAGGTTATATAGGAAACCCCTAAACGTGGTGACATAAAGCTTATAAGTCATGAGGTTTTGGGAGAGGTTCTCATAGAATTCATTTTAGATAAAGAAGCCAACAAAGGAATCATTCCATAAATGGCTTTGAAGAGGGTTTTGAAGGCTATGTCTTGAAGTGGAGAGGTGGATTTGAGGAAAGGAGGTGACTAGGAAGGAGGCACGCATGTATCATTTGGGCACGAATGTCCTGGTCACGCAAGTAGTCTTGCGCAACATGAGTCACCTTGGGCGAGGAAGAATCTATAGGGTAATACTTGGGAGACTTTGAACTCAAGCCCTTAGTATCATCCCTAGAGGCTTCCAGAAGGGTGGTGTGCAAGTTCCCTTGAGAGGGAAAGGCAGCGCGCAAGTTTCTTCATTTCTATTAATGTTTGGAGACATAGGCACACAAGTATTGATGAGTTGTAACACTTAGGCCTTATTCTTTCACTTTAGAGCTTCCTTTCTAGGTAAAGAATTTCCTTAGAAGTGTTCAAAAGACGTCATACAAAGACATGGGCGACCATAGCATAAATCTGAGTTTTGGAAAATTTGTGCCCAAAATGGGGGGCCCACATGGGCTATTTATAGCCCACTAGACACCTTGGGTGAAAAAAATAACAGGGCGCACAAGTGACTTGCGTGTCACGTCGAAAACTTTCGTGACTCCCCCCAAATGGGTTCCTGGTCCATGCCGTTGTCAATTTTTGATGTTCTTCAAAAGGTGACCCTCATTGTGCTTAATGTATTGCCCTTTTCCATTCTTTGGACTCTGTGATGGAATGGAGCATCAACAAAAGTCCCCCCTCAGAGTTGGATCCGAAAAAGGAAAGAGTGTTTGACTCTGAGGAAAAAAGAGAAACCAGGGTTCAACAGCGCATAGGTTTTAGGCACGCAGGGTTGAGGGATCGCCTATATATATGGACGTCACTTCGTGCAAACCATCCTTCCTCCATAGATTTTGAGCTCTCGTCACGCAAGTGTGTTTCTTTTCTCGTTCGATCACTCTTATTTGTGTCATGCTTCTTTGATAAGGATTTTGACATGCATTCCATCATTAGCATGACATTACTTGCGTGACAATACCTGCGCGAAAAAACTTGCACAAAGAAACTTTCATGCCTTAATGCCATAGCCATTTTTTGTCTTCTTCAAAAATATTTCATAAAAATAGACTTTGTTAAATATTAAATGTTTGATATTTGTGTAGATTCAATGTCTCCAGGGAAGATTGGATCGGCTGATGAGTTGTCCAACAAGAGAATAAATGACATGAAGAACATTTTCAGCTGTGATTATTATGTTATCTATGACAGCACTATCCCAGATTTGGCTATGTACTTGAAGAAAAATCATGAAAATTTCCGACAGAGCATTTACTTTCCATTATATGGACATGGTCATCTACAAGGAGTCAACATTCCAGAGGAAAAGAATTATATTCCTCATTTCTGGTTTCAGAACTACACCAATTTCTGTTCGGCAATTGTCTATGTCACAGGATCATTTTTCAATGCTGGAACAGTGGAGAAGGCATTCATAATGCATCATAGCCCATGTGCTCCAGATCTGAAGCCTCACAAGCCTGAGCTGCAGCCGCATTGTTATCCCTCTATTTTTTGAAATTCTCAAATGGACCAATCCAAGGGATGGAAAAAAGCATTGGGATTTCCGTCCTAGAGGCGGTGTGAAGCCGACTTGGATGTGGGCATATTCGGTGCGAAAAACCTATGAAAAGTTTGTAGAGGATCTGAAGGGAGCTGCAATATATGAAGCTGTCTAGGCTGGGCAGACATATGTCTACAGGAATGATGATTTTGTGCTGGAGCTAATTAGCCGCTCGATCCCAAAAACACAATTCTTTCCATCTGGCTCATGGAGAAGTAGACATCAGCTTGTGGGAAGTCTACAAGATCTTGTGGGCTCAAATTCTAGGAGACATGTATGACGAGTGATTAGTCACTGAAAGTGGATAATATTAATTGTTAATATCTTCATATTCATTGTTACAAAGTCCATAAACATTTTTTTAGTGCATTACATAAATAGAACGTCATTTCATATCTAAAATGCATTTCATGTTTAAAATGAAAATTTGGGCCCAATCATTCATTTGTTTATGGACAACATTATATTCATTTTCTGAATTTTAAATTTTGGGATATGATTTATCACTTTTATTGGAACATTTTATCTTTTAGGTCCGATGGATGAATCCCAATGGAAGATGGATAATTTTTCACCTGAATGCGGAAATTTGCTGGAGAAAGCATAATGGGCCTAAGGCCCATCAAGAACATGTGGGGCCCACAAACCAAGCCCAATGGTTCTCAAATTTATACAGTAGAAAGATAAAGATATGAGGATCATTTTATTCAACTGTGGCCGGAGATAATTCTAAATTTTTCATGATGATAAAGGGATCTGAAGCTGAGATTTAAATGGTGGACCTGACATTAATGCACATAAATCCGTCCCACTATTTCGACAATAACATCCAAATGGATGAGCCACATTTCTTGACATTTTTACATAGAGGACACATGGACGAAGATATTTGTCTTCTACGACCCCTCAATATTATGCCTCCATCAATTAAATATTCGAACGTCGAAATGGTGTATGAATCTGGACAGTTTTCCGGGTCAACTTCGAAACGTCAAATTCCTTTTGATTATTCACCCTCGTTTTGACTCTATTAATTGTTGGGGGGTGGACATAAGGCTTCTAATATTCCTATATAAGGAGATGGCGGTGAAGAGAATAGGTGTGGATATTTTTTTTATCATCTTTTGTTGCTTGTTTCATTGTAAGGTTATGCTTCCAAATTTCCTTTGTAATGTTTTCCATTTCCATGTAAGTTTCTTTTTTGTATCTTTATGTTCATAGTCAACTTATTTCTTTTCTATATTTTCCATTTCATTTATTACAACTTTATTATCACAAAGCACAGTGATATCTCTGTGTTGTTGTGAATTAGTTCACACATAGGTGTTAATTTCATTCACACACACGAAGGAGTGCTCGTTATTTCCGCAGTTTTAATTTCTTCAGTCCAATTCTTGTTAGTCATATTCCGCCCACCATTGAGAGTATACCATAAATGGAGGGCTATCCCTTTAATGGGTTGATCTTTGGAGGATGCAAAGGCTGGATTGAATGTTATTTTATGAACAATTCCAATCCACCCCAAGAGAAACCCTAAGATCAACCCATCATCAATAATTGTTTAGTTCACATCATTTTCCTTATCTGTTATTTAAATTATATCATTAGTTCTACAATTAAAACCAACCTCAAAGATGGCCACTTCATAACCAATCCATCAAAAAATTTGTGTGTCTCAAGGTTTCTTCTTCGGTCCCTGTGGATTCGATCCCTACTTGTACATCAACGACCACCTTTACCGGTAGGGTAAATTTGGACGCAACCAAATTTTGGCGCGGTTGTCGGGGACCCAAGTAAGTACCTTAGACCCACATCTTCTTTTCTCACCCCAAATTCTTTATTCTCACCCTAATTTCTCTTATCTTTTCCCCTTTCTATTTCTGTGTGTCCAAAGAAAACCCAAAAACCAATTTTCAATCAATTCCAATGGATTATCCTCCAAAATACCCCTTCATAAATCAATATTGTAATCAAGTCGGAAATCAATATTGGGAAACACCTCACATAGGGAATTTCATTGACCAATCCTTAATTGAATAAACCACACCATATGATATGTACAATCAATGGGATGTTGAATTTTTGAAAGATCAATTTCCATACCTATCAAGAATGATTGAAAATATAAATAATGAGGAAGTCCATGACGTACAAACATCTATCAACTCTATTCCTGAAAAAAAATCTTGAACGATTGTGTAATCAAATGGAGATAATGAATTATGAGGTTTCACCTTTGAGGTTTGAACTAAAAAACATTAAAACATGTGAAGAACTCACTTTAGAATTTGGGAATTCAGAGTTAGATAATGAATTGAATTGGTCAGGAAATGTTGAAAGTCAAGCTGAAGAGTGTTTAAATCAGGAGGAAATTGAATTTTTTAATTCAAAAGATAATAACTTGACATCATGGATTGAGTTTCCTGAACATGGCTCCATTAGTGAATTTTTAGGACCACCAATCACTAAACAATTGGGAGAAATACCAAACATTGATCCCATACACACTTCTGGTATTCAACTGGACAATTTTTAGGATGAATCATATTTTAAAAATGATCCAATTATTTCTAAATGTTTTGGAGAAGAAACTGATTTTGATTTAATTTTTTAATCTCCTTTAGGAAATTTCAATGAACCCCAGCTCAAAATTATTTTACTTTCTTCCGAACTCAAGAATCCCACTATAAGAGATAAGAAAGACCTTGTGTTGTATTTAATTCTTCTCAAGAAACCAATAATGTTGGAATGGTCATTGATGTCTTAGGAAAGACTAAAAATTCAACCGAATCAACCATTACCAAATTTCCTTGGACTTCTACACTCATTATTGACCATGGGATTTCACATGAATCAAATTCTAAAAAAATCAATCTAAATAAAGTTGAAGTGGAAAAAAATGGGGTCCTAAAAATGATGAAAGTTGGAATTGGATAAGTTGGGGGGTACAAGTCGAGCCAATGACGTTAAACAAAAGCGCTGCATGGGAGGAAACCCATGGTTTTCATGTTTTCTAATTATTTTGAATCATTTTTTTCATATAATAAATTACCATAGATTGTTGACCTGTTCTTCTTTTATGAGTAAGGATGGGTATGAAAGGGGATCGCCATATTCATCCGTGTCACGTGGCGTGATCTCTGAGTAATACCTTACCCATAAATCTAAAAAGAAGACAATGTATCATCAGTTTATTTTTTTTAGTTTATTTTTATGTTTTTATAGGTTAAAAAAATATAAAAGGTCATGTAATAAGTCATAAGGAAAATACATTCACCACCATCCAAGCCGCTGAGACTCAAATACAGGATTGAAGGGAGACTGTGGCATGTGCTATCATCAGCATCCACCAGGTGACTTCATTCCATGATTATCATTTACTCTTTGAAATCCTCCCTTACCCCCATATAACTTTTCTTTTCTTTAAACACTAGGGACAATGTTATTCTATGTTGGGGGGATATGAAATAAAAAATGATTTTTTTTAATAACAACATTCATGAAAAGAAAAATTCCATTAACCTTGAACATGATAACACACATTGCAAACTCTAAATTGGATATCAAATAATTTTGTATGCCTTGATTCTGATTTTAATGCAAGTTTAAGTTCATGAGCATAGTTTTTGGAAAGTGCGGTTGTCCGATGTGATTTTTCAAAGTTTACATTTTTAATCCTCTTAATAAAAATGCCACAATGTACGTCTACTGTATTGTGGGTGTAAATTTGATTTTTTGGTTCCCTTTCATTATATAATAGGGTTTTGGGGTCACTTTTAGTTTAATTTGAGTATCAAAAAAACCAAAAAAAAAAACAAAACAAAAAAATTGAAAAAATAATGACCACATAGAGAAATGTTTTGTCCAAATGTGTGGCGTCCGACACTTGGGGATCGCGAATCCATAGTTTTCTTGCCCTGAGTTTGGCACTGTATCTCTATTGTAGATCATGAAATTGAAAATATGTGTGGCATCTGACACTTGGGGATCGTGACTCCATAGTTTTATTACCTAGAGTTGGTCTTTTCATATCTATTCTGGTTAAAAAAATTAAAAAAAAATTAAAAAAAATTAAAAAAAATGGATACTCATCTTAAGGTTTAATTTGATTCCCACCTAGCGCTTCCATTTTTTCCCCTTAAACAATAAAACGGGCCCCATATCTTTTATGATGCTCAACACTTTATCATGCTCAATTGGAATTAGATGAAATGTCGTGATGAATTTGAACAAAGGAATGGGCATGGGCTTGGGATATGTTTATGGACCTAGGTTGTTTTAAATGATTTTGATGGGTTTCAAAAAAATTTTGGTATGAGATATTTGGGTGAGCAATGCGTATTAAAATGTTTTTGGAAAAAGGGATTTGAATTTCATATTTGTAATTTATTTTTCTCAGGACTAGAAAAACTGAAGTTGGGGGTGTGATTAGTCACTTAAAGTGGATAATATTAATTTTTAATATCTTTATATTCATTGTTCCAAAGTCCATAAACATTTTTTTAGTGCATTACATAAATAGAACTTCATTTCTCATCTAAAATGCAATTCATGTTTAAAATTAAAATTTGGGCCCAATCATTCATTTGTTTATGGAAAACATTATATTAATTTTTTGAATTTGAAATTTTGGGATATGATTTATAACTTTGTTTGGAACATTTTATCTTTTAGGTCCGATGGATGAATCCCAAAGGAAGATGGAGAATTTTTCACCTGAATACAGAAATTTTCTGGAGAAAGCATAATGGGCCTAAGCCCCATCAAAACAATGTGGGGCCCATAAACCAAGCCCAATGAAGCTCAAATTTATACAGTAGAAATATAAAAATATGAGGATCATTTTATTCAACTGTGGTCGGAGCTAATTCTGAAGTTTTCATGATGATAAAGGGATCTAAAGCTGAGATTTAAATGGTGGACCTGACATTAATGCACATAAATCCGTCCCACAATTTCGACCATAACTTCCAAACGGATGAGCCACATGTCTTGAAATTTTTACAGATAATAGAAGAAATTTGGAATAAGATATTTGTATTCTACAACCCCTCAAGATTCGTCCTCCATCAATTAAATATTCGAACGTCAAATGGTGGATGAATATGGACAGTTTTCCGGGTCAACTTCAAAACGTCAATTTCCTTTTGATTATTCACCCTCGTTTTGACTCTATTAATTGTCGGGGGGTGAATTGATTGTGGGGGGTGGACATAAGGCTCCTAATATGCCTATATAAGGAGATGGTGGTTAAGGGAATTATCATCTAACATTTTTCTTTTAATCGGTGTTTTTCTTTCATCCATTGTATTTTTTCTTTCAATTGTAATTTCCTGCATTCAATTTGTAATCGCAACCTCAAGTTTTCCCATGCAAGTTTTTCTTTCATGTTTGTTATTTTAATAAAATTTATTCTTCTTCTTCACTTATTCTTTTCATTTTCTTCACACTTTGATACTGTTGAATCAAGGTGTGAATTTATTCACACCAGCACTTGTGAATTCAATCACACAAAGGTGGAGTGTTCGTTATTTTAATAATTTTATTCTTCTTCAATTCTGCCCCCATAAGTCTACATCCCACTTCCATTAGTAGAATAGCATCAATGGAGGGCTAACCACTTAAGGGTTGATCCAAGGGAGTAGAAAGGTCTGGGATTGAATGTTATTTCATGTACATTAATTTTTAAATCATTTTGTTATTTTAAGATTTCAATTTGATGAGTTATGTTCTTCTTCGTCTTTTCCATGTTTAACGAAGACACATTTTGAGTGCTAGTACAATATATTTCCTTTGAGTGCTCAGTAATGTGATCCTCAAAGTGAATTACTGATTGGCCTTGGAATTGTGTAGGGATTAAATTGGCGAATGATTTGGGAGAATTATCTTGTTGTTTGGATACGTCTTCAATTAATGACATGAAATTTTTAAGAAAAGAAATTTATCCAATACACCCCAAGAGAAACCCTAAGATCAACCCATCATCAATAATTGTTTAGTTCACATCATTTTCCTTATCTGTTATTTAAATTATATCCTTAGTTCTATAATTTTACTCTACCTCAATGTTGGCCACTTCATAACCAATCCATCAACAAATTTGTGTGTCTCAAGGTTTCTTCTTTGGTCCCTGTGGATTCGATCCCTACTTGTACTTCAACGACCACTTTTATCGGTAGGGTAAATTTGGGCTCAACCAATGAGTTCATCCCTCCAAAGGTGACATGGAATGATTCTGAGAAGTCTTCGGCTCTAGATCGGGTGTTGATGAAGACCTTTTTCAAGAACAATAATTCAAAGTCCACCAAAACTCGTTCTAGAAAGGATATTCATCCATAAGAGTGGATGGATATGTTTCTCATCAAGAAGAATGAGTAGGGGACAACCTGTATTCATCCTACTAGCTGCCCTAGAGCAGAGAAGAGGGGTGCTCTTGGCACATTCTAGCCAACTCTAGAAGCGGGAGAGTTTGAAAAGTGGGGGTATGAAGTGGATCATATAATCCCAGAGAAGACCCGTCTGGAAGGATTCTTAGCCTTGTGACTTAGTGTTTATATTCTTCTAGTTAGGGATTTTAATGGAGGAGTCAAGCCATGGACCTTCATTGTTGCAGCTAATTTGGCTAAGAGAAAATTGTTGGGTTGGCCACCCTGGTTTTGGAGAAGATTCCCAGGAGCTTACTCCATGTCTATATGGGTAAGTCTCCTTTAAGAATAGTGGGACCATTAAATGTTTTTTGGGGACGGATCACCACTCACTTCAGGAAATACGCTATACAGAGCAGAGTACAGGTTCTTGGAAGTTCTTTTAGGCCATCGGTGCAGGAATTTTCCAGAATTTCTCCATTATCCCTCAATTACTATGATATGAAGGTGAGGATGAGAATGTTCAAGGAATTTCATTTCATTCCTTATGGAAACCCACCAACTGGGCGGTTTGTTGACAATGGAACAGCTAGCCTGGAATTGAGGTCATATATGCTGGCTTGCAGAGATGGTGTATTGGCCACCAGAATTGATAGAGAGATTATATTCGAGGCCTATGCTCCATATAGATTTGCATGCCAATTCAAGTGTCTGCAGTAGATTGTTGTATCCCCTCCTGTGCATGTCAGGTCAGAGCATCATCCAATGGTTGCCCAACAACTATGGTTGCTGACAGTTATAGGGAAGACCAGGGCAGTGTTTGATCAACTAGTTTCTGGAGCGGCGAGTCAATTGACTACATGGTATGCTAAGAAGTAGGTAGCATCATACCCGGAAGGGGTATTGAATCTTCCTGTCTCCCGGGTGGGGAGTAAAAAGAGAAGTGTCAGGAAAAAAACTTTTCATCTGGATTCCTCACTCAGAGCTGATTCACCGGGTTCTACAACTAGGGCTGATTCACCGGATTCCCAGGATGGGGATGATGAGGCATGACATGCGTCAAAATGGCATCGTGCAAGATATAATCCTCCTACCAGAGTCAAGACACCTACTCCATCAACTCGTGGTGAGTTATATCATTGAGGCAATTTATTCGCCATTATTTTATAGAGCAAAAAGTTTCATTTTCTTATACTTTATCTGTGATTGCAGGAGCTGGGATGAAGTTGATTTCCCAGATAGTAGGACCCTCCCTGCGGCCTTGTGGTGCACATTCTGAATATTTATGACCAGAGGCTATCCAGAAATGGCGGAGTTTATATTATGAAGCTGAAACCGCCTGGATGAACTTATAAAAAGGGCTACATATCCTCGAAGTGGCAGATCTCTAAGATTCTGCTGATATCCTCTTCGAGGATAACGCCAATGATGTGTGGGCTTGCATCAGTGAGCTGTAAATGCTCATATGTGCCACTGATGATTCCATTCCTATTACCAATCGGGTGAAGGAAATGATGGATCATGGAACCAATGAGGGGATTGGTGCTTCAGTGGACGAGGAGTGACAGGATTATGTGGCTCCTGATGATTTAATTTTCTTTCCATATTTACTTTTCAATTTGATTTCAGTCAAAGCTTTGTTACTCAAGGAAATTACTTTCTTCACCCTACAGCTTGTTAAGGAAGGAACTACTGAGGTCCCTTCACCACAGTATAACCCTAGTGGCACTGCTCTATGATTCCCTGATTCTCCTCATGAGCCAGGTGAAGTATCTCCTAGCCAGCAAGTCATGGATGTGGAGTTAGGTAGGGATTTACACTCTATGATACCTGTATTTGGAGGTGAAGATGTCAACACACACAAAAATTCAAAGAATCAAAGGCATCGAATGAAGAAGTCCACAGCTAGAGGCTTCATCAGTAGGGGTAATTCTTCAGATAATCCTGAATCCTAACTCATTAGAAAGTTGCTCATACTTCATGGGATTTTAGGGGCTTCATCAATTTCCCCTTTTAGGGAGAGGACTGACCCTCCTCTGAGGAAGACGGAGGGTGATGGTGAATAGTATCAAATTCATGCTGACTTGGCTACTCCAGAAGAAACGATGAGAGAAGAAGAGCTAGTGTATGTTCCCGGTACTGGTCCTATTTCTGCTTCAAGGAGAGAAGAGCCTGCTTCTGGTAAATTAACCATACTTTATAGAAAACTGAATGAAAACATAAACTGAATTCCATTTTGTGATGCTTTAAATCCAACATCCGCACCATAACATTTGGAGACCACTGCAATTGACTCCGAAATTTTCTCTGAGGATGCTATTTGGGGTCAGAGGTCGGAGGAGGATCTCCAAGAAGACATGTCAAATGCTCCCACTGGTGAGACTAACCAGGAATCTGGGATATCACTGGATGAAATGATGAAAGGTGGAACATCTTTTGAGGAAATTTTAGATCATGTTAAATTATCATGTGATTTAGAATATTTTGGACGTGAGTGTTATCCTTCATCCAGTTAATTTTTTTATTACATCTCTGACCATGATTGGTTGAAATGTGTAGTTTCATCTGAGCAAGATGTTGATCTTCTGATGCCTGAAGGGGGTAGAGACAACCATATCATTGCAGAGATGCAAGCTCAATTGGATCGTAACCCGGAAGAGCATCCTGGAACCTGTCCTGAAAATACTATTCAATCTAAGAAAGACAGGGAGGAGCCTTCTCATGATTATGATCTACCATTGGGTAAGAGATAATAATATTTTTGGTTTCACTTAATTTGAAAGACAACAAATAATCTTTGCTTATCCTTTTAAACTATCCAAAGTTTTCAATTGACTGTGTAGGGTCATCAACTTCAGTGGATAGATCCGGAGGTGAATCCTCAACCTCATCCCCAACGGGAGTAGAAAGTGATGTACCAAGGGTTTGGGGGAAGGAGCAGAACAGGGCACTACCTAATGTGAATTAATCCCAGAGTATATTCCTCCCTGTGATAGCGATGCTGAATCAGACCCAGAGGTGCAAAAGGCGCTCCAATTCTCACATCGCAAGGCATGGCAGAATATATGGAAGATCATATATGAAGTTCCTCTTGAAGTGATATCTTCGAAGATCTGGCGACAAGCATCCTTGTTCATCATGTTGGGACTTAGCGGTTTTGGATATCAAGAGATCCATACCGTGGTGAAACAAGTCATCTTAATGAGGGAGCAGGAGCAAAAGTGTCGTCAAGATATAATCAGAGCGAGGCTGCTGACCAATATCAGTGAATTTGAGGTTGCGGTGTCCCGAGCTGAGGCTGATCATACTGCAAAGCTGAAGGGGTTGTTGCATAAAATCATGGAGAAAGTAGTCCAGTAGATGCACCTTCAGCAACAGCTAGATTCCGTTACTTGGGAACATGACCAGCTTAACAATTCCTTGAAAGGATTCCAAACTGATTGTATGAAAGCCATCACAAATTCCATGAAAACACTCCATCAAGCTGGAAAAAGTGAAGTTGTTCAAGTGAATGAAATTCAAGTGGCTGCTGATGAAGCTTGGGATACATTAAATCAAATGAAAAGTTTTGTTGAAAGCCTCTTGTAATTTTTGAAAGAGAGAAGATACTCCAATCTGTGTATATTCTTATAATCATGTGCATCAATGAAAAAGATATTTCTTCTTCAATAATTTGTACCTGCATTCTCTTTCTAAATACTTAATTTTTTTTACCTAAGCCAATGAGCCTAGTAAGGATAGTTTTATTTTTGATAGGATTATACAAACAACGCCACATACATTGAATCTTTTTGTTTCTCAATATTGCCTAAATCATAAAAAATATATGTTTAGTGATATGGGACTCAACTTTTGTTAAGAGTTCCTTTTACAAAGTCCCAATTTATTGAGTACACTGTCTCTTGTTGGCAGTTTAAATTCATGCATGTCGAACATAAAAAGGATAATTTTTAAGGTCGAATAGCTTTGACCGAATGGATTAAAATTGACTCAATTCATGAAAATTTGTTTGAAAACATATTACTACATTCATTTATGGGAGGAAACATGTAAAATATGACTTATAAAATTTTGAATCTGAGGGATGATATGATAAAAGGGCTAAAATGTATTAGAGGAATTATTTCCTAAGAGTGAAGTTACCTCTATTTGACAAACCCGTTAGGGGGTGGAATTATGCAGTTCCACTTAAGGGAATTGTTTTTATAATCAAATAAGAGCATCTTTTGGCTAATAGGTCCTTTATATATACTACTTATACAAGGCCACCTAAGGGCACTCGCTGTATAGTGAGGCAAAAGAACTCTCATAAATTTTAATTTTCTATTGCTAAAAGCCAGTGATAGTTTTTGGAGATTCAAATTTCCCAAATCAAAGAGTCTTCTATATGGAGAGAGGTACTTGAATATGGAGAGGATATTCCCTATCAAAATTTTCAAAGAATTGGATGAGTTTCACTCCTCCAAAGGTCTGACCCAAATGTATGGAAGGGAAATATAAACCATATACTTGAATATTTTCAGATCATGAAAAAGATTATGGGACAAATATTTTAAGGATGGCTATTTTTGGGGATCCCTACATATCTTTGTTAAGACCAATAAGGAAAAAAGTGGTTCCCCCCCCCCAATAATGAAGTTTCCACTATTTGACAAACCCGTTAGGGGGGTTGAATTATGCAGGGCCACCTAAGGGGATTTTCTACACTTTCAAATAATAGAATCTTTTAGCTAAAAGGTCCATTTTTTAGACTATTTATGCAAGGCCGCCTAAGGGCACGTGCTGCATGGTCAAATAATAGCATCTTTTTGATGAAAGTTCCGTTATGTAGACTATTTATGCAAGGCCACCTAAGGGAATGCGCTACATGGTCAGGCAAAATAATTTCCGTGTATCAGACATTTTGTGACCAGATGTCAAGAAAAGGGTTATGGAGATCTGGAAGTATTTAAGGATAGGAATATGAAACATAAAAATGGGCATTGTCCAATTCATGAAAGAGATACATAGACCAATGCTGACCATAATCATGTTATGGCTGGGTCCTGAATTGAGATGCTTGACTTCACTATATATCTCTTTAATATGAGAATCAAGATATACGTTATTCTTGAAATATAGTTTAATGTCATGTGGGACGAGACTGTAGGAGATCTTAGTTTAGGGTCATAGAGCTCGAATCATAATGAGGGAGACACATTTTGTGTTTTTATAATGTGGGAGACACATTGTGTGTTTGTTATAAACCTAACGTAAATAGAGACCATGGTTTTCATACCACATTCATGTGCTCGTAGGGGGACTTTTCAGCCAAGGGATTGAAAGTGGAGTTTTGGGTTAGGCCCAAAGACTTGGGGCTAGATTCGAGGGATGCTCGAATGTTCCTACATATCCCATAGGGATGGGAATCGAGCCATACGTAGTTCATGAAATATCCTCTGTTCAGATTTGGTTCGTACATGTGAAGGGTGAAAGGGGACTTTAGTGTAATGATGGTTGGACGAAAGATTAAAGGTTTGGACATTGCCATGTGTGCACGTAGTTCTTGGAATATGACATGATTAGAGATCAATGTGAATAATGATTCCCTCTCAGGTGAGCATGTCAGAGACTATTGTAGTTTATTGTCATAGAGGACAAAACTACGAATAGTTTAAGGTCAAATTCATGGACAGGTGCGGCATAGTTTAGTGTCATGTAGCTGGGACGTATTGCTATGCAGTTTAATGTCTTGCAGCGAGGACAATGAGGGACTATATAGTTTAACGTCATATAGTAAGGATGATGGTGTTGCAAAGTTTAGTGTCATGTATAAGGGAAAAAAGGGACGTACATAGTCTAACGTCATGTAAGATGATGGTGAACCAATGTGAAAATATTTTTTTCGGGGGGGGGGGGGGGGCTTCACTGATCAACATCGTATGAGATGGATGTGAACCGATGTGAAGATATTGGTTTTGGGCATGAACCTCATGAGGTTACCTACGTACCCAACCTAGAAGGCAAGGATCAAAGTCCTCATAGTTCTATTGAGAATGAATTGGTGATCAAGTTGTACTTGAGGGTAACAACCCGAAGATGGTGTTGGGACTTATGCATGGTTAGTGGCCCAGAGAGGGTGTTATGGTTGAAGCTTACTCTAAGCTCACGTGTGTCATGCTCAGTGTGAGAAACAAGAGGTAGCAACAAACCTAACGATGCACAATTTAATGTCATGTGGGACAAAGGGTGTTGTATAGTTTACCATCATGTAGCTAGGATGTATTGTTGTGCAGTTTAATGTCTTGCAGGACATGTGCATAGTTTAACGTCATGTAGGACATATTAAGGGACTTTTTCACAATTTAAACTTCATGTAGGACAAACATGTACAATTTAACATCATGTAAGACTTATAAGGGATTGTTTATAGTTTAACGTCATGCAGGACAATAGAACTTTTATTACACAAAATACTTCTTCAATAATCTGGAATTGGTTGGAGTCGTGATGAGTTCTCCAATCATTGAGATTAACGAATAAGCTCCATTGGAGTACACCTTATGTATTGAATAAGGTCCTTCCCACTTTGGCTCAAGCTTTGGACGTTTCCTTCCTGGTATCATCGGAGGTCTGAGGACCAATACCAATTCTAATTGAATGAATGAACGAAGATGAACTTTTTTATTGAAATCCCATTCTATTCGATTCTGATAGACTTTCAAGTGGTGCAGGGTGCACAATATTTTTTCATATAATCATTCCAATTCATCAAATCACTTCTGATATTGTTCATCTGTGGATGAATGATCACAAATGGCTACACTGAGTGAAGGTAATTGAACCTCAATGGGCAAGACTGCTTCTGTTCCTTATTCCAATGAATATGGAGTTGACCGTGTTGTAGTGTGTGTGATGGTCTGATAAGCCCCTAAAGGATGAAAACGTTTATCATAACATGATTTCTTATCTTTATTCACCATCTTTTGCAGTATGTTTGAAAGAGTCATATTGAAGGATTCTATTTGGCCATTGGCCACTGCATGATACTGAGATGAATGGTTGTGTTTGATGTTGTATTCTTAATACAACTTTATCACCTTAGTTGGACAGAATTTGACACCATTGTCCATCAATATGGTATGAGGGACACCAATATAGTAATGATGTTAGACTTGACAATGCTAACAATGCCTTTAGAACTAACTTCTTTGAGAGGTATTGTGTCTACCCATTTGGAAAAGATGTCAGTAGCAGTAAGAATATACTTAAACTGCTTGGATGTAGCAGGAGGATAAGGTCCTACTACATCCATTCCCCATGTGGAAAATGGACATGAGTATTTAGTTGTATGAAGAAACTCTGGGTGTTGATGAATGAAGTTGGCACATACATGGTAAGAATGAAACTTCTTAGTGAAACCAATACAATATTGCATCATTGAAGGCTAGAAGTATCCAGGCCTTTGAATTTCTCTAGAAAGTCTATGTATAGACTAGTAGGCACCACAAACTCTTGCCTGAACTTCACTCATGACAACCATTGTCTCTTCACCATCAATATATCTAAAGATAATTCCACCAAAACCTCGCTTTTAGACAATTTTTTGGTGATCTGGGCTATCATAAAGAGTAAAATTGACCACACTTCGCCAGAATTGTTCTTTCCCAACTCTATCAGGTGGGAGTTTTCCATTTTGAAGGTATTCATGGATAGGTGTCATCCATCCTGTAGTATAACCATATGGTTCCGAAATGGGACTGATTTCATTGATTTCCTATGTTCTGATTTGAAAAAAAAGTGAAACTACACCACGATGGGCAATACTGATGATTGTTTCATCCTGTTTTGATCTGCTAGGGATGTGGCTACATTAGCCAGTGCATCATCTTGGGATTTTTTTGATAGTGAGATGTATGAAAATTTTGGTTCTGAAGGAAATTATTCCATTAACTCTCTAATGTAATCACACAAAGGGATTTACTATTCCTTTCTGATGGCAAAATCCCCATTTATTTGTTTGATTTCCAAATATTAATCACCTTTTACCTTCAATCGATTCACATGTGCCGGAAGTTCCAATTCCAAGCCTGTGATGAGAGCTTGATATTCTGCTTCATTGTTTGTTCCGCCTTCCAAAAATAAGAAGGAATAGGGTAGCACTGCCTTTTCTGGGGGGAAAAGCATGATTCCTTACCCAACTTTTTCGAATTTAAGATCTTCTATTTTCTTCTCTGTTGGACTTTTGGAGGCACCATCAAAGTACATTTCCCATGTTTGAGTATTATATTGAATAGAGATGACTTCCTCATCAGGAAGTTCAATATTTAAAGATGTATCTTCTACAGATGGGTGTTCAGCAAAAAAATCAGCCAGATCTTGGCCCTTTATTTCCTTTTGAGACACATATTGGATATCAAACTACTGAACAATAACTGCCCACCTTTCCATATGTCCTATAAGCATTGGACAACTAAGGATAAATTTGAGCGGGTTATTGCGAGATTCCAATAAGACCTCATGATGTTGCAGGTAGTGTCTCAATTTTTGAATTGCAAAGATTAATGCTAGGTAGCACTTTTCAATACTTTAATACCGAGTTTCTACCTCAAACATAGTCCTATTGAGATAGTAAAGGCTGTTTCCATTCCCAACATCATTCATTTGGGCAAGGAAGGCACCCGATGATCGCTCTAAAGCTATAACATAGAGAATAAGTGGTCTTCCTTCAATAGGTGGAATTAATACCAGTGGACATAAGAGATATTTCATGAGGATATCGATTTCTTCTTGAAATTCTTCAGTCCATTGGTAGGTGACTCCCTTCTTCATTAATCTGGTGAAGGGTAAACACTTTCCTGCCAAATTGGTAATGAAACGCCGAATATAGGCCATGTTTCCTTGAAGTCCTCTTAATTCCTTCAAATTTCTAGGAGGTGACATGTCAAGTATTGATTTTGTCTTCTTAGGATCTACTTTGATACCACGATGGCGTATAACAAAGCCGAGAAATTTTCCTGAGGTTGCCCTGAAAGCACATTTCAAGGGGTTCATCTTCAAAATTGTGTTGTCGACATTTGTTGAATATGATTTCCATATCGGCCAAGTGATTAAAACTCTGTCTATATTTAACCACAAAATCATCTAGATAACATTCAAAAAAATTCCCTAAAAAGGGTTTGATGATATCTTGCATGGCACATTTATATGTTGCACCTGCATTCTTCAGGCCAAAGGGCATTACCCAATAGAAAAACACACCTTGAGGAGCTCTGAAGGCTATAGACTCTTCATCATCTGGGGAAATTTGTATTTTATTGTACCCAGAATAACCATCCATGATGGAAAGAGCTTTGTATCCAGTTGTTGCATCAATTAAGGGTTCTGTGGTCGGAACTGGAAAATCATCATTGGGACAAGGCCTATTAAGATCTCTAAAGTCAATGAAAACACTAATTTGTCCATTATTGTTTTTCACAGGGATAATATTGGGCAACCATTTGGGATATTGAACATCACTGATGAAGTTATACTTGATAATATTATCAACATCAGCTTCAATTTTGGAGGCATAAGTTGGGTGTGTTCTTCTTGCTGCTTGCTTGAATCTTTGATGCTCTTCTAGAAAACCCAAATGATGAGTGAAAACATTGGGATAAAGACCTAGAATTTCTGTATAATTCCAAGAAAATACATCTCTATTTTTTCTTTACAAATAAATTATACATTTATTTATCTTCAAGAGTCATGGATGTACTAATTAAATTGTGGTGTGGATCTTCTTTTGTACCCAGATTTAGTTCTCTGAGTTTATCCACAATGGTAGAGATACCATCTTCATATGCTGGAGGAGCATCCCTGTCATCATCCTCTTCTTCATCAATATGTGTTACTTATTCTTTTTCTACTAGCATAGTAGATGATGAAGCCGAATTTCCATGGTCAGGGGAGAAGTTAAAATTTGAACATCTTGGTGAAGAGGCTGCCATTTCTGACCCTATTAATGATGAAGGGTCTTTCTAGGGTGATAGAGAGGAGAATATGGATTGAGAATTGACATCATTGTTTTCCTCTGGTATTGCTATACCTTTTTCTGGCCAGGTTGATGAAGTATAGAATTTCTGGATTTTAGTGGATGAAATGAAGACATCTCCATTTAAGCATTCATCACTGCTTGGCGAATCAACAATTTCTCCGATGCTGTCTAGCTTGGTATCCATAATTGACATTATGGAAGTTTCCATAAGACTGTCTGGATTTAGGTCCATTTTTTCAAATTGATTGATAGACAACACATAATATGTACTCACATTTATGAATGGGTTTATTGTAATCTTTTCGAAACCACTTGAAGCATTAATTTTGGTAACCTTATTTGTCGTGGATTTTTCATTTCCCACCATGTGATAAAATTCTCCCTCAATGTATTGAGATTCATATGTTTTGAATGGGTCTTTGTCACCAAACAATGTCCCAATTTGTCCATTGAGACAATATTTGAGTCATTTATGATATGACGAAGGTACGGCCGCATGTTTATGTAACCAAGGCCTTCCAAGAAAAATGTTGAAAGTAGTGTCCTAACGAACAACCATGAAATCTGAATTAGATACAAGGTCTCCAAACTGAATTCTGAGTGTAATTTATCCTGGAGTTTCTTGTTCATTCTTATCTCATCCTTGCAACATCAATGTAGAAGGAGATAAATCAGATTCGGTGAGGCCCAATAGACGAAGTGTACAAATAGGAATGAGATTGAATCTTGAGCCATTATCAATGAAACCTCGTCAGATGTCTATATAATTGAATTTTCCAGATAGATACAAAGGGCTGATATGTCCATGTACAACATCATCTCCTTCTTCATCTGTAAAAGATATCACTGCATGGAATTCTACAGGATCATTCTCTATATGAAATACCTTAGCCGCAACAATTTCAGTTTCGAATTCTTGAGGACTTCACTAATCCTCAATACGCGCCTCCCAAAGATCTTTTGATAGATTCAAGGCATCCAAAATTGATAACTTGTTCGCTACTTGGGACAAATGTTTCAATACATCATACTTTTTCTCCAATGTTCTGCATTTCCCATTAGGAAAATTTGGTTTTCCAGGTTCCTTAGAAGTTGATGCATTGATAGTAGATGCATCCCGTATTGGCGTAAGAGTTGGAAATACTCCAGGCTTTAGTATATTAGACTGACTAGGTCTATCTATTTGCTGATAGGAATAAGGTGTGACCTCTAACTGGTTGTCCAAAATAACTGCGTCAGGACCGAATCTACCATGTGTGGAAGAACGTTCTTGTTCCCGTCTATCCCGCTGAAGGGATTTTCCATGAGTTTTGGCCGCATATACAGTTCTAGCAGGAGTAGGATTGAAATACTGGCTTCTGGAATATCCACTTCATCCCCTGTATCCTAGACCTCTATCTCTTCCTCTAATTCCTCTGTTAGATATAGGGAACATAGATTCATCATAATAGAAACTTTCATTGACATAAGGATCTGTTAAATTAATCATGTTAACACAACCAAAGATAAATTCTTCATCTGATGAAGATTCTCCCTGATTAACCATTTCAGGTTATGCCGTTTTGTGGGGTAGTGCCCGTGCTTTTGAAGAAAATGGCATAAAATCTTCCAAAGTCAAAGACAACATAGGTTTTGAAACAAGTTCATCTTCTTATGACTCCTATTCTTTCATTAAATTACGCTGCTTCTTTGAGGATTTTCCTTCTGATGAAGGGGGTTTTGCTGTGGAATTCATAGTAGAAGACACAATTGGTTGATTCAATTGTGTTCATAAAATGGCATGAGTTCGGTGGATCATTTTCCTGACCATCCAATCATCATATTTCCGCGCATATTTTTATTTTGACATCATGCCACATGCCTTCTTCCTCTGGATCAGTAGCAGTAACACATGCTACATGGGATGAAGAACCTTTCAGTTTTACTTGTCCAGAGTCCACCATCATTTTCAGGAGGTATTTGAGGATAAAACACTCCTGAATGGGATGCCCTAACATCTAATGAAATGGGAAATACTTGAGGACATCTCCATCTCCTTCCTTTTTCGACCTTTTTGGCCTTGGAAACTGAACCCTATTTTTTCTAGAGCTGAGAAGATGTAGGTAGGAACTTTTTCATTCTGGAAAGAATAAAAATTGTCCTTAAAATCTTAAAACGGTATCCACCTTTGATCTCTTTGATCATCTTGATGAGGTAACCAATGTTGTTGATGCTCAAGAGGTGGAGCCCTTCGATATGATGAACGTTTTGAAGTGGAAGCACGTACAGGTGCTTGTTTATGTGTAATTGTAGCAGTCTCTTCTTTCCCTATTCTCCTTCCTGGAACTGATGGAATTACATGAGTTTTAGCCTTAGTCATTATAATAGAGTCTTCTATCTACTGAGTTTTTGAAGTAAGGTCTCGAAACCCTCTTATGTATTTCACAAGGATCAACGGTGTGCGTAATTCATCACACAGATTTTCCACACAGATTGGCAGGAAATCTTCTTGGGGGAGTGATAAACTTATGGAATATTTCAATCCATTACAGTGAGAAATGAAATCTAAAAATATTTCATATCCCCTTTGCTTACAATTGGTAAGATCAAAAATTGTCATCTTTGGCAATGTTGATCTAAATTGAAGAAGAAATCATTGACCAAGATCTTCCCACCGAGTAATTGACCAAGATTTCAAACTTGTATACCAGAAAAAAGCAGGTCCTTGTAATGACTGCACAAAACACCCGAGCTTAACTGCTTCTTATTGTTGAGGAGTTCACATCATAGGATCACAATGAAGAAACAAAATGTGTTACTTGTTTTTCTGGATCTGACAAACCATTAAAAATTGGGAAAGTGGTATTCGCAAAATTTTATGGGGGAGGGATTACATCCACACATTCAGTGTAATCTCTCTTTTCTGGTTGAAAATTTGCACTCTTTCCTTCCATATCTTCCAACCGAGCTATTAATGTGTCAATGGTAGTCATTAATTTTTGAGAAACATCTTGTTGAGCTTGGACCTGAGCATGTGCAATAACTAGAGTTTGGATGGGTGTGGCGACCGGTACTGCCACTGATGGTAGTGTTTCCAGTTGCCGTCGTGTATGACCCATAGGATTGGACCTGTGAGGGTGTACTTATAAAGAGGGATATTATTGATCCATCCTAGTAGCATCAACAAATTCCATTGATTGATTAACTCCAGCATGCTTAGGAGGAAGACTAACTTGAAGTATTTCTACATTTAACCTCTTTAATTCCTTCATTTCTTCTTCTTTCTGTGAGAACCATTCCTCTAATGAGAGTGATTGGACTTCTCTAGAGTTAGGGTGGAATGTAACCTAACTTTTACCCTTTTCCTTGGCATGTGCCTTTCTGGAGTATGGAAGGGGTTTACCCAAAGGAATGTCTTGCCCCTGGGAAACCCTCTGTCTTCTGGTACGAACACCTCCGTCATTCATTTCTATGTGTACAGCTTCTTGAATAAGAACTTATTCATATGATTCCTCTCAGTGAGCCTCATGTTTTGGTGGATTAGTGACGACGACATTGAAGACATTTATCGATGCATAACGCAATGCAGCCCTTCTGTTAGCGCTTCTGCGATACTCTCTTCTTCCATGTCCTTTATGAGAAATTGCCTTTTGTTTGGTTGATCCCTCAGGAACTTCATAATGAACCATAATTTGGAGGGAATCTCCTAATAATTCAGCCCATCATTCCTCTTATGGATTCTTCCCTAATCGAGAGAAGACTGAATTTTTCTGAGGAAGAGATTGAGAATTTGAAAAAGTCCCCAGTCCGGTGGACTAGGGCTGTTCCTGTTTTTTCTGTTCAACTCCTCGAATCCTATCTATTGATCCCGAGGGTTTGATTAAAAGAGTCCTCATTCTGGAAAGCCGAGGTGTCTCTTGAGTTGTTACATCTAACACGTTCTTAAAATTTCTTCTGAGTTTGCAGAATTTAGTCCGGAAATTAGCCGGATGCATCATCCGGCATCCACTCAAATCACCTGGCTCAGATGACCATTGGATTATTTCTGACACCTGTGTCACCTGATGATGTGAATTCTCTAAACAATAAGACTGTATGATATTATCATTTTCTTGATTCAAGAGTAATTCGACAACTTGTTCTTTATATGCCTGACTTTGGGAAGAACTAGTTGAGACCTATTCTTGGGAAAGCCTTTGATTACGCACAAAACCAGTTATATGTGGACATCCATGGGCAATAACATTGCTTGAGACCACTTTTGGAGGGCTTTGTTGACTGAAGAGAACAATGAAATGCAATTCTCCATGAACACCCCATCCCCTGATATGAATACTAGATGGGGCATTGGTAATTAACTGGCGCAACCTTTTCAATGCTCTAAGGCATGAACGCTGAAGGGATCTCTGCTTCATTTCATCCATTGGATGTCAGGAAATTGAGAGAGATGCCAAGTCAAATTGGCATTGCAACCCTTCTATTATCTTGACATGGTTTTGATATTCATAATAAGATAATATTTTCTCTTTTAAGTGACAATGATTTTTCCATCTGTTGAGATGAATATCATGAATAGAATCTTCTATCAACGTTTTTGGAATATCATACTGAGAGTCAGCCAAAGGCCAAAACATGACTGGTATTTCAGCTTTCTCTAGTTTTTTTCTCATATTCAGCACCTCATCTTTGTCATTTTATGATGATTCATCTACTTGATTGGACCAAAGCTGGTGCTCCTTTGTTGCTTCATCAGATTCAACAAGATTGGTAGAGAATTAATTTTTCAAATTAGAAGATGAATGACCCAGGGGTGGTTCGGAGAACAACCTACACCCCGGGCTATCTTCTGATTGAGAAAGTATTTCACATGCTAGCGGTACGACATCAGACATGACTGGCTTCAAATTTTAAAGTTCCTCGAGATAAGTGGTCTTTCTCATTACTGCATTTTCCATTGAAGAATTTTCCAGGAAATGCGAATTACAACTTTGGAGAAGACTTTTGCAGGTAAATTCATCATCATGGGGAGGACCACCATGGTGGGTTACAACAAAAGACGAAACCTCTTGCTCCTTGGTCTTCTGACCATGCAGAGGTTTATTGTGGCTCCCATCTGAAGATGATACATCATGATTGACCGAATTTTCATGAATAAATCCTTCATGAAAAAGTGTCTAATGAAGACCTTTGGAATTATGGTTGTTACTTCTGAAATCTGGAAATGAGAGAGTAGAATATTGAGTTGCAACATACAATTGTATGAGGGCTTCAAGAACTCCAGCATTGAGCATGGCCTTATTGCAGATTTGATCTTGATTTTTCAACTATGTTGGATTGGTATTTTTCTTGGATGCCTTCTTACTCACTTTAGAATCCACTTGTTGATGAAAGTTGTTGCTATGGGCAGGTGTATGTGCCTGCTCTAGATAAATGGATAGGTTAGGTTGATTATCTCTATTTAAATCAGGTGTATGTGCCTGACTTGATTGTCCATATGACATGGGGGAGTATGCCCTATAACCCTCTTGGATTGGAACAGAGGTATGTATTTTATCCGGAGTGTCATGTTGATGAGTCACTCCACTGATAGGGATAGATTTCTGTTTCATTCCCTATGATGCCGCTAAAGTAGTTATAATGTTCTGACAGGTATCCAGAATATGGGAAAGAATTTGATTCTACTCTTTCACCATTGTTAGAATGTGCTTAGTTACTTCAGATACTGGAACGGGAATATAAGTCCATTCTATGTTTGGAGTAGGTGTTTGTTCCTGCTCCTGTCCTCCTTTTTCTGTCATTGAATTCTGACAGTAATCATGTGTTGGGGCAGAAAGTTGTGTCTGCCTCCTGTTTTTCATTGGGGTTTCCAATTGACATCTTCAAGGGCTACCAAATGAAATTTTTGGTTAGATTGATGAGTTTCAGGTGTATGTGCCTTCTGATTGTTCTCCACCAAATATTATTGATGAAAATCCTTCAATACTGGAAGATGAGACTGCTGGCAGAATTGATGAGTGTAAGAAGGTGTATGTGCATGTTTACAGGTGGTCACCACATTTGGTTGGTGAGCTTCCTTGGATGTTATCAGAATATATTGATGGCTGGATGATTAATTTTAAACAGGTGTATGTTCCTACCTATAGTACTCCACAGGAATTGCCTGGCATGAAGGGTGGGTTGCTGCCGACGAGTCTGCTGGGTAGTGAAATCCGGACGGACGGGTGTATATGCCCGCTCACTGTTTTCCATCAAGTTATATTGTTGGACTTCTCTGGAGGGGGGCAGTAAAAAGAACTCGCTCCCTATTGGACGAATTTCACCTCTGGCGGTTCATCTTGTGTGCTCGGGTCTGAGGAACCTGAGCCGAATACCTAGAAGTGATACCCTCATCATGTTGAGGGTGCACTACCGCATGAGAATGAAGGATCGAAATAATGATGTAGATGCTCAATATATAAGAGGGGGGTGAATTTTATACTTTAAATATTCCTTTGGACCCTTTAAAGTTGGTTACAGACTCATGCGTATAGAATCTACACTAATCAGAGTACAAGTGTAAGGAAAAAATAAAAGTTCGGAGTCTAATAAAATGAAATTCTGAGTCTAGTTACACCGGAGATTGGAAACTGAACTTGCAGAGTTCAGAGTCGAACCAGTAAAAGTTCGGAGTTGAGCTACTTAAGAGTTTGGAGTCGAACTACATAAGAATTCGGAGTCGAACTACTTAAGAGTTTGGAGTCGAACTTATTAAGAGTTCGGAGTCGAACTACATAAGAGTTCGGAGTCGAACTACTTAACAGTTCGGAGTCGAACTACTTAAGAGTTCGGAGTCGAACTACTTAAGAGTTCGGAGTCGAACAACTTAAGAGTTCAGAGTCGAACTACTTAAGTGTTCAGAGTTGAACTAATTAAGAGTTCAGAGTCCAAAATTTGTATTGGAACTTCATTACAGTTTACATCTAGAATTCAGATCCTAAAAACAGAATGCTCCAAATCATTACATTATATGACATTTGGAATGTTGGGTATGAATCCGGTTTTTATACTAAGGGAAAATATTCCTATATATAAGAAAAACTAGGTAAGGGTAATTATTATTAATGAAGTAAATTTTCCTTTTGGAGGTGAAACTTATATTTTCTTAAGTATAAGGTGTCTGTGATTTTCAAAACAAGAAGTACTGGAAAAGTCATAATTAAAATCTTATTGACTCAACAGAGTCTGGCGACGATTGTTGGTGGGAGTCCTCAAGAATGAGTCATGCCTTCTTGAACTGAGTCCTTGATTGACCTCTTCATTCACCTCCATATAATATGGGAGGGACTGGTTGTTGTGTTTCTGGGATAACGACCCGAAACGGTTGGAGACGTTGGTTGGCACCACCAGCTTCCTAATTACTGGTCATCGCAGTCCGGACAACCAGGCCGAGTTGTTAACTTGGAGTGCTTGTCGAGCGGCCTCCAGAGTCGGGATGGTACTATGTTGATGGTATCCCTTCACCAATGCATTCAAGAACCAGCGTTGAAGAAACTGAGTATGTGATGTCGTCCTCAGAGCGGATGAGGATCCAGCAGGAGTAGCGGTCGAGGCATTCACATGTGTGAACATTAAAGAATCCATTATGTGTTGTAGAGAGATCTTGGAAAAGAGTTCATATTTAATAAGTCATACATAATCAAGATAGTATTGGCCAGACTACATCTTTTGGATGAACAAATATGCATTTTATTACTTTGTTGGCCCTCATATTGAGTTTAACAGGGGCCTAACAAATAAGTAAAACATCATTTAACTTGGTTAAGGATTCACGTTAGGTTCACCATTTTTTTTCTGGAAATGGGAATGACTTTGTTTGTTTAATGTCCAAATATTCCAATCGGTTTCCAATGGGTTTATTCATAGAACCAGAAACACCAAATGATTCTATATCCATTTGGACCTACTTTCCAAAGGTGGGTGCTCATTAGTTGTGGACCGATGAGAATTAAGAATTGGAATTATTTGAGTGGATGGGAGGTCAGGATCATCACACCATTTTGGGGGGAATTATTTACTACTCCAAGACTCTCTTATAGATTTAAGTTATGTTCACGAATCCTTATTAATTGACCAATCATCAAAATGAGTTTTATATTTGGCAATCAATGATTGATATGTATGGGATTTAGAGAATCTTTTATATGTATTTGAGGTTCTTCATCGATATAGAATCATCCATATGTATTGGAGATTCTTAGTCAATGGCATCCTTCAATATATTATATAAAAATATCTTGTTCATTATGATGACCATACTAGTTTTAAATCCACTTAGCGTGGCACTTGAAGTTTATTGTCATTTAGAAAGAAAGAGATTATTTCAGAGTTGGGATCATACCCGAAGATGGGCTACCTACGCATCCTTGTTAAAAAGGAATTAGAACCCACATAGTTTGATAAGAAGGATATAGTTTAATGTCATATGGGACGGAAAAGAATTAATTAATGATGTGCTTGAACCTTATTAAGGATTCCTACGTACTCTAATTTTAAGGCAGAGATCAAAGTCCACATAGTTCAGGCAACGAAATATGGGGTTTATGCATAGTTAATGGCCCAAAAAAAGAGATGTCATGATTATTTTTACACTCTAAGCTCACGTGAGTCATGCTCAGTATGAGAAACAAGAGGTATCAATAAACTTGAGTATGGTTCCACGAATGATGTAGTTATGAAAAATGATGTGGGGCTTACGTATATATTACATCCAAAGTAAATGAAGACCAAGACTTAGGAAAGAAGACCAAGAGCAGGGTCCATAAAGGTATTTGAACTTTATGGAGATTTGGAATTTTAACCCGAGACTTACTCCTGAAAAGAATGCCAAAATTAAGAGGGACTTATGATTGGGTTTTATTCCTAAAAAGGAAGCCCAAATCAAAAGAAATTAATATTGGGGCTTACTCCTGAGAAGGAGGCCCAAATCAAAAGATATTCTCATCTCAAAGGATGAGGTTATATAGTAAACCCCTAACCGTGATGACATAAAGCTTGTAAGTCATGAGGTTTTGGGAGAGTTTCTCACAAAATTCCTTTCAGATAAGGAATACAACAAAGAAACCATGCCATAAATGGATTTGAAGAGGGTTTTGAAGGATATGTCTTGAAGAGGATAGGTGGATTTGAGGAAAGGAGGTGACTAGGAAGGAGGGGGGAAAGTATCATTCTGGTGAGCAAGTCCTGGTCACGCAAGTAGCCTTGTGCGACATGAGTCACCTTGGGCAACGAAGAATCTATAGGGTAATACTTGGGTGAATTTGAACTCATGCCTTTAGTATCAACCCTAGAGGTTTTCATAAGGGTGTCGCGCAAGTTCACTTGCAAGTATTGATGAGTTCTAACACATAGGCCTTATTCTTCCACTTTAGAGCTTCCCTTACAGGTAAACAATTACCTTAGAAGTGTTCGGAAGACATCTGACAAAGACATCAGTGAACATAGCTTGAATATGAGTTTTTGAAAATTTGTCCCCGAAATGGGGGGCCCACAGGGGCTATTTATAGGCCACTAGGAACCTTGGGTGAAAAACATAATAGGGTGCGCAAGTGACATTTGCGACCCCTAGGTGGCGCGCAAGTGACTTGCTCGGCGCGCCTGAAACTTGCGCGACTCCCTTCAAATGGGTTCCTGGTCCATGCCTTTGTCAATTTTTGATGTTATTCCAAGGTTGACCCTAATTGTGCTCAAGTAATTCCCCTTTTCCATTCGTTGGACTTTGTGATAGAAGGATCGTCAACAAGCACATGTGATAATAGAATAACACACCTGTATTGAATGTGCGCGTGTAAGGTAATAAATAATAACGCACGCGCATTTTCATTTTCATTCGATGATAATAACAAGAATAAAATTAATAGTAATAATAACAATAAGAATAAAAATGCATGTGATAATATAATAATGTAGGTGTATTGCGTGTGCACGTGCATGGTAATAAATAATAACGGACGTGCATGTGCATTTGCATGTGATGATAATAATAATAATAATAATAATAGTAATAATAATAATAATAATAATAATAACAAAAACATATGCACATGAATGGAAATAAATTATATATATATTAAATAATAAATAATAACGCATGTGCATCTGCATTTTCATGTGATGATAATAATAATAATAATAATTATTATTATAATTATTATAATAATGATGATAATTATAATAATAATGATAATTATAATAATGATAATGATAATAATGATAATGATAATAATGATAATAATAAAATGTGTGACAATAGAATAACAAAAATCCTAACAAACCCTAACAAAACCTAACAAAACCTAACTACCACTAATAACCCCTATGAACAACTAATAAACCCAAATAACACCTAAAACCCACTACTAAACCCTAAAACCGTAATTAACACTAATAAATCATAATAACTAGTAATACACCCTAAAACCCTATTAGACTATAATAAACGCTACAAAAACCCTAAAACCCCTAATATACAATAAAAATAGGATTGAACCATAATAAATTCTAATAATCACTAAAAACCCTAACAAACCTGACAGAACACTACAATACCCGCCAAATAATAGCCTACAAAACCCAACAACCCACTTATAATCCCTAACAAAACCCTAATAACCACATAATAAATCATAACAAACCCTAACAGCCCCAAATAAATTGTAACAAATCCTAACAACGCCAAATAAATCGTAACAAACTTAAACAAACCATAACAAACCCCTAATAAACCGCAATAAACACTAACAAATCATAATAAACCCTAATAAAACTTCATAAACCCAAATACACATTAATAAACACTATTAAATAAAATAATACCTTATAAACCATAATAAATCCTAAATAACCCTAAAAAAGGTTAATAAACCCTAGAAAAAGCTATCAATGCCTACAAAAGAAAAATAAAACACTAGTATACAATAAAAATGCTAATAAACTGTAATAAATCCTAAATAAAACTAATAAACCCTAAAGAACTCAAATAAACCCTAAAGAACCATAATAAACTCTAAAGAACACTAAAAAACCCTAAAGAACCCAAAAAACGCTAAAACATATTACATAGACACTAAAAACCGCTACAATACACAAACAAACCATATAACACACTAAAAAATCCTAACAACCCCTATCAATCCTGAAGAAACAAATAAACCCTTAAAAACCCCCAAAACCATTGAAACCCTATCTAATACCTTAAAAACCGTAAACACTCGTTAACAACCCTTAAAAACCCTAAAACCACTATAAATCATAAAAACCCTTTAAAACACTAAAAAAGGCAACAAATAGATACATAAACCCAAAAAATGTTACATAAACCCTAAAATGCAACATAAACCCTAAAAACACAACATAAACCCAAAAAGCGCAACATATACCCAAAAACGCTACATAAACCCCAAATGCACTACATAAACCCTAGAACCGTAACATAAACCCAAAACAATGCAACATAAACATTAAAAAATGCAACATAAAACTAAAAAAACAACATAAACCCTAAAAACGTGTCACGACTCCCTCCCACCAAAGATGTCCCTCCTGAGCTGGAAATGGTGAAAGGGAGATAATGATCGCCGAGTCCCACCTCCAGTAGGCCCCGGGTTGGCGACTAGCACCAAGGGTATGAGTTTTCGCAAATATGGGAGGCATTACAATTTTTATTTTTAAATATCGGGAAATAGGACAAGTCAACCACCAAAAAGGAAAAGAACCAGTGTATATAAATAAATCCAAACCAAGCCCACATGCATGTTTAAATAATTTTATAACTAGGTACAAGTACAAGAAATCTCAAAGAACAAGAAAACAAAGGTACAACAACAGCAACAACTCCAACTGTCCGACTAGTAGGGTCCCGCACGGCCATGGAAGTCCTCCTGGAAACCTGAAAGTAAACTTAGGGTGAGCATACAAGTATACTCAGTAGGGAAACTTAAAGCTCTCGTGCACAAGTGGGGAAACATCCTAATGTCCCGTGAGAACAACAGAAGAAACCTAGCATAGAATTCTATCCACCCAACCTCACCAGCCACACTCACCAAAACACAATCATGACAGGTAGTAGTAGTATAAGAACAAGAGTATTGGGTACCCCGCACCATTTCCCTTTAGTTAGATGTTCTTCCTAACGACGAACTTCCTGACGCTGCCACACTCTCCCCGCCCACACACACATGGACCTCACAACCACGTATCCCGCCCGCACACACCCGGGACTCACAACAACGTATCTTGCCCGCACACACCCTGGCCTCACAACCACGTATCCTGCACGCACACACCTGGGCCTCACAACCACGTATCCCGCCCACACACACCTGGGCCTTACAACCATGTATCCCGCCTGCACACACCCAGGCCTCATCCCGAAGATTCTTGGGAAACAGTAGAACCTGCCCGAAGAGTCTTTGGCTAAAACCACCCCAATCGAAACCTACCCGAAGAGTATTAGGTGTAAGGTCGCCTCAATTCATCACAACCTAGTGGAGAAGGAGCAGGAATGAGCTAGTAACTAAGGGAAAAACACCCTCTCCCATAAAATGGGAGTGTTCGGCACTAAGTGCTCAACATGGGTGGTGTGCGATAAAACACAAAAGATACAGATATATATAAATATACCAACCACACAGCACAACCTATGGCTTCTAAAAATAGAAACTGAGCACGTTCCTCGACACTACTACTACGAAGCATTCATACAACAAACAAACCCAACCCTTTTAGGTTTTCGCATTTCAGTAGAAATAGTTTATTTAGTTCCTTAACTACTGGGAAACTATCCACAACCAACCACACCAATGGTTCGTAAAACATATCCCTTCCATCAACAAAACAAGTTAGGAAAAACATAAAACGCACAACCAAGTCCCTCTTATCAACCAATCAACCCCATTGATTTTTATTTCCGTTTCATTACCACACCCCACCATTCATTAACTCTTCCACATTCATTTAATAATCACAACCCATATCCCGTTCACATTCAAACCCATCCCTACAGCCCTGCTGCCAACCACCATAACCACAACCGTACCATACCCGCACATCATCATCCCTTTAATACCATTTATCGCAGCCCCGCTGCCCATTACCAAGACAACATTCACACCAACCCAGAATCAAGTCAACTACAACCCCGTTTCTCACCTTATCCACAACAACCCACAAAACACCCCCATCACATGCCTCGTAACCATGCTAACACCCACATGTTCATTATTCCATTTTTTTTACCCGGGGTGATCACACAAGGGTTCCAGATTTTAACAGCCAACTTTACGTGATTAACCAATTTCCACATTCCACAAGGTTTCCACCCATAAGAAAATCCAGAAGGAGAGGGCAACATTTAATTGCATAATCAAAGGCCCCCAACAACCATGATTTTCAGTAGGTAGAATCTCATTCAATTCACAACATAATATCACATGATATAAGTTAACAACAAACACATCTTTCCATCCCCGTTATATAAGCCAGTTTTTATCTTTATTAAACCGGTTCAAAAGTGTTTCACGTAAACAATAGAACACCCACCCCACATGATGCACAAATTAAAGAGACGAAGTTAAGATCCCTACCTCAACAGGTTCCTGATCGCAACGCTCCCCTGGATCAACCTTAGAAGATGTCTGTTGGCATCCGTCACTTCTGTCGGGTCTCGGCAAAACCTCCTCGGTTGGAAGTCGGAAAGGAAAGGCCAAAGGAAAGACAATATATCCAAGCTTGGATGCTCCGCCTCATCATTACGATCCCGTGGCCGCTGACGGATCGTAAATCGGAGCTCGGACGAAGAAGTTATGGAAGAAAGAGCCTTCGAGTCTCTTGGGAAAGCTCTACTCATAGGAGAGGGGAGGAGAGGTGTGAGTTAAAAGGAGGAGGGGACCCCTCTTTTTATAGGCGTGAAAAGAAAAAGTACACGGCGTGTACTTTATGGTACACGGCATGTACTTGGTTCTTTCACATGGTCTCCACGCGGCTTCCAACACGGCTCCGCAGCTGTTGACTGGTCAACACACGGTTTGAGGGTAACGCATACGCGGGGAAGGACTACACGGCATGTAGTTTAGACACACGGTGTGTACTCATTTATTGCACATGGCAAGGACACGGCTCCAACACAGTACATGACCATTGACTGGTAACGCGTACGCGGGGAAGGACTACACGGCGTGTAGAACTGGACACACGGCGTGCACCCATTATTCCACACAGCAAGGACACGGTCTGCAACACGGGGTATACCCGGGAAGGGGGTACACGACGTGTACTCAAACTACACGGTGTGTAGTTTCAAAATTCTGGAAAGTGTGGGAAAAGTCCATTTTACCCTCCAGAACACTTCTTGAACTTCTTATTGACAAGGGAATGGGCCGGAGAGGTCCGGTCCATTACATCAGATACCTCTTAAAACATTCTCCTCCCCGAGAATTCAAAAACCAACCCATAGGAACCCAACAAGATACCTCTTAGGGTTCTCGTTATAACAGGAACCCAACCAACAACCCTAATCATATGTGTTAGGAATTCCTTCTCCTATGTCGAGATATTATCCGCTTTAGGCGGCACTGACTCGCTTGCATGGGTTTAATCGCATCCTCATTAATGTGTTTCGATTAAGAATTGGGTCTTCCCACTTTCATACATTAGGATTTTTCAACTCGCACTAACCCCAACACCACACAACCAACACGCTACCCGAACACGTGGGTTTGGGAAATTCCTTCACCTATGTCGAGAGATTATTCGCTTTAGGCGGTACTGACTCGCCCGCAAGGGTTCAATCGCAGGCGCATTAATGCGTCTCGATTAAGGGTTAGGTTTTTCCCTTTCCCACACATCCGGACAAGTTACACATTACCAGGGAACACAGAAAGAAAAGGTCTCACAACTGACAAGCCAATAATTCCATATAACAAGGGTACAGAGTACAACATCAACACAATGCTCAAGAGAACAAGGGAAAAACACAAGATACGCTGGTCTGGCCTCCAACTGGTGTACTTAGTACCAGTGGTATGGAAAGTCTCTCTACTTCTAGTCCCAAAGCATGGGATAGACCAGGTGCAACAAAGGAGTGCGAAGCTCCTGAATTGAACAAAGCAGAAACAAGATTGCTGAACAAAAAAATCGTACCTCGCACCACCTCTGGTCCGGCCGAATCTGTCAACTTTACTGCGTGCCACTATCCACGCCCAGATCCTCTGCCTCTCTGATGTCGACCAGGTTCCATAGCTTTACGGTAAACAATAATCGCCTAATCCCAATTAGTAAGGAAACTCAAGGTTTTATTTTTATCATTTTATTTCAATTTCTTTCCCAGAACACCCAAATCAAGTAAAACACAATCATGATGATGCATGTACCTTACCTAGGGTCTCTACCCTGCAATCAATATAGCCTCACTTGGTCATTCGGTAGGCTCAGAGTCCTTGCATCGGATCTCAGGGGGGCATAAAATCTCGTGTCCTAGCCGGTCTTCCCTGGCCTATGTCACGCACCATGATTAACTAAAATTGTCGGCCTACCATCCCATGAAATCCTTACTGTGGCTAACTCCAGACTCCATCCTATCTCTCAATCATCACCTCTGATACCATTATGTCACAACCCCCTCCCACCAAAGATGCCCCTCCTGAGCTGGAAATGGTGAAAGGGAGATAATGACCCCCGAGTACCGCCTCCAGTAGGCCCCAGGTTGGCGACTATCACCAAGGGTATGAGTTTTTGCAAATATGGGAGGCATTACCCTTTTTATTTTTAAAGATCGGGAAATAGGACAAGTCAAACACCAAAAAGGAAAAGAACCAGTGTATATAAATAAACCCAAACCAAGCCCACATGCATGTTTAAATAATTTTATAACAAGGTACAAGTACAAGAAAGCTCAAAGTACAAGAAAACAAAGGTACAAAAACAGCAACAACTCAACTGTCCGACTAGTAGGGTCCCGCACGGCCCTGGAAGTCCTCCTGGAAACCTGAAAGTAAATGTAGGGTGAGCATACAAGTATACTCATTAGGGAAACCTAAAGCTCTCGTGCACAAGTGGGGAGACATCCTAATGTCTCGTGAGAACAACAGAAGAAACCTAGCAAGGAATTCTATCCACCCATCATCACCAGCCACACTCACCAAAACACAATCATGACAGGTAGTAGTAGTATAAGAACAGGAGTATTGGGTACCCCACACCATTTCCCTTTAGTTAGCTGCTCTTCCTAATGACGAACGTCCTGACGCTGCCACACTATCGCCGCCCGCACACACCTGGGCCTCACAACCATGTATCCCGCCCGCACACACCTGGGCCTCAAAACCACGTATCCCGCCCGCACACACCTGGGCCTCAGAACCACGTATCCCGCCCGCACACACCTGGGCCTCACAACCACGTATCCCGCCCGCACACACCTGGGCCTCACAACCATGTATCCCGCCCGCACACGCCTGGGCCTCATCCCGAAGATTCTTGGGAAACAGTAGAACCTGCCCGAAGAGTCTTGGGCTAAAACCACCCCAATCGAAACCTACCTGAAGAGTCTTAGGTCTAAGGTCGCCTCAAGACATTATATCCTAGGGGAGAAGGAGTAGGAAGGAGCTAGTAACTAAGGGAAAAACACCCTCTCCTATAAAATGGGAGTGTTCGGCACTAAGTGCTCAACATGGGTGGGGTGCGATAAAACACAAAAGATACAGATATATATAAATATACCAACCACACAGCCCAACCTATGGCTTCTAAAAAGAGAAACTGAGCACGTGCCTCGACACTACTACTACGAAGAATGCATACAACAAACAAACCCAACCCCCTTTAGGTTTTCACATTTAAGTAGAAATAGTTTATTTAGTTCCTTAACTACTGGTAAACTATCCACAACCAACCACACCAGTCGTTCGTAAAACATATCCCTACCATCCACAAAAAAAGTTAGGAAAAACCTAAACCGCACTAAAAAGTCCCTCTTATCAACCAACCAACCCCATTGATTTTTATTTCCATTTCATTACCACGCCCCACCATTCATTAACTCTTTCACTTTCATTTAATAATCACAACCCATAGCCCGTTCACATTCAAACCCATCCCTGTAGCCCCGCTGCCAACCGCCATAACCACAACCGTACCGTACCCACACATCATCATCCCTTTAATACCATTTATCGCAGCCCAGCTGCCCGTTACCAAGACAACATTCACACCAACCCACAATCAAGTCAACCGTAGCCCTGCTTCTCACCCTATCCACAACAACCCACAAAACACCCCCATCACATGCCTCATAACCAATCCAACACCCACATGTTCATTATTCCATTTTTTTTAACCGGGGTGATCACACAAGGGTTCCAAATTTTAACAGCCAACTTTACGTGATTAACCAATTTCCTGATTCCACAAGGTTTCCACCCATAAGAAAATCCAGAAGGAGAGGGCAACATTTAATTGAGTAAGAAAAGGCCCCCAATGACTGTGATTTTTAGTAGGTAAAAGCTCATTCAATTCACAACATAATATCCCATGATATAAGGTAACAGCAAACACAACTTTCCATCCCTGTTATATAAGCCAGTTATTATCTTTATTAAACCTGTTCAAAAAAATTTCACGTAAATAATAGAACACCCACCCCGCATGATGCAAAAATTAAAGAGACGAAGGTAAGATACCTACCTCAGTAGGTTCCTGATCGCAACGCTCCCCCGAATCAACCTTAGAAGACGTCTGTTGGCATCCGTCGCTTCTTTCGGGTCCTGGAAAAACCTCCTCGGGTGGATGTCGGAAAGTAAAGACTGATGTAAATACAACAGATCCAAGCTCAGAAGCTCCGTCTCGTCGTTACAATATCGTGGCCACTGACGGATCATAAATCGGAGCTCGGATGAAGAAGTTATGGAAGAAAGAGTCTTCGAGTCTCTTGGGAGAGCTCTACTCAGAGGAGAGGGGAGGAGAGGTGTGAGTTGAAAGGAGGAGGGGACCCCTCCATTTATAGGCATGAAAAACAAAATTACACGACATGTACTTTATGGTACACGATGTGTACTCGGTTCTTTCACACAGTCTCCACGCGGCTTCCAACACGGCTCCGCAGCCATTGACTGGTCAACACACAGTTTGAGGGTAATGCATACGTGGGGAAGGACTACACAGCATGTAGTTTAGACACACGGCGTGTACTCATTTATTGCACATGGAAAGGACACGGCTCCAACACGGTACATGGCCGTTGACTGGTAACGCGTACGTGGGGATGGACTACACGGCGTGTAGAACTGGACACACGGCGTGCACCCATTATTCCACACAGCAAGGACATGGTCTACAACACGGGGTATACCCGGGATGGGGGTACACGGCGTGTACTCAAACTACACGGCGTGTAGTTTCAAAATTCTGGAAAGTGTGGGAAAAGTCCATTTTACCCTCCAGAACACTTCTTGACCTTCTTTTTGACAAAGGAATGGGCCGGAGAGGTCCGGGCCATTACAAAACACTACAAGAACCCTAAAAACGTTACATAAACACTAACAAATGCAACATAAATGCTCCATCACCCCTTAAAACGCTACATAATCCTAGAAAACATAACATAAACCCTAACAAATGCTACATAAAACCTAAACCCTAAACACTCTATATAAACCCTAAAAACGTTACATAAACCCTAAAAATTCTACATAAAACCTAAAATTGCAAACTAAACCCTAAAAGCGTTACATAAACACTAACAATGCTACATAAACTCAAACAATGCTACACAAACACCAAAAAATTCTACAAAACCCCCAAAGATACTTCAAAACCCTCAAAAATATTAAACCCTATTATAGAGTTATATAAAAAATTAAACCCTAATAAACCCCTAATAAACTCTAAAAATCCCTAAAAACTCCTTATAATCCCTAAAAACCCAAAGAGACTCTACTCAACCCTAATAAAACCCCAAAAATACCCAATAAACCCTAATAAATGATAATAAACCCTAATAAACCCTAGAAACACGTTAAGAAAACCTGAACAGTCCTACCCAACCCTAATAGACACTAATAAACACTAATAATCCTTAATAAACCCCAAATAAACCGTAAAAATCCTTCATAAACCATAAATAAATCCAAATAAACCCTACTCAACCCTAAAAAACCTTAACACACCATAATTACCCCTAAGAAAACCATACAGAACCCTATTAATGAAAACAAATGCTAGTATACCATACAAATCTCTAGAAACCCTGATAAACTCAAATATAACCTAATAAACCCTAAAAAATGCACACAAACAATAAAAAATGAACAAAAACAATAAAAACATGTTATATTACCTATAAAGACCTAAAAATACTAATATAACCTAATAAAGGAAAAACGCTAATATACCATTAAAATCCCTAGAATCCATAATAAACCATAATAAACTCTAATATATTCTAAGAAACCCTAAAAATGCTCACAAAAAAAATGCTCACAAACAATAAAAAACACTATATTATCTAAAAAGACTTAACAAACACTAATATAACCAAATAAAACAAAATAATTAATAAACCCCTAACAAACCCTAATAAACCCAAAAAATCCATAACAAAACCTAATAAAAACTAATAAATCCTAATAAAACCATAATAAAACCCTAAAAATACCTTATCAACCATAATAAACCTAGACACACCATAATAAAACCTAATAAAACCCAACTAAACCCCAATTAACAAAAAAACAAAAACAAACCATTAAAAAGCCCTAGAAAACCTAAAAAAAACCAAAATAAATTCTAAGAAAACCTAATAAACTGTAGAAAATGATCACAAACACTAAAAACACGCTAATAAAACCTAAAAAGTCCTAAAAACCCCTCATATATATAAATAAAAACTAAAAAACACTCATATACCCTAATAAAAACACTTACAAACCTTAGTAAACCCTAGAAATCCTTAACAAACCTTAATAAACACTACTAAACCCTAATAAACACTAATAAAACCCTAAAGATACCTTCTCAGCCCTAATAAAACCCAAAAAATACCTACTCAATAGTAATAAACCTTAACACACTATAATAAACCATAATAACCCCAACAAAACCCTAAATAACGCAAATATACCATTAAAAAGCCCTAAAACCACTAATAAATGCTAATAAAACCTAACAATGCTTAAAAGCACTAATAAACACTACTAAAGCCTAAAAACCCTAATATACCCTCTTAAAAACTAATAAACCAAAATGAACGATAATAAACCATAATAAATACAAAACATGCCCAAATATACCATAATATACCACAATATACCCTAATAAACCCAACTCAATCCTAATAAAACCCTAGAAATACCTAATAAACCCTAATAAACCTTAACACTCCATAATAAACCCTACTAAATTTTTAATAACCCCCACCAAACCCTAAAAACGCTAATATACCATTAAAAACCCTAAAACCCTAACAAACCATAATAAATGTTAATAACACCTAAAAATTCTAAAAAATGCTAGTAAACCCTAAAAATACCTCTAATAATAATAATAGTAATAACGCATGTGCATGTACATATGTATGTGTATGGTTTAAATAATAAATCATAACACACGTGCATGTGCATATGCCTCTGCATTTTCTTGTGAATGATAATAAATAATAAATTATAAATAATAATGCATGTGAATTACATGTGTATGTGCATGTGCATGTGAATGATAACAAATACAAAATAATAACACACATCCAAGTGCATGTGCATGTGCATGTTCATATGCATGGTAATAAACAATAAATAATAACAAAGTCCATATGATTGTGCATTTTCATGTGAATGATAATAAATAATAAATAATAACACATGTGATAATAGAATAATGCATGTGCATTCTGTGTGCACCTGCATGAGATTAAATAATAATAACACCTGTGATTATAGAATAATGAAAGTGCATGTGAATTTACATGTAATGATAATGATAATGACGCATGCATGTGCATGGTAATAAATAATAAATTACAACGCATGTGCATGTGAATTGGTATTTGATGATACAAATAATAATAATAATAATAATAATAATAATAACAATAACAACAATAACAACAATAAAAACAACAAAAACAATAATAATAATAGAATAACGCAAGTGTATTTCATGTGCACGTGCATAATATTAAATAATTAATAAATAATAATAAATAAGAACGCACATGCATGTGCATGTGCATTTACATTTGATTATAATATTAATAATACTAATTGTAATAATAATAATAACAATGCATGCACATGCATGGTAATAAATAATAAATAACAACGCACATGCATGTGCATTTGCATGTGATAATGATAATAATATTGATAATGATGATGATAATAATAATAATAATTGTGATAATAATAATAATAATAAAAGAATAATACATGTGCATTGCATATGCAGGTGCATGGTAATAAATAATAAATAATAACGCACGTGCATCTACATTTGCATGTGATGATAGTAATAATAACACCATTAGTAATAATAGTAGTAGTAGTGGTGATAATAGTAGTAGTACCAATGCATGTGATAAAAGAATATTGAATGTGAATTACGTGTGCTTGTGTATGGTATTAAATAATAATTCATGTGCTTTACATTTTCATGTAATGACGATGATGATGATGATAATAATAATAATAATAACAACAACAACAATGCATGTAATAATAGAATAATGCACGTGCATTGAATCTGCGTGTATGTGCATTCGCATGTGCATTTGCATGTGATGATAATAACAATAACAACAACAACAACAAAAACAACCACAATAATAATAATAACAATAAGAATAAGAATTCATGTGATAATAAAATACCGTGTGTGCATTGCATGTTCACGTGCATGGTAATAAAAATATAATAATAACGCACGTGCATGTGAATGTGCATGTGGATGAGATAATGATAATAATAATAATAATAACAACTATAATAATAAGTTATAGTTGTTTGGAAAAACAGTATACAAGACAAAAGTGCTAGAAATTGTCTCTCGAAAAACCTAACAAATCACAGAGTCATTGAAAAAGGCATAACTTCTTCTTCGGCTGTCCATTTCCACTCAGTGAATAGTCAAACTGAATCTCATGGAACGAACTACGATAAAAACAGGTTTCAGAGGATGAACAGACACATAGATCAGAATTTATTACCATTTTAAGAAAAATTTAACATGGATTCAGACAAGGAAATGCAGTTTTGGAGGCCTTCTGATGGGTTATGTGGTAGGGCTCAAACGGACAACCAGAGTGAAAGTTATGGACTTTTGAAGTTGGACTTTTTTTGGAGTGGTATAACAGATATATCTTCTGTTTCTTTGATCTTATCATAGTATTTATTATACTATGTCCTCACTCATCTCACGACCTTCGATTTTACTAGTCACAATGCTCAAACGGACAAACGAAAGAGAAGTTATGCCTATTTTAGTGAGTTGTGGGTTTCTTAGGTTTTTAGGCGCTAGGAGGGTGGCTCAATTTAAAACAACAATAAATTCTATTATGTGTGTTCATTTTTTATCTACCACATATTAAATCGAATATTGTGATAAGATACAGACTCTAGTAACCACTAGAACCCTTTCTGACATTCTTCAACCCCCATAAAGACCCAAAATCCCTTTGGTTTGTCAAAAGATTGGATTCGGGTGTCCGTTTTGCAATAACTTCTTCTATGGGTGTTTGATTTTCCTTTACCACATCTCAAATCGATGCTTGAGACTATAACTACACTCCAATAACAACTGAATCACCTTCTCACATCCTTGAAGGCCCAAAAAGGTACTTAAACCCTCCAAAAGATCATAACTTCTACTCTGGGAGACTGTTTTGCCTCTACCATATATCAAATCGAAGCTTTCGACTAGATCTGCACTTCTGTGACAAATAGGAACACCTTATCACGTTCTTAAAGACCCAAAAGATCCTTATGTCCTCCAAATGACCATAACTTCTTCTCTAGGAGTCCGTTTCACCTCTATCACATATCAAATTGAAGCTTCCAACTAGTTCTACACATCTGTGACAACCATGAACAACTAAATTACCATAACAAACCATGAATAACCCCATAAACACTAAAAACCATTAAAAAACGATGAAAAATCCTAAAAAACCCTAACAAACCCTAACAAACCATAACAAAACCAAACAAACCCAAACAAACCCAAAAAACCCTAAAAAACATAACAAACCCTAACAAACCCTAAAAATCTCTAACAAATCCCAAGAATCACTATGAAACCCCAATAAATGCAAAAAACCCAAAGAAACCCTAAAAACCCATAAGAAACCATTAGAAACCCTATCATAACCCAAAAAACCGTAAAAATCCTAACAAAAACCTAAGAAAACCTAAGAAACACTAACACACCCTTAGAAACCCTATCACACCCTTAGAAACTCTATCACGCCCTTATAAAACCTAGCACATCCTTAGAAACCGTAACACACCCATAAAAACCCTAACACAACCTTATAAACCCTTAGAAACCATAACACACCCTTAAAAACCCTAACATGCCCATGAAAACACTATCCCACCCTTAGAAACTCTAACAAACCCTTAGACAACCTAAATCACTCTAATAAGAATTAATAAATCCTAAAAAACCCTACCAACGAATAATAAACAATAATAAACCCTAATAAACCCTAAATCCCACTACTAAACCCTAATAAACACTAATAAATCATAATAAACCCTAAAAACCATATTAGGCCCCAATAAAAGATACAAAATACATAAATACCCAAATATACTACAAAAACGCTATTAAACCATTCAAAAAGCTAAGATTCACAAAAAAACCCTAAAACCGCTAAAAAATCCTAAAAACCCTAAAAACCCCTAAAAACCCCAAAACCCCTAAAAACCCTAAAACCCCTAAAAACCTAAAAAACTAAAAAAACACAATAACAAACCTAAAACCCCTAAAAATCCTCAAAAAAAATATAAAAGCCCCTAAAAAACCTAAAAACCACTAAAAACGCTAAAAAGCCTAAAATGCCTAAAAATTCCTAACAAAACCCTAACAAACCCTATGAAACCCTTAAAACCCCTAAACCCCCCCTAGAAAACCCTAAAAACATCAAAAGAAACCCTAATACAGCCTACAGAACCCTAAAAACCCTAAAAAGCCTAAAGAACCCTAAAGAACCACTAAAGCCACTAACAATGCTACATAAACCCAATCAACTGCTACAAAACCAGAAAAATGATTCAAAACCCACAAAATGCAAGAAAACCCCAAAAAACACTAAAATAACCCTAACAAATCATAAAAAAATCCAAACACACCCATAAAACCCAAAAAACGCATAAAACCCCAAACAACTCAAACAAACCGTAACAAACCCTAAAAAAATCCTTACAAACCATAACAACCACTAATAACCCCTATGAACCACTAATAAACCCTAATAACCCATAGAACCCACTACTAAACCATAATAAACACTAATAAATTGAAGTAACTTGTTATGAACCCTAATAAACTCTAGTAGACCCTAATAAACACTACAAAAGCCCTAAAACGCCTTATATACAATAAAAATCACTATTAAACCATAACAAAATCAAATAATTACAAAAAACCCTAACAAAACTGAGAAAACGCTACAAAAATCTCTAAATAATATCTAAAAAACCCTACAAACCACTAATAAACACTAAAAAACCATAATAACCCCAAAATACACTGTAACAAACCCTAACAACCCCAAATAAATCATAACAATTCCTAACAACGCAAAATAAATCGCAAAAAACTGAAATAAACCATACCAAACCCCTAATAAACCCCAATAAACCCTAACAAATCATAATAAACCCTAATAAAATGTAATAGTCCCAAATACACATTACTAAACCCTAATAAGTAAAGTAAACCATAATAAATCCTAAATAACCCTAAATAAGGTTGATAAACCCTAGAAAAAGATATTAATGGCTACAAAATCCCAATAAAACCCTAATATACAATAAATACACTAATAACATGTAACAAATCCTAAAGAACACTAACAAACCCAAAAAACCCTAATAAATCCTAAAAAACCATATTAAACTCTAAAGAACACTAAAAAGTCATAAAGAACACAAAAAACCCTAAAACACATAATATAAGCCCAAAAAACCACTACAATACCCAAACAAACCCTAAAACACACTAAAACCCCTATCAACTACTTTCAATCCCTAAAAACAAATAAACCCATAACCCCCCCCCCCCCCCCCCAAACCATTAAAAAGCCATCAGATACCACAAAAAACCATAAACACCTGTTAACAACCCATAAAAACCTAAAAAACACTACAAACCATAAACAACCATTAAAACCCTAAAAAGGCTTCAAATAGATAAATAAACCCTAAAAATGCAACAAAACCCCTTAAACGCATTATAAACCAAAAAATGCAACATAAACCCAAAAAATTATACATAAACCCTAAAAGCACTACATAAACCCTAGAACTGTAACCTAAACCCTAAAACACACAACATAAACCCTAAAAAACGCAACATAAATAATAAAAATGCTACATAATACCTAAAAACAAAATATAAACCCTATAAACACAACATGAACCATATAAATGTTACATAAACCCTAAACAATGCAACATAAATGCTACATCACCCATAAAATGCTACATAAACCAAGAAAATGCAACATAAACCATAAGAAATGCTACATAAAATGCTACATAAACACTAAACACTAATAAATTCAACATAAACACAAAAAATTCTACACAAACTCTAACCACGCTACACAAACCCTAAAAATGCTTCAAAACCCTAAAGACGCTTTAAAAACCTCAAAATACTGAACCCTAAGATACCATAATATAAAAAATTAAACACTAATAAACACCTAATAAACTCTAATAATCCTAAAAACACCTTATAATCCCTACAAACACTAAGAATCTCTACTCAATCCTAATACAACCCCAAATATACCTAATAATTCAGAATAAATGATAATAAAACCTAATAAACCCTAAAAATACGTTAAGAAAACCTAAACAACCCTAACCAACCCTAATAGACACTAATAAACAATAATAAACCCTAATATACCCAAAAAATCCTAGAAAGCCCTAATAAACCTTAAATAGATCCAAATAAACCCTACTCAACCCTAACAAACCTTAACACACCATAATAATCCCTAATAATACCCTACAAAATCCAAATAAAGAAAAAAATGCTAGTATACCTTAAAAAATCCCTAGAAACCCTGATAAACTCTAATATAACCTTATAAACCCTAAAAATGCTCACAAAAAAACGATCACAAACAATAAAAACATGTTATATTACATAGAAACACCTAAAAACACTAATATAACCTAATAAAGACAAAAAACACTAATATACCTTAAAATCCCTAGAAACCCTAATAAATCATAATAAACTCTAATATAACCAAAGAAACCCTAAAACGCTCACAAACAAAAACAAAATGCTCATAAACTATAAAAACATGTTATATTATCTAAAAAGACCTAACAAACCCTAATATAACCTAATAAAACAAAAAACTTATAAGCCCATAACAAACCCTAATAAACCCTAAAAATCACTAATAAACCCTAATAAAAATGAATAAACCCTAATAAACCCCCAATAAAACCCAAAAAATACCTTCCCAACCCTAATAAAACTTGACTCACCATAACAAAACCTAAAAAAAACCAACTAAACCCCAATGAACAAGAAAAATTCAATCAAACCATTAAAAATCCCTAGAACCCTAATAAACCATAATAAATTCAAATAAAAGATAACAAACCATTAAAAATTCTCACAAACAATAATAACATGCTAATAAAACCTAAAAAGTCATAACAACCCCTCATATATATTACCAAAAACTAAAAAACACTCATATACCCTAATAAAAACACTAAAAAACCCAAGTAATCCATAAAAATCTCTAACAAACCCTAATAAATTTTACCGAACCCAAATAAACCCTAATAAAACCTTAAAGAAACAAACTCAACCCTACTAAAACCCTAAAAATATCTACTCAACCTTAATAAACCTTAACACACCATAATAAACCGTAATAAACCCCACTAACAAGGCATAAAAGAGCTAATAAACCCAAATAAACACTACTAAACAATAAAAAACACTAATATACCCTCTTAAAAATTAATAAACCATAATATACCCTAATATATCCTAAACATACCCAAATATAAAATAATATACCATAATATACCTTAATAAACCCATCACAATCCTAATAAAACCCTAAAAATACCCAATAAACCCTAATAAACCTTAACAGACCATAATAAACCCAAATAATATCCTAATAACCCCCACCAAACCCTAAAAAATGCTGATATACCATTAAAAACCCTAAAACCCTAACAAACCATAATAAATGTTAATAACACCTACAAATCCTAAAAAATGATAGTAAACTGTAAAAGTACCTCTAATAATAATAGCAGTGATAACACACGTGCATGTGTATATGCATGTTCCTAGTTTAAATATTAAATCATAACACACATGCATGTGCATATGCATGCACATTTCCATGTGAATGATAATAAATAATAAATTTTAAATAATAATGCATGTGAATTTCATGTGTATGTGCATGTGCATGTGAATGATAATAAATAATAACGCACATCTAAGTGCATGTGCATGTGCATGTGCATGTGCATGTGCATGTGCATGTGCATGTGCATGGTAATAAACAATAAATTATAACAAAGTCCACATGAATGTGCATTTTCATGTGAATGATAATAAATAATAACACATGTGATGATAGAATAACCCAAGTGCATTGCATGTGCATGTGCTTGAGAATAAATAATAATAACACATGTGATAATAGAATAACGCGAGTTCATTTCATTTTCATGTGCATGGTAATAAATAATATGTAATAACGCACATGTATGTGCATTTACATGTAATGATAATGATAATGATTCATGCACGTGCATGGTAATAAATATTAAATGACAACGCACGTGCATGCGCATTTGTATTTGATAATACCAACAACAACAACAACAATAATATTATTAATAGAATAACACAAGTTCATTGCATGTGCATGTGCATAGTAGTAAATAATAAATAAAAAATAGTAAATAAGAATGCACATGCATGTTCATGTGCATTTACATTTGATAATAATATTAATAATACTAATTGTAATAATAATAATAATAACACATGCACGTGCATGGTAATAAATAATAAATGACAATGCACATGCATGTTGATTTTCATGTGATAATAATAATAATAATGATAATGATAATAAAAATAATAATAATCACTACCACAAAACTGGGCAAGGTAGGCACCTGCCTTTATCAGCGCTAATGGGAAAGCACTGATAAAGGGGTAGGACTTTATCAGTGCTAAAAAAGCGCTGATAAATGTAACATTTATCACCACTAAAACAAGTGCTGATAAAGGTGTACCATTTATCATCGCTTTTTTTAGCGCTAATAAATGGTACATTTATCAGCGCTTTAAATATCCCTTTATCAGTGCTTACTTAGCACTCATAAATGTTACATTTATCAGTGCTTTTGTTAGCGCTGATAATGTTTATTGTATACATTAAATAAAAAACCAATGTTATAACTATATATATATATAATTAAATAATTATAATATTAATAATAAATATATTTATTAGATTTATAATATTTATTAGATTTATGAAATCATTATATTTATTAGATTTATTAATTCATTATATTTAATTTATATTTTTATTACATTTGTTCATATTTTATATATTTTTTTTATTTATAAATATATAATACTTATTAATATATATGTATAATTAAAATTATTGAATATATATGTGTTTTCCAAGGAATTGGGGTCAATGAATATATCATGTGTATATGTTATGTGATCATATATGTGCATGGATAATGTTCATTTATATATTATAATTACATATCACATTGATGTTTTATTGATTTATAATTCACTATGTTACCCATATAATATATACGTTCAAAAACATGTACACTTATAATTAAAATTAAATTATAATTAAAAAATAAATATATATTTTATTATATTTTCAATGATATATATATAAATATACCTTTCAAATAATTTTATAAGTATAAATAAAGATATATTTATTTATAGTTATAATTATTAATAAATAAATATATATATATTTATAATAAATATCATTTTAAATAAATATATAATATTATGAACAAATTATTAAATTTATACATTTATCATCACTTTTATTAGCGCTCATAAAGTATGAATTTATCAGCGCTAAAATGAAAGGCGCTGATAAAGACACCCTTTATTTGTGCTAAAAAAGCACTGATAAAGTCCTACCATTATCAGCGCTAAAGAGGCCCTAATAAAGGGGGTCTTTATCAGCGATTTTCATTTTAGTTCTAATAAAGACCCCCTTTATCAGCGCTTTTTACTAGCAGTGGTAAAGGTCCCTGCGGAATGTATAAGTGCCACCGGGTCCTCCTCCTCCCCGCACCCTGTCAAGCTTTCGTGGAAGCCCAACCCTACACCTCCGCCACTACCTCCTATCCGCTGCGGCCTCCTTCTCCTCCTCCTCTGCCGCGGCCGCCGCCTCATTCTCCTCCTCCGGCGCCTAATTCTCCTCCTCCTCCTCTTGTTGCATCTCCTCCTCCCCACACCCTGTCAATCGCCGAACCCCTACCCTGCGCCTCTGCTGCTGCCTCCTCTCTACCGCCACCTCCTTCTCCACCTCCTCTTCCGTGGTCGCCGCCTCATTCTCCTCCTCTGGAACCTACTTATTTTCCTCCTCTTTCTGTGTCTCCTCATCCTCCTCCACCTACTCCACCGTAGCTCCTCCTCCTCCTCCTCCTCTGCAGCGGCTCCTCTTCCTCCTCCTCCTCCTCCACCATGGCCTCCTCATCCTCCTCATCCACCTCTACCTCATCCTCCTCCTCCTCCTCCTCCTCCTCCACCTACTCCACTGCCTCCACTGTCGACGTCATTTCCTCCTCCTCCACCGGGTCCTCCTCCTTAAGGTGAGTAAAATTAAATTTTCATGAATTAATTATGTTTTCATTCATTTTCAATATTGAGATTAATTATGATTTGGCGTGATTCTTATATGTGATTCTTGTGTGTGTGACACATATATATGTTTTTTTTTGAAAGTTGACATGAACTGGTTTCCCAGTTCATGTCCAAGAAGATTATTGAATCAAAAAAAGGGGGGTTACATGGAAATCGTGAGGTGTAATGTGCTTACACCCTCTGAAATTTAAAGAAACAAAAAAAATAAACAATGAAAACCAAAGGTAAATGTAGTAAGACCTCCCTACTGAAAAGAAGTCATGTTGCAATGCACTGGACTCATAGTCTTGTTGCAATTAGTTCAGCAACCGAAAAAGCACCAAGGTCCCAAGGTGAGCACAGGCAGGGGTCTACAGCTTACATCATCATTGTTATCCATTGCAAGACTTGTGGAGAATCCAAACAGTGAGGAGAGATGTCTTTCCCTCCAATCCAGGTCATCAGGAACATCTAGGATGATCAAGCAGAAAGAACCCTCAACAGAAGATTCAGAATTATACGAAATATAGGAAAATAAAAACAGAACAAGATACCCCGGCCCAGTCCAAACCAAAACATGAAACCATCCAGATCCAATGCTAGAAGAAACTCCAAGAGCAGCTTCTAAAACACCACTTCAATAGATTAACTAGGATCAAAAAAATCAGTATAGAAAGGTTCCATGTTCCTCCCCTATCAGAGACATTATTGACATCCAGAATTCATTAACCAGTCAAGTAGAAAGCATTAATTCTACTTTCCAGTGAAAACATCATCATGGATCTGGACATCAGTTCCTGCCAACATGCCATCCATCTACAGCAATCCTTAGACTTCAAACAGAAATTCAGCATCATCACAAGTCATTAAAACAGAACCATCAAACCCGTGTTGATTGAGATCATCCATAACAGGGTGCCTCAAGGCCAAACTTCATGGACAAACAACTCCCAGCCCAAGAGAAGCAGTGCAGGACACCAGTCTTAAGCATCAAAATAAGGAAATCAGAGGCAATTCATTTCCATGGGATGTCCTTGAAAATAAAATTAGGATTTTGTTTAAATTTTTCCACAAACTTCATGAACATTCTCTTTCATTTTTGAAGTTAAGTGTTCACAGATATTTCTTCATTCCTGTATCTTTGAAAAACTATTTCATCTTGCTCCTCCTTCCAAGATTCCAGTTCATCATAGAGATCCTCAGTATACTGATAAGGATCCTTCTCCGCAGGGTCATCATCTTCAATGTTTGTATAATCGTTTATGTTTCCTTCAACATGGGGTTTTAGGTATTGTTCTGGAACCACCAGTTGTGGTGGAAGCACTATTTGTTCTTGCCGAGAGGCCTCAAGGGATCTAGTGACAATTGTCCTCTCAAGGTTAGAGTAATCCTTACGACTCCGAGTCTTTTTGGCACTCGGTGTTATGTATCCATCTGCATCAATCATTGATTTTTTACCTTTATTTGCACTCGATTTTAAATAGGCTTCCTCAGTCATGTGAGCTTGATCATAATCATCATGTGGGGTAGTACAAGAATCTGAGTGGGAATTACTGTCCTCCTCATTAAAGGTTTGTGAAACATCTGTGACAGCAAGTTTCTCAGGAATGTTGAAGGGCCTCTTATCCTCATCAAGAGGCAGAATGCTGCGGAGAGAAGCCACAACTCTAGAAGATTCATGAAAAGGGGGCAGAGGGTCAACATCCTTATTACCCGAGTGATCAGAAGGAGCAAAATCCCCTCTAACCCCTAAATTGGGGTCATAGGTGCAAGGTACATCAGTGGGGAAAACTCAATCTTGAGTCTTTTTAATGCCCTCCTTTGGCATTGAAACTTTTTCCATCCAAAGCGATTTAACCCTAGGAGGAAGGGGAGATGATTTTTTTTCACAATCGCCATTAGGATGCCCAATTCTAGAACATATATTACAAAAATAAGGAAGATTCTCAAAAACAACCTCCTAAATAAACCCATTCTCACCATTTTGAATCCAAAAGCTAGATGGAAGCTTCTTTGACACATCTACTTCAGTACAAATTCGAGCAGCCGAAGGTTTTGATAAATGTATTTTTGCATAATCCATCCTAATAGGAGTTCCGAATAATCTAGTAATTGCAAATAAAGTATTTCTTTTGAAGAGATGAATCAGTAAACCATGGAATCGAAGCCAGATGGGAGAAATTGGGGGTTCAAAACCGGAGACATAATCCGGAGACCACTTAACCACTTTCATATAAGATCTCACAAAGATCTAGGAGTCGTGCATCCAGAATCTATAATAATCCTTATCCGAGGATAATCGAAACAGTACATTCCAAAAATTTAAGAACCCGACCGTGAAATCGACAAATCCAATTCGTTCAAGAGTTTTGCGAAGAAAAAGAATAAAGGGGTGTTGCTTGTAGAACTTTACAACAAGGGAAAATTGAAGGTCCGAAGTAAGAGAGTTTACCTCACTCTTCGTGAAAGAGATAGCATCGAGTCCCCGGTGTTTGAAAGCATTCAAAGAAAATGAACAATCATTCTTGAGATCATTGTATGATTCATGACCTGCTACCACATCTTCGATGGACCTTTCGTCCTGCTTCCCTTCCAATCTAGGGTTTCCCCCCAGATGACCCTCGAAGTTCGATGCCCCGGCTTTCTCCATCCTTTCAATCTTCTTCAGGGGTGACACATGTATATGTGGTTGGTTACTTTTTTAATCTTGATTAGCTCTCCCCACTATAGCCTTGTTATAGAAACCTGAATAGAGAGAGTATTTTTTGTGAAAGGTTGTAACACTAGATTATGATTTCACTCTGTCTAGTGGCCCTTGGTATAGATCTTGTTTTGATTTTGGATACTACCGCATAGTTAGGCCAGGTAGGGTTTGAACGGTCAGTATTGGTGAATTCATGTCATCTGGTGAGGCATTCCAATGAGATGAGACATATGTTTAGTATGTTCTATATTGTACACTATATTGTACACTATTCTCCTAAGGTTTGAAAAAAACAAACCTTAATAGGGTTTCTACCAATTACTTCCCACTACCCACTCTCTCTATGTTGGGTCATATACCAATTTAAATATCACATCCTTTCTTATAACATAACAGTTCCACCAACCTCTCACATTGGGTGTGATTAACATATCCTCTAATTCCACAACATAGTAGCTTCTCCCCTCTCACTTACGGTGGGTCTCACCATCACATCAAATAAAAAACAATTTGAGGAGAGAATCTCTATAGACAACCTCTCACAAAACTACTCCAATCCAATACTAAGTGATCCCCATTTCTATATATCACATCATATTGTCATATAAAAAATGATCTAAGGAGGGAATCACAATATCCAACCTCTATCACAAGTCCAAATGCAGCATCAATGGGTGGATCCCATGGAAGTCACACACCAATCCCCTTTGACCAATACCTTCTCACTCAATGTAGGGTCCTACCAACACCTTATCACATAAATAAAGGCCATCCATCTTGTCTCATGCCACAAAAAATATAAATAGTAATCTAAGGAGGGTATCTAGAGAGCCAACCTCTCGTACTAGCTTAACCGCATAATCAATAGGTGGGCCCCATGGATGATCATACTTCAACTAGGTGAAAGTCAAATGAAGTCTCAATCTCTTAGTCGGTCTGACCATAAATGATAAAAGTCACAATCCATTTATCCTTGCATAATAATATCCTTAAAACCATCTTGGTTATACATGAAACTTATTCCCAACCTGTCAACATTCTAATTCCGCCTATAAAGGAATCTACTAGGTTCTACAAAGCTAACCCATCTCTACTCATTGATACCAACACACACTCATCTCTACATGATAATGTCACAACCCACATGCTATACTTGATCTAGGCTTCGATGGTCTAGTCTAAATCATCTTCTAATTCCCACATTAAAACTCATTAAAACTAAATAATGACCATCCTAGGAAACTCATACTAAGAGCCTTGGATACTGTATGCTAAGTTATCCAGAATATTACCATGACCCTCACATAGGTACCATATCATATCTCCCATTGGAGATCTCTTAATCCTATTATAAGGATGAAATCCTCTATGTCACACTTCACCAATACCTATATGGAATATCCTACTCATCACACACACCATGACTCTTATATATCCTTAAGAGGGTGTTCCCCATCATACGTGAAATATTAAACTATATTATCTATCTTCTTTAAGCCTAAGACTCTAATTCCTACTCAAGTAGCCTTAGAAAAACTAACTAGTCTATACAAATCTTATACCTAACCTGATCCTCTCATAAACACAACTATAAACCTCACCTCCATGGAGACATATTCTCTATATGATCACAAAATCACAAACATTCAATAAAACCCTCACTATATCTCTTGGTGGATAAAAAACACCCTATTTATTTACCTAGGTTGCTCTTGATTTCTATCCCTTTCACCATAACACATATACTCATGCACGAATGCACAATCATGCATAAATTGGAACATGGTTTTGTATTATAGGGTCCACCTAACTCAAAAAATGGAGTAACCCCCTCACCACGATCAACTCATCCTCAACCAAGACTATACATGCCTTATCTAATCCTGTACCAATGATTGAGACCCAATCTCAAGGCACAATTCCAAAATAATTAATTATAGAAACAAATAATTATTTATTCACCTTAATATAATTAGGAATAATATTTTAAAAACTCATTGGGAAACACAACACCACCTAAATCACACAAAACATGGTGCGTTCATCATACGAGGATAACCTCTAGCCAATACAAACAAAATCTACATCATCTGAATTTATTTGAAGATGATATAGTGAAATCATCACACAAATCCAAGTTAAAATCATCCAAAATCATTGGGAAATAAAGGATAATAGTAATGGAGGAAGCTTTAGGGAAGAACTCACTAATGCACTATAAAAACTCCCAAGAAACACCCCTCATCAGGGGGGATCAAGGAGAGGAAGAGAATGGATGAATCCCAAGAACCACCCGAGATTTGCTATTAATGAGCATGCCCCCACCATTTTTGAAGAATATAGTTTTTTATCTAAATTATACTCATATTCCTTCTCTGATACCCTTTATACCTATAATTTGGATTTAAAATAGGATGAATATAAATAAAGAATGGATGAATGCCAATTGGTTGACAAAAGAGTATGAAGAAGGCGTGAAAGAGTTTATCAAGTTTGAAAAAGATAATGCATATGACCCTTCTCAAATCCTTTTGTCCATGTTCACACTGTTTTTATTCAAAACAAATTAGTCCAGAGGAGTTGGAAGAAAAATTGATCTGTCATGGAATAGATCAGAGTTATACATGTTGGAATAATCACTGGGAAACAACTAATGTAGATAGTGGCTAGGATAACACTGCGTTTTATGGATCATCTGATATGATTACAGGTATGAATAATTAAGATGACCATATGGACGATGTGATTACAGATATGAATGATGATAAAGATCGTATTGAGGAAATGACAAGGACCGTCGAAGATGAACTTTGTGATTGCCCAAAATTGTTTGAGAAGTTAAAAAGTTGTGAAAAGATGCCATTGTATGCTGGCTTCACTAAACATACAACACTGTTAGCCGTACTGAAGATGTATAATTTGATAGCAGTCAATGGGTGGAGTGACACCAGTTTTACAGAACTAATTGCTCTCCTGAATGACAAGCTCCCAGAAGATAATGAGATCTCGATCCGAACATATGACGCCAAACGAATGCTACACTCGATGGGTATGATCTCTGAAAGAATACATGCCTACCCGAATGACTATATACTGTTTTTCGAGGTCCAAAAATCACTTAAATAATGCCCAAAGTGTGGTGCTTCTCGATATAGGAAATATGGATCCAGTCCTACTAAAGTTGTATGGTACTTTCCAATCATTCCAAGGAATATGCGTCTATATGGAAGTGAGGAGAATGCAGGACAATTGACATGGCATGCAGATACAAGAATTAATGATGGGATACTACGTTACCCGGCAGAACGTTTAACATTTAATTATAATAATGCTGAACTGATGAATGTTATTACAGAAGGACAAAAGGAAGGAGCTAAAACAAAATAATGGCTCAAAAGGATCAACCAACCGATCAAAATGATCTATTGAGGGCACCATCACCCCACCCATTCTATATCCACATTTAATATCATTTCAAGATCATGTCGATATGAAAATGAAAGGCAGAAATAATCACACAATTTTTTGTTAAAAAGATATGTATGCAGAGGAAACCTTACATTTCATTAGTGCTGATGCTTTAGCTGAAATCATCACATATGACTGGCTAGGCACCTCACTTATAAATGCATACATGAGGTATGTTTTCAGGATTTGATTTTACAGAAGCTGATATAATCTAATAATTATGACTAAATACATTTCATATTTTTCACAGGCGCATATAAGAAAAAAATTGAAGGGATTTTCCCGTGAATACAAATTTGGACTCATTAGTCCTCACACCATGGCTACATAACGAAAAGAAATAGATTCTAATTTTTAGGATGAATTAATGTCAAACCTGCTCAAAACGTTTCAATGCAAAATTACGACTGACATGCTCTTTTTAATACCAATGTTGTAGGGTTAAAACTCTACAGTTTAATCATATCAATTATATTTTCATTTCTGTCATTACTTATTCTTTTTTGTGTTTTTAGGCAGCATTGGATGCTCATTTCAGTAAATTTGGACACTCCAAAGATTTATTTTCTGGATTCACTTCATGGATATCAAACAAAATGACCACACATGATGGAGATTTTCCATTTGTAATACACTTGTTCCAACATTTTAGAATTAAATATCTAGTTATATAATTTATATTATATTTTAATGAGGATTCTGTTATGATAGGATGGTGTATTAATATCGTCTAAAGGATAGAATAAATCCAGGGCCTAAGGACGACAAGGTGCACGAGATCTACAAATGGAAAAGTATCAGGGTATATAAAATTATATTTCACTATCCAAATACATAACAAAATAGATTAATTATTTTTCTTGAGGTTTCTATAGTGTCCAAAACTAACAAACGGAAAGGACTGCGGTTATTATGTTTGTAAATTTATGAAAGAGATCATATTTCATGAATAAACTAGCATCCCTGAAGAGGTATTTTTAAAAATAATTACTAGTTCATTTAAAATATTTATTAATCCTTTGTGTATTTAGATTTTTTCATTAATATTATGAATGTAGCAAAAACTCATATTCACAAGATGATATAGATGTGTTTAGAAACGAATGGGCAGCGTACCTGATGGAAGAATGTAAACAAATAGGATAATGAAGGTGAATTCCTACTACTTATGTTATCTTTATATGATCATTGATATCTCCTTTGTTTACACTTATTGAGCATATATGATCACCGTTTCTTATGTTTCATATACTTAGATTAGGGAAAATGGTTTTAGAAATGATTTGAGTTTCTAGTAAAGAATAACATAATGACATGCTCTTATGAATGACTGAGATATAGGAAACTGAGAAAACACATTCGGATTGTTTTGATACTTTAGGAAAATGATCAATGAGTTATTTGTGATGTGTAAGAATCAACTTCACCTCAATCCAATGCACGGTGTGACCGGTATGGCTAAAAGTGCTTGATATCAGTTTGAAATTGACATTAAATTTAGAAAACAACACAAGTGACATATAGAAAACCGAGAAAACGTGTTCAGATTGTTTTGATACTTTAGGAAAATGATTCATGACTCATTTTTAATGTGTAAGAATCAACCACACCTCAATCTGACTCACGGTGTTAGTGGTATGGCTAAAAGTGTCTCATATCAGTTTCAAATTGACATTAACTTTAGAAAACAACACAAGTGACATACAGAATACTGAGCAAACGCGTTCGGATTATTTTGATACTTTATGAAAATGATACATTAGTCATTTTTGATGTGTATGAATTAACAACACCCCAATCCGACACACAGTGTGACCGGTATGGATAAAAGTGTCTAATATCAGTTTGAAATTGACATTAACTTTAGAAAACAACACAATTGACATATGGAAACCCAATAAAACATGTTCGGATTGTATTGATACTTTACGAAAATGATCCATGAGTCATTTGTGATGTATAATAATCAACCAAACCTCAATCCGAAGCATGGTGTGATCGGGATGGATAAAAGTGTCTGATATCAGTTTGAAATTGACATTAACATTAGAAAACAACACAAGTGACATACGAAAAACCGAGAAAACATGTTAGTATTGTTTTGATACCTTTGAAAAACTATCCATGAGTCATTTTTGATGTGTAAGAATCAACTGCACCTCAATCCGACACACGGTGTGACCGGTATGGCTAAAAGTGTCTGATATCAGTTTCAAATTTATATTAACTTTAGAAAACAACACTACTGACATATGGATTAAAAAGAAAATACATTCGGATTGTTTTGATACTTTAGGAAGACGTTCCATGAGTCATTTTTGATGCGTACGAATCAACTGTACCTCAATCCGATGCACGGTGTGACCGGTATGGCAAAAAGTGTATGATATCTGTTTTAAATTGACATTAACTTTAGAAAACAACACAAGAGACATACGGAAGACCATGAAACAACATTCGGATTGTTTTGATACTTTATTACAATGATCCATGAGTCATTTATGATGTGTATGACTCAACCGTACCTCAATCCGATGCACGGTGTGACCAGTATGACTAAAAGTGTCTGATATCAGTTTCAAATTGACATAATCTTTAGAAAACAACACTACTGACATACAGAATACCAGGAAAACGCGTTCGGATTGTTTTGATACTTTAGGAAAACTATCTATGATTCGTTTTTGACGTGTACGAATCGACCACACCTCAATCTGATTCACGGGTTGATAGGTATGGCTAAAAGTGTCTGATATCAGTTTCAAATTGAAATTAACTCTAGAAATCAACATAAGTGGCATATGGAATACCAAGAAAAAGAATTAGGATTGTTTTGATAGATTATGATACTGATCCATGTGTCATTTTTAATGTGTATGAATCAACCGCACCTCAATCCGACGCATGGTGTGACCGGTATGGATAAAAGTGTCTGATATCAGTTTGAAATTGACATTAACTTTAGAAAACAACACAAGTGACATACAACAAACTAATAAAACACATTCTGATTGTTTTTATAATTTAGGAAAAAGATCCATAAGTCATTTTTGAGGTGTATGAATTGACCTCACTTGAATCCGACGCATGGTGTGACCAGTATGGCTAAAAGTGTCTGATATCAATTTGAAATTGACATTAACTTTAGAAAACAACACAAGTGACATACGGAAATCCAAGTAATCATGTTCAGATTATTTTAATACTTTAGGAAAATGATCCATGAGTCATTTTTGATGTTTAATAATAAACCACACCTAAATCCGATGCACGGTGTGACCGGTATGGCTAAAAGTGTCTGATATCAGTTTGAAATTGACACTAACTTTAGAAAACAACAACAATGACATACGGAAAACCGAGCAAACACATTCGGATTGTTTTGATACTATGGTAAAATGATCCATGAGTCATTTGTGACGTTTAAAAATCAACCTCACCTCAAGATGACACACGATGTGACCGGTATGGCTAAAAGTGTCTGATATCAGATTCAAATTGACATTAACTTTAGAAAACAACACAAGTGACATACAGAAAATTGAGAAAACGCATTCGGATTGTTTTGATAATTTAGGAAAACGACCCATGAGTCATTTGTGAGGTGTTAGAATTGACCTCACCTCAATTAGATGCACGGTGTGACCAGTATGGCTAAAAGTGTCTGATATGAGTTTCAAATTGACATTAACTTTAGAAAACTACACAAGTGACATACGGAAAACCAAGAGAGAATGTTCGGATTGTTTTGATACTTTATCAAAATGATCCATGAGTAATTTTTGATGTTTAAAAATTAACCCCACCTCAATACGATGCATGGTGTGACCGATATGGCTAAAAGTGTCTGATATCAGTTTCAAATTTACATTGACATTAGAAAACAACAAAAGTGACATGCTGAAAACTGAGCAAATGCATTCTTATTATTTTGATACTTTTGGAAAACTATCCATGATTCATTTTTGCGGTGTACGAATTGACCGAACCTCAATACGACACACGGAGTGACCGGTATAGCTAAAAGTGTATGATATCAGTTTGAAATTGACATTAACTTTAGAAAACAACACAAGTGACATATGGGAAACTGAGAAAATGCATTCGGATTGTTTTGATACTTTAGTAAAACGATCCATGAGTCATTAAGGACATGTACGAATCAACCGAACCTTATGTTGACATACGGTGTTACCGATATGGCTAAAAGTGTCTGATATTAGTCTGAAACTAACATAAACATTAGGAAACAACACAAATGACATACATAAAACTGAGAAAATTCTTTCGAATTATTTTCATACATTATGAAAACAATCCATGAGTCATTTTTGATGTTTAAGAATCAACCACACCTCAATCCGATGCACGGTGTGACCGGTATGGCTAAAAGTGTCTGATATCAGTTTAAAATTGACATTAACTTTAGATAACAACCCAAGTGACATACGGAAAACTGAGCAAACACATTCGAATAGTTATTATACTTTAGGAAAACGATCCATGAGTAATTTTTGATGTGTAAGAATAAACCCCACCTCAATCTCATGCATGGTGTGACCGGCATGACTAAAAGTGTCTGATATCAGTTTCAAATTGACATTAACTTTATAAAACAACACAAGTGACATACAAAAAACCAAGAAAATGCATTCATATTGGTTTGATACTTTAGTAAAATGATACATGAGTCATTTTTGAGATGTAATAATCGATTTCACCTCAATCTGAAGCACAGTGTGACCGGTATGGCTAAAAGTGTCTAATATCAGTTTGAAATTGACATTAACTTTAAAAAAAACACAAGTGACATATAGGAAACTGAGAAAATGCGTTCGGATTATTTTGATACTTCAGGACAACGATCCATGAGTAATTTTTGACGTGTAAAAATCAACTGAACCTCAATCCGACGTTCGGTGTGACCGGTATGGTTAAAAGTGTCTGATATCAGTTTGAAATTGACATAAACTTTAGAAAACAACACTACTGACATACGGAAAACTGAGCAAACATGTTCGGATTTTTTTGATACTTCAGTACAATGATCCATGGGTCATATGTGACATGTAATAATTGATCGAACCTCAATCCGATGCATGGTGTGACCGATATATGTTTTCATTAGATAATGAATCAGTATTTATTAAATGAGATAAATCATCCAAAAACATATTGATTTTACATTATTCCCATTAATTGTTATCAGAATGAAAACATTTGAGTTCATCATTTCCATATTTTAGTTTAACATTACCATATTAATGTATTATTTCATATTAATATTTTAATTTATTTCATTATTGTATTTCTAACGTAATATTTGTTTTCTTATATAGGTGAATTTTTTTCCTTGAGTTCATATGCTTTGTTCGAAAACAAATACCGTTGATGATTATTTTTGAGAGAGGATCATAGATATCAAAGGATGAAACATTAATGTTTATAACTGTTGTGGGATAATTGTAATTGTAACCATGTAAAACTTTGTTTGAAGTGTATATAGTAGTGTGTGTTTTTGTATTAATTATTTTAAGTAAATGTATATAGAAATTTGTTTTCAAAATATTGTGTGCGGGTGCTATTTTGTGCAGCTGAGTAGGTGTTATATTGTGCAGGTGTGTAGGTGCTGGTTTGTGCTGGTGTGAAGGTGTGCAAGTGTGCAGGTGTGCAGTTGTAAAGGTGTGTAGGTTCTGGTTGTGTAGGTGTAGGGGAAGGTGCCTTTATCAGTGCTTTTTGAGCGCTCATAAAGGACTCCTTTAACAGCGCTAAAAGAGCGCTGATAAAGGGCCCTATTATCAGCACTCAAGATAGCGCTGATAAAGGTACCCCTTTATCAGGGCTAGAAAACCACTGTTAATGCCGGCGTAGATAATGGGGGGGGTCCCCATTATTAGCGCTCCAAAAAGAACTGATAAACTCCACGTTTATCTGCGCTAAAAAAATTGCTATAATGGAGGTCCTTTTTCAGTGCTTTTTTAGCGCTGATAAAGGGGACCCCCCAATCTATGACAGCATTAACATCGCTTTTCTAGCACTATTAAAGATGTTTTTTTTGCACTGATAAAATTCCATGTTCTAGTAGTGAATAATAATAATAATAACTATGATAATAAGAATAATAATAATAATAATCGAATAATACAAGTGCATTGCATATGCACGTGCATGGTAATAAATAATAAATAATAATGTGTGTGCATCAGCATTTTCATGAAATGATAATAATAATAACAACATTAGTAGTATTGGTGATAATAGTAGTTGTACTAATGAATGTGATAATCGAATATTGCATGTGCATTTTTTGTGCATGTGCATGGTAATAAATAATAACGTGTCTGCATTGCATTTTCATGTGATGATGATGACGATGATAATAATAATAATAATAAAATTAATAATAACAATGCATGTGATAATATAATAACGCACGTGTATTGAATGTGTGTGTTTATGTATTTTCATGTTCATTTTCATGTGATGATAATAACAATAACAAAAACAACAACAACAACCACAATAATACTAATAACAATAAGAATTACAACGTATGTGATAATAAAATAATGTGTGTGCATTGCATGTTCAGGTGCATGGTAATAAAAAAATAAATATTAATGCATGTGCATGTGCATGTTCATGTGCATGAGATGATAATAATAATAATAATAATAGTAATAGTAATAATAATAATAATAACAACAATGCATGTGATAACAGAATAAGGCACGTGTATACTTGTGCCTCAGGAGCACTGAGGGTTTGGGAGCACTAAGGAGAAGGCGGCTTGCCCTTTCGGGTAGCAGTGATGGCCACCCCACCCGTCCTTCTCCGAAAATGACAGTTAGCTACGGCGTCCTTCACGCCGTTCTCTGATCCATCCCTTCTACCCAACTTCCCCCGGATTCAACTTTTCCCTAAAGTCCCGGCCCTCCACCGAGGGGCTCCTTCGCTTCCACTCTCCCTACATGAGTTCTCTGAGGCATCTAATCTCTATGGGCTATCTCTAATAGCTCGTTTCGGCCGACAGCAGCCATCCATGGATAGTTTCTCCCATTTCACCGATGAATATTTCCCCCTACAAGATCACGTTGTCATCAGGCTCCTGGATCCTCATCACTTCACTCTTCGGTTCTCCAATAATGACAATTTCACTGCATTTTGGTCCAAAGGTCTTCGTTCTTATGGAGGAAACCATTTCTTTCTTCTTCGCTGGAGCTACGATTTCCATTGGAAGAGGGATTCCCCCTCTGCGGCGATCTGGGTGAGATTTTTGGGTCTCTCCTTTCCCTTTCGAAATCCCGCTATTCTACAATTGTTAGGAAATATGGTTGGAAGGTTTTTGGCTTTCGATGAGAGGACAAGGACTTTTTTCCATCCTATAGCACCCCGAATTTGCATGGATGTCGACGTCTCCAAACCCCTATTGAAGAAGTATGGATCGAGGTTGAAAATGAGCTTCGGTACCAACAACCGATGGCTTTTCAGAACTAGTATGATTTCTGCGCTTTGTGTTGTCGGTTGAGTTATCTTCAATGGTCCTGTTGTTCACTATTTCAAAAATCTTCAAATTTCGTTGACTGTGGAATTGTTCCCCATAAGAAACAATCGGTGGGTACCACAGATCCCAATGGTACTGGTGTCTCCCAAAAGAAGGATGATGCGGCTGTGTCCCCTTTTGACAGTGGTATGAGCCTGATTGATGAAGATATGGCTTCTCCTACGAAGCAGGATGTTTCAATGCCCAATCGGATCACCCAGAATAAAGAGTCTTTGAAGTTAGTACCTCAATTTCCTGATCCCAAGGTCAAGGATGTTTTCAACAGGTTGATCAGATATCTTAATGGTATTAAACACCAAATGGAAGGGACATCTCAGTGCAATGCAACGGGTGTTTGCATTGATTCTGGTTTAAATGGTACCCATTCGATGATGGAAAGTGTTATTGATGAAACTCATGAGGGAGTTCCCATGAATCTTGGTGTTGGTTATTATACAGAGGCAGTCCGGTCACCTGTTGGAGGACAGGTTGGGCCACTAAGATTCCAACCAAATTAGGTCCTAGTAAGGAAGTGGATCATGTTGAGATCAGAAATCATTATGATTGTTTGAATAATGATGATCTGGTGGAGGAGGTTGAAACTGATCAGAGAAGATACACTATGGATGAGCAGCAGGCCCAGGGGAGCGTTAGTAGTGGTGGGGATAGGAAGGGAATCCGTAAAGAGCGCAAAGATAACTCATATTTTCCACCTACCATGGAGACACATTAGTCAAAAAAAATTAAACTCAAAGTAGATGGATTATGATTATCTCAATCAACCATTAGATTTACTAATGAGTTAGGATGAAGAAATAGTTGAACTTGTTTTTTTTCTTAACGCTACTGAAGAATAAGTTGCTAGAGCGATGGAAAGGTCTTTGAGGTTGAATCATAATAAGGAAAAGTATAACTGGATCGATAGACATGAATTGATTTTAGTTGGGGGTTTCAATAATGGAAAGATCAGCCTTGAGGAGTATGTTCAGACTTGGGATAAATTGACATTAAGACTTGAAGATCTCTTAACGGATGAACTAAAAACTCAGGTATGAAATATATCATGAAAACTATTTAGGGAGCCAATTTCTGGTAGTCTTAAATTGTCTTTTAATGGTTCGGTTATTTCCTTTTGTGTTTGAACCATGGTTTCTCACTTTTTCCCAAAAAGTGTTTGGAAATAAAAAAATTTAATTTTTAGTCAGAATAACTCATGTGCATTTCTTATGCAGTGCATGATGATAAATAATAACTCATAGCACACGTGATGATAATAATAACAATAATAGTAAAATTAATCATAATAGAATATGTGATAACAGAATAACGCACATGTATTGAATGTGCGTGTGTATGGTAAAAAATAATAACGAACGTGCATTTTCATTTGCAATTGATGATAATAACTTTAAGAAAAATAATGGTAATAATGAAAATAATAATAAATATTCATGTGATAATAGAATAATGTAGGTGCATTGCGTGTGCACGTGCATGGTAATAAATCATAACAGACGTGCATGTGCATTTTCATGTGATGATAACAATAATAGTAATAATAGTAATTATAATAATTATAACAACATTAACAACAACAACAACATTTTCACATGAATGGAAATAAATAATATATAATAAATAATAACGCATGTGCATCTCCATTTTCATGTGACGATAATAATAATAATAATAGTAATAATAATAATGACAACTATAATAATGATAATGAGAATAATGATTTGTATAATAATGATATTAATAACATTTGTGATAACAGAATAACACACATCCTAACAAACCCTAACAAAGCCTAAAAAACCCGAACAACCACTAATAACCCCTATGATCCACTAATAAACCCAAATAACACCTGAAACCCACTATTAAAACCTAAAACCCTAATAAACACTAATAAATCATAATAACCTGTAATAAACCCTAAAAACCCCAATTAGACTCTAATAAATGCTAAAAAAGCCCTAAAACCCCTAATATACAATAAATAACACTAGTGAACCATAATAAATCCTAATAATCACTAAAAACCCTATCAAACCTGAAAAAACACTACAAAACCCGCCAAATAACAGCCTACAAGACCCTACAAGCCGCAAATAAACCCTAAAAAGCCCTAATAAACCCATAATAAATCGTAACAAACCCTAAAAACCCCAAATAAATCATAACAAATCCTAAAAATGCCAAATAAATCTTAAAAAACTGAAAAAAACCATTACAAACACCATATAAATAGTAATAAACCCTGACAAATCATAATAAACCCAAATAAATCATAATAAACCCAAATACACGTTAATAAACCCTAATAAATAATATAAACCCTAAGAAACCCTAATAAATCCTAAATAACCCTAAAAAGGTTGATAAACCCTAGAAAAAACTATTAATGCCTACAAAAGCCCAACAAAACCCTAATATACAATAAAAAAACTAATAAACCGTAAAAAACCCTTAAAACTATAATAAACCCTAAAGAACCCTAATAAACCCTAAAGAACCATAATAAACTCTAAAGAACACTAAAAAACCCTAAAGAACACAAAAAATGCTCAAACACATTACATAAACACTAAAAACCGATACAATACCCAAACAAACCCTAAAACACACTAAAAACCCTAACAACCCCTATCGATCCCAAAAAAACAAATAAACCCTTAAACCCCCCCCCCCCCAAAAAAAACCATTGATAACCCATCAAATACCATAAAATCCATAAACACCCGTTAACAACCCTTAAAACCCTAAAAACCATTAGAAACCATAAACAACCATTAAAACCCTAAAAAAGGAAACAAATAGATACGTAAACCCAAAAACTGTAACATAAACCTTAAAAATGCAACATAAACCCTAAAAACGCAACATTAAACCCAAAAAAAGAAACATAAACCCAAAAAATGCTACATAAACCCTAGAACCGTAACATAAACCCTAAACAACGCAACCTCGACATTAAAAAATTCTACATAAAACCTAAAAACACAACATAAACCCTAAAAACACAACATGAACCCTAAAATTGTTACAAAAATCCAAAAAAAATGAATCATAAACCCTACATCACCCATAAAAACGCTACATAAACCCAGAAAACACAACATAAACCCTAACAAATGCTATAAAAAACCTAAACCCTAAAAAAGATACATAAATCCTAAAAACATCACATACACCATAAAAAATGCTACATAAAACCTAAAACCGCTAAATAAACCCTAAAAGCGCTACATAAATACTAAAAATGCTACATAAACTCAAATAACAGTACACAAACCCTAAAAAATGCTACAAAAACCCTAAAGATGCTTCAAAACACTCAAAAATATTAAAACCTAATATACCATAATATAAAAAATTAAACCCAAATAAACCCCTAATGAACTCTAATAATCCTTAAAAATTCCTTATAATCCCTAAAAACCAAAAGAGACTCCAGTCAACCCTAATAAAACTCGAAAAATACCTAATAAACCGTAATAAATGATAATAAAACCTAATAAACCCTAAAAACATGTTAAGAAAACCAAAACAACCCAAACCAACACTAATAGACACTAATAAACACTAATAAACCATAATAAACCCCAAAAATCCCCAAAAATTCCTAATAAACCCTAAATAAATCCAAATAAACCATACTCAACCCTAACAAACCTTAACACGCCATAATAACCCATAATAAAACCCTACAAAACCCTAATAACGAAAACAAATGCTAGTATACCCTAAAAAATCCCTAGAAACCCTGATAAACTCTAATATAAAATAATAAACCCTAAAAATGATCACAAATAATAAAAAATGATCACAAACAATAAAAACACACTATATTACCTAAAAAGACCTAAAATCACTAATATAACCTAATAAAGACAAAAAACGCTGATATACCTAAGAATTTTCTAGAAACCATAATAAATCACAATAAACTCTAATATAACCTATGAAACCCTAAAAAAACACACAAACAAAAATAAAACACTCACAAACAACAAAAAACTCTATATTATCTAAAAAGACTTAACAAGCACTAATGTAACCTAATAAAAAAACTAATAAACCCCTAACAAACCCTTATAAACGCTAAGAATCCCTAATAAACCCTAATTGTGTTGATGTTTCTATGCTGCTAGCAGTAGATATTCTTAGTGGGAAGGTGCTGGATGCTGGAATTTGTGAGTTTGGATGCCGGTCCTTGTTTGTTTGTGAGCTGCTGGTTGCTAATGAATGCTAGATGATGGTGCTTCGTATGGTGGATCTCTTTGGTGAGGAGGTGTTGGATGCTTGATCATGTGAGATTGGATGTTGCTTGCTGCTTGGCTGTGAGCTCTAGATGCTAGTTTCTGCTTGGTTGTGTGTTGCTAGTTGTTGTTTGTTAGGAGGTGAAGATGGTTGTGTCTGGTTGCGGTGCTTGTGTTGTGGTTTGCTGCTGCTGGTTGTGATTGGCTGTGATATCAGATTTGGTGTTGTCAGTTGCTGGGGCTGGATGGCTTGGATGTGCTGCTGCTGTGTTTCTGTGATGATTGGATGTGGTGCTGCTAGATGCTGGTTCTGGCTGGATGTGACGTGATGATGCCGCTGTTGTGTCTATTTTTGAGTCTTTTTCTTTCTTTGATTTTCTTTTTTTTGGTGTGGGTTGTAAGGGGTTTTTTGGGTGTGGTTCGTTTGACCCCTCCCCTCCCTTGTCTGTTGTGTCTTTTTTTCTTTCTAATAAATTTGGGGGGGGGGGGGCGAGAATTGCCCGACCCTCGCATCTTCCTTGCCCTAATAAACCCTAATAAAAACTAATAAACCCTAATAAAACCATAATAAAACCCTAAAAATACCTTCTCAACCCTAATAAACCTTGACACACCATAATAACACCTAATAAAACCCAAATAAACCCCAATAAAAAAATGCAATCAAACCATTAAAAATCCCTAGAAACCCTAAAAACCATAATAAATTCTAATAAAACCTAATAAACCATAAAAATGATCACAAACACTAAAAACATGGTAATAAAACCTAAAAAGTCCTAACAACCGCTCATATATATTAACAAAAAATAAAAAACACTCATATACCCAAATATAAACACTAACAAACCCTAGTAAACCCTAAAAATCCCTAAAAACCCTAATAAACACTACTCATCCCCAAAAAACCCTAATAAAACCCAAAAGATACCTACTAAACCCTTATAAAACCCTATAAATACCTACTCAACCCAAATAAACCTTAACACACTATATTAAACCATAATAAACCCCACTAAATCCTAAAAAAAATGCAAATATACAATTAAAAAACCAAAAAACCCCTAATAAATGCTAATAAAACCTTACAAAGCTTAAAGCACTAAAAAACCCTATTAAGCACTACTAAACCCTAAAAACCCAAAATATACAATCTTAAAAAATAATAATCCATAATGAATGATAATAAATGCTAATAAATCCTAAACATACCCAAATATATCATAATATACCATAATATTCCCTAATAAACCCAACTCAATTGTAATAAAACACAAACAATACCCAATAAACTCTAATAAACCTTAACACACCATAATAAATGATAATAAAATCCTAATAACACCAATCAAACCCTAAAAAATGCTAATATACCATTAAAAAACCCTAAAACCCTAAAAACCATAATAAACGTTAATAACACCTAAAAATTCTAAAAAATGCTACTAATCTCTAACAATATGTCTAATAATTTTAATAGTAATAACTCAGGTGCATGTGCATATGAATGTCCATGGTTTAAATAATAAATCATAACACACATGCATGTGCATATGCCTGTGCATTTGCATGCGAATGATAATAAATAATAAATACTAAATAATAACACATGTTAATTACATGTGTATGTGCATGTGCATGTGAATGATAATAAATAAAAAATAATAACGCACATCCAAGTGCATGTGCATGTGCATGTGCATGGTAATAAACAATAAATAATAACTAAGTGCACATGAATGTGCATTTTCATGTGAATGATAATAAATAATAAATAATAACACATTTCAAAATAGAATAATGCACATACATTGCATGTGCATGTTCATGAGAATAAATAATAATAACACATGTGATAATAGAATAACCCAAGTGCATTGAATTTGCATGTGCAAGAAAATAAATAATATATAATAATGCACGTGCATGTTCATTTACATGTAATGATAATGTTAATGACGCATGCACATTCATGGAATTAAATAATAAATAACAACGCACGTGCATGTGCATTTGTATTTGATGATACAAACCAAAATAATAATAACAATAATAAAAATATTAATTATAATAATAATAGAATAACGTAAGTGCATTTCATGTGCATGTGCAGAGTGGTAAATAATAAATAAATAATAATAAATAAGAACGCACATTCATGTGTATGTGCCTTTACATTTGATGATAATAATAATAATACTAATTATAATAATAATAACAATAACGCATGCACATGCATGGTAATAAATAATAAATAACAATGCACATTCAGGTGCATTTTCATGTGATAATGATAATAATAATGATAATGCTAATAATATTAATAATAATAATTGTTATAAAAATAATAATAATAATAATAAAAGAATAATACAAGTGCATTTCATATGCACGTGCATGGTAATAAATAATTAATAATAACACATGTGCAACTAAATTTGCATGTGATGATAGTAATAATAACAGCAGTAGTAATAATAGTAGTAGTGGTGTTGATAATAGTAGTAGTACCAATGCATGTGATAATATAATATTGCATGTGCATTACGTGTGCACGTGCATGGAAACAAATAATAACACCTACTCATTGCATTTTCATGTGATGATAATGATGATAATAATAATAATAATATTATTACTATTAATAATAACAACGCATGTGATAATAGAATAATGCACGGGCATTGAATGTGTGTGTACGTGCATTTGCATGTGAATTTTAATGTGATGATATTAACTATAAAAACAACAACAAAAACAACCACAACAACAACAATAATAATAATAAAAATAATAATAACAATGCATGTGATAATAAAATAACATGTGTGCATTGCATGTGCATGTGCATGGTAAAAAAATATAATAATAATGTATGTGCATGTTCATGTGCATGTGGATGAGATGATGACAATAATAATAATAATAGTAATAATAAGTTATAGTTGTTTGAAAAAACAGTAGTCAAGAGAAAAATGCTAGAAATGGGGTCTCGAAAAACCTAACAAATCACAGAGTCATTGAAAAAGGAATAACAACTTCTTCGGGTGTCCATTTCTGCACCGTGAATAGTCAAACTAAATCTCATGCAACTAACTATGATAAAAATAGGTGTGGTAGGCCGAACAGACACATAGATCAGATGTTATGGCCATTCTAAGAAAATTTTGACAGGGATCTGTACACGAAAATGGAGATTTGGAGGCCTTCGACTATGTTTCTAGGATTTTAGGGTCTCAAACATGACTTGAAAATTTTTCAAGTAATCCTTCTACATAGATCTCTTCGTTACTTTCGATTTGATATGTGGTAGATCTCAAACGGACAACCGGAGTGAAATTTATGGCCATTTGAAGTTGGAATTTCTTTGGAGTGGTATAACTAATATATATTATATTTCTTTGATATTCTCATAGTTTCTACAAAACATGGTCCACACTTATCACACGAGCTTCGATTTCACTAGTCACAATGCTCAAATGGACACCCGAAGGAGAAGCTATGCCTATTTTAGTGAGTTCCGGGTTTCTTAGGTTTTCAGGTGCTAGGAGAGTCGCTCAATTTAAAACAACAATAACTTCTTCTACATGTTTCCATTTTGTCTCTACCACATATCAAATCAAAGATTGTAAAAATATACACACTATGGTAACCACTGGAACCCTTTCTGACATTGTTAAACCCCCCAAAAGACCCAAAATCCCATTGGGATGGTCAAAAGATTGGCTTCTGGTGTCCGTTTTGAAATAACTTCTTCTATGGGTGTCTATTTTTCCTCTACCACATATAAAATCGAATATTGGGGCTAGAACTACACTCCTATAACCAATGAATCACCTTATCAAATCCTTAAAGGCCCAAAAAGATACTTAAACCCTCCAAAGACCATAACTTCTACTCTCGGAGTCAGTTTGGCCTCTACCATATATCAAATCAAAGCTTTCGACTAGATCTACACATATGTGACAAATAGGAACACCTTATCATGCTCTTAAAGTCCCAAAAGGTCCTTAAGTCCTCAAAATGACTATAGTTTCTGCTCTGGCTGTCTGTTTCACCTGTACCACATAACAAATTGAAGCTTACGACCAGCTTTACACATCTATGACAACCATGAACAACTAAATATCCATAAAAACCATGAATAACCATAAAACACTAAAAACCATGAAAAAACCTAAAAAATCCTAAAAAACCCAAACAAACACTAACAAATCCTAACAAACACTAAAAAACCCTAACAAACCCTAACAAACCCCAAAAAACTTAAAAAAACAAAACAAACCCTAAAAACCCTAACAATCCCTAACAAGTCCTAACAAGCCCTAAAAACCCCAAGAAGCACTAAGAAACCCCAATAAACCCAAAAACCCATAATAAACCTTAAAAAACCCTAAGAAACTGTAATAAACCCTAACAAAACCCTAAAAACCCTAACAAAACATTAAGAAAACCTAAGAAACACTAACACACCCTTAGAAACCCTAACACACCCTTAGAAACCCTAACACACCCTTAGAACCCCTAGAACACCCTTAGAAACCCCAACACACCCATAGAAACCCTAACACAACCTTAGAAACCCAAAGAAACCATAGAACACCCTTAGAAACCCTAACCCACCCATAAAAACCCTAACCCACCCTTATAAACCCTAACACACCCATAGAAACCCTAACAAACCCTTAGACACCCTAAATCACTCTAATAAGCCCTAATACAGCATAAAAGAAATTCAAACACACCCGTAAAACCCAGAAAAACACATAAAACCCCAAACAACTCAAAAAAACCATAACAAACCCTAAAAATACAAACAAAACCTAACAAACCCTAACAACCACTAATAACCCCTAAGAACCACTAATAAACCCTAGTAACCTCTAAACCCCACTATTAAACCCTAAAAACCCAAATAAACACTAATAAATCATAATAACCTATAAAAACTCTATTAGATGCTAATAAATGCTAGAAAATCCCTAAAACCCCTAATAAACAATAAAAAAATTGTTAAACCATAATAATCCCTAATAATTACTAAAAACCCTAACAAACCCGACAAAACGCTACAAAAACCTCCAAATAATAGCCTACAAAACCCTACAACCCCCTAATAAACCCTAAGAAACCCTAATAACCCCAAAATAAATCGTAACAAACCCTAACAACCCCCAATAAATCATAACAAATCCTAAAAATGCCAAATAAATCGTAACAAACTGAAACAAACCATAACAAACCCCTAATAAACCGCAATAAACCCTAACAAATCATAATAAACCCTAATATATTGTAATAAACCCAAATACCCAAAACTAAACCCTAATAAATAAAATAAACCCTAATAAACCCAAATAAATCATAAATAACCCTAAAAAAGGTTGATAAACTGATGAAAAAGCTATTAATGCCTAGAAAAGCCCAATAAAACCCTAATATACACTAAAAAATGCTAATAAACTATAACAAATCCTAAAGAACACAAATAAACCCTAAAGAACCCTAGAGAACCCTAAAGAACCATATTAAACACTAAAGAACACTATAAAACCCTAAAGAACCCAAAAAATGCTAAAACACATTATATAAACCCTAAAAACAACTACAATACCCAAACAAACCCTTAAACACACTAAAAATCCTAACAAACCCTATTAATCCCAAAAAAACAAATAAACCCATAAACCCCCCAAAAAACAATTAAAAAGTCATCAAATACCATAAAAACCCATAAACACCTGTTAACAACCCTTAAGAACCCTAAAACACTACAAACCGTAAACAACCATTAAAACCCTAAAAAGGCTTCAAATAGATACATAAACACTAAAAATGATACATAAACCCTTAAAATGCAACAAAAACCCTAAAAACGCAACATAAACCAAAAACCCCAACAGAAGGCCAAAAAATGATACATAAACCCTAAAAGCACTACATACACCCTAGAACTGTAACATAAACCCTAACAAAACACAACATAAATCCTAAAAAACACAACACAAACATTAAAAACGCTACATAAAATCTAAAAACACAATTTAAACACTAAAACCACTACATGAACACTAAAAACGTTACATAAACCATAAAAAATACTACATAAATTCTACATCACCCCTAAAAATGCTTTATAAACCCAGAAAACCCAACATAAACCCTAAAAAATGCTACATAAATCCTAAACCCTAAACACACTACATAAACACTAAAAACGTTTTATAAACCCTAAAAATGATATATAAAATCTAAAACTGATAACTAAACCCTAAAAACGCTACATAAACTCTAAAAATGCTACATAAACTCTTACAATGCTACGCAAACCCTAAAAAATCCTACAAAAAGCCAAAAGATGTTTTAAAACCCTCAAAATTATTAAACCCTAATGTACCATAATATAAAACATTTATCCATAATACACCCCTAATAAACTCTAATAATCCCTAAAACCACCTTATAATCCCTAAAAACCCAAAAACCCCTACTCAACACTAATAAAACCCTATAAATACCCAAAAAACCCCAAGAAATGATAATAAAACCTAATAAACCCTATAAACACCTTAAGAAAACCTAAACAACCCTAACCAACCCAAATAGACACTAATAAACACTAATCAACCCGAATAACCACTAATAAACCCTAAAATCCCTAATAAACCATAAATAAACCCAAATAAACCCAAATAAACCCATCTCAACCCTAATAAACCTTAACACAGCATAATAAACCATAATAAAATCCGACAAAACCCTAATAAAGAAAAAAATTCTAGTATACCTTTAAAAATCCCTAGAAACCCAGATAAACTTGAATAAAACCTAATAAACCCTTAAAACGCTCATGAACAATAAAAAAACAATCCCAAACAATAAAAACGCACTATATTACCTAAAATGACCTTAAACACTAATATAAACTAATAAAGAAAAAAAATTCTAATATACCATAAAAATCCCTAGAAACCCTAATAAACCATAATAAACTCTAATATAACCTATGAAACCCTAAAAACGCTCACAAACAAAAACAAAACGCTCAAAAATAATAAAGACACGCTATATTTTTAACACCTCAACCCCACTATACAGGATTCGGTGCATTACTTGTGATATTGGCATGGTTAGAAGGAATGATCAATTTAATAGTCTTGAAGAATTTAGATACATAGATGTAACACCAATTATATTGGGAAAGGTTACAAAATACAATACAAAACAAAAACTAAAACTGCATCCACATGAACACAATAAAAGGCCTTCACTTCATCACCTGTCGAAGGAAGACAATGAAAGGGGTGATTTAAAATGCTCAGTAAGGGTTACAAATAAAGGAAGAATGAGTACAATAATAAGTGAATCACAATCGATCTAACATAATCAATATGGCATAGTGAATAAATGAATATCTAATGCCAATAATAAACTAAGAATGAAACCGAATCCATAGATTTTGTTATAGTGAAAACCTCATGGATAATAATAATAACTGATAATTAATAAAGAGAATTCTTATTAATTGGACGTCATGTATCTGGCACATGAAACCATAATATCGTAATAACTGTTTACTGTTGTGGGTAGAAACCTGTCTGATTTTTTGGAAACAAATTCGAAGGGTCAGTCGCCAAAATTTTTTGTCTCATGAGACCTACCGATGATTCGAGGGGATGTAGTGGGCCCCACCCACCTCTACATCCAAATAATTATTTATAAAATGATTCAATAAAAGATCAATATGCCTTTTCAGTATCCGTATAGAATATAGAATATGAATTCATCAATAACATCCAAAATATACACCATATGTGAAATGGTATACGGTTTAGAAAATAAACATATCCATGAAAATAGATTATGGATATTTAATAGAAATATAATTTCAAATGGAATGTGATCTCAAATGGGTAGTAGGTACACCACATAAGGATTGTTAGGTGCACAATACAAAGTTAGTCACAACAAAGGGGATATTCTTGAACAAATGCGAGAGAGACGATCCCTCACCTTATGCTTGAAGGTGTTCTTGTCTTGTTTTTAAAGACCTGAATAAACAAATTAGGATTATTAATTCATAATTCCAGAACCATTTTTATATTTAATTGATATGGTATAACCTTATTTAGTTCAATAATGGCCTTTTTGATGGATTTAAGAGATTCAATTTTATTGTTTTGGAAACATTTTCTTACTTGGTTTCATGCTTTGTTTACTTATATTCATGAATGGAAGTTGGTTTGAAATATGGTTAAACATCCAGAATTGTTAATAAACATTATTAGTGAAAATAAAGAGGCATAAATTATCTTATAATGATTCTGGTTATATACTATGATGATGACTCATTCGATGAGTTTAATGATAAACGCTTGAATTTGGCTTGGCAGTTTTTGTGCTAAGTAAAATTGTTTTGTATTTTTATTCCATATTAAGAATGTGTAAAGATGCCAGAACATTAATCAAGATAAAAAAAAATTATTATGACCTCATTCAACCAGATATTTTTTTTCATGACCAGACTTGAATGAATTAATGGAAATTGAAATTACATCTTCCACGATGTCGGTAATTCGACACATCACAGACAGTGTTTTTATTCATTAAATAAGTAGGAGAGGAAAAAAATAATGATGAAGAATTTTTCATAAACATTAGAACATACATAAAATACAATATTCTATAGCATACATGCCTCTCGGTTAATATGAGGTTAGGAAAGAAGATGAAAAGAAAGGAATCTTAAAATGAATGAAAACTTGATAAATTTCTCCCAAAAATTCTGCAGCCTAACAGCGTCTCATAAAATTTCATAAAAATAGCTTGATGAGAGGAATGAAATATCTCATCATTCATAAATAATATGGAAAGTAATGGGGAATATTTAATGAAATATCCCAATAGAAGCCAAATGGAAAGGAAGAGAATAACATAAAATGAAAGAAAATAATGAAAATAAAAGTGGTTGTTTACCTCTTGATCTCTTCTCCTTCAGATCCTTTTTAAGGGCTTTGGTTTTGGTCTTCTGGTGAGACCAGTAGCTCTAGGATGTGGGGAAGAGACTTGGGAAGGGTAATTGGTAATAACTTTTAAGAGCTTCAAGGCTGAGAGTAGTGAAGAGAATAGGTAGTGGTGGGGGGTTTTTATAGTGGAGGAAAGGGGTATAATTTGAATATTAAATTCATTATTTTATTATTTCTCTCAAGACAACCAAAAAGTGTAGTTTCTTGAAACCCCTAAAAGTATTAAGTGAATTTTGGTTCAAAACATGTGGCATTGTATCACTTGTAATGTCATGAATATTTTATTTAACTGATAAATTGAATATACGGTATTTTACCGTATTTCACTATTCATCAAAAATTCCAGATTATCAGAAAAATCCCAAAAATTCACCCCTACCATTTTTCGACGTGTAGAATTCAAAAGTGAAATCCATTTTTAAAAAATAATTTTCTAAATATTATTAATTTAATTTTTAAATAAGGCCATAGTTAATTCAAAAAATAACAATTTTGAAGTGCAATTAGTTTTATGTGACATTGAAAAATTAATTAAGATCCCATTATCATATTGCCTTAAAAAATTAAATAATAGTATTATTTAATATTCATAAGGGTCATGTTACTATTAATATTACTATTCATAAGGGTATGTTACTATTCACCAAAAATCAAGTTTGTTCTATCAGACTCTAAATGACTTACTGAACACAACTCAAGATGATCATTTTTTCAAAATTCAAAACATAGAAGTGAGAAATTTATGTTTAATGTAGAGGGTTTAACTATCTCCTAAATAACCTAGTGTTGTTTCAAAGGAACACAGTGATGAATAGAATGTAACTCAGTGATGAATAGAGAAACATAACAAATAATGTTTGGGGTACTACATTATTCCCTCCTTCAGAAAATTTCTTCCTTGAAATTTACAAAATATTACCTAAAAAGATTCGGGTATGTCTTATCATAAGCTCCTCAGGATCCCATGTTTCTTCCTCCATCTTATGGTTCCTCCATTGAACCTTTACCAGATGAGTCTTCCGATTTCTCAATACTTTTTCTCTAGTATCAAGAATCTTGATAGGCTCTTCAAAATAAGACAGATCTGGCTCAAGTTCTACATCTTCATAAGTGAGTACATGTGTTGGGTATGGCATGTACTTTCTTAACATTGAAATGTGGAACACATATTGAACCTTGGAGTGACTTGGTGGCATTGCAAAACTATAATATACGACTCCAATTCGGCCCAGAATTTCAAAAGGTCCGATGTACCAGGGACTTAACTTTCCCTTCTGGCCGAATCGTATAATACCCTTCCATGGAGATACCCTTAAGAAAACGTAATCACCTTCTTGAAACTCATAATCCTTCCTTCGGTTATCTACATATATATTTTTCCTACTTTGAGCTATTTTGATATGGTTCTGGATATTCTTCACCTTCTTCATTGTTTCTTCAACAAGTTATGGGCCCACGAGATTTCATTCACTAACATCATCCCAGCCAGTTTGTGTACAACATATCCTCCCATACAATGCTTCATAGGGTGCCATCTAAATACTTGAATGGAAGAAATTTTTTTAGGAATATTCTACGAGAGGTAAATACCTATCCCAAATGCCTTGAAAATCAAGTGAACAAGACCTCAACTTGTCTTCCAATGTTTGAATAGTCCATTCTGATTGTCCATCAATTTGTGGGTGGTAGGCAGTGCTCAAATGAAGATCAGTATCTAGGGACATCTGAATAATTTTCAAGAATATTGATGTAAAACATGGATCATGATCAGAAACAATCGATAGGGGTACTCCATAAAGTCTAACAACTTCATTAATATATAGTCTTGCTAGACGTTCAAGTGGTAGATCTTCTCTTATAGCAATAAAATGTGCTGACTTGGGTAGAAGATCAACAATGACCCATATTTCATCATTCCTTCTAGGAGTCTTTGGTAGTCCCATGACAATGTCCATCGTGATATTATCCCATTTCAAATCAGGTATGGTAAGAGGTTACAATACTCCTCCAGGATGTTGCCTTCCATCTTTCAGTTTTTGACAAACCATACATTTTGACACAAAATCAGCAATCTCTCTCTTCATGTTGTCCCACCAAAAATATTCCTTCAAATATCTATACATATTAGTGCTAAAAGGGTGTATAGAGAAATTGGAATTATGTGCATCATCCAATAATATCCCATCATTCATAGCTTTAATATTCTTTTGAAAGTCCTCATCATCATCTTGAGAACTTTTTATCCTTTCTATTAGAGATGGTTTGGAAACCATTTGAAAATGCATTGATGTTTCACATTCCATGGTTATTCCCATATCCATCTTTATTAGATCCATGAAAGTAGTATCCCTTTCAACTCTCATCTTGTTCAAAACTCCATGATCATTTCTGCTCAAAGCATCTGCCACCTTATTTGCCTTCCCCGGGTGGTAGTTTATCATGCATCATAATCCTTGAGTAGTTCAAGCCATCTCCTTTGCCTCATGTTGAGTTCTTTCTATGAGAAAATATACTTCAAACTCTTGTGATCAGTATAGATCTCACATTTTTTACCATAGAAATAATGTCTCCATATCATCAAAGCAAATATTACAATAGCTAACTCAAGATCATGAGTAGGATAGTTTTTCTCATGAACTTTTAGTTGTCGTGATGCATAAGCAATAACCCTATCATTTTGTATAAGGACAGAACCAAGTCCTTTATTTGAAGCATCACTATAAATAACAAACCAGTCATTCACCAATGTTAGATTCAATATAGGAGCATTGAATAATCTTCTCTTTAGTACTTCAAAATATTCTTCACAATCTTTTCTCCAAACAAATTAAACCCCTTTTCGTGAGAGCTTCATTAGCAGGTTAGCTAGTCGGGCAAAATTATGCACGAAACGCCGATAATAACATTCTAAGCCTATAAAACTGTGTACCTTAGTTATGTTTGTTGGCGTGGTCCAATCTTGGATTGCCTTTTTCTTCGCAGGATCAACTAGGATTCCATACTTCGAGAAAATATGGCCAAGAAATGAAATTGATAGAATCCAGAATTCGCACTTCCTAAACTTCCCATATAATTGATTTCTTCTAAGAGTTCCCAGAATAAATTGCAAGTGACTCTCATGGTCTTCATTGATTTTTGAGTATATGAGGATATCATCAATTAATATCACAAAAAATTTATCAAGATATTCCTTGAAAACTCTATTCATTAAATCCATGAAAACAGATGGTCCATTCATCAGTCCAAAAAGCATCACTGTAAACATGTAATGCCCATACCTGGTTCGAAATGATGTCCTCAGAATATCTTCCTTCCTCACACTGAATTGATGATATCCCAATCGAAGGTCAATCTTTGAAAAGTATTGAGTTCCATGAATTTGGTCAAATAAATCATCAATCCAGGGTAGAGGATACTTATTCTTTATTGTAATAGCATTGATTTCTCTGTAATCAATTCATAGCCACATGGATCCATCTTTCTTCTTTACAAACAAAACTGGGGCTCCCTGTGGAGAAACACTAGGTCGAATAAATCCTTTGTCACTCAACTCTTCTAGTTGTTTCTTTAGCTCCACTAGCTCCACAATGGCCATTCTATATGGGGTCTTTGATATAGGTCTTGCACCAAGAATTATGTCAATGGAAAACTCAATTTCCCGCTCTAGAGGATGTCCAAGTAAATCCTCTATAAATACTTCATTGTACTCTTTCACTATGTGCACATCTTCAATTTTAATATTTCTTTCCTCTCCCATAGATATTGGTTTATCTTCCTCTCCATGTATTGCATTCAATAGAGCTACTGGGGGTGGTTCTAGATAAGAATCAAGTGGAGAAGTTTCTTCCCTAAAGACAAGGGATTCTACACGATTTCCAAAAATTGTAACATCCTTTTTCTTTCAATAAATCCTCACATCCTAATTTTATAGCCAATCCATACCAAGAATTATATCAAATTATGTCATGGGTATAATGATAAGGCTAGCAACTAAAGCACGTTTTGGTGTTTGGAGGGGGAGTAGTCAACATGCCTTTGTTGCAATGATACATCGCATGAGAGTTTTGACTGACAACTCCTTTCTTAAATCAAATTGGACATATCTAATTTTCTTAGAAAACTAAGAGGATATAAATGAATGCGATGATCCAAAATCAAATAAAGTATTGGCTAAGTTCATGAAAAAAATTAATGTACCTTCCACCACATCATTAGAAACTTCAACCTCTGCAGTTGTAATCGCATAAACTCTCCCTTGATCTCTTGGAATTTTCTGAGTCAAGATTCCTTGGAATTTAGGACACTCATTTGCATAGTGTCCCATATCTCTACAATTGTATCCTTGAACATCATTGAATTTATTCTTCCCCTTGCATTCATCGGATTGATGACCCTTTTCCCTGCAGTTATAGCAGACTCCCATGCCTTTCAAGCATTTTCTGAGATGATTCTTTCCACAGTTCTCGCAAAATGGAAAAATATTCTTTCCCTTGCTCTTCTTCGGTCCTTATCCTTTTCCTTTGTTATCAAAGTACCACTTCTTATCTTGGTTTCCTTTGAAAATATTTGATCTAGAAAATTCCTTAACTGTTTGGATGGCACTTGATACAATTCCATCATATGATGAAAATGTTTGAGAAGCCAGTTCCCTCTGACGACTTGGCTTAAGATCTTCAAAGAAATGATCAATCTTGTCTGCCGAGTCATGTACATAATCTATGGCATACCTGGCCATCCTTGTAAAAGTAGCCCCATACTCTGCAACATGGTCTTCTTCACTTTGTTTCAATCTAAGGAATTTCCGCTTCATTTCAGTTCGTTTCTCATGAGGGAAATATTTCTCGAATAATATTTCCTTAAAAGTCCTCCACTCCATATCTTATATTTCTTCTTCCTCCATGGTGTTCTGAATCAGGGTCCACCATTGGTCAGCATCACCCTTGAGACAATATAATGCCAGCATCACCTTCTCATTTTCATTTCATCTTAATTCCATGAATATTTTTTCAAGTGACTTGATCCATTGCTCAGATACCACTGGATTAGTAGTCCCACTGAAAGATGGGGGCTTCTGCCACATGAAACAATCCAACACAGGTGTGGAGTGGTAATTTGTTACAACTTGTGTATGTTTTCCCAATATAGTCAAGATCTGATCTGCTCCAACATTGACAGTGTTGACTTGCTTAGTAGGGAGATCACTCCCTTGCCCATGAGTATTGATTCCCATTCTTCCATTAGATGCCATTTCTAAATAATGGGATAAACTAGATTATTTTACGAATCTTAAATATAAAATCACTCAACATAGATTTAAATTCTATGCATAGCTAATCTTATAAACATGGATTCTCTAAGGTAAAATTTACATTAAACTCCTTCATAATGTCTTTTAAATAAAATATGAATTATTATAAGCATATCCATCAGGACTTTCATAACCAAGAGTGCGGCAAGGCCTGTTGTTGTGTACCAGTTCCCATTCGAGTCTATCCCAAAGCGGTGTTTTCAGGTTTTAACCATAGATACATCGGTGCCAGAGCTGACTCTACCTACTCGTATCCAGACAGGGATGTATTGCTTGAACGATCCACATAATTTATTCCTTACCAAAATACCAGGACGTTCTTGTAAGTTTATCCTCAAATTATACCTTAGGTATTTGTTCCCAACTATATATTTCCTACTCTAGTTTCCATGTTTCCTAATAAACTTCCTCTGATACCAACTGTAACACCCTGACCCCTCTAGACAGGAGCCGGTGCATTACTTGTGATATTGGAATGGTTAGAAGGAATGAAAATCCCAAAGGAACGATCATTTAAGTAGTCTTGAAGAAACTATATACATAGATGTAATACCAATTACATTGGGAAAGGTTACAAAATACAATAAAAAACAAAAACTAAAACTGGATCCATAGGAACTCAATAAAAGTCCTTCTCTTCATCACCTTTAGAAGGTAGAAAATGAAAGGGGTGAGTTCAAACACTCAGTAAGGGTTACAAATAGCAGAATTATTAGTAAAATAATAAGTGAATCACAATCGATCTGACATAATCAAAATGGCATAGTGAATAAATGAGTAACTAATGCCAATAATAAACTGAGAATGAAACTGCATCCATAGATTTTGTCATAGTGAAAACCTCATGGATAATAATAATAATTGATAATGAATAAAGGGAATGATTATTAGTTGGATGTCATGTATCTGGCACACGAAACCATAATACCGTAAAAACAGTTTACTTCTGTGGGTAGAAACCCGTCCGTTTTTTTGGAAACATACTCGAAGGGTCTGTCGCCAAACTGTTTTGTCTCATGAGACCTACAGATGCATCGAGGGGCTGTAGTGGGCCCTGCCCACCTATACATCCAAATAATTCTTTATTCAATGATTCAATACAAGATCAAAATTCCTTTTCAATATCCTCACAGAGTATAGAATACGGATTCATCAATAACATGCCAAATATACACCCTATGTGAAATGGTATACGGTTTAGACAATAAAAATATTCAGGACATGAGATTATGGATATTTTATAGAAATACAATTTCAAATGGAATGTGATCTCAAATGGGAAGTAGGTACACCACATAAGGATTATTAGGTGCACAGTACATAGTTAGTCACAACAAAGAAAATATTCTTGAACAAAAGTGAGAGAGAGGATCCCTTACCTTATGCTTGAAGTTGTTCTTGTCTTGTTTTTAAGGACATGAATAAAAAAATTTGGATTATTAATTCATAATTAAAGAACCTATTTTATATTTAATTGATATGTTATAACCTTATTTATTTTATTAATGGCATTTTTGATGGATTTAAGAGATTCAATTTTATTGTTTTGGAATCATTTTCTTATTTGGTTTCATGCTTTGTTTACTTATATTCATGAATGGAAGTTGGTTTCAAATATGGCTAGACATCCATAATTGTTAATAAACATTATTAGTGAAATTAAAGAGACATAAATGATCTTATAATGATTTTGTTTATATACTATGATGATGACTCATTCGATGAGTTGAAAGATAAATGCTTGAATTTGGCTTGGTTGTTTTTGTGCTAAATAAAATAGTTTTGTATTTTTATTCCATATTAGGAATGTGTAAAGATTCCAGAACATTAATCAAGATAAAACACCTTTATTATGACCTGGTTCAACCATATATTTGGTTTCATGACCAGAAATTAATGAATTAATGGAAATTGAAATTACATCATCCACGGTGTCGGTAATTCGACAAATCACAGACAATGTTTTTATTCCTTAAATAAGTGGGAGAGGAGAAGAATAATGATGAAAATTTTTCATAAAAATTATAAAATCTAGAAAATACTAGATTCTAGAGCATACATGCCTCTTGGTTAAGATGAGGTGATGAAAGTAGAGCAACATAAAGGAATCTTAAAATGAATGAAAACTTGATAAATTTCTCTCGAAAATTCTGCAGCCTAACTGCGTCTCTTAAAATTTCATAAAAATATTTTGATGAGAGGAATGAAATATCTCATCATTAACACATAATAAGGACATTAAGAGGTAATATTTAATGAAATATATCAACACAAGATAAAGGGAAAGGAATAGAATAACATAAAATGAAAGAAAATAATGAAAATAAAAGAGTTTGTTTACCTCTTGATCTCTTCTCCTTGAGATCCTTCTTAAGAGCTTTGGTTTTTGTCTTTTGGTGAGACCAGAAGCTCTAGGACGTGGGGAAGAGACTTGGGAAGGGTAATTTGGAAGAAATTTGAGGAGCTTCAAGGATTTGAGGGGTGAAAAGAAGAGGTAGTGGTGGGTGGTTTTATAGTGGAGGAGAGGGGTATAATTAGAATATTAAATTCATTATTTTATTATTTCTCTCAAGACAACCAAATAGTGTGGTTTCATGTGACCCCTAATAGTAATAAGTGCATTTGAGTTCGAACCAAGTGTCCTTTCATCACTGGTGATGTCATGAATAGTGTATTTAACTGATAAATTGAATATATGGTATTTTACCGTATTTTACTATTCATAAAAAATTCCAGATTTTCAGAAAAATCCCAAAAATTCACCCCTTACATTTTTCGACATGTAAAATTCAAAAGTGAAATCCATTTTTCAAAAATAATTTTCTAAATATTATTAATTTAATTTTTAAATAAGGCCATAGTTAATTCAAAAAATAACAATTTTGAAGTGCAGTTAGTTTTATGTGACATTGAAAAATTAATTAAGATCCCATTATCATATTGCCTTAAGAAAATAAAATAATATTATTATTTACTATTCATAAGGGTCATGTTACTATTAATATTACTATTCATAAGGGTATGTTACTATTCATAAATAATCAAGTTTGTTCTATCAGACTCCAAATGACTTACTGAACACAACTCTAGAAGATCATTTTTTCGAAATTCAAAACATAGAAGTTAGAAATTTATGTTTAATGGCGAGGTTTTAACTATCTCCTAAATAACCTAGTGTTGTTTCAAAGGAACATAGTAATGAATAGAATGTAACCCAGTGATGAATAGAGAAACATAATATAAAATATTCAGGGTACTACAATATTATCTAAAAATACCTATCAAACACTAATATAACTTAATAAAACAAAAAAAAACTAATAAAACCCTAACAAACCATAATAAACCCTAATAAAAACTAATAAACCCTAATAAAACCCTAAAAATACATTCTCCACCCAAATAAACCTTGACACACCATAACAAAACCTAATAGAACTTAACTAAACCCCAATAAACAAAAAAAACACAAACAAACCATTAAAAGCCCTAGAAACCCTAATAAACCATAATAAATTCAAATAAAAGATATAAAACCAATAAAAATTCTCACAATCACTAAATACACACTAATAAAACCAAAAAAGTCATAATAACCCCTCATATATATTAACAAAAACTAAAAAGCACTCATATAAACTAATAAAAAAGCTAACAAACACTAGTAAACCCTAAAAATCCCTAACAAACCCTAATAAATCGTACTCAACCCTAATAAACCCTAATAAGACCTTAAAGATACTGACTCAACCTTAATAAAACCCAAAAATACCTACTCAATCCTAATAAACCTCAATACCCCATAATAAACCATAATAAACCTCACTAAACCCTAAAAACACAAATATACCATTACAATGCCCTAAACCCCTAATAATTGCTAATAAAACCTAACAAAGCATAAAAGTGCTAATAAACCCAAATAAACACTACTAAACTCTAAAAAACCCTAATATACCTTCTTTAAAATTAACAAACCATAATGAACCATAATAAACCAAAATAAATCCTAAACATACTGAAATATACCATAATATTCCAAAATATATCTTAATAAACCCAACTCAAACCTAATAAAACCTTAAAAATACCTAATAAACCTTAATAAAACTTGACACACCATAATAAACCCTTATGAAATCCTAATAACCCTATCTAAACCCTAAAAAATGCTAATATACCATTAAATTACCCTAAAACCCTAACAAACCATAATAAATGTTAATAACACCTAAAAATCCTAAAAAATGATAGTAAACCCTAAAAATACCTCTAATAATAATAGTAATAATAACACAAGTTCATGTGCATATGCATGTGCATGGTTTAAATAATAAATCATAACGCACATGCTTGTGCATATGCCTACGCATTTTCATGTGAATGATAATAAATAATAAATTATAAATAATAACGCATGTGAACTGCATGTGATTGTGCATGTGCATGTGAATGATAATAAATAATAAATAATTATACACATACAAGTGAATGTTCATGTGCATGGTAATAAACAATAAATAATAACCAAGTCTAGATGAATGTGCATTTGCATGTGAATGATAATAAAAAATAAATAATAACACATGTGATAATAGAATAACGCATGTGCATTTCCTGTGCACGTTCATTAGAATAATTAATAATAACACATGTGATAGATAATATAATAATACAAGTTCATTTCATTTGCATGTGCACCATAATAAATAATACATAATAATTCACATGCATGTTCATTTACATGTAATGATTATGATAATGACGCATGCACGTGCATGGTAATAATTAATAAATGACAACGCACGTGCATGTGCATTTGTATTTGATGATACAAACAACAACAACAACAATAACAACAACAATAACAACAATAATAATAATAGAATAACACAAGTGCATTTCAAGTGCACGTGCATATTAGTAAATAATAAATAAATAATAATAAATAAGAATTCACATGCATGTGCATGTGCATTTACATTTGATGATTATATTAGTAATACTAATTGTAATAATAATAATAGTAATAACGCATGCACGTGCACGGTTGTAAATAATAAATAACTACGCAAAAGCATGTTCATTTGAATGTGATAATTATAATAATAATGATAATTATAATAATAATAATAATAATGATGATGATGATGATGATGAAAACTGTGATAATAATAATAATAATAATAATAATAAAATAATAATACAAGTGAATTGGATATGCACGTCCATGGTAATAAATAATAAATAATAACGCACATGCATCTACATTTTCATGTGATGATAGTAATAATAACAGCAGTAGTAATAATAGTTGTTGTAGTGGTGAAAATAGTAGTTGTACTAATTCATATGATAATAGAATATTGCATCTGAATTATGTGTGCATGTGTATGGTAATAAATAATAACTCTTGTGCATTGCATTTTCATGTGATGACGATGATGATGATAATAATAATAACAATAATAATACTAATATTAATAATAGCAAGGAATGTGAAAATAGAATAACACACGTTCATTGAATGTGCATGTATGTGCATTTGGATGTGCATTTAAATGCGGTGACAATAACAACAACAACAACAACAACAACAACAAGCACAACAAGCACAATAATAATAATAACAATAATAATAACAATGCATGTGATAATAAAATAATGTGTGTGCATTGCATGTGCACGTGAATGGTAATAAAAATATAATAATAACACACGAGAATGTGCATGGGCATTTCCATGAGATGATGATAATAATAATAATAATAATAGTAATAATAAGTTATAGTTGTTTGAAAAAACAGCAGACATGACAAAGTGCTAGAAATGGTGTCTCGGAAAACCTAACAAATCACAGAGTCATTAAAAAGGCATAACTTCATTTAAGGGGTCCATTTCCACTCTTTGAATATTCAAACTAAATATAATGGAATGAACTATGATTTAAATAGGTGTTGGAGGCCAAAAATACACACAGATTAGAAGTTATGACCATTTTAAGAAAAATTTGATGGGGATCCAGACACGGAAATGGAGTTTTTGATGCCTTCTAATGGGGTTTTGGGCTTTTAGGGTCCCAAACATGACTTGAACTTTGTTCAAGTTAGCCTTCTGTATATATCTCTCGCTGCCTTCGATTTGATATGTGTTAGAGCTCAAACGGACAATCGGAGTGAAAGTTATGTCCATTTGAAGTTGGACTTTTTATTGGAGTGGTGTAACTAATATATCTTCTATTTCTTTGATCTTATCAGATTTTCGATTAGACATGGTCCTCACTCATCTCACGAGATTCAATTTTACTAGTCAAACCGCTCAAATGGACACCCGAAGGAGAAGTTATGCTTGTTTTAGTCTATTGCTAGTTTCTTTGGTTTTTAGGCTCTAGGAGGGTTGCTAATTTAAAACAAAAATATCTTCTGCTACCTGTTTTCATTTTGTCTCTACCACATATCAAATCGAAGATTTTAAAAATGATACACACTCTGGTAACCACTGGAACCCTTTCTGATATTCTTCAACCCCCAAAAAGACCCAATATCCCTTTGGATGGTCAAAATATTGGCTTCTAGTGTCCGTTTTGCAATAACTTCTTGTATGGGTGTCCGTTTTGCCTCTACCACATATCAAATCGAATATTGAGACTATACCTACACTCTTATAACCAATGAAGCAACTTATCACATCCTTTAAGGCCTAAAAATGTACTTAAACCCTCCAAAAGACCATAACTTCTATTTTGGGAGTCCATTTTTCTTCTACCATATATCAAATCGATTATTTTGACTAGATATGGACATCTGTGACCAATAGGAACACCTTATCACATTCTTAAAGACCCAAAAGGTCCTTAAGTCCTCTAAATGACCATATCTTCTGCTCTGGGTGTCCGTTTCACCACTACCACATATCAAATTGAAGCTTGCGACTAGCTCTACACAACTGTGACAACCATGAATAACTAAATAACCCTAACAAACCATGAATAACCCCATAAACACTAAAAACCAATAAAAACCACTCAAAACCCTAACAAACCCTTACAAACCCAAAAAAACACTAATAAACCCCAAAAATCCCTAAATATCTCTAACAAACCCCAAAAACACTAAAAACATAAAAAACCCTAAAAACCCAAACAAGCCCTAAAAACCCCAAGAATAACTAAGTAGCCCCAATAAACACAAAACCCAAATAAACCTTAAAATCCACAATGAAACCATTAGATATCTTAACATAACCCTAAAAACCCTAACAAAACCATAGGAAATCCAAGAAACACTAACACACCGTTAGAAACCCTAACACACCCTTAGAAACCCTAACACACCCTTATAAACACTAGAACACACTTAGAACCCCCAACACACCCATAAAAACCCTAACACAACCTTAAAAACCCTTAGAAACCATAGCACAACCTTAAAAAACCTAACCCTCCCCTAAAAACCCTAACCCACCCTTAGAAACCCTCACACACCCTTAGAAACCCTAACAAATCCTTAGACAACCTAAATCACTCTAATAAGATTTAATAAAACCATACAAACCCTACCAACTAATAATAAACCATAACAGACCCAAATAAACCCTAAAACCCACTACTAAACCCTAATAAACACTAATAAATCATAATAAACCCTGAAAACCTTATTCGACCCCAATAAAAGCTAAAAAATACCTAAAAACCCAAATATACAACAAAAATGCTATTAAACCATTCAAAATGCTAATATTCACAAAAAAACCCTAACAAACCCGGAAGAACCAGACAAAAAACTAAAAAAACCATAAAAACCCAAAAAACCCAAAAAATCCTAATAACCAAAAAAACCTTAAAAAATTATAAAAACCCTAAAAATCCTAAAAACCCTAAACCCCTAAAAAACTGAAAAAACCGAAAAAACTCGAAAACAGAGCTAAAACCCTAAAAAACCTAAAAAACCTACAAACCCTCAAAAACCCAAAAAACCTAAAAACCACTAAAAACGTTAAAAACCCTAAAAACCCTAAAAGTGATTAATAAAACCCCAACCAACCCTATGAACCCCTAAAAAAACCTAAAAACCCCCTAGAAATCCTAAAGACCTCAAAAGAATACCAAATGCACCCTAAAGAACCCTAAAACCCCTAATGAACCCTAAAGAACCACTAAAGCCGCTAACAACACTACATAAACCCTATCAGTTGCTAAAAAACCCCGAAAAATGTTTCAAAAACCACAAAACGCCACAAAGCCCCAAAAACGATAAAATGACCCTAACAAAGCATAAAAAATCCAAACACACCCATTAAACCCCAAACAACACAAACAAACTATAACAAACCCTAAAAATCCTAACAAAACCAAACAAACTCTAACAACCACTAATAACCCCTAAGAACCACTAATAAAACCTAATAAACCATAAAACCAACTATTAAACCCTAAAATCCTTAATAAACACTAATAAATCTTAATAACCTATAATAAACCCTAAAAACACTATTATACCTTAAGAAAGATAAAAATTCCCTTAAACCCCTAATATACAATAAAAAACACTGTTAAAATATAATAAACTAAAATAATCACTAAAAACCCTAGCAAACCCAAAAAAACGCTACAAAAATCTCCAAATAATAGCCTACAAAAACCTAAAACCCACTAATAAACCCTAAAAACCCCAAAATAAATCGTAACAAACCCTAAAAACGCCAAATAAATCGTAACAAATCCTAACTATGCCAAATAAATCGAAACACACTAAAATAAACCATAATAAACCCCCAATAAACCCCAATAAATCCTAAAAAATCATAATAAACCCTAATAAATCGTAATAAACCCAAATACACGTTACGAAACCCTAATAAATAATATAAACCCTAATAAACCTGAATAAATCCTAAATAACCCTAAAAAGGTTGATAAACACTAGAAAAAGTTATTAATGCCTACAAAATCCCAATAAAACCCTAATATACAATAAAAACGCTAATAAACTGTAACAAATCCTAAAGAACACTTATAAACCCTAAAGAACCCTAATAAACCCTAAGAACACATATTAAACTCTAAAGAACACTAAAAACCCTAAAAAACCCAAAAAAATTTAAAACACATCATATAAACCCTAAAAACTGCTAAAATATCCAAATAAACCCTAAACCACACTAAAAACCCCTAACAATCCCTATCTATCCCAAAAAAACAAATAAACCCATAACCCCCCCCCTAACCATTAAAAGCCCTCAGATACCATAAAAACCTATAAACACCCGTTAACAACCCTAAAAACACTACAAACCATTAACAACAATTAAAATCCTAAAAAGGGCTTCAAATAGATACATAGACCCTAAAAATGTTACATAAACCCTAAAAATGCAACAAAAAACCAAAAAATGCAACATAAACCAAAAAACACAACATAAACCCAAAAAACACTACATTAACCCGAAAAGCACTACCTAAACCATAGAACTGTAACATAAACCCTAAAAAACACAACATAAACCCTAAAAACACAACATAAACATTACAAATGCTACATAAAACCTAAAAACACAATATCAACCCTAAAAACACTACACGATGACTAAAAACACAATATAAACCCTAAAAAATGTACATGAACCCTAAAAATGTTACATAAACCCTAAAATATGAAACATAAACACTACATCACCCCCAAAATGCTACATAATTCAAAAAAAATTCAACATAAACCCTAAAAAATGCTAAACACGCTACATAAACCCTAAAAACTTTACATAAACCCTAAAAATGATACTTAAAACCTAAAACCATTAACTAAACCCTAAAAATGCAACATAAACACTAAAAATTCTACATAAACTCTATCAACGCTACACAAACCCTAAAAAATGCTACAAAAACCCTAAAGATGCTTCAAACCCCTCAAAAATATTAAACCGTAATATACCATAATATAAATAATAAAACCCTAATAAATTGATAATAAACCCCTAATAAACTCTAATAATAACTAAAAACACCTTATAATCTCTAAAAACCCCATGATACTCTACTCAACCCTAATAAAACCCCAAAAATACCTAATAAATCCGAATAAATGATAATAAAACCTATTAAACCCAAAAAACACGTTAAGAAAACCTAAACAACCCTAACCAACCCAAATAGAAACTAACAAACACTAATAAACCCTAATAAACCCCAAACAAACCCTAAAAAGCACTAATAAACCATAAATAATGCCAAATAAACCCAACTCAACCCTATCAAACTTTTACACACCATAATAACCCCTAATAAAACCCTACAAAACCCTAATAATGAAAAAAATTCTAGTATACCTTAAAAAATCCCTAGAAACCATGATAAACTCCAATATAACTTAAAAAACACTAAAAATGCTCACAAACAATAAAACAACGATCACAAAAAATAAAAACGTGCTATATTACCTTAAAAGATCTAAAAACACAAATATAACCTATTAAAGACAAATAATGTTTATATACCTTAAAAATCCCAAGAAACCCTAATAAACCATAATAAACTCTAATATAACCTAGGAAAACCTAATAACGCTCACAAATAAAAACAAAATGCTCAAAAACAATAAAAATACGCTATATTATCTAAAAAGACCTAACAAACACTAATATAGCCTAATAAAACAAAAAAACTTATAAACCCCTAAGAAACCCTAATAAACCCTGAAAATACTTAATATACCCTAATAAAAACTAATAAACCCTAATAAAACCATAATAAAACCCTAAAAATACATTCTCAACCCTAACAAACCTTAACACACCATAAAAAAATCCAACTAAGCCCCAATAAACAAAAAAAGCAAACAAACCATTAAAAATTCCTAGAAAACCTAATAAACCATAATAAATTCTAATAAAACCTAATAAACCATAAAAAAATTCTCACAAACACTAAAAATATGCTAATAAAACATAAAAAGTCCTAAAAACTGCTCATGTATATTAACAAAAACTAAAAAACACTCATATACCCTAATAAAAATAGTAACAAATCCTAGTAAACCCTAAAAATCCCTAACAAACACTAATAAACCCTACTCGACCCTAATAAACCCTAATAAAACCCTAAATATACCTACTCAACCCTAATAAAACCCTAAAATACCTAGTCAACGCTAATAAACATTAACAAACCATAATAAACCATAATAAACCCTACTAGACCCTAAAAAATGCAAATTTACCATTAAAAAGCCCTAAAACACCTAATAAATGCTAATAAAACCTAAAAAAGCTTAAAAGCGCTAATAAACCCTAATAAACACTAATAATCCCTAAAAACCCCTAATATACCCTTTTAAAAATTAATAAACCATAATGAACCATAATAAACCCTAATAAATCCTAAACATACCAAAATATACCATAATATACCATAATATACCATAATAAACCCAACTCAATCCTAATAAAACCCTAAAAATACCTAATAAACCCTAATAAACCGTGACACATGATAATATACCCTAATAAAATCCTAATAACCTCCACCAAACCCTAAAAAATGCTAATATACCATTAAAACCCCTAAAACCCTTTCAAACCATAATAAATGTTAATATCACCTAAAAATCCTAAAAAATTCTAGTAAACCCTAAAAATACCTCCAATAATAATAATAGTAATAACGCGCGTGCATGTGCATATGCATGCGCATGTTTAAAATAATAATTAATAACGCACATGCATGTGCATATGGATGCGCATTTTCATGTGAATGATAATAAATAATAAATAATATCGCATGTGAATTGCATGTGTATGTGCATGTGCATTTGAATGATAATAAATAATTATTAATAACACACATACAACTACATGTGCATGTTCATGTGCATGTTCATGGTAATAAACAAAAATAATAACCAAGTCCACATGAATGTGCATTTGAATGAGAATTATAATAAATAATAAATAATAACACATGTGATAAGAAAATAATGCACGTGCATTGCATGTAGAAACTATTATAAAAATGGCCTTTATCAGCGCTAGAAAAGTGCATTAATAGTGCTAAAAAAGTGTTGTTAATCAAGGCGAATATATTGGGTGTCACTTTTATCAACGCTTAGAAAAGCGCTGATAAAAGAACCTTTTGTCATTGCTAAAAAAATCACTGATAAAAGACCCCTTTATCAGCGCCTCTAAAAAGTACTGATAAAAGTCAGAAAAAAATTAAAAATATTAAAAAATTAAAAAATATTTATATAATGTGGGGGGGGATCTTTTAACAGTGTTTAACCCCCCCCCCACCGCCTTTATTAGTGTTAGGTGGACCCCCATCAATCTCTCCTGGGCGCTGCCCTTCCCGTGCATCCCCCACACACGCGCACCTCCTTGCTTCCTCCCAAACTCGAACCTGTGACCTCCCCCCTTGTGTGCCTGCAACTTTACCCCTAATCCATTTCATTTTTTTCTCTATTTAATGATATATCTATTTATTTATATATATAGTTATATTTATTCGTATATTAATATTGATTCATATTAATATAAATATATTTAGTTATATTAATACATATATATTTTTTCATATATTAGTATCAAGCTGGTTGAATTGGGAGGCCTTGGTGTCAAGGACCTCGAGACATTCAGTGATGGTCTTATCGAGAAGTTCACTTGGGGTCTGATCTCAAAGGATGGGTCCAGTGACTTTTTAACAAATAGATTCAGATGAAGGATTCTTAATAGATATAAGTATTATATTGCATCATCTGTTTGGGAATCTCTCAGGAAATCTTTCCTGCAATTCAGTCATGACACTAGGTGGCTAGTTTGCTGGGACTCTCATCTCAATTGCAAGAGTACAACATGGCTCGAGAGGCCTCTGAAAGAAAGCATGGATGTTCCCCCTGGTGCAAGACATTTTTCTAATGATTTTCTTTTATACATGCAATGTTCTGGCATCATAGTTCTATGGCAGGTGGAGCTGGAAGTTCAAAGTTACACTTTCATGGACCGTGACCCGGTGACATGGGGGAATAACCGCGATGGGAAGTTCATGAGCAATGATATTTATCAAATGGTTTGTGGAGGGTCCTACCCTACACCAACCTGGCTCTTAAAATTTCAGACTAATTTTATTCAGCCTTCTAGATTTCTTTTAATCTGGAATATATGTAGAAATTGGGTGCCTACTCATGACCAGCTCAAACGGGCTGGTTTTCAATTTGCGTCGGCTTGTTATCTATACGTGGCTTCCGAGGAGAATTCTCAACTTCTTTTTGTGGAATACACCTATGATAGGAGGCTGTGGGATTATGTGGAAGCCTTTTTGGGCTGGTTATTGATGAAAATATGCTGCTTCATGATCTGCTAATAGGGATGTCCAATGTGTGCTGCAGTACACAGATTGGGAATCTCATGCTTGTTTCCATTGCAGCTCTGATCACGAACACATGGGATGCTCTCAATACCCTACTCTTTGATGGAAAGCGTGTCCCTATTCAATGCGGCATGTCAGCGATCCATTCATAGGTTCATGCTCCTTCACAGATTCAAATAGGTACAATGCATAACTGTTTTTTTAGTTGCAGATTTGTTGACTACTTGGAGATTCTTGACAGCCTCGGCAGCCCCAGTTTCTTAAGTACATAAGATGGATACCTTCGATCAGCCAATGGCTCAAGGTCAACGTGGATGGTGCCGCTTCTAGTTCCCCAGGACAATTAGGATGTGGTGGCGTCTTTCGAACATATCGTGGTTTTATCTAGGGGTGCTTCTATCACTTCACTGACATTGGGGTTTCCTATGAGGCAGAATTATGGGTGATAATTCATGTTGTTAGGTATTCTGTCTGATATAGTTGGAACATGTTATGGACTGAATCAGACACCCAGCTTGTGGTTCATGCCATGGAATCAAGAACGTGAAATGTCCCCCGAAGAGTGTTTCCTCACTGGGTTGAATGTCTCCGCACGGTAACTCATTTACCATTAGTGGTCTCATATACTTTTAGGGAAGCCAATCAGGTGGTAGATGCTTTATCCAAGCATGCGATTTTAGAGATGGATATGATGTGGTCCTTTACGGTCCCTAATTATTGTGATTCAATGGTGGAGGTAGATATGTTGGGTTTCGTGCACTCTCAGTTTTGTAAAAATCCCCTGTTTGTCTGAATCATTTGTATTTTTATTTAATAAATTTATTAGGACCAGTTTCTACAGGTTCCTCAGCTTTTGGAGTATATTTATATTAATACGTTTTTATCCGTATATTTATTTTTATATTAATATATATTTATAAGATTAGTTTTAAATACATTTATAAAATATGTTTTTTATGTGTGTTTATAAATAAATAAATACATACATATATACAACACACACACACAGACACACACACACACATAGACACATGTATATTTACGAATAAATACATATTTATGTGTATTTGAAAATCCATAGAATGTTAAAGCAACCATAACTTCTAATCTAGAATCCTGTTTCAAATCTACAACCTATCAAATCAAATAAAATGAATCAATCATCGATATGATATGTGGTACTAGCCTAACAGACATCCGGATCAGAAGTTATACCTGTTTGAATGTTAGAAAATCTGGGTATCCCAACTAAAGCCACTAACAAAGCTACATAAACCCTTTCAATTGCTACAAAAACACAAAAAATGCTTCAAAACCCAAAAAAAATGCAACAAAGCCCCAAAAATGCTAAAATAACTCTAACAAAGCATAAAAAATCCAAACACACCCATAAAACCAAAAAAACACATAAAACCCCAAACAACTCAAACAAACCGTAACAAACCCTATAAACCCTAACAAAACCTAAAAAACCCTAACAACCACTAATAACCCCTAAGAACCACAAATAAACCCTAATAACCCCTAAAACCCCACTATTAAACCCTAGAAATCCAAATAAACACTAATAAATCATAATATCCTGGAATAAACCCTAACAAACTCTATTAGACCCTAATAAACGCTAAAAAATCCCTAAAACCCCTAATATACAATAAAAGACTATTAAACCATAATAAACCCTAATAATCAGTAAAAACCCTAACAAACCCAACAAAACTCTACAAAACCTCCAAATAATATCCTACAAAACCCTAATTGTCTTTGAGCCTTCTGGCCTTGTAAGGGTTCCACCTCTTCCCTTAAAAGGTGGATTAAAAAATAATAAAAAATTTAAGGCCTTCGGGCCATACCGACCAAAATAAATCTTCAAAAACCCTAAAAACCCCAAATAAATCATAATAAATCCTAATAACTCCAAATAAATCATAAAAAACTGAAACAAATCATAACAAACCACTAATAAATAGCAATAAACCCTAACAATGCATAATAAACCCTAATAAATCATAATTAACCCAAATACACGTTACTAAACCCTAATAAATTAAATAAACATTAATAAATCCTAAATAACCCTAAAAAGGTTTATAAACCCCAGAAAAAGCTATTAATGCCTACAAAAGCCCAATAAAACCCTGATATACAATAAAAAATGAAAATAAACTATAAAAAATCATAAAGAACACTAATATACCCAAAAGAACCCTAATAAAGCCTAAAGAACTATATTAAACTCTAAAGAACACTAAAAACCATAAGGAACCAAAAAAAATGCTAAAACACATTATATAAACCCTATAAATCGCTACGATAACCAAACAAACCCTAAAACACACTAAAAAACCCTAACAACCCATACCAATCCCTAAAAAACAAATAATCCCATTAACCCCCCCCCCCCAAACCATTAAAAATCCATCAGATATCATTATAAACCATAAACACCCGTTAACAACCCTTAAAATACCTAAAAAACACTACAAACAATAAATAACAATTAAACCCCTAAAAAAGGCTTCAAATAGATACATAAACCCTAAAAACATTATATAAACCCTAAAAAATGCAACAAAAACTCTAGAAACACAATATAAACCAAAAAATGCAACATAAACCCAAAAAACGCTACATAAACCCTAAAAGCACGACATAAACCCTAGAACTATAACATAAACCCTAAATACACAACATAAATCATAAAAAATGGAACATAGACATTAAAAAACGCTACATAAAACCTAAAAACACAATATAAACCCTAAAAACACTCTATGAACCCTAAAAACGTTACATAAACCCAAAAAATGCAACATAAAGGCTACATCACCCCTAAAAACGCTACATAAACCCAAAAAATGATACATAAACTCTAAAAATTTCTATAGAAAACCTAAACACTAAACACGATACATAAAACCTAAAAACATTACATAAACCTTAAAAATGATACATAAAATCTAAAACTTCTAACTAAACCATAATAACACTATATAAACACTAAAAATGCTACATAAATTCTAACAACACTACACAAATCCTAAAAAATGCTACAAAAACCCTAAAGACGCTTTAAAACCCTCAAAAATATTAAACCCTAATATACCATAATATAAAAAACTAAACCCAAGTAAACCCTTAATAAACTATAATAATCCCTAAAAACACCTTATAATTGCTAAAATCCTAAGAAACTCTACTCAAACCTAATAAAACCCCAAAAATACCAAATAAACCCTAATAAATGATAATAAAAACTAATAAACCCAAAAAGAACTTTATGAAAACCCAAACAACCCAAACAACCCTAATAGACATTAATAAACACTAATAAACCCTAATAAATCCCAAAAAGAGCCTAAAAATCCCTAATAAATTATAAATACAGCCAAATAAACTCTACTCAACCCTAACAAACCATAATACACCATAATAACCCCTAATAAAACCCAACAAAACATTAATAAAAAAATGAAAGTATACAATAAAAAATCCCTAGAAACCCTCATAAACTCTAATATAGCCTAATAAACCCTAAAAATGCTCACAAAAAATAAAAAAATGATCAAAAACAATAAAAACTCTCTATATTGCCTAAAAAGACCTAAAAACACTAATATAATCTAATAAAGACAAAAAAATGCTAATATACCTAAAAAATCCCTAGAAACCCTAATAAACCATAATAAACTCTAATATAACCAATGAAACACTAAAACGCTCACAAAAAATGCTCACAAAAAATAAAAACACGCTATATTATCTAAAAAGACCTAACAAACACTAATATAACCTAGTAAAATAAAAAAACTAATAAAACCCTGACAAACACTAATAAACACTAAAAATACCTTATAAACCCTAATAAAAACGATTGAACCCTAATAAAACACAAATAAAACCCTAAAAAACGTTTTCATCCCTAAAAATCACTGACACACCATAACAAAACCTAATAAAACCCATCTAAACCCTAATAAACAAAATAAATTCAAATAAAAGCTAATAAACCATTTAAAATGCCCATAAACACTAAAAACACACTAATAAAACATAAAAAGTCATAAAAACCCCTCATATATATTAATAAAAATTAAATAACACTCACATACCCTAATAAAAACACTAAAAATCCCTAGTAAACCCTGAAAATCCCTAACAAACCATAATAAATGGTACTCAACCCTAATAAACCCTAATAAAATTTTAAAGATACCGACTCAACCCTAATAAAACACTAAAAATACCAACTCAACCCTAATAAACCTTAACACACCATAGTGAACCATAATAAACCCCACTAAACCCTAAAAATGAAAATATACAATTAAAGAGACCTAAAACCCCTAATAAATGCTAATAAAACCTAACAAAGCATAAAAGCGCTAATTAACCTGAATAAACACTACCAAACACTGAAAAACCCTAATATACCCTCTTAAAAATTAATAAACCATAATAAACCCTAATAAATCATAAACATGCCCAAATATACCATAATATACCCTAATAAACCCAACTCAATCCAAATAAAACCCAAAAATACCGAATATACCCTAATAAACCTTGAAACACCATAATAAAGCCTAATAAAATCCTAATAACTCCCCACCAAAACCTAAAAAATGCTAATATACCATTAAAAAACCCTAAAAACCAAACAAACCATAATTAATGTTAATAACACCTAAAAATCCAAAAAAATGATAGTAAACCATAAAAATACATCTAATAATAAAAGTAGTAATAACGCACGTGCATGTTTATATGCATGTACATGGTTTAAATAATAAATCATAATGCACGTGCATGTGCATATGCATGCACATTTTCATGTGAATGATAATAAATAATAAATTTTAAATAATAACCTATGTAAATTGCATGTGTAAGTGCTTGTGCATGTGAATGATAATAAATAATAAATAATAACACTCATCCTAGTGCATGTGCATGTGCATGTGCATGTGCATGTGCATGTGCATGTGCATGGTAATAAACAATAAATAATAACAAAGTCCACATGAATGTGCATTTGCATGTGAATGATAATAAATAATAACACATGTGATAATAGAATAACGCAAGTGCATTGCGTGTGCACGTGCATGAGAATAAATAATAATAACACATGTGATAATAGATTAATGCAATTGCATTACATTTTCATGTTCATAGTAATAAATAATATATAATAATGCACGTGTGTGTGCATTTACATATAATGATAAGGATAATGACGCATGCACGTGTATGGTAATAAATAATAAATAACAACCTATGTGAATGTACATTTGTATTTGATGATACAAACAACAACAAGAACAACAACAACAATAATAATAATAGAATAACGCAAGTTCATTGCATGTGCACGTGCATAGTAGTAAATAATAAATAAATTATAGTAAATAAGAACTCACATTCATGTGGATGTGCATTTAAATTTGATAATAATATTAACAATACTAATTGTAATAATAATAATAATAATAACACATGCACGTGCATATTAATAAATAATAAATAACAACTCACATGCATGTGGATTTTTATGTTATAATGATAATAATAATAATAATAATAATAATTTTGAAAATAAAAAAAATAAAAAAAATAAAAATAATAAAAATAATAATAAAAGAATAATACAAGTGCATTGCATATGCACGTTCATGGTAATAAATAATAAATAATAAGGCATGTGCATCTGCATTTGCATATGATGATACTAATAATAACAGCAGTAGTAGTAGTAGTGATAATAGTAGTAGTACCAATGCATGTGATAATATAATATTTCATGTACATTACGTGTGCACATGCATGATAAAAAATAATAACACGCTTGCATTGCATTTGCATGTGACGATGAGGACGATGATAATAATTAATATAATAAGAATAACAACATCGCATGTGATAATTGAAAAATGCATGCACATTGAATGTGTGTGTTTATGTATTTTTATGTGCATTTGCATGTGCATTTGGTTTAGTGGTAAGAACCCCTTAATTCTACATGAAAATGGGGGTTCAAACCCCATTGGGCGTAGGGTTCTGTAGCAGTATTGTAGCGTACTATAACAGTGGCAGCATTGTAGAAATGGCGGGCATAATAGCGGCGGCAGAGTAATGTTGCAGTGGCGGATACTTTGTAGTATTGTAGCAGCGCATTTATTGTAGCAGTAATATTCATAGAATGGGCTTTGAGCCAAAAAAATGGGCCTAAGGGCCACGTAATGGGATAAATGCCCACTGGGCCTTCGGGCTATGTAATGGGTTTCCTTCTACCCAATTAAAGAGGTCTTTACTTTGCTTTAATAATAAATCAGGCTTCGGCCCCAACCTTTAAAAAAATGTTTGTGATAATAAAATAACGTGTGTGCATTTCATGTGCACGTGCATGGTAATAAAAAATAAATAATAATGCACGTGCATGTGCATGTGCATGTCCATGAGATGACACTGATAATAATAATAATAACAGTAATAATAATAATAACAACAACAATGCATGTGATAATAGAATAATGCACATGCATTGCATGTGTAGTGAATGATAATAAATAATAACTCACAGCGCACGTGATGACAATAATAACAATAATAGTAATATTAATAATTATAGCTCATGTGATAATAGAATAACACAAAAGTATTGAATGTCCGCTTGTATGATAATAAATAATAACGCACGTGAATTTGTATTTTCATTTGATGATAATAACAATAATAAAAATAATAGTAATAATAACAATAACAATAAAAATGCATGTGATAATAGAATAATGTAGGTGCATTGCGTGTGCGCGTGCATTGTAATAAATAATAACAGACGTGCATGTGCAATTGTAGGTGATGATAATAATAATAATAATAATAATAGTAATAATAATAATAACAAAACAACAACAACATATCCACGTGCATGGAATTAAATAATATATAATAAATAATAAATAATAACACTTGTGAATATGTATTTGCATGTAATGATAATAATAATAATAATAATAATAGTAATAACAATAAGGATAATGAAAATAATGATAATGATAATAATGATAATAATAACGTGTGTGATAATAGAATAACACACGTCCTAACAAACACTAACAAAACATAAGAAACCCTAACAACCACTAATAATCTCTAAGAATCACTAATAAACTCTAATAACACCTAAAACCTACTATTAAACCCTAAACCACTAATAAACACTAATAAATCATAATAACCTTAATAAACACTAAAAAATCCTATTAGACTCTAATAATCACTAAAAAATCCCTAAAAACCCTAATATACAATAGAAAACACTATTGAACCATAATATATCCTAATAATCGTTAAAAACCCTAACAAACCAGACAAAACCCACCAAATATTAGACTACAAAACCCTACAACCCACTAATAAACCCTAACAACCCCTAATAACCCCATAATAAATCGTAAAAAACCCTAACAACCCCAAATAAATCATAACAAATCCTAATAACGCCAAATAAATTGTAACAAACTGAAAAAAACCATAACAAACCCTTAATAAACCGCAATAAACCCTAACGAATCATAATAAACCATAATAAATTGTAATAAACCCAAATACACAATAATAAACCCTAATAAATAAAATAAACCCAAAGAAACCCTATTAAATCCTAAATAACCCAATAATATTTTGATAAACCCAATAAAAAGATATTAATGCCTACAAAAGCCCAATAAAACCCTAATATACAATAAAAACACTAATAAACCGTAACTAATCCTAAAGAACACTAATAAACCCTAAATAACACTAATAAATAGTAAAGAACCATAATAAACTCTAATTAACACTCAAAAACCCTAATGAATCCCAAAAACGCTAAAACACATTACATAAACCCTAAAAACTGCTACAATACCCAAACAAACCCTAAAACACACTAAAAAACTCAAACAACCGCTATCAATCCTGAAAAAAAAACCTTAACCCCCCCCCCCAAACCATTAAAATAAAAACCATTAACATCCGTTAACAACCCTTAAAACCCTTAAAAACCACTACAAACAATAAACAACCATTAAAACCCTAAAAAGGGAAACAAATAGATACATAAACCTAAAAAACATTACATAAACCCTAAAAATGCAACATAAACCCTAAAAATGCAACATAAACCCTAAAACGCAACATAAACACCAAAACGCAACATAAACCCAAAAACCACTACATAAACCCTAGAACTGTAACATAAACCCTAAACAACGAAACATAAACATTAAAAAATGCTACATAAAACCAAAAAACACAACATAAACCCTAAAAACTCTACATGAACCCTAAATGCATTACATAAACCCTAAAAAATTCATCATAAACACTACATCACCCCTAAAAACGCTACATAAACCCACAAAACGCAACATAAACCCTAAAAAATGCAACATAAAACCTAATCCCTAAACACGCTACATAAACCCTAAAATGTTACATAAACCCTAAAACATGCTACATAAAACCTAAAACCACTAACTAAACCCTAAAATCGCTACATAAATACTAAAGATGCTACATAAACTCAAACAACGCTACCCAAAAACTAAAAAATGCTACATAAACCCTAAAGATGCTTAAAAACCTCAAAAATATTAAACCCTAATATACCATAATATAAAAAATTATACTCTAATAAACCCCTAATAAACTCTAATAATCCCTAAAAACGCCATGTAATCCCTAAAAACTCTAATAGATGCTACTCAACCCTAATAAATCCCACGAAATACCTAATAAATCCTAATAAATGATAATAAAACCTAATAAACCCAAAAAACACGTTAAAAACCTAAACAACCCTAACCAATTTTAATAGAAACTAATAAACACTAATAAACAATAATATACCCCAAAAAACCCTAAATGTCCCTAATAAACCATAAATAAATCCAAATAAACCATACTCAACCCTAACAAACCTTAACAGACCATAATGACCCCTAATAAAACCCTAAAAAACCCTAAAAACGAAATCAAATGCTAGTATACCTTAAAAAATCCCTAGAAACCCTGATAAACTCTAATATAACCTAATAAACCCTAAAAACTCTCACAAAAAAATGATCACAATCAATAAAAACACGCTATATTACCTAAAAAGACCTAAAAACACTAATATAACCTAATAAAGACAAAAAAATGCTAATATACCTTAAAAATCCCCAGACACCACAATAAACAATTATAAACTCTAATATAACCTAAGAAACCCTAAAAATGCACACAAACAAAAACAAAATGCTCACAAACAATAAAAAATGCTATATTATCTAAAAAGACATTACAAACACTAATATAACCTAATAAAACAAATAAACAAATAAACCCCTAACAAACCCTAATAAACCCTAAATATCCCTAATAAACCATAATAAAAATTAATAAACCCTAATAAAACAATAACAAAACCCTAAAAATACCTTTTTAACCCTAATTAAACTTGACACACCATAATAAAACCTAATTAAACCCAACAAAATCCCAATAAACAAAAAAATTCAAACGAACCATTAAAAAGCCCTAGAAACCCTAATAAAGCATAATAATTTTTAATAAAACCTAATAAACCATAAAAAATTCTCACAAACACTAAAAACACGCTAATAAAACCTAAAAAGTCCCAACAACCCCTCATATATATTAACAAAAACTAAAAAACACTCATATAACCTAATAAAAACACTAAAAAACCCCAGTAAACCCTAAAAATTCCTAACAAACATTAATAAACCATACTCAACCCTAATAAATCCTAAAGACACCCTAAAGATACCTACTTAACCTTATAAAACCTTAAAAATACCTACTCAACCCTAATAAACAATAACACACTATAATAAACCATAATAAACCCCACTAAACCCTAAAAAAGGAAAATATACCATTAAAAATCCCTAGAACCCCTAATAAATGCTAATAAAACCTAACAAAGCTTAAAAGAAATAATAAACCCTAATAAACAATACTAAACCCTAAAAAACACTAATATACCCTCTTAAAAATTAATAAATTGTAATGAACGATAATAAACCCTAATAAATCCTAAACATACCCAAATATACCATAATATACATTAATAAACCCAAATATATCCTAATAAAACCATAAAAATACCCAATAAACCATAACACACCATAATAAATGTCATGAACCAGCCCAGTTACCCTGGTAACCCAATAACTGAGCTGGCCCTAACATAGCTCGAAGGGTGTTCCCAATCCCCACGGGTTGGGGACTAGCACCTGGCATCATACAACATGCAAGTGGGAATGATTTTTCCACCAACAATATGGAAGAAAAGAAACAAGATAGTATGCATAACAAAAAGAAACTCCACTGGGAGTAATGTAGCCGAAAACGAAGAGGCATAAAAAGCCCAAAGTACTACAACCCAACTACTAAAAATGGGTAAACAACCCCAAGGTCCCTAAGGGCAAAAATCACCAAGACCAAAACATAACAGCTGGATCCACCTCCAAGAGATCACTTCCCTTTGCTCGAACCTGGAAGAAGAAAGTCTACAAACACCCGAAGGAAAAAGTAGGGTGTGAGCATAAGCCCAGTTGGATACCACCAAATATTCCATAACAGATTCCAAATATATATTATCCATATAAAAGCTTTCAATTTCCAAATAAACAGGTTTGGCAATTCAAAAGCATATCTTAGCAAAACATTCTATACATTTTCAAATGATGGAAATAAATATTTTAAGTAATGATTTTACAAATGATTGAATATTTCAAAAACAATGGAATAAGTAAAACATTAATATAAAACAGTTTATATAAATTTAGCAGGCATGTAAAGTAGTTCAAAAGTATTAGCATACATTTATATCTCAAAGATAAATAAACAAGCAAGCAACATGGTCTTCTGACAAAAGGTACGATTGTATTAACCAGTTATAGGATTCCACACTCTCTATGTGAACTCAGTAAAATGTGTATACACACGTCACTATGACACTGGCCAGAGGAGACTCATCACCAACCCATCGGGGATGTGACCCACCACTAGTATGTTATAGAATGTTGTCGTAGCGTAGAGTGTATCCAAATAAATCACTAACTACCTAAGGGTTCCATGCGCTCTAACATGATGTGCGAACTATTTTAAGAATACTTAAAAATACGATCAATCCCATTCTTCCTTTTCAAATGTTCCAATTTCATTCAATTTAAAACCAAAAGAGGTTTTATTCAAAAACATGCCCTTTTCATAAGATAAAACCAATGGGTTTATATCAAATCATTTTAATCCATTTTCACCAGTTTGAAATCCAATCAAAACTAATTCCATCATCACACAATTTATTTCCACAATTAAATTCAAAATTTTAATTGAAATTATTTCCATCAAATACACAATTTAAATCAAATAATTGAAATCATCAAATTTCCATAAACACAACCAATTAAATAGAATTGGGGTTTTTCCAAATTTTCCTGCCATAACCATTTCAAATACCACGATTCACTGGAATCGAATTTTTATCAATTTAATTGAAAGAAAATTTGAGAAATTGAATTTAAATAAACAAATGAAATAAATCAAGAAAAACAAGGATTATCAATTTGGATAATCAGAATGGAACCACCTACGTAGATTTATTGACAGTTGTTAGCTCAACCAGAAACCCCAAAAACCAAGCAGCACAATGTCGTCGATCAAGTTTTGGATCTAAATCCTTAAAACCAAAATAAATAAGATCAATTGCATCAAGATCCTATAAAAATATATCTAGATCCAAAATCCTAGATCTAGATCAAAACACATAGGTTTAAATCCATGAAAAATGGTGGAAATCTCCAATGAAAAGATAAAGGAAAGATAGAAGAAAGAACAGGAGAAGTAACAGGTTGAAATCCACTTACCAGGAGGAGAGAAGATCCTCAATCCGAGCCTTCAATCTCGAAGAATGAAGTTAGGATCACCTTGGAATCACTCTGGGAGGATTTGGAAACACCTAGAATGTTTCAATCCCAAACCAAGGTCCTAAATATGGATGTCCTGGGGGTTCAGGTGGATATAAGAAGGATTTTCAGAATTAAAAAAACCCCGCTCACGATTACCTGGACAGAGTTGCACAGTCAGGCAAACCGTGCACCAACTATGTGGAACCCACTATCCAAGTTTGCAACATTGGCACGGTTTGGTCGCACGGCCTGTCAAACTGTACACAAACCGTGAGGACCTCTCTGTCCAGTTCTGCATTTTTGGCATGGTTTGGTCGCATGGTTTGTCAAACCATGTGCAACTCGTCCACAAATCACTGCCCTTTAGTTTTCCTTAAAATTTCACCCAAATGCACCCTAAGTCACTACTCCAAAATAGAGGTACATAGAAACATCAAAAGTACCTCAAAACGTAACATGATGTTACAACCTCCCCACCATAAGATCTTTCTGCCCCAGAAATCCGATAAAGAATCCTCCACGTCAAAAAGATGAGGCCACTGCTCTCTCATTAGTGCCTCACTTTCCCACGTCTCAGGAGAATCAGAACCATGCTACCATAGTACACAGACCAGAGGTATCATTCTCCCATGAAGTACCTTGGTCTGAGAATCAGCAACACTGACTGGTCGTTCAGTCACAGATAAATCTGGTTCAATCTCAAGATCACTCTAGCTCAAAACATGAGATAGATCAGAGAGATACTTTCATAGCTTCGATACATGAAAAACGTTATGTATCGACATCAACTGGGTTGGTAGATCAAGATGGTAAGAGACTTTCCCTACATGACCAACAACCTTGAAAGGTCCCACAAAACGAGGAGCAATATTTCCTTGCCTCCCAAGCCGTAGATGACCTAATCAGGGTGAAACATTCAAGAACACCTGGTCACCAACTGAGATCTCTAAAGGTCTACGATGAAGATCAGCATAAGACTTGTACCGACTCTGTGCTGTTAACATTCTCTGATGAATCAACTGGATATTAGATTTTGTCTCTTGGACCAAACTCAGTCTTACCAAATAACTTTCACCAATCTCTGACAAACATAAAGGAGATTTACAAGGATGACCATACCATACCTCAAAAGGAGCCATTTTGATTGTAGACTGATAATTGTTGTTATAAGAAAAATCAATTATCCACAGATGATCATCCTAAAACCCACCAAAGTCGAGAACACATGCGCATAGAAAATCCTCAAGGATCTGAATAGATCCCTATGTCTGGTCATCAGACAGTTGATGGTAGGCCATACTCAAACGGACCTGAGATCCCAGTGCCTCTTGAAGGCCTCTCCAAAAGGGAGAAGTAAACCGATGATCCCTAATAGAGAATATAGTAGACAGAACTCCGTGAAAACGAAAAATTTCTTTCACATAGATATTTTCCAACTTCTCAACTTTGGCTGTATCTCGAATATGTATAAACTGAGATGACATGGTCAGCCTGTCGATCACAACCCATATCTTGTTCTTCTTGCTCTATGTTTGAGGTAACCTAACCACAAAGTCCATAGGGATTTCATCCCACTTCCATGTAGGGACTAGAAGTGGTTGAAGCAAACCCAAAGGTTTCTGGTGCTCGACATTCACCTGTAGGCATGTATAGCAACGAGATACAAAATCAGCAATGTCTCGTCTCATACCTGTCCACCAGAACTTTCACTACATTTCATAGAACATCTTTGTGGTTCCTGGGTGTACATCCCACTAAGAGTTATGGAAATCCCCCATCACATCCTTCCTTACAGATAATGGCACAATGTAACGGTTTTTATAACACATAACTCCCTATTTGGAGAATAAACACTAGGTTTCGGTCTCCCCACCATAAAGAGAGTCCCTAATTCAATGGAATTCATCATACAATTGTTTTTACTGAAGAATTAACTCGATAAGAGAAGATGTCAGCTGGACACTGGCTAAAGAAATATCAGACCCCTTCCACTGAACTCCAACATGCAACTGAGCAAAAAGAGCCATCAAACTCCACTCTTCTGAAGATTCATTCACAGCATGTGATGGAAGTTTCCTTCTTAACTCTTCTAAAACTACATTCCCTTTCCCCGGGGTATAGGCAATGTCAGATTCAAAAGATTTCAGGTACTCCACCCAACACCTTTGGTGGAGATTCAACTCTTTTTGAGAGAAGATATAACTCAAGATCTTGTGGTCTGAATACATAGTAAACCTTTCTCTATAAAGTTAATGTCTCAAACACTTAAGTGAATTCATTACAACTGCAAGTTAAAGGTCATGGGTAGGATAGTTTTTCTCATGAGGTTTAAGATGAAGAGATCCATAGGCAACAACATTATTACCTTGCATAAAGACACATCCCAATACTGAACCCGATGCATCACTGAAGACCACGTAACCTATCCCAGCCTCTGGAAGAGTTAACAGCGGTGCAGTAGTCAAAAGACGCTTTATCCCAACAAAGGAACTCTGACATTTATCATTCCAAGAAAACTTCACTCCCTTTTATGTTAGAGTAGTCATTGGAAAAGATAATTTTGAGAAATATTTAACAAATCGGTGATAATATCCTACTAATCCCAAGAAGCTCTGAATATCGAAAAGATTTCGTGGTTGTTCCCAAGTCATAACAGCCTTAAACTTCTCAGGATCAACTGATATTACTTGTTCTAACATGACATGTCCCTGTAAATTTACTTCCCAAATCCAGAAATCTCACTTTGAAATCTTAGCATAAAGTCGGTGATTCCTTAGAAGACTCAGAACTGTTCTCAGATGATGCACAAGATCCTCCTAATAATTGGAGTAGAAAAGAATGTTATCCACAAATACTTCCAAAGAAGTATCTAGATACTCAGGGAAAACCTTGTTAATAAAAGTCATGAAAACTGTAGGAGAATTTGTTAGGCCGAAGGGCATAACAAGGTACTCATAATGGCCATACCTACTCTGAAAAGTGGTCTTATGAAAGTCAGATTATTTTATCCTCAACTGATGGTAACCAAATCGGAGATCAATTTTTTAAAAACACTTTTCCCCATTCAATTGATCAAACAAATCATCAATTCATGGTAACGGATATTTGTTCATTATCGTAACTCGATTGATCTTTCTATAATCAAAACATAAGCGAAGAGAACCATCATCCTTCTTGGAGAAGAGAACTAGTGCTGCCCAAGGTGACACACTCGGGTGTATAAAACCTTTCTCAATAAGATCATCTAACTAAGACTTTAGTTCTTTTGGTTCTGCTGGATCCATTCGGTATGATGGAATAGAAACTGGTTGAGTACCAGGCATTATGTCAATAGAAAAATCGACCTCCCTTATTGGTGGCAAACCAGTGAAGTCGGAAGGAAACACGTCGGGAAAATCAGCGGCGACTAGAGGAAGATCACCACACATTGAATCTCTCTCTACATCAAAATCAAACACTAATATAACTTTCCCCAACTCTGGATAAGAGGGTCCAACTCTGCTTGACCTTGGGTCCCATTATCCATGAAAAACAAGAGGCACACCACTGGGTGTAGTAAGGTATACCTATTGAATATAACAATCGATCCGGGATTTATTGGCAATGATCCTATCCATCCAAAATATGACATCAAAAGATTTCATGTAGAGAACCAAAAAACTCCAATCATGATCAACATCTGAGAGAGAGAATACACAAGAAGGACTATAGAGACCCTTCTCTCTCATTGTACCATGGGGTGTAGTAATATCCATCACACAAGATAAAAGCTCCATAGGTAGATTAAGTAGATTATAAATATGGGTTGAAATAAATGAGTGAGATGAACCAAAATCAAAAAGGGAAGTCACTAATGATGAAGCTATAGTAATGGTACCTCTCATAGTTACAAGACCTGTATCAGATACCTCTGGCGACTCTTCCACTGTGTGAAGAAGCTTCGTGCCAGATGCATGTGGTCGGAACCCTTTTGTACATGAAGCATCTGATTTCCCCACAGTTTTTGGAGGTGTTGATGATCCTGTTCCAGTATGTGGAGTAGAGAAGTGATGGATGAATCTCAGTAAGTTCCCTAAACGTCCACAGGAGCTACAGTTCATGGGTGCCTCAGTGAAAACCCTCTTAGAATGTCTTGGATTACCACACTGATAGAAAGTCAATGATGCCCCTCCTGGTTCCACTAGAGGTCTGGAATGACTTTATTTTTGAGAACTACAGAGGCACATGGTCAGGAAAACCATGTTCCAACCATGAAGAACCCACTGTCCAGGTTTTCAAGGTTGGCACGGGTTGGTTGCACGGTCTGTCAAACCGTGCGCAAACTGTGCAGACCTCTCTGTCCAATTCTGCATGGTTGGCACAGTTTGGTCGCACGGTTTGTCAAACCATGGGAAAACTATGCACAACTCACTGTCCTTTATTTTTCCTTACAATTTCACCCAAACGCACCCCAACTCACTACTCCAAAACAGTGGTACTTAGAAACATAAAAAGTACCTGAAAAAATAACGTGATGTTACAATAAACCCTAATAAAATCCTAATAACCCCCACCGTACCCAAAAAACACTAATATACCATTAAAACCCTAAACCCTAACAAACCATAATAAATGATAATAACACCTAAAAATTCTAAACAATGCAAGTAAACCCTAAAAATACCTCTAATAATAATAATAGTAATAACGCACGTGCATGTGCATGGTTTAAATAATAAATCATAACGCACGTCCATGTGAATATTCTTTCACATTTTCATGTGAATGATAATAAATAATAAATTATAAATAATAACTCATGTGAATTACATGTGTATTTTATGTGTATGTGAATGATAATAAATAATAAATAATAACGCTCATCAAAGTGCATGTGCCTGTGCATGTGCATGTGCATTTTCATGTGCATGGTAATAAACAATAAATAATAACCAAGTCCACATGAATGTCCATTTACATGTGAATGATAATAAATAATAAATAATAAGACAAGTGATAACAGAATAAGGCATGTGCATTTCACGCGCACATTCATGAGAATAAATAATAATACCACATGTGATAATAGAATAATGCAAGTGCATTGCATTTGCAAGTGCATGATAATAAATAATATATAATAACGCACATGCATTTTCATTTAAATGTAATGATAATGATAATGATGCATGCACGTGCATGGTAATAAATAATATATAACAATGCACGTGCATGTGCATTTGTATTTAATGATACAAACAATAATAATAATAATAATAATAATAATAATAATAATAGAATAATGCAAGTGCACTTCTTGTTCATGTGCATAGTAGTAAATAATAAATAAATAATAATAAATAAGAATTCACATTCATGTGCATGTGCATTTAAAATTGATGATAATATTAATAATACTAATTGTAATAATAATAATAATAACACATGCACGTGCATGGTAATAAATAATAAATAACAACGCACATTCATGTGCATTATCTTGTGATAATGATAATAATAATGATAATGATAATAATAATAATAATAATAATAATTGTGAGGATAATAGTAATAATAATAGAATAATCCAAGTGCATTGCATATTCATGTGCATGGTAATAAATAATAAATAATAACGCACGTGCATCTACATTTTCATGTGATGATAGTAATAATAACAACAGTAGTAATAATAGTATAGTACCAATGCATTTGATAATAGAATATTGCATGTGCATTACATGTGCACGTGCATGGTAATAAATAATAATGCCTGTGAATTGTATTTTCATGTGATGATGATGATGATAATAATAATAATAATATTATTATTAATAAAAACGCATGTGATAATAGAATAATGCACGTTCATTGAATGTGAGTGTATGTGCATTCATATGTGAATTTTCATGTGATGATAATAACCATAACAACAACAACAACATACACAACAACAACCACAATAATAATAATAACAATAATAATTAAAAAACATGTGATAATAAAATGGCGTGTGTGCATTGCATGTGCACATGCATGGTAATAAAAATATAATAATAACGCACGTCCATGTGCATGTACATGTGGATGAGATGATAATAATAATAATAATAATAACAGTAATATTAAGTTATAGTTGTTTGAAAAAATAGAAGACATGACAAAAATGCTTGAAATGGGGTCTCAAAAAACATAAAAAAATCCCCGAGTCATTGCAAAAGGCATAACATCTTCATCAGGTGTCCATTTCTGCTCTTTAAATAGTCAAAATGAATCTCATGGAATGATCTATGATAAAAACAGGTGTCGGAAGCCTAATAGACACACAGATCAGATTTTATGACCGTTTAAAAAAAATTACAGGGATCCGTACATGGAAATGTAGTGTTGGAGGCCTTCGGATGGGTTTCTTGGATTTTAGGGTAAAAAAAAATTGAACTTTGTTCAAGTTATCCTTCTGCATTGATCTGTTCGCTACCTTTGATTTGATATGTGGTAGAGCTCAAACGGACAACTGGAGTGAAAGTTATGGTCGTTTGATGTTGGAAATTTTTTGAGTGGTATAACTAATATATCTTATATTTATTTGATCTTCAAATAGTTTCTAATAAACATGGTCCTCACTCATCTCACGATATTCTATTTGACTGGTCACAGCGCTCAAATGGACACCCAAATGAGAAGTTATGCCTATTTTAGTGAGTTGCAAGTTTCATAGGTTTTTAGGTGCTAGTAGAGTTCCTCAATTTAAAATTACAATAACTTCTGCTACGTGGGTTCATTTTGGCTCTACCACAAATCAAATGAATGATTGTGAAATGATACACACTCTGGTAACCACTGGAACCCTTTCTGACATTCTTCAACCCCCCAAAAGACCCAAAATCCTTTTGGATGGTCAAAAGATTGGCTTCTGGTGTCTCTTTTGCAATGACTTCTTCTATGGGTGTCCGTTTTGCCTCTACCACATATCAAATCGAAGCTTGCGACTCATATAACCACTTAAGCACCTTCTCACATCCTTGAAGGCCCAAAAAGGTACATAAATCATCAAAAAGACCATAACTTCTACTCCGGGGGTCCTTTTTGCCTCTACCAAATATCAAATCGAAGATTTTGACTATATCTACATATCTTTGACCAATAGGACCACCTTATCATGTTCTTAAATTCCAAAAAGGTACTTAAGTCCTCCAAATGACCATAACTTCTGCTCTGGGTGTCCGTTTTACCTCTACCACATATCAAATTGAAGCTTGTGACTAGCTCTACACATCTGTGACAACAATGAATAACTAAATAACCCTAAAAACCATGAATAATCCCATAAACACTAAAAACCATTAAAATCCATGAAAAACCCTAACAAACCCTAACAAACACTAACAAACCCTAACAAACCCTAACAAACACTAACACACCCTAAAAAACCCTAAAAAAACCCCAAAAACCCAAAAAAACATAAGAAACACTAAAAAAACCATAACAAACCCTAAAAAATCTTAACAAGCCCTAACAAACCCCAAGAAGCATTATGAAACCCCCTTTAAACCCCAAAAAATGATGAAAACCTAAAAACCCCTAAGAACCCATTAGAAACCCTAACAAAACACTAAGAAAACCATAGAAACTCTAACAAACCATTAGAAACCCTAGCACACCATTAGAAACAACAAAACACCCATAAAAACCCTAACACAACCTTAGAAACCCCTAGAAACCCTTAAAAACCATAGCATACCCCTAGAAACCCTAACCCGCCCATAAAAACCGAAACCCACACTTAGATTCCCTAACCCACCCATAGAAACCCTAACAAACCCTTAAAAACACTAAATCACTCTAATAAGCACTAGTAAATCCTAACAAACCCTACCAACCAATAATAAACCATAATAAACTATAATAAACCCTAAAGCCCACAACTAAACCCTAATAAACACTAATAAATTGTAATAAACTCTAAAAACCCTATTAGACCCCAATAAAAGCTACAAAATACCTAACAACCCAAATATACAAGAAAAATGCTATTAAACCATTCAAAATGAAAATATTCAAAAATAAACCCAAACAAATCCCGCAAAACCTGTCAAAACCCTAAAAACCCCAAAATATCAAAAAAACCCAAAAAAACCCTAAAAAACCCTAAAAAATCCTATAAACCCTAAAAAAGCATTGAAAACCCTAAAACCCCTAAAACACAAAAAAAAACCGGAAAGCACGAAAACAAATCTAAAAACCCTTAAAAACCTCAAAAAACATCAAAAAACCTCAAAACGCTAAAAACCGTAAAAAATCATAAAACGCTAAAAACCCCTAAAATCCTAAAAATGCCTAACAAAACCTTATACAACCCTATGAAGCACATAAAACCCCTAAAAACCCCTAGAAAATCCTAAAAACTTCAAAATAAACCCTATTACACCATAAAGAACCCTAAAGAACCCTAAAAACCACTAAATCTACAAACATCACTTCATAAACCCTAACAATTGCTACAAAAAACATAAAAATGCTTCAAAACCCACAAAATGAAACAAAAACCTCCTAAAACGCTAAAATAACTCTAAAAAAGCATAAAAAATCCAAACACACCCATAAAACCCAAAAAATGCATAAGACCCCAAACAACTCAAACAAATCGTAACAAACCCTAAAACCCCTAACAAAACCTAACAAACCCTAAGAACCACTAATAACCCCTAAGAACCACTAATAAACCCTATCAACCCTTAAAACCCACTATTAAACCCTAAAACCCCCAATAAGAACTAATAAATTGTAATAACCGGTAATAATCCCTAGCAAACTCTATTAGAACCTAATAAATGCTACAAAATCCCTAAAACCCCTAATATACAATAAAAACACTATTAAACCATAATAAACCCTAGTAATCACTAAAAACCCTAACAAACCCAACAAAACGCTACATAAACCTCCAAATAATAGCCTACAAAACCCTAAAACCCACTAATAAACCCTATAAAACCTTAATACCCCAAAATAAATCATAACAAACCCTAAAAACCGCAAATAAATATTAACAAATCCTAACAATGCAAAATAAATTGTAAAAAACTGAAACAAACCATAAAAAACCCCTAAAAACTGAAATAAACCCTGACATATCATAATAAACACTAATAAATCATAATAAACCCAAATACACATTAATAAACTCTAAAAAATAAAATAGCCCCTAATAAACGCTAATAAATCCTAAATAACCCTAAAAAAGGTTGATAAAACCTAGAAAAAGCTATTAATGCCTACATAACTCCAACAAAACCCTAATATACAATTAAAAATTCTAATAAATTGTAACCAATCCTAAAGAACACTAATAAACCCTAAAGAACCCTAATAAACCCAAAAGTACCATATTAAACTCAAAAGAACACTAATAAACCCTAAAGAACCCAAAAAACTCTAAAACACATTATATAAACCCTTAAACTTCTACAATACCCAAAAAACCCTAAAACACACTAAAATCCCTAAAAACCCCTATCAACCCCAAAAAAACAAATAAACCAATAATTCACCCCTAAAACCATTAAAAAGCCATCAGATACCATAGACAGCCATAAAAACCCGTTAATAACCATTAAAAACTCTAAAAAACCTACAAACCATAAACAACCATTAAAACCAGAAAAAAGGATTCAAATAGATACATAAACCCTAAAAACATTACATAAACCCTTAAAAATGCAACAAAAACCCTAAAAATACAACATAAACAAAAAACTGAAACATAAACCGAAAAAACGCAACATAAACCCTAAAAGCACTACATAAACCCTAGAACTGTAACATAAACCCTAAAAAACACAACAGAAACCCTAAAAAATGCAACATAAAAATTAAAAATGCTACATAAAACCTAAAAACAAAATATAAACCCTAAAAACACTACATAAACCCTAAAAACGATTCATAAATCCTAAAAAATGCAACATAAATGCTACATCACCCCTAAAAATGCTACATAAACTCAGAAAATGCAACATAAACCCGAAAAAATGCTACATAAAACCTAAACACTAAACATGCTACATAAACCCTAAAAATGTTAAATAAACACTAAAAATGATACATAAAATCTAAAACTACTAACTAAACCATAAAAATGCTACATAAACACTAAAAATTCTACATAATCTCTAACAACACTACACAAACCCTAAAAAATGCAACAAAAACCCTAAAGGTGGATTAAAACCCTTAAAAATATTAAACCTTAATATACCATAATATAAAAAAATAAAACCTTTTAAACCCCTAATAAATTCTAATAATCTCTAAAAACACCTGATAATCCTTAAAAACCCTAAGAAACTCTACTCAACCCTAATAAAACCCCAAAAATACCTAATAAACCCCCATAAATGATAATAAAACCTAATAAACCCTAAAAACACGTTAAGAAAACCTAACCAACCCTAATAGACACTAAAAACACTAATAAACCATAATAAAACCCAAAAAACCCTAAAAGCCCTAATAAACAATATATAAAGCCAAATAAATGTTATTCAACCCTAACAAACCGTAAGACACCATAATAACCCCAAATAAAACCCTACAAAACCCTAATAAAGAAAAAAAATGCTAGTATACCTTAAACAATCCTTAAAAAACCCTGATAAACTCTAATTTAACCTAATAATCCCAAAAAACACTCACAAACAATAAAAAACAATCACAAACAACAAAAACTTGCTATATTACCTAAAAAGACCTAAAAACACTAATATAACCTAATAAAGACAAAAAATTCTAATATTTATTAAAAATACCCAGAAACCCTAATAAACTATAATAAACTCTAATATAAGCTAAAAATCCCTAAAAAGGCTCACAAGCAAAAACAAAACGCACACAAACAATAAAAACAAACTATATTATCTAAAAAGACCTAACAAACACTTATATAACCTAATAAAACAAAAAAAACTAAACCCCTATGAGACCCTAATAAACCCTAAAAATCCATAATAAGCCCTAATAAAAACTAATAAACCCTAATAAAACCCTTAAAATACCTTCTTAAACCTAATAAACCTTGACACACCATAAAAAAACCTAATAAAACCCAACTAAACCCCAATAAGAAAAAAAACAAACCATTAAAAAGACCTAGAAACCCTAATAAACCATAATAAATTCAAATAAAAGCTAATAAACCATTAAAAATGCTCAAAAATACTAAAAATCTCTAATAAAACCTAAAAAGTTATAAAATCCCCTCGTATATATTAGCAAAAACTACAAAACACTCATATACCCTAATAAAAACAATAAGAAACGCTAGTAAACCCTAAAAATCCCTAACAAACCCTAATAAACCGTACTCAACCCTAATAAATCCTAATAAAAATTTAAACATACTGACTCAACCCTAATGAAACCCTAAAAATACCTACTAAGCCCTAATAAACCTTAACACACCATAATAAACCATAATAAGTCCCACTAAACCCTAAAAAAGGCAAATATACCATTAAAAAGCCCTGAAACCCCTAATAAATGCTAATAAAACATAACAAGGCTTAAACGTGCTAATAAACCCTAATAAACACTACTAAACACTAAAAAACCCTAATATACCCTCTTAAAAATTAATAAACCATAATGAACCATAATAAACCCTAATAAATCCAAAACATACCCAAGTATTCCATAATATACCATAATATACCATAATATACCCTAATAAACCCAATTCAATCCTAATAAAACCCTAAAAATACCTAATAAACCCTAATAAACCATGACACGCCATAATAAAATCCAATAAAATCCTAATAACCCCAACCAAACCTTAAAAAATGCTAATATACCATAAAAAAACCCTAAAATCCTAACAAAACATAATAAATGTTAATAGCACCTAAAAATCCTAAAAAATGATAGTAAACCCTAAAAATACCTCTAATAATAATAAAAGTAATAATGCACGTGCATGGTTTATATAATAAATCATAACGCATGTGTATGTGCATATGCCTGCGCATTTGCATGTGAATGATAATAAATAATAAATTAAAATAATAACTCATGTGAATTTCATGTGTATGGGCATTTCATGTGAATGATAATAAATAATAAATAAGTATGCACATACAAGTGCATGTGCATGTGCATGTGCATCTTCATGTGCAAATGCATTAGAATAAATAATAATAACACATTTGATAATAGAATAACGCAAGTGGATTTCATTTTGATGTGCTTGATAATAAATAATATATAATAATGCACATTCATGTGCATTTACATGTAATGATAATGATAATGATTCATGCACGTGCCTGGTAATAAATAATAAATAACAACGCACATGCATGTGCATTTGAATTTGATGATACAAACAACAACAACAACAACTATAATAATAATAATAATAATAATAATAATAGAATAACGCAAGTTCATTTCATGTGAACATGAATAGTAGTTAATAATAAATAAATAATAATAAATAAGAACGCACATGCATGTGCATGTGCCTTTACATTTGATCGTAATATTAATAATACTAATTGTAATAATAATTATAATAACGCATGCACGTGCATGGTAATAAATAATAAATAACCACACACATGCATGTGCATTTTCATTTGATAATGATAATAATAATCATAATGATAATAATAATAAATAATAATAATAATAATAACTGTGTTACTAATAATAATAATAATAAAATAATAATACAAGTGGATTGAAAATGCACGTACATGGTAAAAAATAATAAATAACAACGCACGCGCATTTAAATTTTCATGTGATGATAGTAATAATAAAAGAAGTTGTAATAATAATAGTAGTAGTGGTGATAATAGTAGTAGTACTAATGCATATGATAATAGAATATTGCACGTGGATTGTGTACATGTGTATGGTAATAGATAATAACTCCCATGCATTGCATTTTCATGTGATGATGATGATGATGATGATAATGATAATAATAATAATAATAACAACAAATCATATGATAATAGAATAATTTACGTTCATTGAATGAGCATGTATGTGCATTTGGATGTGCATTTTCACGTGATGATAATTACAATAACAACAACAACAATAACAACCACAATTATAATAATAACAATAATAATAACAATGCATGTGATAATAAAATTACCTGTGTGAATTGTATGATCATGTGCATGGTAATAAAAATATAATAATAACGCACATGTATGTGCATGCACATTTGCATGAGATTGTGATCATAATAATAATAACAGTAATAATAAGTTATAGTTGTTTGAAAAAAAACAGCATATTGGACAAATGTGCAGTTAATGGTGTCTCGAAAAACCAACAAAATCACAGAGTCCTTAAAAAAGGCATAACATCTTCTTCCGATGTCCATTTCCACTCCATGAATAGTCAAACTAAATCTCATGGAATGAACTACGATAAAAACAGGTGTCGGAGGCTGAAAAGATTCACATATTAGAAGTTATGACCATTTTAAGAAAAATTTGACAGGGATCTGGACATGGGAATAGTGTTTTGGGGGCCTTCAGTTGGGTTTTTGGGATTTTAGGGTCACAAACATGACTTGAACATTGTTCATGTCATCCTTCTGCATAGATCTCTTCGCTACCTTCGATTTGATATGTGGTAGAGATCAAATGGACAGCTGGAGTGAAAGTTATGGCCATTTGAAGTTGGGCTTTTTTTGGAGTGGTATAACTAATATATCTTATGTTTCTTTGATCTTATCACAGTTTTGATTAGACTTGGTCGTCAATCATCTCACGAGCTTCGATTTTACTTGTCACAGCGTTCAAATGGACACCCGAAGGAAAAGTTATGCCTATTTTAGTGAGTTTCGTGTTTCTTAGGTTTTTAGGCACTAGGAGGGTTGCTCAATTTAAAACAACAATAACTTCTTCTATGTGTGTTTATTTTGGCTCTACCACATATCAAATAAAATATTATGAAAATATAAACACTCTGGTAACCACTTGAACCCTTTCAGACATTCTCCAGCCCCCCGAAGACCCAAAATCCCTTTGGATGGTCAAAAGATTGGCTTCTGGTGTTCGTTTTGCAATAAATTATTCTATGGGTGTCTGTTTTTCCACTACCACATATCAAATTGAAGCGTGAGACTATACCTACCCTCCTATAACCACTGAAGCACCTTCTCACATCCTTAAAGGCCCAAAAAGATACTTAAACCCTCCAAAACACCATTACTTCTACTCTAAGAGTCTGTTTTTCCTCTACCATATATCAAATCAAGGATTTAGACTACATCTACACATCTATAACCAATAATAACACCTTATCACATTCTTAAATACCAAAAAGAACCTTAAGTCCTCCAAATGACCATAACTTCTTCTATGGGTGTCTGTTTCACCTCTTCCACATATCAAATTGAAGCCTACGACTAGATCTACATATCTGTGACAACCATGAATAATTAAAGAACCCTAACAGGCCATGAATGACCCCATAAACACTAAAACCATTAAAAACTAGGCAAAACCCTAACAAACCCTAACAAACCCAAACAAACACTAACAAACCCTAACATACACAACAAACCCTAACAAACCCTAACAAACCCAAAAAACCCTAAAAAACATAACAACCCCTAAAAACCCTAACAAAACCTAACAATCCCTAAAAAACCCCAAGAAGAACTAAGAAATCCCAATAAACACAAAAAAACCAATGAAACCCTAAAAACCCCTAAGAAACCATAAGAAACCCTAACATAACCCTAAAGATCCTAAAAACCCTAACAAAACCCTATGCAAACCTAAGAGACACTAACACACCCTTAAAACCCCTAAAACACCCTTAGAAACCCTAGCACACCCTTAGACACCCCAACACACCCATTGAAACCCTAACACAACCTTAGAAACCCATAGAAACCATATCACACCCTTAGAAACCCTAACCATCCCATAAAAACCCTATCCTACCCTTAGAAACATTAACACGCCCTTAGAAACCCTAACAAACCCTTAGACACCCTAAATCAATCTAATAAGAACTAATAAATCCGAACAAACCCTACTAACCAATAATAAACCCTAATTAACCCTAAATCCCACTACTAAACCCTAATAAACACTAATAAATCCCAATAAACCCTATTAGACCCCAATAAAATCTACAAAATACCTAAAAACCCAAATATAAAACTAAAATGCTATTAAACCATCAAAAATGCTAATATTCACAAAAAAACCTAACAAACCCGATAAAACCTCACAAAACCCTAAAAAACCATAAAAACCCAAAAAAACCATAAAACCCCCAAAATCCCTCAAAACCCTATAAAACCCTAAAAACCCTAAAACCCTAATAACCCTAAAAAAATCCTAAAAACCCTAAAATCCAGTTTTCTTAGGCATTTTTCTAGGGGGTTTTAAGGGTTTTTAATGGTTTAATAGGGTTTGTTACAGTTTTCTTAGGCATTTTTGTACTTTTTAGGGTTTTCTTGCATTTTTAGTGGTTTTTAGGTTTTTTAGGGTTTTTTGAGGTTTTTAGGGGTTTTCAGGTTTGTTTTCAGGTTTTTAATGGTTTGTTATGTTTTTAGGGGTTTTACAGTTTTTGAGGATATTAATGATTTTTTAGGGTTTTTGGGTTTTTGGGGTTTTTTGGGTTTTTGGGTTTTTGGGTTTTTATGGTTTTTTAGGGTTTTGTCAGGTTTTCCCAGGTTTGTTAGGTTTTTTTTAATATTAGCATTTTGAATGATTTAATAGAATTTTTGTTGTATATTTGGGTTTTTAAGTATTTTGTAGCTTTTATTGGGGTCTAATAGGGTTGTTATGGTTTAGTACGATTTATTAGTGTTTTTTAGGGTTTATTAGTGGGCTTCATGGTTTATTTGGGTTTATTATGGCTTATTATTGGTTGGTAGGGTTTGTTAGGATTTATTAGTTCTTATTAGAGTGATTTAGGGAGTCTAAGGGTTTATTAGGGTTTCTAAGGGTGTGTTAGGGTTTCTAAGAGTAGGTTAGGGTTTTTATGGATGGGTTAGTGTTTCTAAGGGTGTGCTATGGTATCTCAGGGTTTTTAAGGGTTTGTTAGGGGTTTTATGGGTGCATTGGGGTTTCTAAGGGTGTGATAGAGTTTCTAAGGGTGTGTTAGGGTTTCTAAGGGTGTGTTAGGGTTTCTAAGGGTGTGTTGGTCTTTCCTAGGTTTGCTTAGGGTTTTGTTAGAGTTTTTAGGGTTTTAGGGTAATGTTAGTGTCTATTTTGGTTTCTTAGTGGGTTATAAGGGTTTCATTAAGTTTTTTATATTTATTGGTGTTTCTTAGTGCTTCTTGGGGTATGTTGGGGCTTGTTAGTGTTTTAGGGTTTTTTATGTTTTTAGGGGTTTTGGGGGATTGTTAGGGTTTTTTAGGGTTTGATTGGGTTTGTTAGTGTTTGTTAGGGTTTGTTAGGATTTTTTAGGGTTTTGCGTGGTTTTTAATGTTTTTTAGTTTTTATGGGTTTATTCATGGGTTTTTAGGGTTATTTAGTTGTTCATGGTTGTCACATATGTTTATAGCTAGTCGCAAGATTTAATTTGATATGAGGTAGAGGTGAAACGGACCCCCAGAGCAGAAGTTATGGTCATTTGGAGGACTTCAAGACCATTTGGGTCTTTAAGAACGTGATAAGGTGTTCCTATTGGTCATAGATGTGTAGACCTAGTCGAATGCTTTGATTTGATATATAGTTGAGGCGAAATGAACTCCCGAAGTAGAAGTTATGGTCTTTTGAAGGGTTTAAGTACCTTTTTGGGCCTTCAAGGATGTGAGGAGGTTATTTAGTGGTTATAGGGGTGTAGGTATAGTATCAAGAATTGATTTGATATGTGGAAGAGGCAAAACAGACCCCCATAGAAGAAGTTATTGCAAAACGGACACCAGAAGACAATATTTTGACCATCCAAAGGGATTTTTGGTCTTTTGGGGGGTTGAAGAATCTTTTAAAGGGTTCCAGTGGTAACCAGAGTGTGTATCTTTTCACAATCTTAAATTTGATATGTGGTAGAGCCAAAATGAACACACATTGCAGAATTTATTGTGGTTTTAAAATGAGCAACCCTCATAGTGCCCAAAAACTGAAGAAACCTGTAACTCACTAAAATAGGCATAACATCTCCTTCGGGTGTCCGTTTGAGCATTGTGACTAGTAAAATCGTAGCTCCTTAGATGACTGAGGACCATGTCTAATCAAAACTATGAGAAGATCAACGAAATAGAAGATATGTTAGTTATACCACTCCAAAAAAAGTTCAACTTCAAACGGTCATAACATTCACTCCAGTTGTCCATTTGAGCTCTACCACATATCAAATCGAAGGCAGTGAAGATATCTACGCAGAAGTCTAACTTGAAAAAAGTTCAAGTCATTTTTAAGACAATAAAATCCCAGAGAACCCATCATAAGGAATCCAAAACTCCATTTTCGTGTCCAGATCCCGGTTAAAGTTTTGGTAAAATGGTCATAACTTCTGATCTGTGTGTCTGTTTGGCCTCCGGTACCTGTTTTCATCATATTTCGTTCCATGAGATTTAGTTTGACTATTCACGGAGCGGAAATGGACACCTGAAGAAGAAGTTATGACTTTTTTAATGACTGTGTGATTTGTTAGGTTTTTCGAGAGACCATTTCTAGCACTTTTGACATGTGTGTTGTTTTTTCAAACAACAATAACATATTATTAATTTTTTTATTATTATTATCATAATCTCATGAAAATTTACATGCACATGCACGTGCATTATTGTTATATTTTTATTACCATGCACGTCCACATGAAATGCACACACGTTATTTTATTATCACATGTGTTGTTATTATTATTGTTATTATTATTATTTTGGTTTTTGTTGTTGTTTTTGTTGTTGTTATTGTTGTTATCATCACATGAAAATGCACATCCAAATTCACATACACACACATTTAATGAACGTGCCTTATTCTATTATCACATGCGTTGTTATTAATAATAATAATAATATTATTATTATTATCATCACCATCATCGTCACATTCAAATGCAATGCACATGATTTATTATTTATAAACATACACATGCACACATAATGCACATGCAATTTTATATTATCATATGCATTAGTACTACTACTATTATCACCACCACTACTATTATTATTACTACTTTTGTTATTATTACTATCATCACATGAAAATGTAGATGCACGTGAATTATTATTTATTATTTATTACCACGTACGTGCATATGAAATGCACTTGTATTATTCTTTTATTATTATTATTATTATCATTATCATTATTATTATCATTCTCACATGAAAATGCATAGGCATGTGTGTTATTATTTATTATTTATTACCATGAACGTGCATGCATTATTATTATTATTATTACAATTAGTATTATTAATATTATCATCAAATGAAAATGCACATGTGCATGCATGTGCGTTCTTATTTATTATTATTTATTTTTTATTTACTACTATGCACGTGCACATGAAATGTATGACAACCTTGCTTTCTATTACAACTTAAACATGCTTTATTACATATAACTTCACTTGATACAACAAAGAATATCGAGAGGTTTAGTGTCTTTGGGGCATAGGATCATTAAATAAAAACTTTAAACATGAAATACAACATCTTTATTGAAAACATCCTTTACATGACCACTACATTCCTTCGTACTTAGCATTGCATGAGATAACCTGAGGACATGCATAAGAAAAGGGTGAGCTATAAAGCCCAGTAAGGGAGTACACAATGAATAACATGAGGAGTTCAATACATGTTAGGCAATAGGAATATCAATAGAGCATAAGAGTAACATGAACATAAAGGCATGATAAAGCATTATAATCATAACATGGAAATGTGGCGACAACACTTAACATTGAATTAGCATGAGCCAAGGCTCATTGCACATGGAGCATGAGTAAACCCTCATTGCACTTGAAGCACGAGTAAAACCTCGTTGCACTTGAATTATCACGAGTCAACACTCATTTAACATGACGTATCATGATACTATACCTTACCCAATGCATTGGAGCGCTATAAGGGCACACCCTTCTTAAATATTTCATTTCATGCATAAGTGTGCCACATGGATCATAAAACATGGATTCATAAAACATAATCATTTATTCCACGATAAAGGAATGTGGAATTAATACATTAAACTTTATAATCAATAAGTAAATGTGCATAAAGGTGAATACCCTTGATGGAGAAATGGGCATGGTATTCACTACACAATGACATTGGCTTAGAAAATCGGTGTGATTTCGGCAGCGTAACGACGTGGCATAAGAATTCATAAAAAAGGTTGATGAGAGAGAAAGGGGTTCCACATCATATTTACATGTAATGGACAGTAAGGAGGTCAAATAGATACATGTCCCAACAATTTTAATGGAATTTAGATTCATGATACAAATGTATTGCTTGAATGTAAAAGAGGAGAGAGAAGTTCCTTTCGGAATTTCGGCATAGTAACGGGTGTACATGGGAGGCATTTAATGAGAGAGAAAGGGGTCTCCCATCATTAAAACAATAAGAGGGAAGTATGGGGGAGGTGTGAAAACATACCCCAACATTCATAATTGAAATTAAAAGGGCAATACAACTTAAAGAAAATTGACAAAAATGAGAAAGGAAGAAAAAACCCTTACTTGGAAGTGTGCTTCCAAAGGCTAGAGAGAGGCTTTGTGAGAGGCTTATTGGGAGCTTGGGGCACCTTGAGAGGATTATAGAGAGAGTAGGGCAGAGGTTGGATGAACTCCAAGGTCTTTGAGTGAGGAGGAAGTGGGAGCTTGTGTGGGTTTATTTAGGAAAGGTGAGGGAATTCTTTATTATTTAGGTCTGGGACCCCTTATATTAAAATAATCCAAACCACAAACCATACCATGGTATTTTCCCATGGTTTCTGGAAAAGGAAAGAGGAAAAAAATATTTTACAAGGCCAAGGTCCGAACTTATTAAAATATTAGGGTTGCTTATGTGGAGGTGAGTCACACTCCAATGGAAATTAATTTAAAAAGGCAAAGTGTTGAATAAGTCTTGAGGGCTCCATTAATGCTTTGAAAAGTAAGTCAAACAAACCCAAAACCTCATTATTTTAATGATAAAACACATATTGGCAGAAAATAAGGATTATGGTATTTTATTACATCACCATTGGGTCATTATGATGTTCTAAAACACATTATATATTTAAATGGTATTTAATTTTTACCCAAAAATTTGACTGTCTCAAAATATTATGAAAAATTCACCGTTGGATAATTTCGACGTCCTGATTCCAAAAATAATATTTATTTTATCTAAATAATTTTCTAAATATGTGAATTTTCACTTTTAAAATAAAAACCGACATTTATAAAAAATTCACGGGTTTTGACAGAAATGGCTTTCAAACCTTGATAAAAATTTTAATTGCATTCATAAAATTATAAGATCATTTGTATTTAATAAAAATTAATTTAAAATTAATAATAATATTTTATTAAAATATTATTTAATTCAAAAATCTTTTAATTTAATAAAATATAATTCTTAATTAAACAATAACTAAAAACACCATTTGTACTTTAAAAACTAATTACAATGTATAAAAAATGACTAGAAATTATATTCATTATTATATAAAAAAATAATGTACATGAACATGGTGCTACTTATTTGTTACATAACCCCTTAAAATAGATGCATAAGACCTAAGGGTAAGGTGTGCGATGGTGACAGACTCGTGGGGCGGCTCGGATAACATCGCTCGAGTGGTAATCTCTATCAACTTCCACTTTTCCCATAGACAGTCTCGTTCAAGCTTGACATAATGAATCTCGGCATGGGCTTGGTCAAGGGAAAATCCCAAAGACGCCACCTCTTTTCCGAACTCTGAAAAATGGGCTTCATAAGGGGCAATTCTACTGGATGAGGCCATCTCTTCCTTTGTCTGAGTAGAAATGGGTTCGTTAAAGCCTTATATTTATACTACTCAGATGATCACTGTTCAACGGCTATAAAAGTAACAGTCACAAATATTAACGTAATACTAAAGAAGTTGACATCTTATAAAAACATTTTTCATAAAGAAACATTTAACTGGATCAAGAGGGATTTTCTATTAATGAAACTTTGTGTCGTTACAATATTCCCCCCCTTAAGAAATTTCGCCCTCGAAATTTTCCTTTTCCCACACTAAAACAAATGTTGGTAACTCAGCTTCATCATATCCTCCGACTCCCAAGTTGCTTCTTCAAACTTGTGGTTTCTCCACAACACCTTGACGAGGGGCATTGTCTTATTTCGTAGAACTTTTTCTCTACGATCTAAGATCTTCACTGGTTGCTCCTCATAAGAAAGATCATCTTCCAATTGTACCACCTCGGAAGAGAGTACATGTGAAGGGTCTGGTATGTACTTTCTTAAGAAGGATACATGAAAGACATCATGCACCTTGGCCATAGTAGGTGGAAGTTCTAGTCGATAGGCCACAGCCCCAACACAATCAAGAATCTCGAAGGGGCCGATGTACCTTGGACTTAACTTCCCTTTATTTCCAAACCTCATGACCTTCTTCCACGGAGATATGCGTAAAAACACCATGTCTCCGACTTTAAACTCAAGGTCTCATCAACGATTATCTGCATAACTCTTCTGTCAACTTTGGGCTGCCTTGATATGCTGCTGAATGGTTTTCACCTTCTCCACCATTTCTTCGACCATTTCTGGTCCAAGCAGCTTACGTTCACCGACCTCATCCCAACATGCCGGTGTTCTACACCTTTTCCCATACAGGGCTTCGTATGGTGCCATTTGGATGCTCGAGTGGAAACTATTATTATAAGAGAACTCAACCAGAGGAAGATGTTGATCCCATCCTCCTTTAATGTACATTGAGCACACTCTCAACATATCCTCAAGTGTTTGGATAGTCCGCTCGGATTGGCCATCAGTTTGAGGATGATAGGCCGTACTGAAGTTCAGTTCAGTATTCAGAGCTTGTTGAAGACTCTTCCAAAACATAGAGGTGAATCTTGGATCTCGGTCAGAAACAATAGATAGTGGTACTCCATGCAACCGTACCACATCCCTGATATATATCTGTGCCAGTTGATCCAAAGAGAAATCCTCTCGAATAGAAATGAAGTGTGCAGTCTTTGTAAGACGATCCACAACAACCCAGATTGCATTGCTACCTTTGGATGTACTTGGAAGTCCAGTGACAAAGTCCATGGTGATGTTCTCCCATTTCCATTCTGGTATGGGCAATGGTTGCATCATCCCCTTAGACTTCTGCCTCTCTGCCTTCACTTGCTGACGCACCGGGAACTTTGATGTATATTCAGCGATCTCCTTCTTCATATTATCCCACCAAAAGTTTTCTCAGAGATCTAGATACATCTTTGTGCTCCCTGGGTGAATAGAGAAATTTTAACTATGTGCATCATCAAAAAGTTCCTTCTTCAACTCCAAACTTGATGGAACACATAGTCTTTTCCCAAACCGCACAATTCCTTCTTCATTAACATTAAACTCTGAGGATTTTCCCTTTTTGATAGCTTCCACTTTTTCTTGGATTCCCACATCATCCTTTTGAGCATCCTTTAACCATTCCAAAAGAGATGGTTGAGCAATCATTTGTGAAAGGAATGATGATGTTCCTTTCTTTATGATTCCCACATCCATATTCATTAAGTCTAAGAAGATTGGATCCTTCTCAATTCTCATCATTGATGGAATCGTTGGATCCTTTCTACATAGGGCATCTGCCACATTGTTCGCTTTCCCAGGGTGGTAATGTATTGAACAGTCATAATCCTTGATGAGCTCTATCCATCTTCTCTGGCGCATATTAAGCTCTTTCTGTGTGAATATATATTTAAGACTCTTGTGGTCAGTATATATCTCACATTTCTCTCCATAGAGATAATGCCACTAGATTTTCAAGGAAAAGATCACCGCCGCCAACTCCAGATCATTCTTTGGATAGTTTCTCTCATGTATTTTCAACTGCCTTGAGGCATAGGATATCACTTTATCATTCTTCATCAGCACACATCCTAAGCCCTTCTTCGAAGAATCACTAAATACCACAAAAATCTCCCCACTTGTGGGTAAAGTGAGCACGGGTGCAGTGATAAGCTTCTTTTTCAACTCCTTGAAGCTTTCTTCGCATTCATCACTCCAAGAAAACTTTACTCCCTTTAGAGTTAGCTTCGTAAGAGGGTTGGACAATCGTGAGAAATTTCTCACAAATCGTCGATAATATCCAGCTAACCCCAAGAAGCTACGGATATCAGTTACCGATGTTGGCCTCTTCCATCCCTCAATTGCATCTGTTTTGGAGGGGTCCACAGATATCCCATTGCTTGTGATGATATGGCCCAAGAATGAGACCTCCTTCAACCAGAACTCACACTTGCTGTACTTGGCATAGAGCTTGTCCTTGCGCAAAGTCTCCAGTACAGTTCTTAAATGCTCCTCATGGTCCTCCTTGGTTTTGGAGTATATTAGAATATAATCTATAAAGACTATCACAAATTTGTCTAGGTAATCTCTAAAGACTCTATTCATCAAGTCCATGAATATTTATGGAGAATTGGTGAGTCCGAAAGGCATTACTATGAATTCATAGTGCCCGTACCTTGTACGAAAAGCAGTCTTGGGGATATCTTCCTTCTTCACCCTTACTTGATAATATCCCAACCACAAGTCCACCTTGGAGAAGTATTGTGCTCCACGCAGCTGATCAAAAAAGTCATCGATTCTTGGGAGAGGATACTTGTTCTTTATCGTGATTTTGTTAAGTTCACGATAATCGATGCAAAGCCACATTGACCCATCCTTCTTTTTGACGAAGAGGACTGGTGCACCCCATGGTGATGCACTTGGGCGTATAAACCCTTTATCCAGATTCTCCTTTAGTTGTTTCTTTAGCTCTACAAGCTCAACAACAGCCATTCTATATGGAGTTTTGGATATTGGTAGTGCCCCAGGTATAAGTTCAATTGAGAACTCAACATCTCTTCTTGGAGGAAGACCAGGAAGTTCCTCGGGAAATACTTCAGCGAATTCCCTCACAATAGGCATTTCTTCAAGGGTGGTTTCTTCCTTGGACTCAATCATCTGAGCCAGATATGTGTTCTCATAAGGCAGTAATATCCATGCTTGAGATGATGGAGCTAAAGGAGATTCATCTTCCTCCTGACACATGTAAAGAATCGGGGGTCAATTCTCCATATGGAGTGTGATTTCCCTCTCCTGACAATTTATGTTTGATCTATATAAGGAAATCCAATCCATGCCAAGAATTGCATCAAATTCCACCAAAGGGAGTATGATGAGGTTCACCGGGAAATTCAATCCACATATTATAACAGGGGAGGACTTATACTCATGGAATGCAATGATTGCCCCATTTGCCATACTCAATGACATCTTTACTTCCATGATTTGTGGTGGTGAAGGGATTGTTCTACTAAACTTTTGAGATATAAAAGAATGCGTATAACCTGAATCAAAAAGTACGTTCGCTATTCTTGAATGAATAACTAGCGTACCTGTCACCACTTCGTTATCGGGGTTCACTTCAGCAGAAGTGATGGCAAAAGTTCTTCCTTGCTGTCTTGGAGGTTGCCTGTTGCCTCCGATAACCCTTGGATTAGGGAAATGATTTGAAAAATAACCCGGTTCTTTGCATTTTTAGCATTGAACAACGTGTTGAGGTTCGAACGGAGCGTTCCTCTCCTCTGTCATAGCCGCAGGCCCTTCTTGCTAATAGATAACAGCTAGGTGCCCTTCTCTTCTACACCTGAATCATTTTCTTGTCCCCCTAAGGCAATTTCCAGGGTGCTTCTTTCCACACTTTTTGCAAGTGGGGTGCTGGAACTTCTTAGCACCGTTGGATTTATCCATCGGACCACCAGAACTGAAGTCCACCATACGCTTCTTGTCCCCATGATACCCCTGTGATTATCTAATCTCCATTTCAACCTTGAGGGCACATTGGACAATTTCCTCATAGCTGTCGAAGTCACGGATCGCTAATGCTTTCCGCAAGATAGGCTTCAGCCCACCAAAGAAGCTGTCAACCTTGCATTCGGGGGTAATGAAAAAGCCGGAAGCGTATCGTGCAAGCCTTGTGAAGTTTGCCTCATACGGTCCCACAGATTCTTCATCTTTCTGCTTGAGGGAAAGGAAGTCCCTCTCCATCTTAAGACGGAGGGTGCGCGGAAAATATTTATCGAAAAACATCTTCCGGAATTCCTTCCATTCCAAAGCCTCGATCTCTTCCGCAGGCTTCGTATTTTTGATCAACGTCCACCATTGATCAGCTTCACCCTCCATACGATAAGCCGCCAGGAGAACCTTCTCTTGTTCAGAACATTGAAGGATAGAGAAGATATTTTCAATGGAGTTCATCCATTGCTCAGCGATCGTGGGATTAGATGATCCAATAAAAGTTGGAGGTCTTTGTCTCATGAAGCTCTTGATAGCGACTTGTTATTTATTAGGGGGGGTTGAACGTTCCTCTTGACCCGTGTTTGTATTCAAAACTTGAGTTAGGTGAGAGAGAAGCGTGACAAAGTTCGCGATTCCCGCTCCCATTGGATTAGACATCTCATTAGTACAATCATCACACTGATCATCACAATGGTTGTTAGCCCGAGTTCTCCTATTACCAGCCATTGGCTGGAATAAAAGGAAAGGTAGGGGTAACACATAAAGGGTAATCCAAAGACAAAAGTTGATGACTTGTAAATAAACTTTAATCTCTTTAACTCATGAGTCTATAGGATTCAATCCAGGCTTTTCATGATCTTCCTTCTAACATATATTCTTAGGGGCATTTTTCCCTTAATAAGGGTTCATACTAAGATTGTGAATTTATCAAAACATATCCCCCGGGAGTGTCGTAACCAAGAGTTCAGAAAGGCCCGTTTTTGTGCACCAGTTCCCATTCGAGTCTAGCTCAAAGCGGTGTTTTCGAGTTTTACCCCTAGGATACATCTGTGCCAGAGCCGCCTCTACCTGCTCGTATCCAGACAGGGATGTATTTGTTTGATAAACCACTTACTTAGTATTTACCAAAATGTAGGGATATTTTTGTTATACTTATTCTTGTATCTAAGGCTTTACTAGGGTTTCCTAATCCCAAAAATAACTAAACCTATCCTCTGATACCAACTATGACAACCCTGCTTTCTATTACAACTTAAACATGCTTTATTACATATAACATCACTTGATACAACAAAGAAGATTGAGATGTTTAGTGTCTTTGGGGCAAAGGATCATTACATAAAAACTTTAAACGTGAAATACAACATCTTTATTGAAAACTTCCTTTACATGACCACTACATTCCTTCGTACTTAGCATTGCATGGGATACCCTGTGGACATGCATAAGAAAAGGGTGAGCTATAAAGCCCAGTAAGGGAGTACACAATGAATAACATGAGGAGTTCAATACATGTTAGGCAATAGTAATATCAATAGAACATAAGAGTAACATGAACATAAAGGCATGATAAAGCATGATAATCATAACATGGAAATGTGGCAACAACACTTAACATTGAATTAGCATGAGCCAAGGCTCATTGCACATGGAGCATGAGTAAACCCTCATTGCACTTGAATCACGAGTAAACCCTCATTGCACTTGAATTAGCATGAGTCAACACTCATTGCACATGACGTATCATGATACTATACTTTACCCAATGCATTGGAGCGCTATAAGGGCGCACCCTTCTTAAACATTTCATTTCATTCATAAGTGTGCCATATGGATCATAAAACATGGATTCATAAAACATAATCATTTATTCCACGATAAAGGAATTTGGAATTCATACATGAAACTTTATAATCAATAAGTAAATGTGCATTAAGGTGAATACCCTTGATGGAGAAATGGGCATGGTATTCACTACACAATGACATTGGCTTAGAAAATCGGTGTGATTTCGGCAGCGTAACGACGTGACATAAGAATTTATAAAAAAGGTTGATGAGAGAGAAAGGGGTTCCTCATCATATTTACATGTAATGGACAGTAAGGAGTTCAAATAGATACATGTCCCAACAATTTTAATGGAATTTAGATTCATGATACAAATTTATTGCTTGAATGTAAAAGAGGAGAGAGAAGTTCCTTTCCGAATTTTGGCATAGTAACGGGTGTACATGGGAGGCATTTAATGAGAGAGAAAGGGGTATCCCATAATTCAAACAATAAGAGGGCAGTATTGGGGAGGTTTGAAACCATACCCCAACATTTATAATTGAAATTAAAAGGGCAATACAACTTAAAGAAAATTGACAAAAATGAGAAAGGAAGAAAAAACCCTTACTTGGAAGTGTGCTTGAAAAGGCTAGAGAGAGGCTTTGTGAGAGGCTTCTAGGGAGCTTGGGGCACCTTGAGAGGATTCTAGAGAGAGTAGGGCAGAGGTTTGACGAACTCTAAGGTCTTTGAGTGAGGAGGAAGTGGGAGCTTGGGTGGGTTTATATAGGAAAGGTGAGGGAATTCATTATTATTTAGGTTTGGGACCCCTTATATTAAAATAATCCAAACCACAAACCATCCCATGGTATTTTCCCATGGTTTCTGGAAAAGGAAAGAGGAAAAAAATATTTTACAAGGCCAAGGTCCGAACTTATTAAAATATTAGGGTTGCTTATGTGGAGGTGAGTCACACTCCCATGGAAATTAATTTAAAAAGGCAAAGTGTTGAATAAGTCTTGAGGGCTCCATTAATGCTTTGAAAAGTTAGTAAAACAAACCCAAAACCTCATTATTTTAATGATAAAACACATATTGGCCGAACATAAGGATTATGGTATTTTATTACATCACCATTGGGTCATTATGATGTCATAAAACACATTATATATTTAAATGGTATTTAATTTTTACCCAAAAATTTGACTGTCTCAGAAAATTATGAAAAATTCACCGTTGGATAATTTCGACGTCCTGATTCCAAAAATAATATTTATTTTATCTAAATAATTTTCTAAATATGTAAATTTTCACTTTTAAAATAAAAACCGACATTTATAAAAAATTCATGGGTTTTGACAGAAATGGCTTTCAAACCTTAATAAAAATTTAAAATTGCATTCATAAAATTATAAGATAATTTATATTTAATAAAAATTAATTTAATATTAATAATAATATTTTATTAAAATATTATTTAATTCAAAAATCCTTTAATTTAATAAAATATAATTCTTAATTAAATAATAACTAAAAACACCATTTGTACTTTAAAAACTAATTATAATGTATCAAAAATGACTAGAAATTATATTCATTATTATATACAAAAATAATGTACATGAACATGGTGATACTTATTTGTTACATAACCCCTTAAAATAGACGCATAAGACCTAAGGGTAAGGTGTGCGATGATGACAGACTCTTGGGGCGGCTCGGATAACATCGCTCGAGTGGTAATCTCTATCAACTTCCACTTTTCCCGTAGACGGTCCCGTTCAAGCTTGACATAATGAAGCTCAGCTTGGGATTGGTCAAGGGAGAAGCCCAAAGACGCCACCTCTTTTCCGAGCTCCGACAAATGGGCTTCGTAAGGGGAAATTCTACTGGATGAGGCCATCGCTTCCTTTATCTGAGTAGAAATGGGTTCGTTAAAGCCTTATATTTATACTACTCAGATGATCACTGTTCAACGGCTATAAAAGTAACAGTCACAAATCTTAACGTAAAACTAAAGAATTTGAAATCTTATAAAAACATTTTTCATAAAGAAACATTTAACTGGATCAAGAGGGATTTTCCATTAATGAAACTTTGGGTCGTTACAAAATGAACTTGTGTTATTCTATTATTATTATTATTATTTATATTATTATTCTAGTTGTTGTGGTTTGTATCATTAAATATAAATTCCCATGCACGTGCATTTTTATTAATTATTTATTACCATGCACATGCTTGCGTCATTATCATTATCATTACATGTAAATTCACATGCACGTGCGTTATTATATATTATTTACTATCATGCACATGAAAATGAAATGAACTTGCATTATTCTATTATAACATTTGTTATTATTATTTATTCTAATTCACGTGCACACACAATGCACGTGCGTTATTCTATTATCACATGTGTTATTATTTATTATTTATTATCATTCACATGAAAATGCACATTCATGTGGACTTGGTTATTATTTACTGTTTATTACCATGCATATACACATGCACTTGCACATGCACTTGTATGTGCATAATTATTTTTTATTTTTTATCATTCACATGCACATGCATATACACATGCAATTCACATGCATTGTTATTTATAATTTATTATTTATTATCAGTCATATGCAAATGCACAGGTATATGCACATTCACGGGCGTTATGATTTTTTATTTATACCATGAATATTTATATGCAGATGCACGTGCGTTATTACTACTATTACTATTAGAGGTATTTTTAGGGTTTTCTGTCATTTTTTAGGATTTTTTGGTGTTATTAACCTTTATAGTGGTTTTTTAGGGTTTTAGGGTTTTTAATGGTATATTAGCGTTTTTAGGGTTTGGTTGGGGTTATTAGGATTTTATTAGGGTTATTTAGGGTGTGTCAGGGTTTATTAGGGTTTATTAGTTATTTTTAGGGTTTTATTAGGATTGAGTTGGGTTTATTAGGGTATATTATGGTATATTATGGTATATTTGGGTATGTTTAGGATTTATTAGAGTTTATTATGGTTCATTATGGTTTATTAATTTTTAATAGGGTATATTAGGGTTTTATGTGCTTAGTAGTGTTTATTTAGGTTTATTATCGCTTTTATGCTTTGTTATGTTTTATTAGAATTTAATAGGGGTTTTAGGGATTTTTAATCGTATATTTACATTTTTAGGGTTTAATGGGGTTTATTATGGTTTATTATGGTGTGTTAAGGTTTATTAGGGTTGATTAGGTATCTTTAGGGTTTAATTAGGGTTGAGTTTGTATCTTTAATGTTTTATAAGGTGTAATTAGGGTTGAGTATAGTTTGTTAGGGGTTGCTAGTGATTTTTAGGGTTTACTAGGGTTTGTTAGTGTTTTTATTAGGGTATATGAGTGTTTTTTAGTTTTATTTAATATATATGAGGGGTTGTTATGAATTTTTTGGTTTTATTAGCGTGTCTTAGTGTTTGTGAGCATTTTTCATGGTTTATTAGCCTTTATTTGAATTTGTTATGGTTTATTAGGGTTTCTAGGGCTTTTTAATGGTTTGTTGGCATTTTGTTTTGTTTATTGGGGTTTGGTTGGGTTTTTTTAGGTTTTGTTATGGTGTTTCAAGGTTTATTAGGGTTAAAAAGGTATTTTTAGGGATTTATTATGGTTTTATTAGGATTTATTAGTTTTTATTAGTGTTTATTAGGGTTTGATAGGGGTTTATTAGTGTTTTTGTTTTATTAGGTTATATTAGTGTTTGTTAGGTCGTTTTAGATAATATAGCATGTTTTTATTGTTTGTGAGAATTTTGTATCCGTTTGTGAGAATTTTTAGGGTTTCTTAGGTTATATTAGAGTTTATTATGGTTTATTAGGGTCTCTAGGGATTTTTAATGTATATTAGCTTTTTTTGTCTTTATTAGGTTATATTAGTGTTTTTAGGTCTTTTTAGGTAATGCAGTGTGATTTTATTGTTTATGGTCGTTTTTTTATTGTTTGTGAGCGTTTTTAGGGTTTATTTTCTTATATAAGAGTTTATCAGGGTTTATAGGGATTTTATAAGGCATACTATCATTTTTTTCTTTATTAGGGTTGTGTAGGGTTTTATTAGGGGTTATTATGGTGCGTTAAGGTTTGTTAGAGTTGAGTAGTGTTTATTTGGCTTTATTTATGTTTTATTAGGACTTTTTAGGGTTTGTTTAGGGTTTATTAGGGTTTTTTAGTGTTTATTTGTGTCTATTATATTTGGTTAGGGTTGTTTAGGTTGTCTTAACATGTTTTTAGGGTTTATTTGGTTTTATTATCATTTATTGGGGTTTATTACGTACTTTTGGGGTTTTATTAGGTTTGAGTAGTGTTTCTTAGCTTTTTTAGGGATTATAAGGTTTTTTTAGGGATTATTAGAGTTTATTAGGGGTTTATTAGGGATTAATGTTTTATATTATGGTATATTAGGGTTTAATATTTTTGAGGGTTTTAATGATCTTTATGGTTTTATAGTATTTTTTAGGGTTTGTGTAGCGTTGATAGAGTTTATGTAGCATTTTTAGTGTTTATGAAGCATTTTTAGGGTTTAGTAAGCAGTTTTAGATTTTATGTATCATTTTTAGGGTTTATGTAATGTTTTTAGGGTTTACATAGATTGTTTAGAGTTCAGGTTTTATGTAGAATTATTAGGGTTTGTGTTGCGTTTTATAGGTTTATAAAGCTTTTTAGGGGTGATGTAGAATTTATGTTGCATTTTTAGGGTTTATTTAACGTTTTTAGAGTTCATGTAGTGTTTTTAGGGTTTATATTGTGTTTTTTTGTTTTATGTAGCATATTTTAATGTTTATGTTGCATTTTTTAGGGTTTATGTTGTGTATTTTATGGTTTATGTTACAGTTCTAGGGTTTATGTAGTGTTTTTAGGGTTTATGTAGTGTTTTTTTGGTTTTATGTTGCATTTTTTGGTTTATATTTCATTTTTAGGGTTTTTGTTGCATTTTTAAGGGTTTATGTAATGTTTTTAGGGTTTATGTATCTATTTCAAGCCTTGTTAGGGTTTTAATGGTTGTTTATGGTTTGTAGTTTTTTAGGGTTTTAAAGGGTTTTTAATAGGTGTTTATGGTTTTTTATGGTATATCATGGCTTTTTAATGGGTTTTGGGGGGCTTTATGGGTTTATTTGTTTTTTTGGGATTGATATGGGTTGTTAGGGTTTTTTAGTGTTCTTTAGGTTTTGTTTGGGTACTGTAGCGGTTTTTAGGGTTTATATAATGTGTTTTAGCGTTTTTTTTGGGTTCTTTAGTGTTTCTAGTGTTCCTTAGAGTTTAATATGGTTCTTTAGGGTTTATAAGGGGTTTTTAGGGTTTATTAGTGTTCTTTAGGATTTGTAATAGTCTATTAGCATTTTTTACTGTATATTATGGTTTTATTGGGCTTTTGTAGGCATTAATAGATTTTTCTAGGGCTTATCCACCATTTTTAGGGTTATTTAGGATTTATTAGGGTTTATTTTTTTATTAGTGTTTAGAAACATGTATTTGGGTTTATTACGATTTATTAGGGATTATTATGATTTGTTAGGGTTTTTTGCGGTTTATTAGGGGTTTGTTATTGTTTGTATCAGTTTCTTATGATTTATTTGGTGTTGTTAGGATTTGTTACGATTTATTTGGGGTTGTTATGGTTTGTTAAGATTTATTATGGGGTTATTTGGGTCTGTTAGGGTTTATTAGTGGGTTTTAGGGTTTTGTAGGCTATTATTCGGCGGGTTTTGTAGTGTTTTGTTGGGTTTGTTAGGGTTTTTAGTGATTATTAGGATTTATTACTGTTCAATAGTGTTTTTATTGTATATTAGGGGTTTTAGGGCATTTGTAGTGGTTATTAGAGTCAAATAGGTTTTTTAGGGTCTATTAAAGGTTATTATGATTTATTAGTGTTTATTAGGGTTTTGGGGTTTAATAGTTGGTTTCAGGTGTTATTTGGGTTTATTAGTGGTTCTTGTTGTTGTTGTTGTTTGTATCATCAAATACAAATGCACATTCATGTGCATTGTTATTTTTTATTTTTTATCAGGCACGTTCATGCATCCTTATCATTATCATTACATGTAAAGGCACATCCACGTGTTTTATTATATATTATTTATTATCATGCACATGAAAATGCAATGCACTTGTGTTATTTTATTATCACATGTGTTATTATTATTTATTCTTATGCACGTGCACAAACAATGTAGGTGAGTTATTATATTATCACATGTGTTTTTATTTATTATTTATTATCATTCACATGAAAATGAACATTAATTTGGACTTGTTTATTATTATTTTTACCATGCACATGCACATGCACTTGTATGTGTGTAATTATTAATTATTTTTTATCATTCACATGCACATGCAATTACAAATGAAATTCACATGTGTTGTTATTTTTAATTTATTATTTATTATCATTCACATGAAAATGCACAGGAATATGCACATGCACGTGCATTATGATTTATTATTTAAACCATGCACATGCATCTGCACATGCACGTGCATTCTTACTACTATCATTATTAGTGGTATTTTTAGGGTTTACTATCATTTTTAGGATTTTTATGTGTTATTAACATTTATTATGGTTTGTTAGGGTTTTAGGGTTTTTAAGGGTATATTAGCAGTTTTAGGGTTTGGTGGGGCTTATTAGGAATTTATTAGGGTTTATTTGGTATTTTTAGGGTTTTATTAGGATTGAGTTGTGTTTATTAGGGTATATTATGGTATATTATGGTATATTTGGGTATGCTTAGTATTTATTAGGGTTTATTATGGTTCGTTGTGGTTTATTAATTATTAAGAGGGTATATTATGGTTTTTTAGTGTTTAGTAGTGTTTATTTGGGTTTATTAGCGCTTTTAAGCTTTGTTAGGTTTTATTAGCATTTATTAGGGGTTTTAGAGATTTTTAATGGTATATTTGCGTTTTTAGGGTTTAGTGGGGTTTATTATGGTTTATTATGTTATTTTAAGTTTTATTAGGGTTGAGTAGGTATTTTTAGGGTTTTATTAGGCTTGACTCGGTATCTTTAAGGTTTTATTAGGGTTTATTTGGGATAAATACGGTTTATTAGGGTTTGTTAGGGATTTTTATGGTTTACTAGGGTTTGTTAGTGTTTTTATTAGAGTATATGAGTGTTTTTTAGTTTTTGTTAATATATATGAGGGGTTGTTATGAATTTTTTAGGTTTTATTAGCGTGTTTTTAGTTTTTGTGAGTATTTTTAATGGTTTATTAGCTTTTATTTGAATTTATTATGGTTTATTCAGGTTTCTAGGGCTTTTTAATGGTTCCTTTGTGTTTTTTTGTTTATTGGGGTTTATTTGGGTATTATTAGGTTTTGTTATGGTGTATCAAGGTTTATTTGGGTTGAGAAGGTTTTTTTATTGTTTTTTAGGGTTTTATTAGGGTTTATTCATTTTTAATAGTGTTTATTAGGGATCTTTAGGGTTTATTAGGATTTGTTATGATTTTATTAGTTTTTTTGTTTTATTAAGTTATATTAGTGTTTGTAAGGTCTTTTTAGATAGTATAGCATGTTTTTATTGTTTGTGAGCATTTTACGGCTTCTTTTGTTATATTAGAGTCTATTATGGTTTATTAGGATTTCTGGGGATTTTTAAGGTATATTAGCGTTTTTTGTCTTTATCAGGCTATATTTGTGTTTTTAGGTCTTTTTAAGTAGTATTGTACATTTTTATTGTTTTTTATCTTTTTTTATTGTTTGTGAACATTTTTAGGGTTTATTATGTTATATTAGAGTTTATCATGGTTTCTAAGGATTTTTTAAGGTATACTAGCATTTTCTTCTTTATTAGGGTTTTGTAGGGTTTTATTAGGGGTTATTAGGGTGTGTTAAGGTTTTTTAGGGTTGAGTAGGGTTTATTTGGATTTATTTATGGTTTATTAGGGATGAGTACTGTTTGTTTCAGGTTTATTAAGGTTTATTAGTGTTTATTGGTGTCTATTTTGGTTGGTTAGTGTTGTTTAGGTTTTCTTAACGCATTTTTAGGGTTTATTAGATTTTATTATAATTTATTAGGGGATATTAGGTATTTTTGGAGATTTATTAGGATTGAGTAGATTTTATTAGTATTTTAGGTTATATAAGGTTCTTTTAGGGAATGTTAGAGTTTTTTAGGGGTTTATTAGGGTTTAATTTTATATATTATGGTATATTAGTGTTTAATTTTTTTGAGGGATTTAAAGCATCCTTAGGGTTTTGTAGCATTTTATAGGGTTTGTGTAGCATTGTTAGAGTTTATGTAGCATTTTTAGTGTTTATGTAGTGTTTTTAGGGTTTTGTTAGCGGTTTTAGATTTTATGTATCATTTTTAGGGTTTATGTAATGTTTTTAGTGTTTATATAGCGTGTTTAGTGTTTAGTTTGTATGTAGATTTTTTTTTGGGTTTATGTTGCGTTTTCTGGGTTTAGTTGAGTTTTTAGGGGTGATGTAGTGTTTATGTTGCATTTTTTGGGTTTATTTAAAGATTTTAGGGTTCATGGAGTGTTTTTAGGGTTTATATTGTGTGTTTAGGTTTTATGTAGCATTTTTTAATGTTTATGTTGCATTTTTTTGGGTTTATGTTGTGTTTTTTAGGGTTTATGTTAAAGTTCTAGTGTTTATGTAGTGCTCTTAGGGTTTATGTATCGTTTTTTTGGATTTATGCTTCGTTTTTAGGGTTTTTGTTTCATTTTTAGGGCTAATGTATCTATTTGAAGCTGTTTATAAGGTTTTAATTGTTATTTATGTTTTGTACTGTTTTGTAGGGGTTTTAAGGGTTATTAGTGGGTGTTTATCGTTTGTTATGGTATATGTTGGCTTTTTATTGAGTTTTGGGGGTTTTATGGGATTATTTGCTTTTTTTGGGATTGATAGGGGTTGTTAGGGTTTTTAGTGTGTTTTAGGGTTTGTTTGGGTATTGTAGAGGTTTTTAGTGTTTATATAACGTGTTTTAGAATTTTTTGGGTTCTTTATAGTTTTTTAGTGTTCTTTAGAGTTTAATATGGTTCTTCGGGGATTATTAGGGTTCTTTAGGGTTTATTAGTGTCCTTTAGGATTTGTTATAGTTTATTATCATTTTTATTGTATATTTGGGTTTTATTGGCCTTTTATAGGCCTTAATAACTTTTTCTATAGTTTATTAACATTTTTTAGGGTTATTTAGGATTTATTAGGGTTTATTTTATTTATTAGGGTTTAGTAACATGTATTTGGGTTTATTACGATTTATTAGGTCTTATTATGATTTTTTAGGGTATATTGGGGTTTATTAGGGGTTTGTTATGGCTTGTTTCAGTTTGTTATGATTTTTTTTGGAATTTTTAGGATTTGTTACGATTTATTTGGGGTTTTTAGGGATTGCAACAATCTATTTTGGGGTTATTAGGGTTTTTATGGTTTATTAGTGGGTTGTAGGGTTTTGTAGGCTATTATTTGGAGATTTTTGTGGCGTTTTGTCGGGTTTGTTAGGGGTTTTAGTGATTGTTAGGTTTTATTATGGTTTAATAGTGTTATTTATTGTATATTAGGGGTTTTAGGGATTTTGTAGTGTTTATTAGGGTCTAATAGAGTTTGTTTGGGTTTATTACAAGTTATTACGATTTATTAGTGTTTATTAGGGTTTTGGGGTTTAATAGTTGGTTTTATGGGTTATAAGGATTTATTAGTGGTTCTTAAGCGTTATTAGTGGTTGTTAGGGTTTGTTAGGTTTTGTTAGGGTTTTTAAGGTTTTTATGGTTTGTTTGGATTGTTTGGGGTTTTATGAATTTTTATGGGGTTTATGGGTGTGTTTGGATTTTTTATACATTGTTAGGGATATTTTAGCTTTTTTTCGGTTTTGTTGCGTTTTGTGGGTTTTGAAGAATTTTTCAGGTTTTTGTAGAAATTGATAGGGTTTATGTAGTGTTTTTAGTGGCTTTAGTGGTTCTTTAGGGTTCTTTATGGTTTTTAGGGTTCTTTAGGGTGTATTAGGGTTTCTTTTGTTGTTTTTAGGGTTTGCTAGGTGCTTTAGGGTTTTTAAGGGTTTTATTGGGTTGGATTGGGTTTTGTTGGGCAGTTTTATGCTTTTTATGGTTTTCTAGCGTTTTTAGTGGTTTTTAGGTTTTTAGGGTTTTGTTAGGTTTTTTGAGCTTTTTTAGGGTTTTTAGGATCGTTTTCGGGTTTTTTGGTTTTTTTTATATTTAGGGATTTAAGGCAAAGAAGGCGCGGGGCCAAGTAAAAGTCTTGGTCCCTCAAGTGTATAAATGAAAAATAAAGTGCAAGACATTACAAGGGGAACTTATGCAACCAGGTATGGATAGCACCCTTCATGTCCGAATCCACAAATGACGAATAAAAAGAAGGAGCAATAAAATACCACCATGAGTAGCGTTCTTCAATATCCTTCTTATAAAGCACATCATCCACCATATTGACTTCCCCGTATGCATGGGTGATCTTAATAACCAGATTCTTGGATAAACTAATGCAATCAATCCATTGGGGTAGAAGCCATTAGGGAACCATCCTTGAATTTTGACGAAAGGCCTCAACCGCAAGCATGGAATCAGACTCAATCTAGAGTTTCTTCCAACCAAACTGGTTTGCAAACCGTATCCCCTTGATGATAACCTGAAGCTCTGCTTCATAAGCACAGCCAATTCCGATGAAGTGATAAAAAGATCCCTTGACAAAACCTCTATAAGTACGGAAGATGCCACCACAGCCCGAAGGCCCTAGAGAGCCTACTGCTACACCATCAACATTTACTTTGATCCATTAGGTATTTTAGGGAGTTTTAAGGTTTTAGGGTTTTTTATGATTTTTTTTGGGTTTTAGGGATTTTAGGGTTTTTAGTGTTTTTTTTGTTTTTATGGGTTTTTAGGGTTTTGTCAGGTTTTCCCGGGTTTGTTAAGGATTTTTGTGAATATTACCATTTTGAATGGTTTAATAGTGATTTTGTTGTACATTTTGGTTTTTAGGTATTTTTTAGCTTTTATTGGGGTTTAATAGGGTTTATTACGATTTATTAGTGTTTATTAGGGTTTAGAAGTGGGCTTTAGAGATTATTTGGATTTATTATGGTTTATTAATTGTTGGTATGGTTTGTTAGGATTTATTAGTTCTTATTAGAGTTATTTAGGGTGTCTAAGGGTTTGTTAGGGTTTCTAAGGGTGTGTTAGAGTATCTAAGAGTGGGTTAGAGCTTTTATGGACAAGTTAGTGTTTTTAAGGGTGTGCTATGTTTTCTAAGGGTTTATAAGGTTGTGTTAGGGTTTCTAAGGGTGCGTTGTGGTTTCTAAGGGTGTGTTAGAGTGTCTAACGGTGTGTGAGGGTTTGTAAGGGTTTGTTAGGGTTTCTAAGGGTGTGTTAGTGTTTCTTAGGTTTTCATAGGGTTTTGTTAGGGTTTTTAGGGTTGTAGGGTTATGTAAGTGTTTCTTATGGTTTATTAGGGGTTTTAAGGGTTTCTTATGTTTTTTTGTAGTTATTGGGGTTTCTTAGTGCTTCTTGGGGTTTTTTGGGGCTTGTTAGGGTTTTAGGATTTTTTTTGGGGTTTTTTAGGTTTTTTATTTTTTGGTGGTTTTTGAGGATTGTTAGGGTTTGTTAGGGATTGTTAGGTTTTGTTAGTGTTTTGCGTGGTTTTTAATGGTTTTTATTGTTTATGGGATTATTCATGGTTTTTAGGGTTATTTATTAGTTCATGGTTGTCACATATGTGTATAGCTAGTCGTAAGCTTCAATTTGATATGTGGTAGAGCTGAAACGGACACCCAGAGTAGATGTTATGGTCATTTAGAGGACTTAAGGACCTTTTGGGTCTTTAAGAACATTATAAGGTGTTCCTATTGGTCAAAGATGTGTAGATCTAGTCGAAAGCATCGATTTGATATATGGTAGTAGCAAAACAAACTCCCGGAGTAGATGTTATGGTTTTTTAAAGGGATTAAGAACCTTTTTGGGCCTTCAAGGATGAGAGAAGGTGCATTAGTGGATATACGAGTTTAGGTATAGTCTCAAGCTTTGATTTGAAATGTGCTAGAGGCGAAATAGACACCCATAGAAGAAGTTAATGAAAAACGGACACCAGAAGATATTCTATTGACCATCCAAAGGGATTTAGGGTCTTTTTGGTAGTTGAAGAATGTCAGAAAGGGTTCCAGTGGTTATTATAGTGTGTATTTTTTCACAATATTTGATTTGATATGTGGTAGAGCCAAAATGAACACACGTAGTAGAAGTTATTGTCATTTTAAATTAAGAAACCCTCCTAGTGCCAAAAAAACTATGAAACTTATAACTCACTAAAATAGGCATAACTTCTCCTTAGGGTGTTCTTTTGGGCATTATGACTAGTAAAATCGTATCTCCTGAAATGAGTGAGGACCAAGTCTAATCAAAACTATGAGAAGATCAATGAAATTGAAGATATATTAGTTATACCACTCCAAAAAAGTCCAACTTTAAACGGTCATAACTTTCACTCCGGTTGTCCGTTTGAGCTCTACCACATATCAAATCGAAGGTAGAGAAGATATCTACATAGAAGACTAACTTGAAAAAAGTTCAAGTCATGTTTAGGACCCTAAAATCCCCAAAACCCATCAGAAGGCCTCCAAAACTCCATTTCTGTGTCCAGATCCCTGTCAAATTTTTGTTAAAATGGTCATAACTTCTGATCTGTGTGTCTGTTCAGCTTCCAACACCTGTTTTTATCATAGTTCATTCCATGAGATTTAGTTTGACTATTCACGGAGTGGAAATGGACACCTGAATAAGAAGTTATGCCTTTTTTAATGACTCTGTGATTTGTTAGGTTTTTCGAGACACCATTTCTAGCACATTTGACCTGTCTGCTATTTTTTCAAACTATAACTTATTGTTACGTTTATTATTATTATTATTATCATCATCTCATGAAAATATACATGAAAATGCCCATGCGTTATTATTATATTTTTTTTACCATGCACATGCACATGCAATGCACGCACGTTATCTTATTATCACATGAGTTGTTATTATTATTGATATTATCATTATTTTGGTTGTTGTTGTTGTTGTTGTTGTTATTATTATCATCACTCGAAAATGCACATCCAAAAGCACATACACGCACATTTAATGAACATGCATTATTCTATTATCACATGCGTAGTTATTATTATTATTATTATTATTATTATTATTATTATCACCATCATTATCACATGCAAATGCAATGCACATGAGTTATTATTTATTACCATACACATGCACATGTAATGCACATGCAATATTATATTATCATATGCATTAGTACTACTACTATTATCACCACCACGACTACTACTATTACTACTCTCGTTATTATTACTATCATCACATGCAAATGTAGATGCACGTACGTTATTATTTATTATTTATTACCATGTATATGCATATGCAATGTACTTATATTATTCTTTTATTATTATTATTATCATAGTTATTATTATTATTATTATTATTATCATCATCATTATCATTATTATTATCATTATCACATGAAAATGCACATGCATGTGCATTGTTATTTATTATTTATTACCCTTCACGTGCATGCATTTATATTATTATTATAATTACAATTAGTATTATTAATATTATCATCAAATGTAAATTCACCTGCACATGCACGTTCATTCTTATTTATTATTATTTATTTATTATTTACTACTATGCACATGCATATGAAATGCAATTGTGTTATTCAGTTATTATTATTATTATTATTATTATCATTCGTCGTGTTGTTGTTTGTATCATCAAATACAAATTCACATGAAAACACATTTTTATTTATTATATATTACCATGCACGTGCATGCGTCATTATCATTATCATTACATGTAAATGCACATGCACATGCATTATTATATATATTTTATTATCATGCACATGAAAATGCAATGCACTTTCATTATTCTATTATCACATGTGTTATTATTATTTATTATAATTCACGTGCACACGCCATGCACATGCGTTATTCTTTTATCACATGTGTTATTATTTATTATTTATTATCATTCACATGAAAATTCACATTCATGTGGACTTGGTTATTATTTATTGTTTATTACTAAGCATATATACACACACATGCACATTCACATGCACATGCATTTGTATGTGCATAATTTTTTATTATTTATTATCATTCACATGCACATGCACATACACATGCAATTCACAAGCGTTTTTTATTTATAATTTATTATTATTATCATTCATATGCAAATACTCATGCACATGCACATGCACGTACGTTATGATTTATTATTTAAACCATGAACACGCATATGCACATGCATGTGAATTATTACTACAATTATTGTTAGAGGTATTTTTTGGGTTTACTATCATTTCATTGGATTTTTAGGTGTTATTAACATTTATTAGGGTTTGTTAGGGTTTTAGGGGTTTTAATGGTATATTGGCGTTTTTAGGGTTTGGTGGGGGTTATTAGGATTTTATTCTGGTTAATTATGGAGTGTAATGGTTTATTAAGATTTATTTGGTATTTTTAGGGTTTTATTAGGATTGAGTTGGGATTATTAAGGTATATTATGGTATATTATGGTATATTTGGGAATGTTTTGGATTTATTGGGCTTTATTATGGTTCATTATGGTTTATTAATTTTTAAGAGGATATATTAGGGTTTTTTAGTGTTTAGTAGTGTTTATTTGGCTTTATTAGCGCTTTTAAGTTTTGTTAGATTTTATTAAAATTTAATAGGTGGTTTTGGAGTTTTTAATGGTATATTTTCTTTTTTTGGGTTTAGTGGGGTTTATTATGGTTCATTATGGTGTGTTAAGGTTTTTTAAGGTTGAGTAGGTATTTTTAGGGTTTTATTAGGGTTGAGTCGGTATCATTAAAGTTTTATTATTGTTTATTAGGGTTGAGTATAGTTTATTAGGGTTTGCTAGGGTTTTTAGGGATTACTAGGGTTTGTTAGTGTTTTTATTAGGGTATATGAGTGTTTTTTAGATTTTGTTTTATATATTAGGGGTTGTTATGACTTTTAGGTTTTATTAGCATGTATTAGTGTTTGTGAGAATTTTTAATGGTTTATTAGCTTTTATTTGAATTTATTATTTTTTATTAGGGTTTCAAGAGCTTTTTAATGATTTTTTTGTGTTTTGTTTTTTATTGGGGTTTAGTTGGGTTTTATTAGGTTTGTTATGGTGTGTCAAGGTTTATTGGGGTTTAGAAGGTATTTTTAGTGTTTTATTATGGTTTTATTAGGATTTAATAGTTTTTATTAGGGAATTTTAGGGTTTATTAGGGTTTGTTAGGGGTTTAATAGTGTTGTTGTTTTATTAGTTTATATTAGTGTTTGTTGGGTCTTTTTAGATAATATAGAATGTTTTTATTGTTTGTGAGAATTTTGTTTTTGTTTGTGTGCATTTTTATGGTTTCTTAGGTTATATTAGAGTTTATTATGGTTTATTAGGGTTTCTAGGGATTTTTATGGTATATTAGCATTTGTTTGTCTTTATAAGGTTATATTAGGGTTTTTAGGTCTTTTTAGGTAATACAGTTCATTTTTATTGTTTATGATCGTTTTTTATTGTTAGTGAGCATTTTTAGGGTTTATTAGTTTATATTAGAGTTTATCAGGGTTTCGAGGGATTTTTTAAGGCATTCTATCATTTTTTTACTTTATTAGGGGTTTGTAGGGTTTTATTAGGGGTTAATATGGTGTGTTAAGGTTTGTTAGGGTTGAGTAGGGTTAATTTGGATTTATTTATGTTTTATTATAGATTTTTAGGCGTTTTTAGGGTTTATTAGTGTTTATTAGTGTCTATTATGGTTGGTTAGAGTTGTTTAGGTTTTCTTAACGTGTTTTTAGGGTTTATTTGGTTTTATTATCATTTATTTGGGTTTATTTGGTATTTTTTTTTGTTTTATTAGGTTTGAGTAGAGTTTCTTAGGGTTTTTAGGGATTATAAAGTGTTTTTAGGGATTATTAGAGTTTATTAGGGGTTTATTAGAGTTTAATTATTTATATTATGGTATATTAGGGTTTAATATTTTTCAGGGTTTTAATGCTCTTTAGGGGTTTTGTAGCATTTTTTGGGTTTGTGTAGCGTTGTTAGAGTTTATGTACCATTTTTTGTGTTTATGTATTGTTTTTAGGGTTTATTTAGCATTTTTAGATATTATGTATCATTTTTAGGGTTTATGTAATGTTTTTAGTGTTTATGTAGCTTGTTTAGGGTTTAGGTTTTATGAAGCATTTTTTACAGTTTATCTTGCGTTTTCTGGGTTTATGTAGCATTTTAGGGGTTATTTAGCATTTATGTTGCATTTTTTATGGTTTATGTAATGTTTTTAGCGTTCATGTAGAGTTTTTAGGGTTTATATTGTGTTTTTAGGTTTTATGTAGCGTTTTTAATGTTTATGTAGCATTTTTTGGGGTTTATGTTGTGTTTTTTAGGGTTTATGTTACAGTTCTAGGGTTTATGTAGTGCTTTTAGGGTTTATGTAGCATTTTTTTCATTTTATGTTTCATTTTTTGGTTTATATTGTGTTTTTAGGGTATTTTCTGCATTTTTAAGGGTTTATGTAACATTTTTAGGGTTTATGTATCTATTTCAATCTTTTTTATGCTTTTAATGGTTTTTTATGGTTTGTAGTTTTTTTAGGGTTTTTATGGGTTGTTAACAGGTATTTATGGTTTTTTACGGTATCTCATGGCTTTTTAATGGTTTTTGGGGGCTTTATGAGTTTATTTGTTTTTTTGGGATTGATTGGGGTTGTTAGGGTTGTTTAGTGTGTTTTTGGGTTTGTTTGGGTATTGTAGTAGTTTTTAGGGTTTATATAATGCGTTTTAGCATTTTTTTGGGTTCAATAGGGGTTTTAGTGTTTTTTAGAGTTTAATATGGTTCTTTAGGGCTTATTAGGGTTCTTTAGGGTTTATTAGGGTTCTTTAGGATTTGTTACATTTTATTAGCATTTTTTATTGTATATTAGGGTTTTATTGGGCTTTTGAAGGCATTAATAGGTTTTTCTAGTGTTTATCTACCATTTTTAGGGTTATTTAGGATTTTGTAGGGTTTATTTGGGTTTACTTTATTTATTAGGGTTTAGTAACATGTATTTGGGTTTATTACGATTTATTTGGGTTTATTATGATTTGTTATGGTTTATTGCGGTTTATTAGGGGTTTGTTATGGTTTGTATCAGTTTGTTATGATTTATTTATCGTTGTTAGGATTTGTTATGATTTATTTGGGGTTTTTAGGGTTTGTTACAATTTATTATGGCATTTTTAGGGTTTTTTAGGGTTTATTAGGGAGTTGTAGGGTATTGTAGGCTATTATTTGGTAAGTTTTGTAGTGTTTTGTGGGGTTTGTTAGGGGTTTTAGTGATTATTAGGATTTATTATGGTTCAAAAGTGTTTTTATTGTATATTAGGTGTTTTAGGGATTTAGTAGCGGTTATTAAAGTCAAATAGGGTGTTTTAGGGTCTATTACACGTGATTATGATTTATTAGTGTTTATTAGGGTTTTTTGGTTTAATAGTGGGTTTTAGGGGTTATTTTGGTTTATTAGTGATTCTTGTTGTTGTTGCTATTTGTATCATCAAATACAAATGCACATGCACGTGCGTTGTTATTTATTTATTATTACCATGCACGTTCATGCATCCTTATCATTATCTTTACATGTAAAGGCAAATGCACATGCGTTATTATATATTATATATTATCATGCACATGCAAATGCAATGCACTTGCATTATTTTATTATCACATGTGTTATTATTATTTATTCTAATGCACATGCACAAACACTGCAGGTGTGTTATTCTATTATCACATGTGTTATTATTTATTATTTATTATCATTCACATGAAAATGCAAATTCATTTGGACTTGGTTATTATTTATTGTTTTTACCATGCACATGCACATGCACTTGTATGTGCATAATTATTTATTATTTTTTATCATTCACACGCACATGCACATACACATGAAATTCACATGCGTTATTATTTATAATTTATTATTTATTATTATTCACATGAAAACGCACAGGAATATGCACATGCATGTGTGTTATGATTTATTATTTAAATCATGCACATGCACATGAACCTACATGTGCATTCTTACTACTATCATTAATAGAGGTATTTTAAGGGTTTACTATTATTTTTTAGGATTTTTAGGTGTTATGAACATTTATTATGGTTTGTTAGGGTTTTAGGGGTTTTAAGGGTATATTAGCGGTTTTTAGGGTTTGGTGGGGGTTATTATGATTTTCTTAGGGTTTATTAGGTATTTTTAGGGTTTTATTAGGATTGAGTTGGGTTTATTTGGGTATATTATGGTATATATGGATATATTTAGGATTTATTAGGGTTTATTATTGTTCGTTGTGGTTTATTAGTTTTTAAGAGGGTATATTAGGGTTTTTTATTGTTTTGTAGTGTTTATTTGGGTTTATTAGCACTTTTAAGCTTTGTTAGGTTTTATTAGCATTTATTAGCGGTTTTAGTTCCTTTTAATGGTATATATGCATTTTTTAGGGTTTAGTGGGGTTTATTATGGTTTATTATGGTGTGTTAAGGGTTATTATGGTTGAGTAGGTATTTTTATGGTTTTATTAGGGCTGAGTCGGTATCTTTAAGGATTTCATAGGGTTAATTTGGTTTGAATACGGTTTATTAGGGTTTGTTAGAGATTTTTAGGGTTTACGAGGGTTTGCTAGTGCTTTTATTAGGCAAAGAAGGCTCGGTTCGAGGCGATTCCTGGCACCCCTCAAAATTTATTAAACAAAAAGACTCAAACACTGCAGACAAGGGAGGGGAGGGGTCGAACGACCCACACCCAAAAACCCTTACAACCCACGCCAAAGAAAGAAAAACAAAGAAAGAAAAAGACACAAAAACAGACAAAATCGCAGCATCATCACGTCACATCCAGCCAGTATCAGCATCCAACAGCACTACATCCAGCGTTAACCAGCATCCAGCAGCTCACAGCTAACCAACAACCAGCATTCAGACTACAGCAGCAAATAACATCCAGCAGCCGCAACCAGCCAACCAACATCCACAACAAACCAGCAACCAGCATCCTCATTTTCAGAAAGCCAGCACCTCTTTCGACCACCAAACATCTCCCAGCATCCCACTTCCACTCCAGCAGCACAGCAACAAACTCATCCATAGCAGCAGCAAATACCAAACAGCCACACGTCATACAGCATTCACCATACACCATCCACTCAAAACCAACAAAATACCCACATCCAGCACCCAGTACCTTCTCACCAAGAAGGTCCCTTTCCAACAGCATAGAACAAACAATATCAACAGAACATGAATCATCGACACCCAACAGAACCGGCAGCCAGCATCCACAACAAAGCCAAAAAACCAGCCAAAAAGCAGCACCAATCCTTCTCCCCAACAACAGCTTTGGGGGAGGCCAAAAAACAGCACCAAAGTCCCTTCGGATCCGGACAGACAGCGTCGAACCAAGCACAACGCCAATGCTCGCGCGAAGTAGATGCAAAGCCCGATGAACCCATTTGTCACCAGGACGTGGCCATACCTCCCCCCGACACCAGAAAGTCTCGTCGCACCAAAAAACCATCAAGCTGAACCCTCCTATTAGGGTTGAGAAGGTATTTTTATGGTTTTATTAGGGTTTATTCGTTTATATTAGGGTTTATTAAAGTTTTTTAGGTTTTATTAGGGTTTGTTAGGGGTTTATTAGTTTTTTTTTGTTTTATTAGGTTATATTAGTGTTTGTTAGGTCTTTTTATATAATATAGCATGTTTTTATTGTTTGTGAGCATTTGGTTTTTGTTTGTGAGTGTTTTAGGGTTTGATTGGTTATATTAGAGTTTATTATGATTTATTAGGGTTTCTAGGTATTTTTAAGGTATATTAGCATTTTTTGTCTTTATTAGGTTATATTTGTGTTTTTAGGTCTTTTTAGGTAATATAGCATGTTTTTATTGTTTTTGATCATTTTTTATTGTTTGTGAATGTTTTTAGGGTTTATTAGGTTATATTAGAGTTTATTAGGGTTTCTAGGGATTTTTTACGGAATACTAGATTTTTTTCTTTATTAGGGTTTTGTAGGGTTTTATTAGGGGTGACTATGCGGTGTTAACGTTTGTTAGGGTTGAGTAGGGTTTATTTGTCTTTATTTATGGTTTATTAGGGCTTTTTAGGTTTTTTTTGGGGTTTATTAGGGTTTATTTATGTTTATTTGTGTCTATTTTTTTGGTTATGGTTGTTTAGGTTTTATTAACGTGTTTTAAGGGTTTATTAGGTTTTATTATCATTTATTAGGGTTTATTAGGTATTTTTGGGGATTTATTAGGGTCTAGTAGCGTTTCTCAGGATTTTAGGGATTATAAGGTGTTTTTAGGGATTATTAGAGTTTATTAGGGGTTTAATACTCTTTATTTTTCTATATTACGGTATATTTGGGTTTAATGTTTTTGATGGTTTTAAAGTGTCTTTAGGGTTTTTGTAGCATTTATTAGGGTTTATGTAGCATTGATTGAGTTTATCTAGCATTTTTAGTGTTTGTGTAGTGTTTTTAGGGTTTAGTTAGGGGTTTTAGATTTTATGTATCATTTTTCAGGTTTTTGTAATTTTTTTAAGTTTTATGTAGCATATTTAGTGTTTGGGTTTTATGTAGCATTTTTAGGGTTTATGTTGCATTTTATGGGTTTATGTAGCATTTTTAGGGGTGATGCAGTGTTTATGTTGCATTTTTTAGGGTTTATGTAACATTTTTAGGGTTCATTGAGTGTTTTTAGGGTTTATATTCTATTTTTAGGTTTTATGTAGCATTTGTTATTGTTTATGTTGGGTTGTTTTGGGTTTATGTTGTGATTTTTAGGGTTTATGTCACAGTTCTGGGGTTTATGTAGTGCTTTTAGGGTTTATGTAGCATTTTTTAGGTTTATGTTGCGTTTTTTGGTTTATGTTGCGTTTTTAGGGTTTTTGTTGCATATTTAGGGTTTATGTATCTATTTGAAGCCTTTTTTAAGTTTTTAATTATTGTTTATGGTTTGTTGTGTTTTTTAGGGTTTTTATGGGTTGTTAAAGGGTGTTTATGGTTTTTTATTGTATATGTTCTCTTTTTATTGGTTTTTGGGGGGGGTTTATGGGTTTATTTGTTTTTTTGGGATTGATAGGGGTTGTTAGGGTTGTTTAGTGTGTTTTAGGGTTTGTTTGGGTATTGTAGTGGTTTTTAGGGTTTATATAATGTTTTTAGCATTTTTGGGTTCTTTAGGGGTTTTTAGTGTTCATTAGCGTTTAATATGGTTCTTTAGGGTTTATTAGGGTTTTTTAGGGTTTATTAGTGTTCATTAAGATTTTTTACAGTTTATTAGCATTTTTACTGTATATTAGGGTTTTATTGGGATTTTGTAGGCATTAATTTTTTTTCTAGGGTTTATCAACCTTTTTTAGGTTTATTTAGGATTTATTAGGGTTTATTTTATTTATTATGGTTTTTTAACATGTATTTGGGTTTATTATGATTTATTAGGGTTTATTATGATTTGTTAGGGTTTATTAGGGTTTATTAGGGGTTTGTTTTGGTTTGTTTTAGTTTGTTAAGATTTATTTGGAATTTTTATGATTTGTTACGATTTATTTGGGGTTGTTATGGTTTGTTAGGATTTATTTTGGGGATATTAGGGTTTTTATGGTTTATTTGCGGGTTTTAGGGTTTTGTAGGCTATTATTTGGAGATTTTTGTAGTGTTTTGTCGGGTTTGTTAGGGTTTTTAGTGATTTTTAGGGTTTATTATGGTTTAATAGTGTTTTTATGGTATATTAGGGGTTTTAGGGATTTTGTAGTGTTTATTAGGGTCTAATAGAATTTTTAGGGTTTATTATAGGTTATTACGATTTATTAGTGTTTATTAGGGGTTTTAGTGTTTAATAGTGGTTTTTATGGGTTATAAGGTTTTATTAGTGGTTCTTGGGGGTTATTAGTGGTTGTTATGGTTTGTTAGGTTTTGTTAGGATTTTTAGAGTTTGTTATGGTTTGTTTGAGTTGTTTGGGGTTTTATGCGTTTTTTGGGTTTTATGGGTGTGTTTGGATTTTTTATGCTTTGTTAGGGCTATTTTAGGGTTTTTTTGGGGTTTTGTTGCATTTTGTGGATTTCGAAGCATTTTTCAAGTTTTTGTAGCAATTGATAGGGTTTATGTAGTGTTTTTAGTGGCTTTAGTGGTTCTGTAGGGTTCTTTACGGGTTTTAGGGTTCTTTAGGGTGCATTAGGGTATCTCTTGAGGTTTTAAGTGTTTGTTAGGTGTTTTTAGGGTTTCTAAGGGTTTCATAGGGTCGTTTAGGGTTTTGTTATGAATTTTTATACTTTTTAGGGTTTTAGCGTTTTAAGTGGTTTTTAGGTTTTTTAGGGTTTTTATTAGGTTTTTTGAGGTTTTTTTAGGGTTTTTAGGTGTGTTTTTGGGTTTTTTGGCTTTTTCTATTTTTATGGATTTTTGGGTTTTTTAGTGTTTTTAGGGTTTTTTTAATTTTTAGGGTTTTAGGGGTTTTAGGGTTTTTTTTATGTTTTTTAGGGATTTTTTGGATTTTTATGGATTTTTAGGGTTTTGTTAGGTTTCTCCGGGTTTGTTAGGGTTTTTTTTGAATATATTCATTTTGAATGGTTTAATAGTGGTTTTTTGTATATTTTAGTTTTTAGGTATATTTTAGCTTTTATTGGGGTTTAATATGGTTTTTAGGGTTTATTACGATTTATTTGTGTTTATTTGGGGGTTGAAGAATGTCAGAAAGGGTTATAGTGGTTACTAGATTGTGTATCTTTTCAGAATCATTAATTTGATATGTGGTAGATACAATATTAACACATGTAGCAGAAGTTATTGTCGTATTAAATTGAGCAACTCTTCTAGCACCTAAAAACCTAAGAAACCCGCAACTCACTAAAATAGGCATACCTTCTCCATCGATTGTTTTTTTGAGTGTTGTGACCAGTCAAATCGAATCTTGTGAGATGAGTGAGAACCATGTTTAGTAGAAACTTTGAGAAGATCAAAGAAATATAATATATATTAGTTAGACCACTCCAAAAAAAATCCAACTTCAAACAGCCATATCATTCACTCTGGTTTTCTGTTTGATCTCTACCACATATACAATGGAAATTAGCGAAGTGATATATGAAGAAGGATGAATTGAACATAGTTAAAGTCATTTTTGAGACCTTAAAATCCCAGAAACCCATCAGAAGGCCTCCAAAACTCCATATCCATGTACGGATCCCAGTAAAATTTTCTTAAAATGGTCATAACTTCAGATCTGTGTGTATGTTTGACCTCTGACACTTGTTTTTATCGTAGTTCATTCCATGAGATTAAGTTTGACTATTCATGGAGTGAAAATGGACACTCAAAGAAGAAGTTATGCCTTTTTCAATGACTCTGTGATTTGTTGGGTTTTTCGAGACCCCATTTCTTTCATTTTTGACTTGTCTGTTGTTTTTTCAAACAACTATAACATATTATTACTGTTATTATTATTATTATTATCATCATCTCATCCACATGAACATGAACATGTAGGTGCGTTTTTATTAAATTTTTATAACCATGCACTTGCACATGCAATGCACACATGTTATGTTATTATCGCATGTGTTGTTATTATTATTGTTATTATTATTATTGTGGTTGTTGTTGTTGTAGTTTTTGTTTTTATTATTATTATCATCACATGTAAATGCACATTCGAATGAACATACAGGAGCATTCAATTCACGTGTGTTATTCTATTTTCACATGCATTGTTAATAATAATAATATTATTATTATTATTATTATCATCATCATCATCACATGCAAATGCAATGCACGAGCATTATTATTTATTAACATGCACGTGCACACGTAATGCACATGCAAAATTCTATTATCACATTCATTGGTACTACTACTATTACCACCACCACTACTATTATTATTACTACTACTGTTATTATTATTATCATCACATGCAAATGTAGATGCATGTGCGTTATTATTTATTATTTATTACCATGCACATGCATATGCAATGCCCTTGTATTATTATTTTATTATTATTATTATTATCACAATTATTATTATTATTATTATTATTATTATCATTATCATTATCACATGCAAATTCACATGCATATGCGTTGTTATTTATTATTTATTACCATGCACGTTCATGTGTTATTATTATTATTATTACAATTACTATTATTAATATTATCATCAAATGTAAATACACATGCACATACAAGTGTGTTATTATTTATTATTATTTATTTATTATTTACCACTATGCATGTGCACATGAAATGCACTTGCGTTATTCTATTATTATTATTATTATTATTCTTGTTGGTGTAGTTGTTTTTATCATCAAATACAAATGCACATGCACGTGTGTTGTTATTTATTATTTATTACCCTGCACGTGCATTCATCATTACCATAATGATTACATGTAAATGCACACGCACGTCCATTATTATGTATTATTTATTATCATGCACATGCAAATGAAATGCACTTGCGTTATTCTATTATCACTTGTGTTATTATTATTTATTCTCATGCACTTGCACAAGCAATGCACGTGCATTATTCTATTATCACATGTGTTATTATTTATTATTTTTTTATCACTCACATGCAAATGCACATTCACGTGGACTTGGTTATTATTTATTGTTTATTACCATGCACATGCACATGCACTTGGATGTGCGTTATTATTTATTATTTATTATCATTCACATGAACATGCACATACACATGTAATTCACATGCGTTATTATTTATAATTTATTATTTATTATCATTCACATGAAAATGTGCAGGCATATGCACACGCACGTGAGTTATGATTTATTATTTAACCATGCACATGCATATGCACATGCACGTGTGTTATTACTTTTTTTACTATTAGTGTTTTTTTAGGGTTTACTAGAATTATTTAGAATTTTTAGGTGTTGTTAACATTTAATATGGTTTGTTAATGTTTTAGGGTTTTTAATTGTATATTAGTGTTTTTAGGGTTTGGTGGGGGTTATAAGGATTTTATTAGGGTTTATTATGGTGTGTTAAGGATTATTAGGGCTTATTAGGTATTTTTAGGGATTTATTAGGATTTAGTTGGGATTATTAAGGTATATTATGTTATATTATGTTATATTTGGGAATGTTTAGATTTATTAGGGTTTATTATCGTTCATTAGGGTTTTTTTAGGGTTTAGTAGTATTTATTAGGTTTTATTAGTGCCTTTCATCATTGTTAGGTTTTATTATCATTTATTAGGGGTTTTAGGTCTTTCAAAGGGTATATTTGCGTTTTTAGGGTCTAGTGGGGTTTATTATGCTTTATTATAGTGTGTTAATGTTTAATAGGGTTGAGTAGGTATTTTTAGGGTTTTATTAGGGTTGATTAGGTATCATTAGTGTTTTATTAGGGTTTATCAGGGTTGAGTAGTGTTTATTATAGTTTGTTAGAGATTTTTAGGATTTACTAGTGTTTGTTAGCATTTTTATTAGGGTATATGAATGTTTTTTAGTTTTTGTCAATATATATGAGGGGTTGTTAGGAACTTTTAGGTTTTATTAGCATTTTTTTAGTGTTTGTTAGCATTTTATATGGTTTATTGGGTTTTATTAGAATTTATTATGGTTTATTAGGGTTTTTAGGGATTTTTAATGGTTTGTGTTTTTTTGTCTATTAGGGTTTAGTTGGGTTTTTTAGGTTTTATTATGGCGTTTCAAGGTTTATTAGTGTTGAGAAGGTATTTTTAGGGTTTTATTATGGTTTTATTAGGTTTTTTAGGGCAAGGAAGATGCGAGGGTCGGGCTATTCTCGGCCCCCCCAAATTTATTATAAAGGAAAAAAGAGACACAGCAGACAAGGGAGGGGTGGGGTCAATCAACCCACACCCAAAACCCTTCCAACCCAAGACACAAAAGACCCCAAAAAAACAAAAAAGAAAACAACAAAGGCAATCAAATCCAAACACAACATCAGCTTCGGCAACAATAATACCATAAACCGCAACTTCAGCACCTCCCATCTCAGTAGCATCTAGCATCCATCATCACAATTTCTAGCATCCAGCACGTTCTTCTCAATCAAGTTCACAACCATCAACACAAAAAAAATCAAAATCACCACCAGCACAGAGAAACATCCATCATCCATCATCTCCTTACCAAGGAGATCAACCATCAGCAGAACAAAACCACTAGCCCTGCCGGCTTGCAGAACCTCTTCACCATGAAGATCAACCGCCAACAGTGATGCGCCGCCAGCACCAAACTTGACACCGCTTCTGTCACCCATCACCTCCTCAGCAACTAGACCCATTGCCAACAGCACAGAACCACCATCACCGCTTCTGTGAGTGTTTTGTTTTTTTTAGTGTTTTTAGGGTTTCATAGGTTTTATTAGTGTTTATTATGGTTTATTATGGCTTCTAGGGATTTTTAAGGTATATTAGTGTTTTTGTTTTTATTAGGTTATATTTGTGTTTTTAGGTCATTTTAGGTAATATAGCATGTTTTTATTGTTTGTGTTCATTTTTTTTGTGAGCGTTTTTAGGATTTATTAGGTTATATTAGAGTTTATGAGGGTTTCTAGGGATTTTTTACAGTATATTAGCATCTTTTTCATTATTAGGGTTTTGTATTTTTTTATTAGGGGTCATTATGGTGTGTTAAGGTTTGTTAGGGTTGATTAGGGTTTATTAGGATTTATTTATGAGTTATTAGGGATTTTTAGGGTTTTTTGGGGTTTATTACGGTTTATTAGTGTTTATTAGTTTCTATTAGGGTTGGTTAGGGTTGTTTTGGTTTTCTTACTATGTTTTTAAGGTTTATTAGGTTTTATTATCAATTATTAGGGTTTATTATGTATTTTTAGAGTTTAATAGGGTTGAGTAGAGTCTGTTATGGTTTTTAGGGATTATGAGGAATTTTTAGTGATTATTAGAGTTTATTAAGGGTTTATTAGGGTTTAATTTTTTATATTATTGTATGTTAGGGTTTAATATTTTTGATGGTTTTGAAGCGTCTTTAGAGTTTTTGTAGCATTTTTTAGAGTTTGTGTAGCATTGTGGGAGTTTTTGTAGCATTTTTAGTGTTTATGTAGCACTTTTAGGGTTTAGTTAGCTATTTTATGTTTTATGTAGCATTTTTTAGGTTTTATGTAACGTTTTCAGGGTTTATGTAGCATGTTTAGGGTTTAGGTTTTATGTAGCATTTTTTAGGGTTTATGTTGCATTTTATTGGTTTATGTAGCATTTTTTGGGGTGATGTAGCATTTATGTTGCATTTTTCAGGGTTTATGTAACGTTTTTATGGTTCATGTAGTGTTTTTAGGGATTATTATGTGTTTTAGGTTTTATGTACTGTTTTTTATTGTTCATGTTGCATTGTTTAGGTTTTATGTTATGGTTTTAGGGTTCATGTAGTCCTTTTGGGGTATAAGTAGCATTTTTTGGGTTTATGTTGCGTTTTTTGGGTTTATGTTGCATTTTAGGGATTATGTTTCATTTTTAGGGTTTATGTAACATTTTTTGGGCTTATGTATCTATTTGTTGCCATTGTAAGGGTTTTAATGGTTGTTTATGGTTTGTAGTGATTTTTAGGGGTTTTAAGGGTTGTTAACAGGTGTTTATGTTTTTTATGGTATTTAATGGGTTTTAAATGTTTTTTGGGGTTTTTTAAAGGTTTATTTGTTTTTTTGGGATTGATAGGGGTTGTTAGGGTTTTTTAGTGTGTTTTAGGGTTTGTTTGGGTATAGTAGTGATTTTTACGGTTTATGTAATGTGTTTTAGCATTTTTTGGGTTATATAGGGCTTTTAGTGTTCTTTAGTGTTTATTACGTTTCTTTAGGGTATATTAGGGTTCCTTAGGGTTTATTAGTGTTCTTTAGGATTTGATATAGTTTATTAGAATTTTTTATTGTATATGAAGTTTTTATTGGGATTTTGTAGGCATTAATAGCTTTTTTTAGGGTTTATCAACCTTTTTAAAGTTATTTAAGATTTACTAGGGTTTCTTAGGGTTTATTTTATTTATTAGGGTTTATTAACGTGTCTTTGGGGTTATTTTGATTTATTAGGGTTTATTATGATTTGTTAGGGTTTATTGCGGTTTATTAGGGGTTTGTTATGGTTTGTTTCATTTTGTTACAATTTATTTGGCATTGTTAGGATTTGTTACGATTTATTTGGGCTTGTTAGGGTTTTTTACGATTTATTATGGGGTTATAATGGTTTGTTATGGTTTATTAGTGGGTTGTAGGGTTTTTTAGGCTATTATTTGGCTAGTTTTGTTGTGTTTTTTTTCGTGTTTGTTAGGGTTTTTAGTGATTATTAGGATTTATTATGGTTCAATAGTGTTTTTATTGTATATTAGGGGTTTTAGGGATTTTGTAGCATTTATTAGAGTCTAATAGGGTTTTTAGGGTTTATTACAAGTTATTTTGATTTATTAGTGTTTATTAGGGTTTTAGGGTTTAATAGTGGGTTTCAGATGTTATTTGGGTTTATTAGTGGTTCTTAGGAGTTATTAGTGGTTGTTTGGGTTTGTTAGGTTATGTTAGGGTTTGTTAGGACGTGTGTTATTCTATTATCACACGGGTTATTATTATCATTATTATCATTATCATTATAGTCTTTATCATTATTATAATTATCATTATTGTTATTATTATTATTATTATTATTATTATTATTATCGTCACATGCAAATACAGATGCACATGCATTATTATTTATTATTTATTATTTATTTCCATGTGTGTGCATATGTTGTTGTTGTTGTTATTATTACTATTACTATTATTATTGTTATCATCACATTCAAATGCACATGCACATCTATTATTATTTATTACCATGAACACACACACACAATGCATCTACATTATTATATTATCACATGCATTTTTATTGTTATTGTTATTATTACTATTATTGTTATTATTATTGTTATCATCAAATGAAAATGCAAATGCATGTGCGTTATTATTTATTACCATACACACGCACATTCAATACATGTGCGTTATTCTATTATCACATGCGCTATTATTATTGATATTACTATTATTGTTATTATTATCATCACGTGCACTATGAGTTATTATTTATCATCGTTCCATGAACATGCAATGCACGTGCGTTATTCTATTATCACATGCTTTATTATTATTATTATTACAGTTATTATAATTATTATTATTGTCATCTAATGCACATGCACATGCATTATTATTTATTTTTTATTACCATGCACGTGCACATGCAATGCACACACGTTATTTTATTATCACATACATTGTTATTGTTATTGTTATTATTATTATTGTGGTTTTTGTTGTTTTTGTTGTTGTTGTTGTTATTGTTATTATCATCACATGCAAATGCACATGCAAATACATAAACACGCACATTCAATGCACGTGTGTTATTCTACTATCACATGCGTTGTTATTATTAATATTATTATTAACATTATTATCATTATTATCATTGTCATCATCATCACATGCAAATGCAATGAACGCTCATTATTATTTATTACCATGCACGTACACATGTAATGAACATGTAATATTCTATTATCACATGCATTGGTACTACTACTATTATCACTACTACTACTACTACTACTGTTATTATTATTATCATCACATACAGATGCACCTGCGTTATTATTTATTACTTATTACCATGTACGTGCATATACAATGCACTTGTATTATTCTTTGATTATTATTATTATTATTATTATTATTATTATTATCATAGTTATTATTATTATTATTATTATTATCATTATCATTATTATCATCTATATCACATGAAAATCCACTTGCATGTGTATTGTTATTAATTATTTATTACCATGCACGTGCATGCCGTATTATTATTATTATTATTACAATTAGTTTTATTAATATTATTTTCAAATGTATATGCACATGCACATGCATGTGCGTTCTTATTTACTATTATTTATTTATTATTTACTACTATGCACGTGCACATGCAATGCACTTGCGTTATTCTGTTATTATTATTGTTGTTGTTGTTGTTGTTTGTCTCATCAAATACAAATGCACATGCACATGCGTTGTTATTTATTATTTATTACCATGCACGTGCATGCGTCATTATTATTATCATTACACATAAATGCACATACACGTGCGTTATTATATATTATTTATTACCATGCACATGAAAATGTAATGAACTTGTGTTATTCTATTATCACATGTGTTATTATTATTTATTCTCATGCACGTGTACACACAATGCACTTGCCTTATTCTATTATCACATGTGTCGTCATTTAATATTTATTATCATTCACATTCAAATGCACATTCATGTGGACATTGTTATTATTTATTTTTTATTACCATGCACATGCACATGCACATGAACATGCACGTGGATGTGCGTTATTATTTATTAACTATTATCATTCACATGCACATGCACATACACATGCGTTATTATTTATTATCATTCACATGAAAATGTGCATGTATATACACATGCACGGGCATTATGATTTATTATTTAAACCTTGCACATGCATATGCACAAGCATGTGCGTTATTATTACTATTATAATTAGAGGTATTTTTTGTGATTATTATAATTTGTTAGGATTCTTAGGTGTTATTAACATTTATTGTTGTTTGTTAGGGTTTTAGGGTTTTTTAATGTTATATTAGCATTTTTTATGGTTTGGTGGGGGTTATTAGGCTTTTATTTGGGATTATTATGGTGTAACAAGGTTCATTAGGGTTTATTATGTATTTTTACGGTTTTATTAGGATTGAGTTGGGTTTATTAGGGTATATTATGGTATATTATCATTTATTTGGGTATGTTTAAGATTTATTATGGTTTATTATGGTTTATTATGGTTTATTATGGTTTATTAATTTTTAAGAGGGTATATTAGGAGTTTTTACTATTTAGTAGTGTTTATTCGGGTTTATTAGCACTTTTAAGCTTTGATAGGTTTAATTAGAATTTATTAGGGGTTTTAGGTGTTTTTAATGGTATATTTGCGTTTTTTAGGGTTTAGGGGGCTTTATTATGGTTTTGTATGGTGTGTTAAGGTTTATTAGGGCTGATTAGGTACTTTTAATGTTTTATTAGGGTCGAGTCGTTATCTTTAAGGTTTTATTAGGGTTCATTAGGGTTGAGTACGGTTTATTAGGGTTTGTTAGGGATTTTTAGGGTTTGTTAGTGTTTTTATTAGGGTATATGAGTGTTTTTTAGTTTTTTAATATATATGAGGAGTTGTTATGACTTTTTAGGTTTTATTAGCATGTTTTTTGTGTTTGTGAGCATTTTTAATGGTTTATTTGCTTTTATTTGAATTTTTAGGGTTTATTAGGGTTTTTAGGGATTTTTAATGGTTTGTTTGCATTTTTTTGTTTATTGGGTTTTAGTTGGGTTTTATAAGGTTTTGTTATGGCGTGTCAAGGTTTATTAGGGTTGAGAAGGTATTTTTATGGTTTTATTAGGGTTTTCTTAGGGTTTATTCATTTTTATTATGGTTTATTAGGGATTTTTATGGTCTATTAGGGTATGTTAGTGGTTTATTAGTTTTTTTTGTTTTATTAGGTTATATTACTGTTTGTTTGGTCTTTTTAGATAATATTGCGTGTTTTTACTCTTTGTGAGCATTTTTTTTTGTTTGTGAGTGTTTTACGGTTTCTTTGCTTATATTAGAGTTTATTATGGTTTATTACGGTTTCTAGGGATTTTTAAGGTATTTTAGCATTTTTGTCTTTATTAGGTTATATTAGTGTTTTAGGTATTTTTAGGTAATATAGCACATTTTTTTTGTTTCTGATTGTTTTTTTATTGTTTGTGGGTGTTTTTAGGGTTTATAAGGTTATATTAGAGTTTATCAGGTTTATGGGGATTTTTTAAGGTATACTAGCAATTGTTTTCATTGTTAGGGTTTTGTAGTGTTTTATTAGGGGTTATTATGGGGTGTTTGGTTTTTTAGGGTTGAGTAGGGTTTATTTTGCTTTATTTATGGTTTATTAAGTCTTTTTAGGGTTTATTTGGGATTTATTAGGGTTTATTAGTGTTTATTAGTGTCTATTAGGGTTGGTTAAGGTTGTTTAGGTTTTCTTAACGTGTTTTTGGGGTTTATTAGGTTTTATTATCATTTGTTAGGGTTTATTAGGTATTGATGGGGTTTTATTAGGGCTGAGTAGTGTTTCTTGAGATTTTAGGGATTATAAGGTGTTTTTAGGGATTATTATAGTTTATTTGTGGTTATATTATGGTATATTAGGGTATAATATTTTTGTGGGTTTTAATGCGTCTTTTGGGTTTTTGTAGCATTTTTAGGGTTTGTGTAGCGCTGTTAGATTTTATGTAGCATTTTTAGTGTTTATGTAGAATTTTTAGGGTTTAGTTAGCACTTTTAGATTTTATGTATCATTGTTAGGGTTTATGTAATATTTTTATGGTTTATGTAGTGTGTTTAGGGTTTGGGTTTTATGTAGCATTTTTCAGGGTTTATGTTATGTTTTCTGGTTTTATGCAGCGTTTCTAGGGGTGATGTAGCATTTATGTTACCTTTTTTGGGTTTATGTAACATTTTAGGGTTCATGGAGTGTTTTTAGGGTTTATATTGTGTTTTTAGGTTTTATGTAGCGTTTTTTAATTTTTATGTTGCACTTTTTAGGGTTTATGTTGTTTTTTTAGGGTTTATGTTACAGTTCTAGGTTTTATATAGTAATTTTAGGGTATATGTTTCGTTTTTGGGTATATGTTGCGTTTTTTGGTTTATGTTTTATTTTTTGGGTTTATGATTCTATTTGAAGTGTTTTTAGGGTTTTAATGGTTTTTTATGGTTTGTAGTGTCTTTAAGGGTTTTTAAGGGTTGTTAATTAGTGTTTCTGGGTTTTTATGGTATCTGATGGCTTTTTAATGGTTTTTTGTGGGGTTTTCTGAGTTTATTTGTTTTTTTGGGATTTATTGGGGTTGTTAGGGTTTATTAGTGTGTTTTAGGGTTTGTTTGGTTATTATAGCGGTTTTTAGGGTTTATATAATGTGTTTTAACGTTTTTTGGGTTCTTTAGAGTTTTTTTAGTGTTATTTAGAGTTTAATATGGTTCTTTATGGTTTATTACGGTTATTTAGGGTTTATTAGTGTTCTTTAGAGTTTATTAAAGTTTAATAGCATTTTTTATTGCCTAATAGGGTTTTATTGGGCTTTTGTAGGCATTAATAGCCTTTTCTAGGGTTTATCAAACTTTTTTAGGGTTATTTATGATTTATTTGGGTTTATTTTATTTATTAGGGTTTAGTAATGTGTATTTGGGTTTATTACGATTAATTAGGGTTTTTTATTTTTTATTAGGGTTTTTTGCGGTTTATTAGTTGTTTTTTATGGTTTGTTTCAGTTTGTTACGATTTATTAGGCGTTTTTAGGATTTTTTACGATTTATTTGGGGTTGTTAATGTTTGTTACGATTTACTTTGGGGTTATTAGGGTTTGTTAGGGTTTATTAGTGGGTTGTAGGGTTTTGTAGGCTATTATTTGGAGGATTTTGTAGCATTTTTTCAGGTTTGTTAGGGTTTTTAGTGTTTATTTGGGTTTATTAAGGTTTAATAGTGTTTTTATTGTATATTAAGGGTTTTTTGGCTTTTGTAGAGTTTATTAGGGTCTAATAGAGTTTGTTAGGGTTTATTAAAGTGTATTATGATTTATGGGTGTTTATTTGGGTTTTTACGGTTTAATAGTGGGTTTTAGGGGTTATTAGGTTTTATTAGTGGTTCTTAGGGGTTATTAGTGGTTTTTAGGGTTTATTAGGTTTTGTTAGGGTTTTTTGGGTTTGTTAAGGTTTGTTTGAGTTGTTTGGGGTTGTAGGCATTTTTTTGGGTTTTATGGGTGTGTTTGTAGTTTTAATGCTTTGTTAGGGTTATTTTAGCATTTTTGGGGTTTTGTTGTGTTTTTTTGGTATTTATGAATATTTGGGGTTTATGTAGCAATTGATAGGGTTTATTTAGTGTTGTTAGTGTCTTTAGTTGGGATACCCAAATTTATTAACATTCAAACAAGTATAACTTCTGATCCGGATGTCTGTTAGGCATGTACCACATATCATATCGAAGATTGTTTCATTTTCATCAATTGGACTAGTTGGGGAGTTGATACGGGCTTCTAGATTAGAATTTATGGTCGTTTTAACATTCTATGGATTTTAAAATACACATATATATGTATTTATTTTTGTTGTTGTTTGTATCATCAAATACAAATTCCCATGCACGTGCGTTGTTATTTATTATTTATTACCATGCACGTGCATGCGTCATTATCATTGTCATTACTTGTAAGTGCACTTGCATGTGCGTTATTATATATTATTTATTGTCACACACATGAAAACGCAATACACATGCGTTATTCTATTATCAAACTTGTTATTATTATTTATTCTAATGCACGTGCACATGCGATGCACGCGCATTATTCTATTATCACATGTGTTATTATTTATTATTTATTATCATTCACATGAAAATGCACATTCGTATGGACTTGGTTATTATTTATTGTTTATTACTATGCACATACACATGCACATGAACATCCACATGCACATGAACGTGCACTTGTATGTGCATAATTATTTATTATTAATTTTCATTCACATGCACATGCACATACACATGCAATTCACATGTGTTATTATTTATAATTTATTATTTATTATCATTCACATGCAAATGCGCAGGCATGTGCACATGCACGTGCGTTATGATTTATTATTTAAACCATGCATATGCATCTACATAAGCACTTGCGTTATTACGACTATTATTATAAGAGGTATTTTTAGGGCCTACTATCATTTTTTAGGATTTTTAGGTTTTATTGACATTTATTATGTTTTGTTAGGGTTTTAGGGTTTTTAATGGTATATTAGCCTATTTTAGGGTTTAGTGGGGGTTATTAGGATTTTATTATGGTGCGTCATGGTTTATTAGGGTTTATTAGGTATTTTTAGGGTTTTATTAGGATTGAGTTGGGTTTACTATGGTTTATTATGGTATATTATGGTATATTTGGGTATGTATAGGATTTATTAGGGTTTATTATGGTTCATTATTGATTATTAATTTTTAAGAGGGTATATAAGTGTTTTTACTTATTAGTAGTGTTTATTCCGGTTTATTATCACTTTTATGCATGTTTAAGTTTTATTAGAATTTATTTGGGGTTTTAGGGATTTTTAAAGGAATATTTGTGTTATTTAGGGTTTAGTGGGGTTTTTTATGGTTTATTATGGGGTGTTAAATTTTGTTAGGGCTGAGTAGGTATTTTTAGGGTTTTATTAGGATTGAGTCGGTATCTTTAATGTTATATTAGGGTTTATTAGGGTTGAGTACGGTTTATTAGGATATGTTAGGGATTTTTGGGGTTTAGTAGAGTTTTTAGTGTTTTTATTACGATATATGACTGTTTTTTAGTTTTTGTTAATATATATGAGGGGTTGTTATGAATTTTTAGGTTTTATTAGCTTTTTTTTAGTGTTAGTGAGCATTTTTAATTTTTTATCAGCTTTTATTTTAATTTATTATGGATTATTAGCGTTTTTAGGGGTTTTTAATGCTTTGTTTTCATTTTTTTGTTTATTTGGGTTTAGTTGGGTTTTATTAGGTTTTATTATTGGGTGTCAAGGTTTATTAGGGTTGAGAAGGAAGTTTTAGGCTTTTATTAGGGTGTTATTAGATTTTATTCATTTTTATTAGGGTTTATTAGATATATTTAGGGTTTGTTTGGGGTTTATTTGTTTTTTATTAGGTTATATTTAGTGGGGTTTATTATGGTTTATTATGGTGTGTTGAGCTAGTCACAAGCTTCAATTTGATATGTGGTAGTGGTGAAATGGACAACCAGAGCAGAAGTTATTGTCATTTGGAGGACTTAAGAGCCTTTTGGGACTTTAAGAATGTGATAAGGTGTTCTTATTAGTCACATATGTGTAGATCTAGTCGAAATCTTCAATTTGATATTTGGTAGAGGCAAAAGACCCCCAGAGTAGATTTTGTGGCCTTTTGGAGGGTTTAAGTACCTTTTTGGGCATTCAAGAATGTGATAAGGTGCTTTAGTGGTTATAGATGTGTAGGTCTAGTCTCAAGCTTCAATTTGATATGTGGTAGAGGAAAAAAGGACACCCATAGAAGAAGTTATTGCAAAACAGACACTAGAAGCCAATCTTTTGACCATCCAATGGGATTTTGGGCCTTTTAGGGGTTGAAGAATGTCATAAAGGATTCTGGTGGTTACGAGAGTGTGTATCATTTCACATTCTTCGATTTTATATGTGGTAGAGCCAAAATTAACACACGTAGCATAAGTTATTGTTGTTTTAAATTGAACTACTCTCTTAGTGCCTAAAAACCTATGAAACCCGCAACTCTCTAAAATAGGCATAACTTCTACATAGGGTGTTCATTTGGGCTCTATGACTTGTCAAATTGAATATCGTGAGATGATTGACGACCATGTTGAGTAGAAACTATGAGAAGATCAAATAAATTTAAGATATATTAGTTATACCATGCCTAAAAAAGTTCAACCTCAAACGGCCATATCTTTCACTCCGATTGTCCGTTTGATCTCAACCACATATCAAATTGAAAGTAGCAATGAGATATACGCAGAAGGATGACTTTAAGATAGTTCAAGTCATGTTTGAGTCCCTAAAATCCAAGAAACACATCATAAGGCCCCCAAAACTCCATTTCCGTGTATGGATCCCTGTCAAATTTTACTTAAAATGGTCATAACTCCTGATCTGTGTTTCTGTTTGGCCTCCGACACCTCTTTTTATCGTATTTCATTCCATGAGATTCAGTTTGACTATTCATAGAGCGGAAATGGACACCTGAAGAAGAAGTTATGTCTTTTTTCAATGACTCGGTGATTTGTTAGGTTTTTCGAGACCCTATTTCTAGCATTTTTGTCATATCTGTTGTTTTTTCAAACAACTATAACATATTATTACTGTTATTATTATTATTATCATCATCTCATCCACATGAACATGCACATGCACGTGTGTTATTATTATATTTTTATTACCATGCATGTGCACATGAAATGCACACACATTATTTAATTACCACATGTGTTGTTATTAATATTGTTATTATTATTATTGTGGTTGGTTTTGTTTTTGTTGTTGTTATTATCATCACATGAAAATACACATGATAATGCACATACACGCACATTCAATGCATGTGCGTTATTCTATTATCACATGCATTGTTAATAATAATAATAATAATATTATTATTATTATTATCATCATCATCATCATAGGAAAATGTAATGCACAAGTGTTATTATTTATTACAATGCACGTGCAAACGTAATGAACATGCAATATTCTATTATTACATGCATTAGTAATACTACTATTATCACCACTACTACTACTAATATTATTACTGCTATTATTATTACTATCATCACATGAAAATGTAGATGCACATGTGTTATTATTTATTATTTATTACAATGCACTTGCATATGCAATGCACATGTATTATTATTTTATTATTATTATTATTATCACAATTATTATTATTATTACTTTTATTATCATTATCATTATTATTATCATTATCACATGAAAATGCACATGCATGTGCGTTGTTATTTATTATTTACTACCACGCATGTGCATGCGTTGTTATTATTATTATTACAATTAGTTATATTAATATTATCATCAAATGTAAATGCACATGCACATGCATGTGCATTATTATTTATTACTGTTTATATATTTTTTACTACTATGCACGTGCACATGAAATGCCCTTGCGTTAGTCTATTATTATTATTATTATTATTATTATTATTTTTGTTTGTATCATCAAATACAAATGTACATACATGTGCGTTGTTATTTATTATTTATTACCATTCACGTGCATGCGTCATTATCATTATCATTAAAATTAAATGCACATGCCCGTGCGTTATTATATATTATTTATTATCATGCACATTAAAATTCAATGCACTTATGTTATTCTATTATCACACATGTTATTTTTATTTATTCAAATTCACTTGCACATGCAATGCATGTGAATTATTCTATTATCACATGTGTTATTATTTATTATTTATTATCATTCACTTTCAAATGCACATTCATGTGGACTTGGTTAATATTTATTATTTTTTACCATGCACATGCACATGCACATGCACATGCACTTTGATGTACATTATTATTTATTATTTATTATCATTCACATGCACATGCACACACACATGTAATTCAAATGCATTATTATTTATAATTTATTATTTATTTTCATTCACATGCAAATGTGTAGCCATATGCACTTGCACGTGCGTTATAATTTATTATTTAAACCATGAACATGCATATGCACATGCACTTGCATTATTACTATTATTTTTATTTGAGGTATTTTTAGGGTTTACTAGCATTTTTTAAAAAATTTAGGTATTATTAACATTTATTATGGTTTTTAGGGTTTTATGGGTTTTTAATGGTATATTAGGGTTTTTTAGGGTTTGGTGGGGGTTATTAGGATTTTATTAGGGTTTATTACGGTGTGTTAAGGTTTATTAGGGTTTATTAGGTATTTTTATGGTTTTATTAGGATTCAGTTGGGTTTATTAGGGTATATTATGGTATGTTATGGTATATTTGGGTATGTTTAGGTTTTATTAGGGTTTATTATCGTTTATTATTGTTTATTAATTTTTAAGAGGGTATATTAAGGTTTTTTAGGATTTAGTAGTGTTTATTGGGTTTTATTAATGCTTTTATTCTTTGTTAGGTTTTATTAGCATTTATTAGGGGTTTTTGGGCTTTTTATTGGTATATTTTCATTTTTAGGGTTTAGTGGGTTTTATTATGGTTTATTATAGTGTGTTAAGGTTTATTAGGGTTGAGTGGGTATTTTTAGGGTTTTATTAGGGTTGAGTAGGTATCTTTAGTGTTTTAATAGGATTTATTAGGGATTGGTAGTGTTTATTGGGGTTTGTTAGGAATTTTTAGGGTTTACTAGGTTTTTTAGTGTTTTTATTAGGGTATATGAGTGTTTTTTAGTTCTTGATAATATATATGAGGGGTTTTTAGGACTTTTTTAGGTTTTATTAGTGTTCTTTTAGTGTTTGTGAGAATTTTTTATGGTTTATTAGGTTTTATTAGAATTTATTATGGTTTATTAGGGTTTCTAGGGATTTTCAATGGCTTGTTTGCGTTTTTTTGTTTATTGGGGTTTAGTTGGGTTTTATCTGGTTTTATTATGGTGTGTCAAGGTTTATTAGGGTTGAAAATGTATTTCTAGGGTTTTACTATGGTTTTATTAGGGTTTATTAGTTTTCATTAGGGTTATTTAGGGATTTTTAGGGTTTATTAGGGTTTGTTAGGGGTTTATTAGTTTTTCTGTTTTATTAGGTTATATTAGTGTTTGTTAAGTATTTTTAGATAATATAGAGTTTTTATTGTTTGTGAGCGTTTTGTTTTTTATTGTGAGCATTTTTAGGGTTTAATAGGTTATATTAGAGTTTATTATGGTTTATTATGGTTTCTAAGGATTTTTAAGGTATATTAGCGTTTTTGTCTTTATTAGGTTATATTAGTGTTTTTAGGTCTTTTTAGGTAATATAGCGTGTTTTTATTGATTGCGGTCATTTTTTTATTGTTTGTGAGAATTTTTAGGGTTTATTAGGTTATATTAGAGTTTATCATGGTTTCAAGGGAATTTTTATGGTATACTAGAATTTGTTTTCGTTATTAGGGTTTTGTAGGGTTTTATTAGGGGTAATTATGGTGTGTTAGGGTTTGTTAGAATTGAGTAGGGTTTATTTGCATTTATTTATGGTTTATTTGGTATTTTTACGGTTTTTAGGTTTATTTCAGTTTATTAGTGTTTATTAGTGTTCATTAGTGTCTATTCGCGTTGGTTAGGGTTGTTTAGGTGTTCATAACATGTTTTTAGGGTTTATTAGGTTTCATTATCATTTATTAGGGTTTATTATGTATTTTTGGGGTTGTATTAGGGTTGATTTGGGCCTCTTAGGATTTTTAGGGATTATAAGGCATTTTAAGGTATTATTAGTATTTATTAGGGTTTAATTTTTTATAATATGGTATATTACAGTTTAAGGTTTTTGAGGGTTTTGAAGCGTCTTTAAGGTTTTTGTAGCATTTTTTAGGGTTTGTGTAGCATTTTTTGAATTTATGTAGCATTTTTAGTGTTTATGTAGCCCTTTTTGGGTTTAGATTTCAGTTTTAGGTTTTCTGTAGGATTTCTAGGGTTTATGTAATGATTTTAGGGTTTATGTAGCGTGTTTAGGTTTTAGGTTTTTATGTAGAATTTTTTAGGGTTTATGTTGCATTTTTTGTGTTTATGTACCAATTTTAGGGGCGATGTAGAGTTTATGTTGCATTTTTAGGGTTAATGTAACGTTTTTAGGGTTCATGTATTGTTTTTAGGGTTTATGTTGTGTTTTTATGTTTTATGTAGCATTTTTTAATGTTTACGTTGTGTTGTTTAGGGTTTATGTTATGGTTCTATGGTTTATATAGTGCTTTTTGGGTTTATGTAGCATTTTTTGGGTTTATGTTGCGTTTTTTGGGTTTATTTTTCATTTTTAGGGTTTATGTTGCATTTTTAGGGTTTATGTAATGTTTTTTGGGTTTATGTATCTATTTGTTGCCTTTTTTAGGGTTTTAATTGTTGTTTATGGTTTGTAGTGGTTTTTAGGGTTTTTAAGGGTTGTTAACGGGTGTTTATGGTTTTTATGGTATTTGTTGGGTTTTCAATGGGTTTTTGGATGTTTTTAAGGTTTTATTTGTTTTTTAGGGATTGATAGGGGTTGTTAGGATTTTTTAGTGTGTTTTAGGGTTTTTTTTGGAAATTGTAGCAGTTCTTAAAATTTATGTAATGTGTTTTAGTGTTTTTTGGGATCTTTTGAGTTTTTAGTGTTCTTTAGAGTTTATTATGGTTCTTTAGGGTTTATTATGGGTTTTTAGGGTTTATTATGGTTCTTTAGGGTTTATTAGTGTTCTTTAGGATTTGTTATGGTTTATTAGCCTTTTTATTGTATATTAGGGTTTTATTGGGCTTTTGTAGACATTAATAGGTTTTTCTAGGTTTTATCAACCTTTTTAGAGTTATTTAGGATTCATTAGGGTTTCTTTTATTTATTAGGGTTTATTAATGTGTATTTGGGTTTATTAGAATTTCTTAGGGCTTATTATGATTTGTTAGGGTTTATTGCAGTTTATTAGGGGTTTGTTATGGTTTGTTTCATTTTGTTACGATTTATTTGGCGTTGTTATGATTTGTTAGGATTTATTTGGGGTTGTTAGGGTATGTTACGATTTATTGTGGGGTTATTAGGGTTGGTTAGGGTTTATTAGTAGGTTTAAGGGGTTTGTAGGCTATTATTCGGCGGGTTTTATAGTGTTTTGTCAGCTTTGTTAGGGTTTTTATTGATTATTAGGATTCATTATGGTATAGTAGTGTTTTTATTGTATATTATGGGTTTTAGGGATTTTTTAGCGTTTATTAGAGTCTAATAGGGTTTTAGGGATTATTACAGGTTATTATGATTTATTAGTGTTTATTAGTGTTTTAGGGTTTAATAGTGTGTTTCAGGTGTTATTTGGGTTTATTAGTGGTACATAGGGGTAATTAGTGGTTGTTAGGGTTTGTTAGGTTTTGTTATGGTTTGTTAGGACGTGTGTTATTCTACTATCACACACATTATTATTATCATTATTATCATTATAATTATTACCATTATCAATATTATAATTATCATTATTGTTATTACTATTATTTTTATTATTATTGTCACATGAAAATGAATATTCACATGCGTTATTATTTATTATTTATTATATATTATTTATTTCCATGCACGTGCATATGTTGTTGTTGTTGTTATTATTATTTTTATTATTACTATTATTATTTTTATTATTATAATCACATGAAAATGCACATGCACGTCCATTATTATTTATTACCATGCACGCGCACAAGCAATGCACCTACATTATTCTTTTATCACATGCATTTTTATATTTATTGTTATTATTACTATTATTGTTATTATTGTTATTATCATCAAATGGAAATGCAATTGCACGTGCATTATTATTTATTACCATACATGGGCACATTCAAAACATGTGCGTTATTCTATTATCACATGCGCTATTATCATTAAAATTATTATTATTGTTATTATTATCATCACGTGCACTATGAGTTATTATTTATTATCATGCAGTGCACATGCAATGCACGTGCGTTATTCTATTATCACATGAGTTGTTATTATTATTATTACTATTATTATTTTCATCTCATTCACATGTACGTGCACATGCATGTGCATTATTATTTATTTTTTTATTACCATGAACGTGCATATGCATTGCACACACGTTATTTTATTATTGCATACTTTGTTATTCTTATTGTTATTATTATTATTGTGGTTGTTGTTGTTGTTGTTGTTGTAGTATTTGTTGTTGTTATGGTTATTATCATATCATGCAAATGCATATGCAAATACATAAACACGCACATTCAATGTACGTGCATTATTCTATTATCACATGCGTTGTAATTATTAATAAGAATATTATTATTACTATTATCATCATCATCATAATCCCATGAAAATTCAATGCACGCACATTATTATTTATTACCATGCACGTGCACACATAATGAACATGCAATATTCTATTATCACATGCATTGGTACTACTACTATTATCACTACTACTATTACTGTTGTTATTATTATTATCATCACATGCAAATGCAGATGCACATGTGTTATTATTTATTATTTAATACCATGCACATGCATTTACAATGCACTTGTATTATTCTATTGTAATTATTATTATAATTATAACAATTATTATTATTATTATTATTATTATCATTATCATTATTATTATCATTATCACATGCAAATCCACATGCATGTGCATTGTTATTTATTATTTATTACCATGAACATGCATGTGTTATTATTATTATTATTATTACAATAAGTATTATTAATAATATTATCAAATGTAAATTCACATGCACATGCATGTGCATTTTTATTTACTATTAGATATTTATTATTTACTACTATGAAGGTGCACATGCAATGCACTTGCATTATTCTATTATTATTAATATTAATATTATTCTTGTTGTTGTTGTTGTTTGTATTATCAAGTACAAACGTACATGTACGTGCGTTGTTATTTATTATTTATTTCCATGAACATGCAAGCATCATTATTATTATCATTACATGTAAATACACATACACGTGTGTCATTATACATTATTTATTACCATGCACATGAAAATGCAATGCGCTTGCGTTATTCTATTATCACAGGTTTTATTATTATTTATTATCATGCACGTGCACATGCAATGCACTTGCGTTATTCTATTATCACATGTGTTATTATTTATTATTTATTATCATTTACAAGAAAATGCACATTCATGTGGACTTTGTTATTATTTATTGTTTATTACCATGCACATGCACATGCACTTGGATGTGTGTTATTATTTATTACTTATTATCATTCACATGCACATGCACATACACATTCAATTCACATGCATTATTATTTATTATTTATTATCATTTACATGAAAATGTGCATGCATATGCACATGAATGTGAGTTATGATTTATTATTTAAACCACGTACATGCATATGCACTTGCCCGAGCATTATTACTACTATTATTATTTGAGGTATTTTTAGGGTTTAATATCATTTTTTAGGACATTTAGGTGTTATTAAATTTTATTATGGTTTGTTAGGATTTTAGGGTTTTTAAGAGTATATTAGCATTTTTTAGGGTTTGGATTGGGTTATTAGTATTTTATTAGGGTTTATTTTTGTGTGTCAAGGTTTATTTGGGTTTATTAGGAATTTTTAGGGTTTTATTAGGATTGATTTGGGTTTATTAGGGTATATTGTGGTATATTATGGTGTATTTGGGTATGTATTGTATTTATTAGGGTTTATTATGGTTAATTATGGTTTATTAATTTTTAAGAGGGTATATTCTGGGTTTATATTATTTAGTAGTGTTTATTTGGGTTTATTATCATTTTTAAGCTTTGTTAGGGTTTATAGGAATTTATTAGGGGTTTTAGGGCTTTTTAATGGTATATTTGATTTTTTTAGGGTTTAGTGGAGTTTATTATGGTTTAGTATGGTGTGTTAAGGTTTATTAGGGTTGAGTAGGTATTTTTAGGGTTTTATTAGGGTCGAGTCAGTATATTTAAGGTTTTATTAGGGTTTATTAGGGTTGAGTATGATTTATTAGGGTTTGTTAGGGATTTTTAGGTTTTACTAGGGTTTGTTAGTGTTTCTATTAGGGTATAAGACTGTTTTTTAGTTTTTGTTAATATATATGAGGGGTTGTTATCACTTTTTAGGTTGTATTAGCATGTTTTTAGTGTTTGTGTACATTTTTAATGGTTTATTAGATTTTATTTGAATTTAATATGGTCTATTAAGGATTCTAGGGATTTTTAATGGTTTTTTTGCATTTTTTTTGTTTATTGGGGTTTAGTTGGGTTTTATTAGGTTATTTTATAGTGTGTCAAAGTTTATTAGGGTTGAGAAGGTATTTTTATGGTTTTATTAGGGTTTATTCATTTTTATTAGCGTTTATTATGGATTTTTAGGGTTAATTATGGTTTGTTAGGGGTTTATTAGTTTTTTTTGTTTTATTAGGTTATATTAGTGTTTGTTAGGTCTTTTTAGATAATATAGCATTTTTTTTATTGTTTGTGAGCGTTTATTTGTGAGCGTTTTAGGGTTTCTTTGGTTATATTAGAGTTTATTATGGTTTATTAGGGTTTCTAGGGATTTTTAAGGTATATTTGCATTTTCTGTCTTTATTGGGGTATATTAGTGTTTTTAGGTCTTTTAAGATAATATAGTGTGTTTTTATTGTTTGTGATCATTTTTTATTGTTTGTGAGTGTTTTTAGGGTTTTTTTAGGAAATATTAGATTTTATCAGGGTTATTAGGGATTTTTTAAAGTATACTAGCATTTTTTTTATTTACTAGGGTTTTGTAGGTTTTTGTTAGGGGTTATTATGGTCTGTGAATGTTTGTTAGGGTTGAGTAGAGTTTATTTGGCTTTATTTATGGTTTATTAGGGCTTTTTAGGGTTTGTTTGGGGTTTATTAGGGTTTATTGGTGTTTATTGGTGTCTATTATGGTTGGTTAGGGTTGTTTAGGTTTTATTAACATGTTTTTAGGGTTTATTAGGTTTTATTATCATTTATTAGGGTTTATTAGGTATTTTTGGGGATTTATTAGGGTCGAGTAGAGTTTCTCAGGATTTTAGAGATTATAAGGTGTTTTTAAGGATTATTAATGTTTACTAGGGGTTTATTAGGGTTTAATTATTTATATTATGCTATATTAGGGTTTAATATTTTTGAGGGTTTTGAAGCGTCTTTAGGGTTTTTGTAGCATTTTTTAGGGTTTGTGTAGCGTTGTTAGAGTCTGTGTAGCATTTTTAGTGTTTATGTAGCGTTTTTAGGGTTTAGTTAGCAGTTTTAGATTTTATGTATCATTTTTGGGGTTTATGTAATGTTTTTAGGGTTTATGTAGCGTGTTTAGGGTTTAGGTTTTATGTTTCATTTTTAGGGTTTATGTTGCATTTTCTGGGTTTATGTAGCATTTTTAGGGTTGATGTAGCATTTATGTTGCATTTTTTTTGGTTTATGTAATGTTTTTAGGGTTCAGGGAGTGTTTTTAGGGTCTATATTGTGTTTTTTTGCTTTATGAAGTGTTTTTTAATGTCTATGTTGCTTTTTTAGGGTTTATGTTGTGTTTTTTAGGGTTTATGTTATAGTTCTAGGGTTTATGTAGTGATTTTAGGGTTTATGTAGCGTTTTTTGGGTTTATGTGGGGGTTTTTGGTTTATGTTGCGTTTTTAGGGTTATTGTTGCATTTTTTAGGGTTTATGTATCTATTTGAAGCCTTTTTTAGGGTTTTAATGGTTGTTTATGGTTTGTAGTGTTTTTTGGGTTTTTAAGGGTTGTTAAAGGGTGTTTATGGGTTTTTATGGTATCTGATGGCTTTTTATTGGTTGGGGGTGGGTGGGTGGGTTATGTGTTTATTTGTTTTTTTGGGATTGATAGGGGTTGTTAGGGTTTTTAGTGTGTTTTAGGGTTTGTATGGGTATTGTAGCTGTTTTTAGGGTTTATATAATGTGTTTTAGTGTTTTTTTGGGTTCTTTAGGATTTTTTAGTGTTCTTTAGTGTTTAATATGGTTCTTTAGGGTTTATTAGGGTTCTTTAGGGTTTATTATTTTTCCTTAGGTTTTGTTACAGTTTATTAGCTTTTTTATTGTATATTAGGGTTTTATTGAGCTTTTGTAAGCATTAATTGATTTTTCTAGGTTTTATTAACATTTTTTAAGGTTATTTAGGATTTATTAGGGTTCATTAGGGTTTATTTTATTTATTAGGGTTTAGTAACATGTATTTGGGTTTATTACGATTTATTAGGGTTTATTATGATTTGTTAGGGTTTATTAGGGTTTATTAGGAGTTTGTTATGGTTTGTTTCATTTTGTTATGATTTATTTGGAATTATTAGGATTTGTTACGATTTATTTTGGGTTTTTAGGGTTTGTTACAATTTATTTTGGAGTTATTAGTGTTTTTTAGGGTTTATTATTGGGTTGTAGGGTTTTGTAGGCTATTATTTGTATATGTTTTTAGTGTTTTGTCAGGTTTGTTAGAGTTTTTAGTGATTATTAGGGTTTATTATGGTTTAATAGTGTTTTTTATTGTATATTAGGGGTTTTAGTGCTTTTTTATTGTATATTTGGGTCTAATAGATTTTGTTAGGTTTTAGTCTAGGTTATTACGATTTATTAGTGTTTATTAGGGGTTTTAGGGTTTAATAGTGGGTTTTATGGGTTATTAGGGTTTATTAGTGGTTCTTAGGGGTTATTAGTGGTTTTTAGGGTTTGGTAGATTTTGTTAGGGTTTTTAGGGTTTGTTACAGTTTGTTTGAGTTGTTTGGGATTTTATGCGTTTTTTGGGTTTTGTGGGTGTGTTTTGATTTTTTATGCTTTTTAGGGCTATTTTAGCATTTTTGGGGTTTTTTTGCATTTTGTGGGTTTTGAATCATTTTCGGGTTTTTGTAGCAGTTGATAGGGTTTATGTAGCGTTTTTAGTGGCTTTAGTGGTTCTTTAGGGTTCTTTAGGTTTTTAGGGTTTTTATGTTTCTTTAGGGTGTATTAGGGTTTCTTTTGAGGTTTTTTTTGGTTTGTTAGGGGTTTTTAGGGTTTTTAACGGATTCATAGGGTTGGTTGGGGTTTTTTTAGGTATTTTTAGACTTTTAGGGTTTTTTAGCATTTTTAGTTGTTTTTAGGTTATTAGGCTTTTTTGAGGTTTTCATAGGTTTGTTTTCTGGTTTTTAGTTTTTTTCTGTTTTTAGGTGTTTTAGGGTTGTTTAGGGTTTTTAGGGTTTTTAGGATTTTTAGGGCTTTAGGATTTTTAATGGTTTTTATGGATTTTTGGGATTTTGGGGTTTTTGTGGTTTTTTAGGTTTTATCATGTTTTGTCGGGTGTGTTGGGGGTTTTTTGGGAAAATTATCATTTTGAAAGGTTTAATATCATTTTTGTTGTATATTTGAGTTTTTAGGTATTTTGTAGCTTTTATTGGTTTCTAATAGGGTTTTTAGGGTTTATTACGATTTATTAGTGTTTATTTGGGGGTTGAAGTAAGCCAGAAATGGTTCCAGTGGTTACCCAAGTGTCTATCATTTCACAATCTTTTATTTGATATGTAGTCGAGCCAAAATGAACACAATTAGTAGAAGTTATTATCTTATTAGATTGAGCAACTCTCCTAGCGCCTAAAAACCTAAGAAACCCACAGCTGACGTGCACATGCAATGCACACATGTTATTATCGTATTTTTATCATGTCTTTTGTTCTTTCAAACAACTATAACTTATTATTACTATTATTATTATTATTATTATTATCATCTCATCTACGTGAACATGCACATGCACATGCATTGTTAAGGTTTTATGGTTTTTGTTGCATTTTTAGGTTTTATGTAACGTTTTTAAGGTTTATGTATCTATTTGAATCCTTTTTAGGGTTTAAATGGTTGTTTATGGTTTGTAGTGTTTTTAGGGTTTTTAAGAGTTGTCAACAGGTGTTTATGGTTTTTTATGGTATGTGATGGCTTTTTAATGGTTTTTTGGGGGTTTTTATGGGTTTATTTTTTTTTGATTGATAGGGGTTGTTAGGGGTTTTTAGTGTGATTTAGGGTTTTTTTGGGTATTGTAATGGCTTTTAGTGTTTATATAATCTGTTTTAGAATTTTTTGGGTTCATTAGGGTTTTTAGTGTCCTTTAGAGTTTAATATGGTTCATTAGAGTTTATTAGGGTTCTTCAGAGTTTATTAGCGTTCTTTAGGATTTGTTATAGTTTATTAGCGTTTTTATGGCATATTAGGATTTTATTGGGCTTTTGTAGGCATTAATAGCTTTTTCTTGGATTTATCAAACTTTTTTAGGGTTATTTAGGATTTATTAGGGTTTATTAAGGTTAATTTTATTTATTAGGGTTTAGTGACATGTATTTGGGTTTATTACAATTTATTAGGGTTTATTATACTTTGTTAGGGCTTATTGCGGTTTATTAGTTGTTTGTTATAGTTTGTTTCAATTTGTTGCAATTTATTTGGCATTTTTAGGATTTGTTATTATTTATTTAGGGTTGTTAGGGTTTGTTACATTTTATTTTGGGGTTGTTAGGGTTTGTTAGGGTTTATTAGTAGGTTGTAGGGTGTTCGAGGCTATTAATTGGAGGTTTTTATAGTGTTTTGTCAGGTTTGTTAGGGTTTTTGGTGATTATTACGGTTTATTATGGTTTAATAGTGTTTTTATTGTATATTATGGGTTTTTTTGGATTTTGTGGCGTTTATTAGTGTCTAATATAGTTTGTTAGGATTTATTATAGGTTATTACGATTTTTTGGTGTTTATTAGTGTTTTTAGGGTTTAATAGTGGGTTTTACTGGTTATTAGGGTTTATTAGTGGTTCTTAGGGGTTATTAGGGGTTATTATGGTTTTTTAGGTTTTTTTAGGGTGTTTAGGGTTTTTTACGGTTTGTTTGAGTTGTTTGGGGTATTGTGCATTTTTTGGGTTTTATTTGGGTGATTGGAGTTTTATGTTTTGTTTGGGTTATTTTAGTTTTTGTGGGGTTTTGTTGTGTTTTGTGGGATTTGAATAATTTTTTAGGTTTTTGTAGCAATTGATAGGTTTTATGTAGCATTGTTAGTGGCTTTAATAGGGATACCCTGATTTATTAATATTCAAATAAGTATAACTTCTAATCCGGATGTCTGTTAGGCCTGTACCACATATCCTATAGAAGATTCCTTCATTTTCTTCGATTGGACTGGTTGTGGAGTTGATACCGGCTTCTAGATTAGAAGTTATGGTCATTTTAACATTCTATGTCTTCACAAATACACATATATATGTATTTATTGTTTCTGTTGTTTGTGTCATCAAATACAAATACACATGCATGTGCGTTGTTATTTATTATTTATTGCCAGGCACGTGCATGCATCATCATCATTATAATTACATATAAATTCTCTTTCACATGCATTATTATATATTATGAATTATTATACACATTCAAATTCAATGCACATGCGTTATTCTGTTATCACATGTGTTATTATTATTTATTCTAATGCACGTGCACATGCAATGCACGTGCGTTATTCTATCATCACATGTGTTATTATTTATTATTTATTATCATTCACATGAAAATGCACATTCTTTTGTACTTGTTTATTATTTATACTTTATTACCATGCACATGCACATGAAAATGCACGTGCACATGCACATGCACCTGTATGTGCGTAATTATTTGTTATTTATTATCATTCACATGCACATGCACATACACATGCAATTCACATGCGTTATTATTTATAATTTATTATTTATTATCATTCACATGCAAAAGCGCATGCATGTGCACATGAACGTGCATTATTACTACTATTATTATTAGAGATATTGTTAGGGTTTAGTATCATTTTTTAGGTTCTTTAGGTTTTATTAACATTAATTATGGTTTGTTAGGGTTTTAGGGTTTTTGAATTGTATATTAGCATTTTTTAGGGTTTGGTGGGGGTTATTATGATTTTATTAGGGTTTATTATGGTGTGTTAAGGTTTATTAGGGTTTATTAGGTATGTTTAGGGTTTTATTAGGATTTATTTGGGTTTGTTAGGGCATATTATGGTATATTATGGTATATTTGCGTATGTTTAGGATTTATTATAGTTTATTATGGTTCATTCTGGTTTATTAAATTTTAAAAGGGTATATTAGGGTTTTTTAGTGTTTAGTAGTGTCTATTCGGGTTTATTAGCGCTTTTAAGCCTTGTTAAGTTTTATTAGCATTTATTGGGGGTTTTAGGGCTTTTTAATGGTATATTTGTGTTTTTTAGGGTTTAGTGGGGTTTATTATGGTTTATTATGGTGTGTTAAGGTTTATTAGGGATGAGTAGATATTTTTAGGGTTTTATTAGGGCTGAGTCGGTATCTTTACGGTTTTATTAGGGTTAAGTACGGTTTATTAGGGTTTGTTAGGGATTTTTATGGTTTACTAGGGTTTGTTAATGTTTTTGTTAGGGTATATGAGTATTTCATAGTTTTTGTTAATATATATGAGGGGTTGTTAGGACGTTTTAGGTTTTATTAGAGTGTTTTTAGTGTTTGTGGGCATTTTTTATGGTTTATTAGCTTTTATTTGAATTTATTGTGGATTATTTGGGTTTCAACAGATTTTTAATGGTTTGTTTGCGATTTTTTGTTAATTGGGGTTTAGTTGGGTTTTATTAGGTTTTGTTATGGTCTTTAAAGGTTTATTAGGGTTGAGAGTGTATTTTTAGGGTTTTATTAGGGTTTATTTGTTTTTATTAGGGTTTATTAGGGATTTTTAGGGTTTATTAGAGTTTGTTAGGGGTTTATTAGTTTTTTTGTTTTATTAGGTTATATTAGTGTTTGTTAGGTCTTTTAAGATAAAATTGGGTGTTTTTAATGTTTGTGAACGTTTTAATTTTTTTTTGTGAGTGTTTTAGGGTTTCTTTGGTTACATTTGAATTTATTATGGTTTATTAGGGGTCCTAGGGATTTTTAAGGTATATTAGCATTTTTTGTCTTTATTAGGTTATATTATTGTTTTTAGGTCTTTTTAGATAATATAGCATGTTTTTATTTTTTGTGATCAGTTTTTTATTGTTTGTGAGCATTTTAAGGTTTATTTGGTTATATTAGAGTTTATCAGGGTTTCTAGGGATTTGTTATGGCATACTAGCATTTTTTTTCTTTATTAGGGTTTTGTAGGGTTTTATTAGGGGTTATTATGGTGTGTTAAGGTTTGTTACGGTTGAGTAGGGTTTATTTGGAATTATTTATAAATTATTAGGGAATTTTAGGGTTTTTGGGGGTTTATTAGGGTTTATTAGGGTTTATTAGTGTTTACTAGTGTTTATCATTGTTCATTAGTGTTTTTAGGTTTTCTTAACATGATCTTTGGGTTTATTAGGTTTTATTATCATTTATTATGGTTTATTAGTGTAGGGTCCTGAAAAATACGCAAAAGAGAATGGGAATACCCCTTAATTTGAGAAAGGATTCTACCCAATTTCCCTCAAAGAATTGGACAAAAATATGGAGATTACTCAAGATTGGCCATGGAACGAACGGTCCGCGTACCGGTCCAACATTGATGGTACATGACCAGTTCAGCGAGCCGCCCCCTCCACAGACTAGCATCGTCCGTGAAACGGAGGTGGGAACCCCTCCACGACCATGATGTAGGATGGGTGTTAGGCCGATCCACCATCACGAACCGCCCCAGCCGCGAAACGTGCCAACCGGCCCAGACCGCATGCACTTTTGTTCGCAGAACAGAGGCAGAGACCTGCGTGGCTGTAAAGCACCACCCGAACCGATTTGGCTCGCGGGTGACGTGCATTCAATGCCCCCCCCCCCCCCCCGCGAGTTGCGGATTGACCAAGTCATATGTAAACCGGGTTTTCGGTCATGGGCCTCCACAAAAGGTGTCGCATGACCACCGATACATCACTTTCCCCCACTATAAAAGGACATCGAGGGGGAGAATAAAGGGTTGGATCAGATTCGGGTGGAAGGATTCGGAGATCGGTGGATCGTTTGTTAGGACTCCATTGGCGAGAAGGCAGGGAGATCACCTTCTGAAGGAAGGATTCTGGATGAAGGAGTTTAGGATTTCATGAATAGAGAAGTCCCAATTCGCGAACCAGAATAGGTAAAAACTAGAAACGAATTGATATGAAACCAAAAAATGCATAACAAATTGTTGAACAATGAACTTAAAATAAAAATCGCAAGCCATGGCCCCTCCACGGATGTACTCCTCGAAGACATGGGAGTTTATGCCCCTTTTTTGATCCGACACACCGCGTAGCACCCTCCTACGTGGGTGAAGCCCTGACCGGCGAACCCCCGACCGGCATTGCCCCTGGCCGCCACTTCTCGCGCAGACTCCACCACGTACCAACTTGGTACGCGGGTCGAACTCGAAGCCACGTACTACCAAGGTATGTGGGATTCCCATCAGTCTGCGTACCACACTGGCACGTGAACGGTCTCTGCAGCTATGTAGTACCCCCCCCCCCCCTACGCGAAGGGCACCACTCCTCACGCACCCATGTTGCCCGCCAACTCCTTCGGTGTTCCCATTCCCCGAGCCAGATAAAACCCTTCCAATCTGGAATGATCCTTCACAATCCTTTCATTATCCTATTCATCGGCCCCGAGCCAAGGCCTCTACTGAAGCCACCAGAACCGTATGATTAAAACCTTCAGGCGCATTTGTGCGCCACTTTGAGTTCACATACCCACGGTAGGCAAGGACAAATGGGTTTCCCCGGCTCTTGGATGTATTCCCGAAGCATTCCTAGGTTCACATTCCCATAGTAGTGCAGGGTTTGAGCCCGGGAGTCGCCTTTGTGCCTCTCCAATTTCGAGGATTGAGGGACCTGGATCGCGTTCCTTTTTTACGAGCGCCAGCGGTGAGAACTGCTCCCCTCTTTTGGGAGTGGCTGAGCATCCCACCTAGAGTAAGCCCCACACCATCCTAGCCGGATGCCAATGGCCCTTCCCCTCTCATCATGGAAGGTTCATTGCATCCTACAACATCAGAGATAAGGAGATACCAGTGGTCCCAGCCTTCTCCTCCACCCGTCGTCTTCCTCCCCTTCCCTCGGTAGGAAGAATGTGGGAGGCTTTCCAAGTCTGTTTCATTCTCTTGTTTCTCACACTGAGAATGACTCATGTGGTCTTAGATATTTGTGATTGGCATGATGTCCGCACAAAGACGAGCCTCAAAACGAACAATGTGGGTTTTGATCCCTGTCTCCTAAGCTGGGTATGTAGGAAGCCTCCCCGAGGTTCAATCCCAATTCGGGCCACTAACCATGTGTAAGTCCCAATCATGCCCCTCTAAACGAACTATGTGGGTTTTGATCCCTGTCTCCTAAGCAAGGTACGTAGGAAGCCTCCCCGAGTTTCAATCCCAATTCAGGCCACTAACCATGTGTAAGTCCCAATCATGCCCCTCAAAACTAACAACGTGGGTTTTGATCCCTGTGTCTTAAGCAGGGTACGTAGGAAGCCTCCCCGAGGTTCAATACCAATTCAGGCCACTAACCATGTGTAAGTCCCAATCATGCCCCTCAAAACAAACTATGTGGGTTTTGATCCCTGTTTCCTAAATAGGGTATATAGGACGCCTCCCCGAGGTTCAATCCCAACAACAGGAAACTATCATGTAAGCCCGTATCACAGGTTTGATCCAAACACTCAAGTCACTATTTTTACCCCCTGGATGACAATAAACTCAAGAGTGCCCAGTTATGAGGCTTTAAACTAGTGTCGTCTCAATGAGTCCAAACTCCTTGGAGTCATTAATCCAATGAGGGATGGTAAACCTTAGGCCTAAATGATTCTGAATCCCTGCGTTCAGCTGACCATTTCCATCCAGGAGTAATCCTTGGATACTATGCTTGGGTATAAACCAAAGATTTGTGAACATTTGAATACATCTTAAATCTATAAGAGAGTCCCAAGACAGGAAATAATTCTCCCCAAAAGGGCGCGATGAGCCCAAATTTCCATCCTCTCGACCAATGTGAGTTCTTTTGTGTTGTTGGCCAAATCACCTAGCGAATGCCTGCCTTTGGAAAGAAGGTCCACATATCGTTGGATATGGAACTGTTGGGAGTTTCGAAACAAAAATGGTGCACCTGATATGAGTGATTAAGCAGAACCCAACCTTCTCTAATCAACCGTCGGGCATCACAAGTTTTTCCCTCAGTTGAAACAAAAATGGTGAACCTGACGTGAATCTTTAACAAAGCATGATGGATTTAACCTAATCCCACTCTGTTCCCCCATATACTCACAAGGAGGGCCAAGAAATTTCATTAATTATACATGGTATCATGAGAAGATTCATTGACAGGATTGCGGTTTTTATTTGTTAAAATATTTTACAGGTACCAATCAGAACTCCCTTCGATCCAATGGCATCACGGAGGAACTCATAGATGCATAATTCAAGAAACGCAGTGACTGAACATCCTCACCAACGAGGGACCCTGTCACCTACTCAATGTCTTCAACGCTGGGTCTCGGATGCTTTGATCTGAGTGTACAACTTGAAAGGTACTCTCCCAACGGTGGATGCGGCCATGCACACCCTCTAATCCCCCAAGACCCACCGGTCGCCTGCCCAGCAGTGGCCACGAATGCAGATCCAGATGGCTCTTGTTTCCGTCTCAAACCATTTCAGTAGTCTATCCCCAAAACAAGACAATGTGTACCTCCCTTATCTTAGGGAGGCAGATGAGGTCGACACGGAGGACTTCATCCCCGTTGAATGTGGGTTCCGGTCTAAGGCCCTCGCTAGAAGACATTGTTGCGGTTATGCTGCGACTCAATATACTCACACTATGGAGGATGTCGCCCCAAGGATCCAGGTCCAAACTCCCTGTGCTTCGGCCCCTCGGACCGCCCGACGAGGGAGGAAAACATACAACTAGGGACCGGTCATCACCCTTGTCCCTGAGGAGGAGCTCCGCTACCCAGTCAAAGAGACATATTGCGAGCAGGCACATACACCTGTCCGCTCCTCCAAAGTCCTCCATCCAGACATAGTGGCATCATATGAGTAGGCGTGCATCCCCGTTGATCTCCACCAAGCCTGTCACACGCACAGGAAGACACCTACCTGGAAGACACCTCTCCCTTCCAAGGTTCATGAAGCCCACCAACCAGATGTGGTGGCAACCCAGCGCCTACAGGACCAGATCCTAGAAGATGCTCCGAACGCCTACCATCCCGATGTGGTGGCGATCAACAAAGCCCGCCATCCAAATGTAGTGGCAATTAATAGGCGGGCACGTATCCCTTCCAAAAAAGTCCACCGACTCGATACGGTGGGGAACCAACATATTCAGGGCCAGCTCCCTACTGATGCAAATAAGTCTGCTATCCCGATGTGGCGGCAAACAGAGAGATAAACCGACATATCCCAGCACAGGGACAGACTCGTTCACCTGCCTCGACATAGAAGAATTGTCAGTACCCACTAACCATCAGAGGACCGGAGAAGGATATTACTACTCAGATAACGGAATGGGACTTCATACCCATTCCAGCCAATGATTTCTCTTTGCATATCTTGGCAATGACGGAGGAGTAGGTATCGATCCCAGATCATATCTTGCAGACTTTCCAGAATGTAGTTGTATCAACGGAAACAGTAAGGACTCAGGCCCGTGAGCCCATATCCCCAATTGAGGAAATTAATCTAAGAGACAAGATAGTCACCTCAGAGCAGATCTGCATCCCTGCTTCCGCCCAGGTGGGTTGTCGGCCATATTCTGCGATACATGGGAAACCAGATCGAGCAGCCTCACTCGTTCCAACTGAGGGACACCCATCCATCACGGTGGATGCTCTAGAGAATGCATATATCCTTGATAAAATTCAAGATGCTAGTCGGCATATCTTGGGAGCATCACGGGACCCAATTAGAAAGGGACCCAAAGGTGAGGGCCGTTATCAATAGCAAACGGTCCTCGCTACCCACAGAAAAGCGCCCCAAACGCGTCCAAGGTAGCCGGAAAAATAAAGAGTGGTTTCATGACCCTGCTCTGCTGGAAATTGGGGTTCCCAATGCCTCTAAGCACATATAAAAGGCTCAGAACCCTGCCCACCCATTACCATATTATGGGAGTGGCAGTTTCAGTTGCAAAGGTCCTCCCTGCAATGTCGCTACCAGCAGCTCTAAAGGTCCTCCCCGCAATGTTGCTACCATATTAGGGTTTTTAGTGTCTTTTAGAGTTTAATATGGTTATTTAGGGTTTATTAGTGTTCTTTAGGATTTATTATTGTTCTTTTGGATATGTTACAGTTTATTTGAGTTTTTTATTGTATATTAGGGTCTTATTGGGCTTTTATAGGCATTAATAGCTTTTTCTAGGGTTTATCAACCTTTTTATGGTTATTTAGGATTTATTAGGGTTTTTTACAGTTTATTTTATTTATTGGGGTTTAGTAACATGTATTTGGGTTTATTATAATTTATTATGGTTTATTATGATTTCTTATGGTTTATTGGGGTTTATTAGGGGTTTGTTATGGTTTGTTTCAGTTTGTTACGATTTATTTGACATTGTTAGGATTTGTTACGATTTATTTGGGGTCGTTTCGGTTCGTTATGATTTATTTTGGGGTTATTAGGGTTTTTAGGGTTTATTAGTGGGTTATAGGGTTTTGTAGGCTGTTATTTAGATATTTTTATAGCGTTTTGACGGGTTTGTTAGGGTTTTTAGTGATTTTTAGGGTTTATTATGGTTTAATAGTGTTTTTATTGTATATTAGGGGTTTTAGGGCTTTTGTAGCATTTAATTGGGTCTAATAGAGTTTGTTAGGGTTTATTATAGGTTATTATGATTTATTAGTGTTTATTAGGTTTTTTAGGGTTTAATAGTGGGTTTTATGGGTTATTAGGGTTTATTAGTGGTTCTTAGGGGTTATTATTGGTTGTTAGGGATTGTTATGTTTTGTTAGGGTTTTTAGGCTTTGTTACGGTTTGTTTGAGTTGTTTGGGGTTTTATGCATTTTTTATGGGTTTTATGGGTGTGTTTGGATTTTTATGCTTTGTTAGGGCTATTTTAGCATTTTTTGAGGTTTTGTTTAATTTTGTTGGATTTGATGAAATATTTGGCGTTTTGTAGAAATTGATAGGGTTTCTGTAGCGTTGTTAGTGGCGTTAGTGGTTCATTAGGGTTCTTTAGGGTTTTTAGGGTTCTTTAGGGTGTATTAGGGTTTCTTTTGAGGGTTTTAGGGTTTTCTAGGCGATTTATAGGGTTTTTTAAGTGTTTCATAGGGTTGGTTAGGGATTTGTTAGGCATTTTTATGGTTTTTAGGGTTTTTAGTATTTTTAGTGGTGTTTAGGCTTTTTAGGGTTTTGAGGTTTTTTGAGGTCTTTTTGGGTTTTTTTGGTTTTTTTTTGGGTTTTTTTGGGTTTTTCCGTTTTTAGTGGGTTTAGGGTTTTTTTAGGGTTTTTAGGGGTTTTAATGATTTTTTAGGGTTTTAGGGTTTTTAGAGTTTTTAGGGTTATTTGGGTTTTTTGGGTGTTTTTTGGGTTTTTTTGGGTTTTGACATGTTTTGCAGGGTTTGTTAGGGATTTTTTGTGAATATTATCATTTTGAATGGTTTAATAGCATTTTTGTTGTATATTTGGGGTTTTATGTATTTTGTAGCTTTTATTGGGGTCTAATAGGGTTTTTAGGGTTTATTAGGATTTATTTGTGTTTATGTGTGGGTTGAAGATTGTCAGAAAGTGTTCCAGTGGTTACCATATTGTGTATCTTTTCACAATATTCGATTTTATATGTGGTAGAGCCAAAATGAACACATGTAGTAGAATTTATTGTTGTTTTAAATTGAGCAACTCTCCTAGCACCTAAAAACATATGAAAAACTCAATAAAATTGGAAAAACATCTCCTTAGATTTTCTGTTTGAGTGTTGTGACAAATCAAATCGAAGCACGTGAGATGAGTGAGGACCAAGATTAGTTGTAACTATGAGATGATCAAGGAAATATTAGATATATTAGTTATAACACTCTAAAAAAAGTCCAACTTCGAACGATCATAACTTTCGCCCCGGTTGCCCGTTTGAGCTCTACCACATATCAAATTGAAAGTATCGAAGAGATATACGAATAAGGATGACTTGAAAATGTTTGACACCCTAAAATCTTGGAAACCCATCAGAAGGCCTCCAAAACTCCATTTTGGTGTACGAATCCCTGTCAAATTTTTCTTAAAATGGTCATTACTTCTGATATGTGAGTCGGTTCAGCCTCTGACACCTGTTTTTATTGATGTTAGTTTGATGAGATTTATTTTGAGTATTTAGAGAGTGGAAATGGACACCCGAAGAAGAATTTATTCCTTTTTCAATGACTCTGTGATTTGTAGGGTTTTTTGAGACCCCATTTCTTTCATTTTTGTCATGTCTGCTGTTTTTTCAAACAACTATAACTTATTATTATTATTATTATTATTATTATTATCATCATCATCATCTCATGAAAATTCACACGCACATGCACGTGCGTTATTATTATATTTATATTACCATGCATGTACACATGCAATGCACATACATTATTTTATTATCACATGCATTATTGTTATTATTTTTATTATTATTATTGTGGTTGTTGTTGTTGTTGTTTTTGTTGTTGTTGTTATCATCACATGAAAATGCATATCCAAATGCATATACATGCACCTTCAATGAAAATGTGTTATTCTATTATCACATGCATTTTTATTATTAATATTATTAGTAATATTATTATTATCATCATCATCATCATCATCATCACATGGAAATGCAAAGCACGAGCCTTATTATTTATTACTATGCACGTGCACACATAATGCACATGCAATATTCTATTATCACATGCATTGGTACTACTACTATTATCACCACTACTATTATTATTATTACTACTACTAATGTTATTATTACTATCATCACATGCAAATGTAGATGCATGTGCGTTATTATTTATTATTTATTACCATGCACGTGCATATGCAATGACCTTGTATTATTATTTTATTATTATTATTATAAAAATTATTATTATTATTATTATTATTATTATCATTATCATTATTATTATCTTTATCACATGAAAATGCACAGGCATGTGCGTTGTTATTTGTTATTTATTACCATGCACATGCATTATTATTATTATTATTATTATTACAATTAGTATTATTAATATTATCATCAAATGTAAATACACAAGCACATGAATGTGCATTCTTATTTATTATTATTTATTCATTATTTACTACTATGCACGGGAACATGAAATGCACTTTCGTTATTCTATTATTATTATTATTATTATTATTGTTGTTGTTGTTGTTTTTTTTTGTATCATCAAATACAGATGCACATGCATGTGTGTTGTTATTAATTATTTGTTACAATGCACGTGCATGCGTCATTATCATTATCATTACATGTAAATTCACATGCACGTGCGTTATTATATATTATTTATTACCATGCACATGCAAATGCAATGCACTTGTGTTATTCTATTATCACATGAGTTGTTATTATTTAATCTCATGCATGTGCACACGCAATGCACATGCATTATTTTATTATCACATGTGTTATTATATATAATTTATTATCATTCACATGCAAATGAACATTCATGTGGACTTGGTTATTATTTATTGTTTATTAGCATGCACCTGCACATGCACATGCATATGCACCTGGATGTATGTTACTATTCATTATTTATTATCATTCACATTCACATACACATACACATGTAATTCACATGCATTATTATTTATAATTTATTATTTATTATCATTCACATGTAAATGTGTAGGCATATGCACATGCACGTGCGTTATTATTTATTATTTAAACCTTGCACATGCATATGCACATGCACGTGTGTTATTACTATAACTATTATTAGAGGTATTTTTAGGATTTACTTTCATTTTTTATAATTTTTAGGTGTTATTAAAATTTATTATGGGTTGTTAGGTATTTAGGAGTTTTTAATGGTATATTAGCATTTTTTAGTGTTTGGTGGGGCTTATAAGGATTTTATTAGGGTTTATTATGGTGTGTTAAGGTTTATTAGGGTTTATTAATTATTTTTAGGGTTTTATTAGGATTGAGTTGGGTTTATTAGGGTATATTATAGTATATTATGGTATATTTGGGTTTGTTTAGGATTTATTATGGTTTATTATCGTTCGTTTTGGTTTATTATTTTTTAAGAGGGTATATTAGGGTTTTTATGGTTTAGTAGTGTTTATTAGGGTTTATTAGTTCTTTTTGGCTTTGTTAGGTTTTATTAGCATTTATTAGGGGTTTTAGGGCTTTTAATGGTATATTTTTGTTTTTTAGGGTTTAGTGGGGTTTATTATGATTTATTATAGTGTGTTAAGGTTTATTAGGGATAGAGTAGGTATTTTTAGGGTTTTATTTGGGTTGAGTAGGTATCTTTACAGTTTTATTAGGGTTTTCTAAGGTTGAATAGTGTTTATTAGGGTTTGTTAGTGATTTTTAGGGTTTACTAGGGTTTGTTAGTGTTTTTATTAGCGTATATGAGTGTTTTTTAGTTTTTGTCAATATATATGACTGGTTGTTAGGACTTTTTAGGTTTTATTAGCGTGTTTTTAGTGATTGTGAGCATTTGTTATGGTTTATTAGGTTTTATTTGAATTTATTATGGTTTGTTAGGGTTTCTAGGTATTTTTAATGGTTTTTTTGGTATTCTTTGTTTATTGAGGTTTATTTGGGTTTTATTAGGTTTTATTATGGTGTGTCAATTTTTATTAGGGTTGAGAAGGTATTTTTAGGGTTTTATTATGGTTTTATTAGGGTTTATTAGGGTTTTTTAGGGTTTATTAGAGTTTGTTAGGGCTTTATTAATTCTTTTTTTATTAGGCTATATTAGTGTTTGTTAAGACTTTTTAGATAATATAGAAATTTTTAAAGTTTTTGAGCGTTTTGTTTTTATTTGTGAGTGTTTCTAGGGTTTCTTAGGTTATATTACTGTTTATTATAGTTTTTAAGGCTTCTAGGGATTTTTAAGGTATATTAGTGTATTTTTGTCTTTATTAGGTTATATTTGTGTTTTTTGTCTTTTTAGGTAATATAGCGTGTCTTTATTATTTTTTATAATTTTTTTACTGTTTGTGAGCATTTTTAGGGATTATTATGTTATATTGGAGTTTATCAGGGTTTCTAGGGATTTTTTAAGGAATACTAGTGTTTGTTTTCATTATTAGGGTTTTGTAGGGTTTTATTAGGGGTCATTATGGTGTGTTAAGGTTTGTTAGGGTTGAGTAGGGTTTATTTTGATTTATTTATTGGTTATTAGGGATTTTTAGGGTTTGTTTAGGGTTTATTACGGTTTATTAGTGTTTATTAGTGTCTATTAGGGTTTGTTAGGGTTGTTTATATTTTCTTAACATGTTTTTAGGGTTTATTAGGATTTATTATCATTTATTAGGGTTTATTAGATATTTTTGGGGTTTTATTAGAGTTGTGTAGAGTCTCTTAGGGTTTTTAGGGATTATAAGTCGTTTTTAGGGATTATTAGAGCTTATTAAGGGTTTATTAGGTTTTTATTTTTTATATTATGGTATATTAGGGTATAATATTTTTGAGGATTTTGAAGGGTCTTTAGGGATTTTGTAGCATTTTTTAGAGTTTATATAGAGTTGTTTGTGTTTATGTAGCATTTTTAGTTTTTATGTCGCACTTTTAGGGTTTAGTTAGCTATTTTAGGTTTTATGTAGCATTTGTTAGGGTTTATGTAACGTTTTTAGTGTTTTTGTAGCGTGTTTAGGGTTTAGGTTTTATGTAGCATTTTTTAGGGTTTATGTTGTGTTTTCTAGGTTTATGTTTCTTTTTCAGGGGTGATGTAGCATTTATTTTGCATTTTTTAGGGTAAATGTAATTTTTTTAAGGTTTATATAGTGTTTTTAGGGTTTATGTTGTGTTTTTAGGTTTTATTTAGCGTTTTTATTGTTTATGTTGCGTTGTTTAGGGTTTATGTTACGGTTATAGGATTTATGTAGTGCTTTTTGGGTTTATGTAGCTTTTTTGGGTTTATGTTGCGTTTATTGGGCTTATGTTGTGTTTTTAGGGTTTATGTTGCATTTTTAGGGTTTACGTAATGTTTTTAGGGTTTATGTATCTATTTGTTTCCTTTTAGGGTTTTAATGGTTGTTTATGGATTGTAGTGGTTTTTAGGGTTTTTAAGGGTTGTTAACGGGTGTTTATGGTTTTATGGTATTTGATGTGTTTTCAAGGGTTTTTGGGGGATTTAAGGAATTATTTGTTTTTTCGGGATTGATAGGGGTTGTTATGGGTTTTTGTGTGTTTTAGGGTTTGTTTGGGTTTTGTAGAGATTTTTAGGGTTTATGTAATGTGTTGTAGTGTTTTTTGGGTTCTATAGGTTTTTTAGTGTTATTTAGAGTTGATTATGGTTCTTTAGGGTTTATTAGGGTTCTTTAGGGTTTATTAGTGTTCTTTAGGACTTGTTACGGTTTATGAGAATTTTTATTGTATATTAGGGTTCCATTTGGCTTTTGTAGGAATTAATAGCATTTTTTAGGGTTTATAAACCTTTTTAAGGTTATTTAGGATTTATTAGGGTTTCTTAGGGTTTATTTTATTTATTAGAGTTTATTAACGTGTATTTGGGTTTATTACGATTTTTTAGGGTTTATTACGATTTGTTAGGATTTATTTCGGTTTATTAGGAGTTTTTTATGGTTTGTTTCAGTTTTTTATGATTTATTTGTCATGGTGAGGATTTGTTACTATTTATTTGGGGTTGTTAGGGTTTGTTACAATTTATTATGGGGTTATTAGGGTTTTTTAGGGTTTATTAGCAGGTTGTAGGGTTTTGTAGGCTTTTATTTGGTAGGTTTTGTAGTGTTTTGTCAGGTTTGTTAGGGTTTTTAGTGATTATTATGATTTATTACGGTTAAATAGTGTTTTTAATGTATATTAGCTGTTTTCGGGATTTTGAAGCATTTATTAGAGTTTAATAGGGTTTTTTAAGGTTCATTATAGGTTATTATGATTTATTAGAGTTTATTTGGGTTTTAGGTTTTAATAGTGGGTTTAAGGTGTTATTTGGGTTTATTAGTGGTTATTAGGGGTTATTAGTGGTTGTTAGGGTTTGTTTGGTTTGTTTAGGGTTTGTTTGGACGTGTGTTATTCTATTGTCACACACGTTATTGTTATCATTATTATCATTATTATCATTATCATTATTAAAATTATCATTATTATTATTACTATTATTATTATTATCATTATCATCACATGCAAATGAAGATGCAAATGCGTTATTATTTATTATATATTATTTATTTCCATGCACGTGAAAATGTTATTGTTGTTATTATTATTATTATTACTATTACTATTATTATTATTATTATCAAATGCAAATTCACATGCACGTATGTTATTATTTATTACCATACACGCGCACACACAATGCATCTACATTATTCTATTATCACATGCATTTTTATTTTTATTGTTATTATTACTATAATTTTTATTATTGTTATTATCATCAAATGAAAATGCAAATGCACGTGCATTATTATTTATTACCATACACGTGCACATTCAATACATGTGTGTTATTATGTTATCACGTGCTCTATTATAATTAATATTAATATTATTGTTATTATTATCATCACACAAGCTATGATTTATTGTTTATTATCATGCACTGCACATGTAATGCACGTGCGTTATTCTATTATCACATGCGTTGTTGTTATTATTATTATTATTATTATTATTATTATTGTCATCTCACGCACATGCACATTCACATGCTTGTACATTATTATTTATTTTTTATTACCACACATGTGAACATGCCATGCACACATGTTATTTTATTATCACGTACGTTGTTATTATTATTGTTATTATTATTATTGTGGTGGTGGTGGTTGTTTTTGTTGTTATTGTAATTATCATCGCATGCAAATGCACATGCAAATACATAAACACACACATTCAATGCACAAGAATTATTCTATTATCACATTCATTGTTATTATTATTATTATTATTATTATTGTTTTTATTATTATTATTATCATCATCATCATCATCACATGAAAATGCAATGGACGCGTGTTATTATTTATTACCATGCACATGCACACGTAATTCACATAAAATATTCTATTATTCCATGCATTGGTACTACTACTATTATCACTACTGCTACTGCTGCTGTTATTTTTATTATCATCACATGAAAATGCAAATGCACGTGCATTATTGGGTTCATCCAGAGGAATGGAGACCCGCGGAGCGCTCCTGTAGAACCCGTCGCGTGAGGGAAACCCTAATCTTGATTCTCGATCGTTTGCTGATGTGCTCACTGGAAAATCAAAAGATGCGCTTCCTGCTCAACCTGAGACGGTGCAAGAAATTTTTGTTTGCCCTAAATCTTTTCGACATTGTGGGAAAACCGCGATTTCATTCTCAGCAAGTGAGGTAAACTTGCATTCTTCTGATTTAAAATTTGTCTTGGTTGGAAAATTTATGAATCAAAGGCCTTCTTTGAAGTATCTTCGATCATCTCTCGATGCGATAGGCTTTACGAGATTTCAAATCGGTCTCCTGAACCCCTCACACATTGTTTTTCGGTTTGCATCCGAGGAGGAATACTATAGTCTTTGGATCAAGAGGTCATGGTCCTTTGGAGGTTTTTTATTGAAAATTCTTAAGTGGAATCCAGAGTTTGATGCATATTCTGAATCCCCTATTGTTCCTATATGGGTTATCTTCCTAGAGTTACCTATTCACCTATTCAATCAGGCATCCCTCTTCCCCATTGCTAATCTTATTGGCAATCCATTGAAGTTAGATTTTTCAAAAAAAAATCTTTCAAGACCATCGATAGCTAGGATTTGTTTTGAGTTGGATGTTTCCAAACATTTTCCCTCCAGTATTTGGATTCAAAGTGGAGACCTTTCATTCTCCCAAGAAGTTTTTTATGAAATATTGTCGGACTACTGCTCCAAATGCTTCATATTAAGACACAATTCAAACAAAAGTGACAAAGCCAATGTTCGTTTTAAAAGTCTTAAACCTGTTTGGACAGAAAAGTATAAAAATAATCAAGAAAACATGGCTGGACCTTCTAATTATATCAATAGAAAAGATGATCTGGTGGTTAAGGACAAAGAAAAAACCCCTGATTGTGTTACCAAGGAAAGAGATGATGGGGTAAATGTACAATTGAATTCTCAAACACCTCATGATCCACTCTCAGAATTTTTCAATGAAGTTCTTACTGTCACCAAACAACAAGAACATCTTGATGCAGATAAGAGGGATTCCACCCACCTAACCTTGAAGGAAGATGAAAAATCTGAGGGTCATGTGGTTAACAAAGATGGGATTACAGAGGAATCTCTCCAGGTTGTTGTTGAGAAGATACCTAAAGTAGGGGAATATTTTCATCTAAATGGTCGAAAAGGAAAAAAAGTCATTATAGACTCAGATGGTTTTATCACTCCACTCCTCAGGAAAACTAGGAAACATAGAGACAACATCAATTATGAAAGAACCATCATCACAAGATCAGTTGTGGCAAAAAATCCTGACCCTAAGGTTCCTCCACAACCAATTCCTATAGAGCCCCTGCCTGAATATCCACAAAACTCAGATGGTTCTGATTCAGACACCTTCTCGAGTGAAGTTGATGAAAATGAACCGGCATATAGAGATGCCTATCAGTATGATTATGATCTGGATTTTCCAAAGGAGCTTGACTCTTGGTTCGGGGAAAATGAAACATCTACATTTCGGAAGTATAAAAATGGTGAGATAACCACTCAGGTTTACCTGGATATCAGAAAGAGTATGTTTATCAATGTTGCTTAGGAATTCAATAAGGATCCAAACTTTGATTTTATGAGTATCCCATGGAAATAAGTTGTGGATCTGGTTCACTCTCTGCATAACCTTTTGTCTTGCTGAATCTGGTGGGTGCTGAATGTTATCACTCTTACTTCTGAGTGTTTTCTCATTATTTTGACTCATTCTCCTATTTCTCTCATTGATGGATGACCTTTGTTTCTGGTTCTGGATTTAAAGGATTGAATTGGATTGAATGCACAACACCATCAAAGAATGTTTTTATGAACTCTGATGGTAGGTTTTAGGGGATTTTCTGTTTGTTTGTGATTGCTCCCAGCATGCATAAATAGTTTTCTGATGGAACAGTGGGTGTTTTACTGACTGTTGGGCTTGACGATCTCTGTTCTGGTGTCTCTTAATTAATGCACTGGTTCTGTTCGAGTGATATACTCTTGTTTGTTTCTATTGAAGTCTTGGACTGGAAGGCTTTTATTTGGCTAGATGCAATCTTCAGCCTTGGGTCCTCCACCTCTATTTGATATCATGAATGCTTGATGCTTCTGTTCTGAATTTGGGAATACTCAACATGGCTGCATAGATCTTGTACAGGAATTATGTGTGATACTACATTGTTTCTTTGGGTTTTTCTCATCAGTTTGGCTGGTCCTTGTGTTCTCAGTTTGGCATGAATTTTTTATGAATCAGTTTCAAATTTCTACTAGATTTCTACTCTGTATTGTTGGATGAACTGCTTATCTCACTCTGAAACAATTATTCAGTCTTGAACATCTGTTTGTTCTACTGGAATCTTTACTTTATGGAGTCATGCATTCACTATCTTTTCTGGATGGCTTGGTGATCTGTTTGGAGGTTCTGCACTGGAATTGTATCAGAATGTGCTGATTATGTCTTCTTTCCAGCTCCAAGTCACTATTTTTCTCTTCTTTTGTTTTTAGTTGGGCGATCTGCTGGTTCTGATTGCCTGTTTATCTATGTTGTTTACCTGGATTTGATTCACTTGGAGGCTCTGTTTATTTCTGGTTGAGGGGTTGCTGCATATAATGGATTCTTCTTGGTTTCTGCTTTTGTTTCTTGGGTTGTCAATTGTTGTTTTGCTACCTGATCCCTGTTTCTGTCTGCTTCTAGGGATGATTCTGCATAAGAGATTATGTCAATTGGTTATTTTGGTCTGTCTTCTCATCTACTCTGTCTGCCTATTACTGATTTGGCTGGAGTCTGCTGATTATCACACTATGACAATCACTCTGAATCCCTCTGAGGTTGTCTCTTTCTACAGACTCTGGATTTGATGGTTTATTTTGCTGGAATACTCAACATCATGGAAGGTGCTGCTATTTTCTCTCTTTTTCAACCTTTCAGTTTGAGGTGGGCTGTATGTATGCTTTCTTTGTATCCCCCCTTATTTTTCCTTGCTGGTGAAAACACTTTGCACCTCGTGTTTGTAATATCAACTTTGTTTTTATTAAATTTCTTTGGGGCATGAATTGGGAAACCAATTCATGTCGCCACTTTCCAAAAAAAATGCACGTGCATTATTATTTATTATTTATTACCATGCACGTCCATATGAAATGAACTTGTATTATTCTTTTATTATTATTATTATTTTTTATTATCATAGTTATTATTATTATTATTATTGTTATTATTATCATTATCATTATTATTATCATGATCACATGCAAATCCACATGCATGGGTGTTGTTATTTATTATTTATTACCATGCACGTGCATACGTTATTATTATTAATAATATTATTTCAATTAGTATTATTAATTTTATTATCAAATGTAAAGGCACATGCACATGCATGTTCAATCTTATTTACTATTATTTATTTCTTATTTTATATTATGCACGTGCACATGCAATGCACTTGAGTTATTCTATTATTATTATTTTTGTTGTTGTTGTTGTTTGTATCGTCAAATACAAATGCACATGCATGTGCGTTGTTATTTATTATTTATTACCATGCACGTGCATGCGTCATTATCATTATCATTACATGTAAATGCACATACACGTGCATTATTACATATTATTTATTACCACGCACATGAAAATGCAATTCACTTGCGTTGTTCTATTATCACATGTGTTATTATTATTTATTCTCATGCATGTGCACACGCAATGCACTTGTGTTATTCTATAATCACATGTGTTATTATTTAGTATTTATTATCATTCACATGCAAATGATATTCATGTGGACTTTCTAATTATTTATTGTTTATTACCATGCACATGCACATGCACGTGGATGTGCATTATTATTTATTATTTATTATCCTTCACATGCACATGCACATAAACATGCAATTCACATGCGTTATTGTTTATAATTTATTATTTATTTTCATTCACATGCAAATGCGCATGCATATACACATGCACATGCGTTATTATTTATTATTTAAACCATGCGTATGCACGTGCGTTATTACTACTACTATTATTAGATGTATTTTTATGGTTTACTATCATTTTTTTGGATTTTTAGGTGTTATTAACATTTATTATGGTTTGTTAGGGTTTTAGGGTTTTTTTAATGGTATATTAGCATTTTTTAGGGTTTGGTGGTGGATATTAGGATTTTATTAGAGTTTATTATGGTGTGTTAAGGTTTATTAGGGTTTATTAGGTATTTTTAGGGTTTTATTAGGATTGAGTTGGGTTTAGTATGGTATATTATGGTATATTATGTTATATTTGGGTATGTTTAGGATTTATTAGGGTTTATTATGGTTCATTATAGTTTATTAATTTTTAAGAAGGTATATTTGGATTTTTAGTGTTTAGTAGTGTTTATTCAGGTATATTAGTGCTTTTAAGATTTGTTAGGTTTTATTATCATTTATTATGTGTTTTATGGCTTTTTAATGGTATATTAGCATTTTTTAGGGTTTAGTGGGGTTTATTATGGTTTATTATGGTGTGTTAAGGTTTATTAGGGTTGAGTAGGTATTTTTAGGGTTTTATTAGGGTTTAGTCGGTTTCTTTAAGGTTTTATTAGTGTTTATTACGGTTGAGTATGGTTTATTAGGTTTTGATAGGGATTTTTAGGGTTTACTAGGGTTCGTTTGTGTTTTTATTAGGGTATATGAGTGTCTTTAAGTTTTTTAATATATATGAGGGGTTGTTATGACTTTTTAAGTTTCATTAGCGTGTTTTAGTGTTTGTGAGCATTTTTAATGGTTTATTAGCCTTTATTTAAATTTATTATGGTTTATTAGGGTTTCTAGGGCTTTTTAATGGTTTGTTTGCGTTTTTTTATTGGGGTTTAGTTTGGTTTTATTAGGTTTTGGTATGGTGTGTCGAGGTCTATTAGGGTTGGGATGGTATTTTTAGGGTTTTATTATGGTATTATTTGTGTTTATTCGTCTTTATTAGGGTTTATTAAGGATTTTTAGGGTTTATTAGGGTTTGTTTGGGGTTTATTGGTTTTTTTTGTTTTATTAGGTTATATTAGTGTTTGTTAGGTCTTTTTAGATTATATAGCCTATTTTTATTGTTTGTGAGCATTTTGTTTTTGTTGGTGAGAATTTTAGGGTTTCATTGATTAAATTAGAGTTTATTATGGTTTATTAGGGTTTTTAGGGATTTCTATAGTATATTTGATTTTTTGTCTTTATTAGGTTATATTCGTGTTTTTAGGTCTTTTTAGATAATATAGCACGTTTTTATTGTGTGTGATTGTTTTTTTATTATTTGTGAGTGTTTTTAGGGTTTAAAAGGTTATATTAGAGTTTATTATGGCTTCTAGGTATTTTTTAAGGTATACTAGAATTTTCATTAATTAATAGGGTTTTGTTGGGTTTTATTAGGGGTTATTATGGTGTGTTACGGTTTGTTAGGGTTGAGTAGGGTTTATTTGGCTTTATTTATGGTTTATTAGGGCTTTTTAGGGTTTTTTGGGGTTTGTTATGGTTTATTAGTGTTTATTACTATCTATTAGGGTTGGTTAGAGCTGTTTAGGTTTTCTTAACGCATTTTTAGGGTTTATTAGGTTTTATAATCATTTATTTGGGTTTATTAGTTATTTTAGGGTTTTATTAGGGTTGAGTAGAGTTTCATTGGATTTTAGGGATTATAAGGTGTTTTTAGTGATTGTTAGAGTTTATTAGGGGTTTATTTGGGTTTAATTTTTTATATTATGGTATATTAGGGTATAATATTTTTGAGGATTTTAAAGTGTCTTTAGGGTTTTTGTAGCATTTTTTAAGGTTTGTGTAGCGTTGTTAGAGTTTATGTTGTATTTTTAGTGTTTATGTATCATTTTTAGGGTTTAGTTAGCGATTTTGTATTTTATGTATCATTTTTAGGGTTTATGTAATGTTTTTAGGGTATTGTAGAATGTTTAAGGTTTGGGTTTTATGTAGCATTTTTTAGGGTTTATGTTGCATTTTCTGGGATTATGTATCATTTTTAAGGGTGATGTAGCATTAATGTTGCATTTTTTAGGTTTTATGTAATGTTTTTAGGGTTCATGGAGTGTTTTTAGGGTTTATATAGTGTTTTTAGGTTTTATGTAGCGTTTTTAATGTTTTTGTTGAGTTTTTTAGGGTTTATGTTATGTTTTTTAGGGTTTATGTAACATTTCTAGGGTTTATGTAGTGCTTTTAGGGGTTCTGTAGTATTTTTGGGGTTTATGTTGTGTTTTTTGGTTTAGGTTGCGTTTTTTGGGGTTTTGTTGCATTTTTTAGGGTTTATGTAATGTTTTTAGTGTTTATGTATCTATTTAAATCCTTTTTTAGTGTTTTAATTGTTGTTTATGGTTTGTAGTGTTTTTAGGGTTTTTAATTAATGGGTGTTTATGGTTTTTTATGGTATTCGATGGATTTTTAATGGTCTTTGTGGGGTTTTATGGGTCTATTTGTTTTTTTTGGGATTGATAGGGGTTGTTAGGGGTTTTTTAGTGCGTTTTAGGGTTTGTTTGTGTATTGTAGCAGTTTTTAGTGTTTATATAATGTGTTTTAGCATTTTTTGGGTTCTTTAGGATTTTTTAGTGTTCTTTAGAGTTTAATATGGTTTTTTAGGGTTTATTAGGGTTCTTTATGGTTTATTACTGTTCTTTAGGATTTTTTATAGTTTATTAGCATTTTTTATTGTATATTAGGGTTTTATTTGGCTGTTGTAGGCATTAATAGCTTTTTCTAGGGTTTATCAACCTCTTTTCGAGTTATTTAGGATTTATTAGGGTTTATTTTATTTATTAGGGTTTAGTAATGTGTATTTGGGTTTATTATGATTTATTAGGGTTTATTATTCTTTGTTAGGGTTTATTACTATTTATTAGGGGGTTGTTATGGTTTTTTTCAGATTGTTACAATTTATTTGGTGTTGTTAGGATTGGTTATGATTTATTTGGGGTTGTTAGGGTTTGTTACGATTTATATTGGGGTTATTAGGGTTTGTTATGGTTTTTTAGTGGGTTATAGGGTTTTGTAGTCTATTATTTGGAGGTTTTTGTAGTGTTATGTCGGGATTGTTTGGGTTTTTAGTGATTATTAGGGATTATTATGGTTTAATTGTATTTTCTATTGTATATTAGGGGTTATAGGGATTTTTAGCATTATTAGGGTCTAATAGTGTTTTTTAGGGTTTATTACAGGTTATTACAATTTATTAGTGTTTATTAGGGGTTTTAGGTTTTAATAGTGGGGTTTAGGGGTTATTAGGGTTTATTAGTGGTTCATAGGGGTTATTAGTGGTTGTTAGGGTTTGTTATGTTTTTTTAAAGTTTTTAGGGTTTGTTACAGTTTGTTTGAGTTGTTTGTGGTTTTATGCATTTTTTTGGGTTATATGTGTGTTTTGGGATTTTTTATGTTTTGTTAGGGTTATTTTTGAGTTTTTTGGGGTTTTGTTGCATTTTGTGGGTGTTGAAGCATTTTTTGGGTTTTTGTTGCAATTGATAGGGTTTATGTAGCATTGTTAGTGGATTTAGTTGGGATACCCCGATTTGTTAACATTCAAAAAAGTATAACTTCTGATCGAAATGTCTGTTAGGCCTATACCACATATCATATCAAAGATTGTTTCATTTTCTCCTGTTGGACTGTTTGTGGAGTTGAAACGAGCTTCTAGTTTAGAAGTTATGGTCGTTTTAACATTCTATGGATTTTCAAATACACATATATATGTTTTTATTCATAAATATATATGTGTCTGTGTGTGTGTGTCAGTGTGTGTGTGTTGTATATATGTATGTATTTATTTATTTATAAACACACATAAAAAACATATTTTATAAATGTATTTAAAAATAATCTTATAAATATATATTAATATAAAAATAAATACATGGATAAAAACATAATAATATAAATATATATTAATATAAGAATGAATAAATGTATACTAATATATGAATAAATATATATGTAATAATATAACTAAATATATATATATATATATTAATAGGAATTTATATTAATATAGGAATAAATATAAATATATATATAAATAAATATATATATCATTAAATAGATAAAAAACGAAATGGCTCAGTGGTAAAGGTACGGGTATGCAAGGGGGGAGGTCACGAGTTCGAGTTCGGGTGGAAGCAAGGAGGTGCACGCATGTGGGGGATGCGCAGGAAGGGCAGCGTGCAGGAGAGATTGATGGGGGTCTACCTAGCACTGATATGGGGGATCAAGTGCTATTAAAAGCTCCCCCCCCCATATTATATAAATATTTTTATATTTTTTTATTTTTTTTATTTTTTTAACTTTTATCAGTGCTTTTTTAGGGCTGATAAAAGGTGCCTTTATCAGCGCTTTTCTAAGTGCTGATAAAAATGACCCCCCTATATCCTCGCCTCGATTAATAGTGCTTTTTTTAGCGCTGTTAATGCATTTTTCTAGCACAGATAAAAGCCGTTTTTGTAGTAGTGCGCACACGCAATGCACGTGCATTATTCTATTATCACATGTGTTTTTATTTATTATTTATTATCATTAAAAATAAAATGCACATTAATGTGGACATCGTTATTTTTTATTGTTTATTACCATGCACATGCACATGCACATGCACATGCACATGCACATGCACATGCACAGGCACATGCACATGCACATGCTCATGCACATGCACATGCACTTGTATGTGCGTTATTATTTATTATTTACTATCATTCAAATGCACATGCACATACACATGCAATTCACATGTGTTATTATTTATTATTAATTATTTATTATCATTCACATGCAAATGCATAGGCATATGCACATGCACGTGCATTATTATTTATTATTTAAACCATGCACAAACATATGCACATGCATGTGCGTTATTATTATTATTATTATTAGAGGCATTTGTAGGGTTTATTAGCATTTTTTAGGATTTTTAGGTGATATTGGCATTCACTATGGTTTGTTAGAGTTTTAGGATTTTTAATGGTATATTAGCATTTTTAGGGTTTGGTGGGGGTTATTAAGATTTTATTAGGGTTTATTATGGTATATCAAGGTTTATTAGGGTTTATTAGGTATTTCTAGGGTTTTATTAGGATGGAGTTGGGTTTATTATGGTATATTATGGTATATCATGGTATATTTGTGTATGTTTAGGATTTATTAGTGTTTATTATGGTTCATTATTGTTTATTAATTTTTAAGAGGGTATATTAGAGGTTTTTAGGGTTTAGTTGTGTTTATTAGAGTTTATTAGCACTTTTATGTTTTGTTTGGTTTTATTAGCATTTATTAGGTGTTTTAGGGCTTTTTAATGGTATATTTTCATTTTTAGGGTTTAGAGGGGTTTATTATGGTTTATTATGGTGTGTTCAGGTTTATTAGGGTTGACTAGGTATTTTTAGGGTTTTATTAGGGTTGACTAGGTATCTTTATGGATTTTTAGGGTTTACTAGTGTTTGTTATTGTTTTTATTATGATTTATGAGTGTTTTTTAGTTTTTGTTAATATATATGAGTGATTGTTAGGACTTTTTAGGTTTTATTTGTGTGTTTTTAGTTTTTGTGAGTATTTTTATGGTTTATTAGGTTTTATTAGAATTTAGTATGGTTTATTAGGTTTTCTGGGGCTTTTTAATGGTTTGTTTATGTTTTTTTGTTTATTGGGGTTTAGTTGGGTTTTATTAGGTTTTATTATGGTGTGTCAAGTTTTATCAGGGTTGAGAAGGTATTTTTAGAGTTTTATTATGGATTTATTAGGGTTTATTAGTTTTAATAAGGGTTTATTAGAGATTTTTAGGGTTTATTAGGGTTTGTTAGTGGTATATTAGTTTTTTGTTTTATTAGGTTATATTAGTGTTTGTTAGGTCATTTTAGTTAATATAGAGTGTTTTTATTGTTTGTGAGCATTTTTTTTTGTTTGTGAGCAGTTTTAGGGTTTCTAAGGTTATATTAGAGTTTATTATGGTTTATTAGGGTTTATAGAGATTTTTAATGTATATTTGTGTTTTTTGTCTTTCTTAGGTTATATTTGTATTTTTATGTCTTTTTAGGTAATATAACACATTTTTATTGTTTGTGATCATTTTTTATTATTTGTGAGCATTTTTAGGTTTTATTAGGATATATTAGAGTTTATTAAGATTTCTATGGATTTTTTAAGGTATACTAGTGTTTTTTTCATTATTATGGTTTTGTAGGGTTTTATTGGAGGTTATTATGGTTTGTTAAGGTTTGTTAGGGTTGAGTAGGGTTTATTTGGCTTTGTTTATGGTTTATTAGGGCTTTTTAGGGTTTTTTGGGGTTTATTAGGGTTTATTAGTGTTTATTAGTGTCTATTAGGGTTGGTTAGGGTTGTTAAGGTTTTCTTAATGTGTTTTTGGGGTTTATTAGGTTTTATTATCATTTATTAGGTTTTATTTTGTATTTTTGGGGTTTTATTAGGGTTGAGTAGAGTTTCTTAGGGGTGTTAGGGATTATAAGGTGTTTTTAGGGATTACTAGTGTTTATTAGGGGTTTATTAGTGATTTATTAAGGTTTAATTTTTTATATAATGGTATATTAGGGTATATTATTTTTTAGGGTTTTGAAGCATCTTTAGGATTTTTGTTACATTTTTAGGGTTTGTGTAGCATTGTTCGAGTTTATATTTCATTTTTAGTGTTTATTTAGGATTTTTAGGGTTTAGTTAGCGGTTTTAGGTTTTATGTATCATTTTTATGGTTTATTTAACGTTTCTAGGGTTTATGTAGCGTGTTTAGGGCTTAAGTTTTATGTAGCATTTTTTAGGTATTATGTTGCCTTTTCTAGGTTTATGTAGCGTTTTTACGGGTGATGTACTGTTTATGCTGCATTTGTTAGGATTTATGTAACATTGTATAGTGTTCATGTAGTTTTTTTAGGGTTTATATTGTGTTTTAAGTTTTATTTAGTGTTTTATAATATTTATGTTGTGTTTTTTAGGGTTTATGTAGTGTTTTTTTGGGTTTATGTTACAGTTCTAGGGTTTATGTAGTGATTTTTCGGTTTATGTAGCGTTTTTTTGGGTTTATGTTGTGTTTTTTTGTTTATGTTGCGTTTTTAGGATTTTTGTTGCATTTTTTAGGGTTTAAGTATCTATTTGAATCCATTTTCAAGGTTTTAATGGTTGTTTATGGTTTGTAGTGTTTTTTAGGGTTTTTAAGGGTTGTTAAATGGTGTTTATGTTTTTCTATGGAATCTGATGGCTTTTTAAATGATTTTTCGGGGGTTTTATGGGGTTATTTGTTTTTTTGGATTGATAGGGGTTGTTAGAGTTTTTATTGTGTTTTAGGGTTTGTTTGGGTATTGAAGAAGTTTTTAGGATTTATATAATGTGTTTTAGCATTTTTTTGGGTTTTTAGGGTTTTTAGTGTTCTCTAGTGTTTAATATGGTTCTTTAGGGTTTATTAGGGTCCCTTAGAGATTATTAGTGTTCTTTTGGATTTGTTACAGTTTATTAGCATTTTTATTGTATGTTAGGGTTTTATTAGGAATTTTTGGGCATTAATAGATTTTTCTAAGGTTTATTAACATTTTTAGATCTATTTAATATTTATTAGTTTTTGTTAGGGTTTATTTTATTTATTAGGGTTTAGTAACGTGTATTTGGGTTAATTACGATTTATTAGGGTTTATTATGATTTTTGGGGTTTATTAGGGTTTATTAGTGGTTTGTTATGGTTTGTTTCAGTTTGTTACAATTCATTTGGTGTTGTTAGGATTTTTTACGATTTATTTGGGGTGGTTAGGGTTTGTTATGATTTATTTTGGGGTTTTAGGGTTTTTAGGGTTTATTAGTGGGTTGTAGGGTTTTGTAGGATATTATTTGGATATTTTTGTAGAGTTTTGTTGGGTTTGTTAGGGTTTTTAATAATTATTAGGGTTTATTATGGTTTAATAGTTTTTTTATTGTATATTAGGGGTTTTAGGGATTTTGTAGTGTTAATTAGGGTCTAATAGAGTTTGTTAGGGTTTTATTAAAGGTTATTACAATTTATTAGTGTTTAATTGGGTTTTTAGGGTTTAATAGTGGATTTTATGGGTTATTAGGGTTTATTAGTGGTTCTTAGGGGTTATTAGTGGTTGTTAGGGTTTGTTAGGTTTTGTTAGGGTTTGTTACGATTTGTTTGAGTTGTTTGGGGTTTTATGCGTTTTTGGGTTTTATGGGTGTGTTTAGATTTTTTATGCTTTGTTAGGGTGATTTTTGAGTTTTTTGTGGTTTTGTTGCATTTTGTGGGTTTTGAAGCATTTTTTGGGTATTTTTAGCAATTGATAGGGTTTATGTAGCACTATTAGTGGCTTTAGTGGTTTTTAGGGTTCTTTAGTGTTTTGGGGGTTTTTTAGTGTTATTTGGGGTGTATTAGGGTTTCTTTTGAGGTTTTAGGGTTTTTAGAGGGTTTTTAGGGTTTTAAGGGTTACATAGGGTTGGTTAGGGTTTTGTTGGGTATTTTTAGGCTTTTAAGGGTTTTTAGCGTTTTTAGTGGTTTTAGGTTTTTTAGGGTTTTTTGAGGTTTTTTAAGGTTTTTAAGGGTTTTTGATATTTGTTTCTGGGTTTTTTTGGTTTTTTTGGTTTGTTCGGGTTTTTTAGGAGTTTTTGTGGTTTTAGAGTTTTTTAGGGTTTTTTAGGAATTTTTTGGGTATTTCAGGTTTTTTGGGTTTTCTAGAGGTTTTTGTGTTTTTTAGGGTTTTCATGTTTTTTAGGGGTTTGTCAGGTTTTGTTGTGTTTATAAAGGGTTTTTTGGCGAATATTAGCATTTTGAATGGTTTAATAGCGTATTTTTTTTATATTTGGGTTTTTCGATATTTTGTAGCTTTTATTGGGGTCTAATAGGGTTTTAGGGTTTATTACGATTTATTAGTGTTTATTAGGGTTTAGTAGTGGGTTTTAGGGTTTATTGTTGTTTATAATTGGTTGGTAGGGTTTTCTAGGATTTATTAGTTTTTATTAGAGTCATTTTGGGTGTCTAAGGGTTTTGTAGGGTTTCTAAGGGTGTGTTAAGGATTCTAAGGGTGGGTTAGTGTTTCTATGGGAAGGTTAGGGATTGTAATGGTGTGCTATGGTTTCTAAGGGTTTTTAAGGTTGTGTTAGGGTTTCTATGGGTGCGTTGGGGTTTCTAAGGGTCTGCTAGAATTTCTAAGGCTCTGTTAGGGTTTCTAAGGGTGTGTTAGGGTTTCTAAGGGTGTGTTAGTGTTTCTTAGGTTTTCTTTGGGTTTTGTTAGGGTTTTTAGGGTTTAGGGTTATGTTAGGGTTTCTTATGGTTTCTAAGGGGTTTTTAGGGTTTCTTTAAGTTTTTTGTGTTTATTGGGGTTTCTTAGTGCTTCTTGGGATTTGTTAGGTCTTGTTTGGGTTTGTTAGTGTTTTTTAGGGTTTGTTATGTTTTTTAGGATTTGTTATGTTTTTTAGGGTTTTTGGGGTTTGTTAGGGTTTGTTAGCATTTGTTAGGGTTTGTTAGAGTTTTCTAGGGTTTGATAGGGTTTTTTTTGGGTTTTGCATGGTTTTAATCATTTTTAATGGTTTTTAGTGTTTATGGGATTATTCATGGTTTGTTAGGATTATTTAGTTGTTCATGATTGTGACAAATGTTTAGAGCTAGTCGCAATCTTCAATTTGATATGTTTTATTGGTGAAACGGACACCCAGAGCGGAAGTTATAGACATTTGGAGGACTTAGGGACCTTTTGGGTATTTATGAACGTGATAGGGTGTTCCTATTTGTCACAGATGTGTAGATCTAATCAAAAGCTTCGATTTGATATATGGTAGAGGCAAAACGGACTCCCGGAGTAGAAGTATGTTCTTTTGGAGGGTTTAAGTTCTTTTTTTGGCCTTCAAGAATGCGATAAGGTGATTTACTGGTTTTAGGAGTGTAGGTATAGTCTTAATATTCAATCTGATATGTGGAAGAGGCAAAAGGAACACCATATTGAAGAAGTTATTGCAAAACAGACACCAGAAGCTAATCTTTTGTCCATCCAACAGGATTTTGGATATTTTGGGGGTTTGGAGAATGTAAGAAAGGGTTCCAAATGTTACCAAAGTGTGTATCTTTTCACAATCATTGATTTGATATGCGGTAGAGCTATAATGAACACACGTAGGAGAAGTTATTGTTGTTTTAAATTGAGAAACTCTCCAAGCGCCGAAAAAACCTTAGAACCCCGCAACTCACTAAAATAGGCATAAATTCTTCTTCATTTGTCCATTTGAGCACTGTGACTAGTAAAATCAAAGCTCATGAGATCAGTGAGGACAAAGTCTAATAAAAACTCTGAGAAGTTCAAATAAACAGAAGATATAATAGTTATACCACTCCGAAAAATGTCCAACTTCAAACAACCATAACTTTCACTCTGGTTGTCCATTTGAGCTCTACTACATATCAAATCGAAGGTAGTGAAGCGATCTATGCAGAAGGATATCTTAGAAAAGTTCAAGTTAGGTTTAGTACCCTAAAATCCCAAAAACCCATCAGAAGTCCTCCATAACTCTGTTTCCATGTCCAGATCCCTGTCAATTTTTTATTAAAACGGTCATAACTTATGATCTGTGTGTCTGTTCGGCCTTCGACACCAGTTTTTATCATAGTCGGTTCCATGAGATTTAGATTGACTATTCACATAGTAGAAATGGACACCTAAAGAAAAATTTATACCTTTTTAATGACTTTGTGATTTTTAGATTTTTCGAGACACCATTTCAAGCACTTTTGTCCAATCTGCTATTTTTTCAAACAACTATAACGTATTATTAATGTTATTTTTATTATTATTATCATCATCTCATGAAAATGCACATGAACGTACACCTACGTTATTATTATATTTTTTTACCATGCACTGACACATGAAATGCACACGCGTTATTTTATTATCACATGCATTGTTATTAATATTTTTATTATTATAAAAGGGGGATTATCCATAATAAAATTAAAAATAAGGCCTTCGGGCCATTCAGACTATTATTGTTGTTGTTATTGTTTTTATCATCACATGCAAATGCACATCCAAATTCACATACATGCACATTCAATGAACGTGCGTTATTCTATTATCACATGCATTGTTATTATTAATATTATTATTAATAATATTATTATTATCATTATCATCCTCATCACATGCAAATGAAATGCATGGGAGTTATTATTTATTACCATACACATGCACACGTAATGCACATGCAATGTTCTATTATCATATGCATTAGTACTACTACTATTATCACCACCACTACTGCTATTATTACTACTGCTATTATTATTACTATCATCACATGCAAATGTAGATGAACGTGCGTTATTATTTATTATTTATTACAATGTACATGCATATGCAATGCACTTGTATTATTCTTTTATTATTATTATTATTATTATTATTATTGTTGTTATCACAATTATTATTATTATTATTATTATTATCATTATCATTATTATTATCATTATCACATGCAAATGCACATGCACATGCATGTTCATTGTTATTTGTTATTTATTATCATGCACGTGCATGCATTATTATTATTATTATTACAATCAGTATTATTAATATCATCATCAAATGTAAATACACATGCACATGCATGTGTGATCTTATTTATTATTATTTATTTATTATTTACTACTATGCATGTGCACATGAAATGCACTTCATTTTATTATTATTATTATTATTATTATTATTATTATTATTATTATTATTATTCTTGTTGTTGTGGTTTGTATCATCAAATACAAATGCACAGGCATGTGCGTTGTTATTTATTATTTATTACCAGGCACGTGCATGCGTCATTATCATTATCATTACACATAAATGCACATGCACGTGTGTTATTTTATATTATTTATTATCATGAACATGAAATTTCAATGCACTTGTGTTATTCTTTTATCACATGTGTTATTATTATTTATTCTAATGCACGTGCACACACAATGCACATGCGTTATTCTATTATCACATGTGTAATTATTTATTATTTATTATCATTCACATGAAAATGCACATTCATGTGGGCTTGGTTATTATTTATTGTTTATTACTATGCACATGCACATGCACAGGCACATACACTTGTATGTGTGTAATTATTTATTATTTATTATCATTTACATGCACATGCACAGACACATGAAATACACATGCGTTATTATTTATAACTTATTATTTATTATCATTCACATGAAAATGCGCCAGCATATGTACATGCACGTGCATTAGATTTATCACTTAAACCAAGCATATGCATATGAACATGCATGTGCGTTTTTACTACTATTATTATTAGAGGTATTTATAGGGTTTACTATCATTTTTTAGGATTTTTAGGTGTTATTTACAATTATTATGGTATGTTTGGGTTTTAGAGTTTTTAATGGTATGTTAGTGTTTTTTAGGGTTTGGTGGGGGTTATTAGGATTTTATTAGGGTTTATTATGATGTGTCAAGGTTTATTAGGGTTTATTAGGTATTTTTCGGGTGTTATTAGGATTAAGTTGGGTTTATTAGGGTATATTATGGTATATTATGGTATATTTGGGTATGTTTAGGATTTATTAGGGTTTATTATGGTTCATTATGGTTTATTAATTTTTAAGAGGGTATATTAAGGATTTTTAGTGTTTAGTAGTGTTTATTCAGGTTTATTTGTACATTTAAGCATTGTTAGGTTTTATTTGCATTTATTAGGGGTTTTAGGGCTATTTAATGGTATATTTTCATTTTTTAGGGTTTAGTTGGGTTAATTATGGTTTATTATTGTGTGTTAAGGTTTATTAGGGTAGAGTAGGTATTTTTAGGGTATTATTAGTGTTGAGTCGGTATCATTAAGGTTTTATTAGGGTTTATTAGGGTTGAGTACGGTTTTTAGGGTTTGTTAGAGATTTTAAGGGTTTACTATGGTTTGTTAGTGTTTTTATTAGGGTATATGAGTGTTTTTTAGTTTTTGTTAATATATATGAGGGGTTGTTATTACTTTTTAGGTTTTATTAGCATTTTTTTAGTGTTTGTGAGAATTTTCAATGGTTTATTAGCTTTCATTTGAATTTATTTTGATTTATTTAGGTTTTCCAGGGCATTTAAATGGTTTGTTTGGATTTTTTATTGTTTATTGGGGATTAGTTGTGTTTTATTAGGTTTTTATAAGGTGTGTCAAGGTTTATTAGGGTTGGGATGGTATTTTTAGGGTTGTATTATGGTTTTATTTGGGTTTATTAGTTTTTATTAGGGTTCATTAGGGATTTTTTGGGTTTATTAGGGTTTGTTAGGGGTTTATTAGTTTTTTTGTTTTATTAGGTTATATTAGTGTTTGTTAGGTCTTTTTAGATAATATAGAATGTTTTTATTGTTTGTGAGCATTTTGTTTTTGTTTGTGAGCATTATTATGGTTTCTTAGGTTATATTAGAGTTTATAATGGTTTATTAGGGGTTTTAAGGATTTTTAAGTTATATTAGCATATTTTGTCTTAATAAGGTTATATTAGTGTTTTTAGGTCTTTTTAGTTAATATAGCGCATTTTTATTGTTTTTGATCTTTTTATTTATTTCTTGTGAGCATTTTTAGGGTTTATTAGGTAATATTAGAGTTTATCAAGATTTCTAGGGATTTTTTAAGTTATACTATAATTTTTTTCTTTATTAGGGTTTTGTAGGGTTTTATTTGGGGTTATTATGGTGTGTTAAGGTTTGTCAGGGTTGAGTAGGGTTTATTTGGATTTATTTATGGTTTATTAGGTCTTTTTAGGGTTTTTTGGGGTTTATTAGGGTTTATTAGTGTTCATTAGTGTCTATTCGGGTATATTAGTGTTTATTAGTGTCTATTAGGGTTGGTTAGGGTTGTTTAGGTTTTCTTAACTTGTTTTAAGGGTTTATTAGGTTTTATTATCATTTCATAGGGTTTATTAAGTATTTTTGGGTTTTTATTAGGGTTGAGTAGAGTTTCTTATGGTTTTTAGAGATTATAAGGTGTTTTTAGGGATTACTAGAGTTTATTAGGGGTCTATTAGGGTCTAATTTTTTATATTATGGTACATTAGGATTTAATATTTTTTGAGGGTTTTAAAGCTCTTTAGGGTTTTTTTAGAATTTTAAGGGTTTTTGTAGCATTGTTAGAGTTTATGTAGCATTTTTAGTATTTATGTGGTGTTTTTAGGGTTTAATTAGCAGTTTTAGATTTTATGTATCATTTTTAGCGTTTATGTAACGTTTTTAGGGTTTATGTAGCATGGTTAGGGTTTAGGTATTATGTAGCATTTTTTAGGGTTTATATTGTGTTTTCTGGGTTTATGTAGTGTTTTTCGGGGTGATGTAGCATTTATGTTGCATATTTTAGGGTTTATGTAACTTTTTTAGGGTTCATGTAGGGTTTTTAGTGTTTATATTGTGTTTTTAGATTTAATGTAGCGTATTTTAATGTTTATGATGCATTTTTAGGGTTTATGTTGTTTTTGTTTAGGGTTTATGTAACAGTTCTAGGGTGTATGTAGTGCTTTTAGGGTTTATGTAGCGTTTTTTGGGTTTATGTTGACTTTTTTGGGTTTATGTTGCGTTTTTATGGTATCTGATGGCTTTTTAATGGTTTTTTTGGGGGGGGGGGGGTTATGGATTTATTTGTTTTTTTGGGATTGATAGGGGTTATTAGAGTTTTTAGTGTGTTTTAGGGTTTGTTTGGGTATTGTAGCTATTTTTTGGGTTTATATAATGTGTTTTAGCATTTTTTGGGTTCTTTTGGGATTTTTAGCATTCTTTAGAGTTTAATATGGTTCTTTATGGTTTATTAGGGTTCTTTAGGGTTTATTAGTTTTCTTTAGGATTGGTTACAGTTTATTAGAATTGTTTATTGTATATTAGGCTTTTATTTGGCTCTTGTAGGCATTAATAACTTTTTATAGGGTTTATCATCCTTTTTTAGGATTATTTGGGATTTATTCAGGTTCATTAGGGTTTATTTTAATTATTAGTGTTTAGTAACGTGTATTTGGGTTTATTACGATTTAGAAGGGTTTATTATGATTTGTTAGGGTTTATTCTGGTTTATTAGGGGTTTGTTATGGTTTGTTTCAGTTTTTTACAATTTATTTGGCATTGTTAGGATTTTTTACGATTTATTTGGGGTTGTTAGGGTTTGTTACGATTTATTTTGGGGTTATTAGGGTTTGTATGGGTTTATTAGTGGTTTGTAGGGTTTTATAGGCTATTATTTGGAGATTTTTGTAGCGTTTTGTCAGGTTTGTTATGGTATTTTATGATTATTAGGGTTTATTATGGTTTAATAATGTTTTTATTATATATTAGGGGTTTTAGGGATATTTTATTGTTTATTAGGGTCTTATAGAGTATGTTAGGGTTTATTATAGGTTATTACGATTTATTAGTGTTTATTAGGGTTTTTAGGGTTTAACAGTGGGTTTTAGGGGTTATTAGGGTTTATTATTGCTTCTTAGGGGTTATTAGTGGCTGTCAGGGTTTGTTAGGTTTTGTTTGGGTTTTTAGGGTTTTTTATGGTTTGTTTGAGTTGTTTGGGGTTTTATGCGTTCTTTTGGGTTTTATGTCTGTGTTTGGATTTTTTATGCTTTGTTAGGGTTATTATATAATTTTTGGTGGTTTTGTTGCGTTTTGTGGGTTTTGGAGCATTTTTTGGTTTTTTTGTAGCAGTTGTTTGGGTTTATGTCGGGTTGTTAGTGGCTTTAGTGGTTATTTAGGGGTTTTTAGGGTTCTTTAGGTTTCTTTATGGTGTATTAGGGTTTCATTTGTGGTTTTTAGGGTTTTCTAGGGGTTTTTAAGGGTTTCGTAGTGTTGTTTAGGGTTTTGGTAGGTTTTTTGGCTTTGTAGTGTTTTATTGCAATTTTAGGGGTTTTTAGTGTTTTTATCATTTTTGAGGTTTTTTGAGGTTTTTTAAAGTTTTTTAGGGTTTATAGGCATGTTATCAGGTTTTTTCAATTTTGTTTGTGTTTTTAGGGTTTTTTGTCTGTTTAGGGTTTTTTAGGGTTTTTAGGAATTTTTAGGGTTTTTTGGGTTTTTTGGGTTTTTTGGGTTTTTTGGGTTTGTTAGGGTTTTTTCAGGTTTTGCTGGGTTTGTTTGTGTTTTTTGTGAATATCAGTGTTATGAATGGTTTAATCATTTTTGTTGTATATTTGGGGTTTTTAGGTATTTTGTAGCTTTTATTGGGGTCTAATAGCGTTTTTCGAATTCATTGTGATTTATTAGTGTTTATTTGGGTTTAGTAGTGGGATTTAAGGTTTATTAGGGTTTATTATTGGTTGGTAGGGTTTGTTAGGATTTATTTGTGCTTATAAGAGTGATTTAGGTTGTCTAAGGGTTTTTAGGGTTTCTAAGGGTATGTTAGGGTTTCTAAGGGTGGGTTAGGGATTTTATCGGTGGGTTAGGGTTTCTAAGGGTGTGTTATGGTTTCTAATGGTTTCTAAGGTTGTGTTAGGGTTTATAAGGGTGTGTTGTGGTTTCTAAGGGTGTTCTAGGGTTTATAAGGGTGTGTAATGGTTTCTAAGGGTGTGTTAGGGTTTCTAAGGGCGTGTTAGTGTTTCGTAGTATTTCATAGGGTTTTTAAGGGTTTCTTATGGTTTCTTAGGGGTTTTTTAGGGTTTCTTTAGGTTTTTTTGGGTTTATTGGGGTTTTTAGTGGTTCCTGGGGGTTTTGGGGCTTTTTAGGTTTTGTTAGGGTTTGTCAGGGTTTGTTAGGGTTTGTTATGATTTTTTAGGGTTTTTTGGGTTTGTTAGGGTTTGTTAGGTTTTGTTAGGGTGTGTTAGTGTTTGTTAAGTATTGTTAGGTTTTGTTAGAGTTTCTCGTGACATTTAATGGTTTTTAGTTATTATGGTGTTATTCATGGTTTTTAGGGTTATTTAGTTGTTCATGGTTGTCCCAGATGTGTATAGCTAGTCGCAAGCTTGAATTTGATACGTGGTAGAGGTGAAACGAACACCCAGAGCAGAATTTATGTTCATTTGGAGTACTTAAGGACCTTTTGGGACATTAAGAACATGATAAGGTGTTCCTATTAGTAACAGATGTGATTATCTAGTTGAAATCATCGATTTGATATATGGGAGAGGCAAAACGGACTCCTGAAGTAGAAGTTATGTTCTTTTGGAGGGTTTAAGTAACTTTTGGGCCATCAAGGTTATGATAATGTGCTTTAGTGTTTATAGGAGTTTAGGTCTAGTCACAAGCTTCGATTGGATATGTGGTAGAGGCAAAACGGACACCCATAGAAGAAGTTGTTGCAAAATGGACACCAGAAGCCAAACTTTTTACCATCCAAAGGGATTTTGGGTCTTTTTGGCGGTTGAAGAATATTAGAAAGGGTTCCAGTTGTTTCCATAGTGTGTATCCTTTCACAATCATCATTTTTATATATGGTAGAGCCAAAATGAACACACATTGTTGAAGTTATTGTCGTTTTAAATTGAGCAACCCTCCTAGTGCCTAAAAACCTAAGAAACCCGCAACTCACTAAAATAGGCATAACATCTCCTTTGGGTGTCAATTTGAGCGATTTGACCAGTCAAATTGAAGGTCGTGAGGTGATTGAGGACCAAGTTCAGTAGAAACTATGATAAGATCAAAAAAATATAAGATATATTAGTTATACCACTCCAAAAAATGTCCAACTTCAAACAGCCAAAAATTTCTCTCCGGTTGTCCGTTTGAGCTCCACCGCATATCAAATAGAAAGTAGCAAAGAGATCTACGCAGAAGGATGACTTGAACGTAGTTCATGTCATGTTTGAGACCCTAAAATCTCAAAAACCCATCATATGGCCTCCAAAACACCACTTCCGTGTACGGATCCCTGTCAATGTTTTCTTAAAATGGTCATAACTTCTGATCTGTGTGTCTATTCGGCCTCCGACACCTTTTTTTTAGTTCAATCCATGAGATTCAGTTTGACTATTCGCAGAGCGGAAATGGATACCCGAAGAACAAGTTATGCCTTTTTCAATGATTTTGTGATTTTTTAGGTTTTTTGAGACCCAATTTCTCGCATTTGTGTCATCTCTGCAATTTTTTCAAACAATTATAACTTATTATTATTGTTATTATTATTATTATCATCATCATCTCATCCACATGCACATGCACATGCACGTGCCTTATTATCATATGTTTATTACCATGCACGTGCACATGCAAAGCACACACATTATTTTATTATCACAAGCATTGTTATTATTATTGTTATTATTATTATTGTGGTTGTTGTTCTTGTTCTTGTTCTTGTTGTTGTTGTTGTTGTTGTTGTTGTTTTTATTGTTATTATCATCACATAAAAATGCACAAGCGAATGCACAAACATGCACATTCAATGCATGTGTGTTATTCTATTATCACATGCATTGTTTTTTTTATTATTATTGTTATTATTACCATCATCTTCATCATCATCACATGCAAATGCAATGAACGAGCGTTATTATTTATTACCATGCACGTGCACATGTAATGCACATGTAATATACTTGTCACGACCCGTCCTCGGGGCCCGTGCCGTGACTACCCCAAGCCCGCCTTCCATAGGCCAGGGGCTGGCGACTAGCACCAAGGCGTAAATCCCAACAAAAAGGGAAGGCATTGCCTTTGAAAAAGTAAACAAGCACCACAGAGTAAGCAAGCGGAAAAGTAAACACTAAGTAAAACTGTACAAGCTGTGCTGGAAGTAAAAAGGGACCGGAAATACAAGCCCAACTGTAAAGTACAACTGAAAGGAAAAACAACAACTGAAAGGAAAAAACTGCAGCGTCGAGCCGTCCACTGGAAGTCCCACCTGAAGGGTGGGTACAGATAGCCTCCACTGCTCCTCGGGTCCACCTAACCGCTCCGAGTACGTCCCGCTCAGTGGTCCACCTCCAGGTACTGTCCTGCTCCGCACGCCTCCTCCACGATCAGCGCTGTCCGTCGTCTGCAACCAACACCACGAAGTGCGGGCATAGCCCGTGCAGGGGTGAGTATAAGCTACTCAGTAGGGACCCCGAGACCCCCGAAGGTCTCCCGAAATCCACAAAGGATAAATCACGAAAAGAGATGCAATCACGAAGTAACATCTGACACGGCTTAGGTATATGCCCATACATATACCTAAGTCTGCAATTCCCCGTTCGGCTCCAACGTCCGAGCCCAAGCACAACCCAGTCCACACAGGAAAGCAAAACGCATACCCACGCAGGATAGAACAACACAATCCACAAAGGAGAGTAAACAGTAAATCCACACAGGATAGCTCAACACAATCCACAAAGGAGAGTAACACAAGATTCAGCTCACACAGGTATACTTCTTCGGATGACGATAAAGATGATCATTGAACCATCTAAGTCGTCGGACCCACGAAGGATCGATAGGTACTAACCTTGCAGTGACCCACACAGGATCGGGCCCACGCAGGACCTATAGGAGTTGGCTCACACAGAACCGCTGAGAGATGACCCACACAGGATCGGACCCACACAGGATCGGGCCCACACAGGACCGGGCCCACGCAGGACCTGTAGCACTGATCCACGTAGGATCGCTGAGTGCAGTAGTCGTCGCAGTCCGCTGAGGATCTCTGCACAGTCGTCGCCGCAGTCCACTGAGGATCTCTGCACGGTCGTCGTCGAAGTCCACGGAGGATCTCTGCACAGTCGTCGCCGCAGTCCACTGAGGATCTCTGCACGGTCGTCGCTGTCGAAGCAGCAGTCGCAGCCAGCACTAGGGTTCCCGCACACCGCAAGCTCGTTCAGGAGGGTCCGCTCCACGAGCCGAGAGGCTGATACATCAACTGACACGAAGTCCGAAGTTGATGTATCCAAAAGTTCCGTATCGTCAACAGGAACTCAACGTCGCAGACGGCGCGTCAATCGGACGCCCGGTCTGAGAGATATTGGCATTTTCGTCCCAGGGGCCCGGTTGGTTTTTAAGGAAAAACCAACCCGACCGCACTCCACCTGCGTCCAAACCTCGGGCGGAGTATGCCAAAAGATCCGTCTCACTTATAGGAATTCAACAAAGCCGACGGCACGTCAATCGGACGTCCGTAGCTCAAGGTATGAGCGTTTCCGCTCCGAGGGCCCGGTTGGTCTCGTGTACGAACCAACCCGGCCAAACTCAAAGTATTCCGAAACCTTGAGCGCGATATACCGAAATGACCGCCTCGATCCAAGGATCGTGTTGCCGCTGACGGCGAGTCGTTTGGAGGCACGAAGCTCAAGAGACGGGCGTTTGAACGAAAACGTCCGAAGATGGGGGGGTACGGGCCCGGCCCGACCCCGCCCCCTGGGTCGGCCCGAACCGGGTCGACCCGACCCGGGTCCGACCCGGCTGGCCCAGCCCGGCCCGGCCAGGGCCGGTCCGGCTTGGCCGAGCCACGCGGGTGGAAGCCGCGGGCGCCGACCCGCGGCCTGAGAAGAAACTGCGGCCCGCGTGCGGGCCGCGCTGGTGAACCACGGACGCGGCTCTGCCGCGTCCCGCCTGGACGAACCGGACCCGCGCGGCCGCGGGTCCGTTGGCCGCCGCCGCCGCGGCTTCAGCCGCCGCCTCCGGCCGCCGGTGCCGCCGCGCAGGTGACCCGCGCCGCCGGCGACTTCCGCGGGCCGCCGGCGTCGCTCCGGTGGCCCGTTTGCTTTCCCGTCTGCGCCGTTGCTCCTCCCGGGATCCGTTCTTTGCTGCGGGATCGTCAAACATCCGCTGCAGCACGTTCCGTCGTCGACCGTCAAATCCGCACAAAACGAAGAGCGGCGGAGGGTCGTCGGGCCGTGTTCGTTTGGCCCGTGCCCTCCGCGTTAGAAATAAACAACTGGGAGAAAAAGATTCCACACAGGAAACAACAATTTTGATATGATTAAAATTGTTCACAAACGGTTCTTTAATTTCTTTAAAGAAACAAGGACGGGAATTAATTTTTAAGGGGTAACTCCCATAAAGAAATCCCTACCTTGATGATCGTCGTTGGCGGGCGTTCTTCGCGGAAGAGACCGTCGCGGAAGAGATCGATCGTCGCGTCGTCGCGGGGAGGCGTCGCGTCGTCGCGGATTCCGGCGTTGAGTCGGCGAGCTCAACGAATCAAGAACAACAGATTTAAATTATTAATTAATTAAATCTGTGTTTAAAACCAAAAGGAAAAGAACCTTGAGCGGAAATCCGAAGGCACTCACCTCGAATGGTCGGTGGTCGGAGATCGGAGATCGGGGATCGGAAGAACGTCTCGGATGAAGGCGTCGTCGATCTCTGGGATCGGCGTTCTTCACGTTCTTCACGTTCTTCGCATTCTTCGCGAGGGAGAAGAAGAACAAGGATCCTCTCAAATCTTTTCAAAAGATTTTTGGGTTGGTCTTATTTTATTAACATGCCAACACACGAAACCGGTTAAGAAACGATCCATCAATTCGTTGAATTAATTCAACGAAAGAAACGACCCAATTAATTCAAGAAAGAAACAGCCCATTTAATTTACGAAATAAACCGCCCAATTAAATGGTCTGTTAAGAATTTAGAAAACGCGTCGGTTGACTTTCATTAAGACGGTTTTTCACGGGTGCGTTTCTTAGCGGAAAGAAACGGCGGGGCTCGTGCGGGCCCCACCTCACAAATATCCTACCAAGGGGGTAGGATATTTCTGGATAGCATCCTATCCAGTTCAACTCAGTTCAAGCCTCCTTTAAGTGGCTTCAAGTGGCTTCCAAGTGGCTTAAGTGAAATAAAATAAAGTTGTCGCAAAATTATTTTATTTCTTTACTTTAAGCCCGAAAATTAAAAACCACACCCGAGCAAACGCAACTCCGGAAGAGGCGTTTATAAGCGAATACCGGCGCTGCAATTTCATCGGTGCCCTCAGAATTCGATTCCGGTCACCGGTTCAAAAGTTAGAAAAACCCGCTCGTCCGTTCACTGAACGTACCCGAGCCAAACTTCAGAAAATGATTCCGGGCACACCGGGCCTCGGAATCAGGCGCCGTCAGAAACTGCGTTCTTGTAAAATTCCAAAGAAAATTAAGAAAAAAGTTTCCTTGAAATTTACGGGTCTTTACATTACTCCCACCTCAGGACTTTACGTCCCCGTAAAGATACATCAAAAACTAGGGAAACAAATGTGGGTACTGAGCACGCATCTGAGCCTCCCGCTCCCAAGTGCTCTCCTGGAGGTTCCCGTGCTGCCATCTGATGCGCACAAGAGGTATCGATCACCCACATAGGACCCGCTCCTGTCGATCCTCTATCTCCACTGGGACCTCCGCAAAAGTCGCTCCATCATCCACGTCTAGCTCCCCATAGTCAATGATGTGCGTCGGGTCGTGCACGTATCTCCTCAGCTAGGATACGTGGAAGACGTTGTGCACCCGGTTCAACTGAGGTGGCAGAGCCAGGCGATAATCCACCTCGCCAACCCTGCTGAGGACCTGGAAGGGTCCGATGAAGCGTGGAGACAACTTACCGCCTCGGCTAAATCTCTTCAAACCACGTCGAGGTGAGACCTGCAGGAAGACGTGGTCACCATCCTCGAACTCTAGTGGCCTCCGCCTCCTGTCAGCATATGACTTCTGCCGGCTCTGTGCTGTCCTCATCCGCTCCTGGATGAGCTGGACCTTCTCTGTCGTGGCCCGGACCATCTCTGGTCCCACAAGTGCTGACTCTCCAGGGTCTGTCTAGCACAAAGGAGATCTGCAAGGCCTGCCGTACAACGCCTCGTAGGGTGCCATCCTGATGGTGGAGTGGTAGCTGTTGTTGTACGCGAACTCCACCAAGGGTAGGTGGTCCTCCCAGCTGCGACCAAAGTCGAGGACACATGCACGAAGCATGTCCTCGAGAGTCTGAATGGTCCTCTCCGTCTGACCATCCGTCTGAGGGTGAAAGGCGATGCTCAGACGTAGTCGCGTCCCGAACGCCTCCTGCAACCCCTTCCAAAGCCGGGAAGTAAAACGAGCATCCCGATCGGAGACGATGGTCGATGGCACACCGTGAAGTCGTACAATCTCCTGAACGTAGAGACGCCCCAAGCTCTCCACTGTGCCCTGCTCTCGGATGGGTAAGAAGTGTGCCGACTTGGTGAGTCGGTCAACAATCACCCAAATGGAATCGTGACCTATGGAAGTGCGTGGAAGTCCAGTCATAAAGTCCATAGATATGCCGTCCCACTTCCACTCCGGGACCTCCAAGGGCTGCACCAAACCTGCTGGTACCTGATGCTCAGCCTTCACTTGCTGGCAGGTGAGGCACCGTGAAACGAACTCTGCCACAGCCTTCTTCATGCCCGGCCACCAGTGCTGTCGTCTGAGATCCTGGTACATCTTCGCCACTCCGGGATGTACCGCAAAAGGAGAAGTGTGAAACTCTCTCAACACCTCCTCTCGTAAGGCGACTGGTACCAAGGTACGTCCTCTGAAAAAGACATCGTGCTCTTCTCCAAGGGAGAAACCATCAGGTGCCTGTCCCGAGGATATCTGTGCACACCGCGTCTCACAGTCAATGTCCCCATGCTGTGCCTCCCTGACCCACTGAAGAAGTGGAGGAGAGACTGTGAGAGACTGAAGGAAGGCTGCTCCGTCTCTATCCACGAAGGATATCTGCAAAGTGGCTAGCTGCTCTGTCGCCTCCTCAAGTAGCTGGATGCCCGTCCTCCTGCTGAGGGCATCAGCCACCACGTTCCCCTTCCCAGGAGTATAGACTATTTCAAAGTCATAGTCCTGGAGGAACTCGAGCCATCGTCGTTGTCTCAGGTTCAGGTCCTTCTGAGAGAAGATGTACCTGAGACTCTGGTGGTCAGAAAAGACTGTGAAGCGCTCGCCCATCAGATAGTGTCGCCATGTATTCAGGGCGAAGACCACTGCTGCCAACTCCAAGTCATGGGTAGCGTAGTTCTGCTCATGAGGCCTCAACTGACGTGATCCGTAGGCAATCACGGCCCGCTCCTACATCAGGACACACCCGAGTCCGGTCCCTGATGCATCGCAGTAGACTACGAATCCAACTCCCTCCTCAGGCAACCTCAAGATAGGTGCGCTAGTCAACCTCTGCCTCAGCTCCTGGAAGCTCTGCTGACATCTGTCTGACCACACGAAGGGTTTCCCCTTCTTTGTCAACGCTGAGAGTGGGGCTGCAACTCTGGAGAAGTCCGGCACAAATCTCCGATAGTATCCGGCTAGACCCAAGAAACTCCGTACCTCAGTCACGCTCTTGGGTGGCTCCCAAGCTAGCACTGCCTCAATCTTCGCGGGATCCACTGCAACTCCTGACTCAGAAATGACGTGCCCCAAGAAGTGGACCTCACGTAACCAGAACTGACACTTCGAGAGTTTGCCATAAATCTGGTGCTCTCGGAGTGTGTCTAGTACAACACGCAGGTGGTAGGCGTGCTCCTCCTCCGTCGTCGAGTACACCAAAATGTTGTCGATGAAGACCACGACAAATCAATCGAGGTATGGCTGGAAGATCCTGTTCATGAGGCTCATGAACACTGCTGGAGCGTTGGTCACGCCGAAAGGCATTACCAAGAACTCATAGTGGCCATACCGACACCTGAAGGTCGTCTTCTGCACATCCTCGTCTCGAACTCTAAGCTGATGATAGCCTGACCTGAGGTCTATCTTCGAGAACCACCGTGCTCCCTTGAGCTGGTCGAAGAGGTCATCAATCCTGGGTAGCGGATACTTATTCCTCACTGTCACCTGATTCAGGCGACGATAATCGACACACAGTCGCAAGCTCCCGTCCGCCTTCTTGGCGAACAAAATCGGGGAAGCCCAGGGCGAAACACTGGGTCGGATGAACCCCTTGCCCTGCAAGTCCTCCAACTGTACCCGCAGCTCTCGAAGATCAGCGGGGGCCATCCGATATGATGGAGTGGATATCGGGGATGTCCCGGGGTACAGGTCAATATAAAAGTCTACCTCTCTGCGAGGAGGTAGTCCTGGAACGTCGTCGGGGAAGACGTCCGCGTACTGATCCACCACTGCAGGAAAACTGGGACTCCGCACGTCAATTGCTCCCAGGATGAGGCTAGCCAACTGATGAGTGATGGGCTGACCTCTCTTCTGCGTGAGTCCATCCTGTGCTGCTAAGGCTCCCTTCTCGCCGGTAAAGGTGAACCTGCTCCCGTCGGTGCGCACACATCGCACCTTGCGCCTAATGCAGTCAATCTGAGCATGGACCGTAGATAACCAATCCATGCCCAAGATGACGTCATAAGGCCTCGACGCTGCTACAAGAAGATCCCAGCCGAAGCTCTCGCCTCCTAGAGTAAGCTCACACTGCCGGCACCAGTGCGTAATCATCGAGTCTGCTCCCGTAGGAGTCTCTAGCCGTAAGGATAGAGCCAACGGCTCTGTCGGAATCTCCGAGCTCCGAACAAGGGCAGTGGCTATGAAAGAGTGACTCGCTCCTGTGTCTATCAGAACTGCAGCAAGGGTGGAATAGACACAGATCGTACCTCGAATCATCTCTGGCGCGCTGTGGTCGTAGGCCTCTGCTGCCTGGAGCTGAGCCTGTCTCTGCCCGCCAGCTCCCTGTGGTCGGGGCGGGCCTCCTGGTGGTGGTGGTGGTAGAGCCTCAAAGCGTCGCCCACCACCTGCTGCTCGGCCAACTCCTCTGCCTCGTCCGCCTCCTCCCTGCGGACCGCCACGGTCGACCCTCTGCCTCTGCCTGGGTGGTCCCTCCACCGTCTGCTGACCCTCTGTACGACGGGTCGGGCAGTCACGAGCCATGTGGCCCCGCCCGCCGCACTCGTAGCACTGCCTGCCTCTCGGAAGACTGGCTCCAGGCTGGGTGCCCTGCACTGTTGAGCCAGCGTCCCGAGGTCGCCTGCCGGAAGGTCTGGTCCGCCTGGAACCCTGAGTCATCTGCCGGCTACCAGCTGCCGAAGACTCCGCTATCTGCCGCCCTGCGGTAGGTCTCGCTGTGGACTCAGCCAGGAAGCTCTCGATCAGGAGGGCTCACTCCAGTACTCCTGCCTGGGTCGGGATGCTGAGGGAGATCAGCGATGCCCTGATCTCGTGTCTCAACCCCTACTCGATGGTCCGGGCCCAGAAGAAGGGGTCCCGTACCATGTCCGTCGAGTAGCGAGATAGGTCGGTGAACCTCGCCGCGTACTGAGCGACCGTCAAGCTGCCCTGCCGCAGCTGAAGAAGCTCCTGGATGCGCACCGCACGGAGGGTGGCCGGGAAGAACTCTGAGCGGAAGAGGCTCTCGAAGTCTGTCCAGATGAGGGTGGCCTCATCGTGTACCTGGAGCATCAGGCTCCACCAGCGTCCGGCTGCTGCGTGCAGTAGGCTCGCCGCGAGGATCACCATGAGGTCTGCTGGTGTCCTCACTAGCCTGAAAACTCGGACGACCGCCTCCAGCCAGTCCTCGGCTGCCTGGGGGTCCGACTCCCCACGGAACCTGGGTGGTCGCTGGCGCTGGAACTCGTGCAAATCTCCGAGGCGTCGTGCTTCGTCAGCTGCCAGTGCTGGTAGCATCGGGGGGCTCAGCGGGTAAAGGTACCGCCGGTGCCTCTGCTGTCAACGGGCCCTGTACCGAGGCCTCGTCGCTCGGAGGGCTGTCGTCGTGCCCTACTCTGGGAACCCTAGCTGGCTGCTATCGTCGTTCCATCCGGAAAAGGAAACAAGTGCACCACGGTTAGAACAGTATACCTGGTGAGCTGACACAAGTAATCACAAAGAAAACTTGAAACACACATGCAATCAATGTTTTCGTGCATTAAGTCGGAAATCAGAAGTCAGGGTCCTGGTGTGTGGATACGTCGGCCGCCGCACCAACACTGGACTCCCTGGACTGATAACCACACTCAATACGCTAAACACTATTTCTTCACATAGAAGAAAGATCAGAGTCTGCGGTAGAACCGACCACCTCTGATACCAATTTGTCACGACCCGTCCTCGGGGCCCGTGCCATGACTACCCCAAGCCCGCCTTCCATAGGCCAGGGGCTGGCGACTAGCACCAAGGCGTAAATCCCAACAAAAAGGGAAGGCATTGCCTTTGAAAAAGTAAACAAGCACCACAAAGTAAGCAAGCAGAAAAGTAAACACTAAGTAAAACTGTACAAGCTGTGCTGGAAGTAAAAAGGGACCGGAAATACAAGCCCAACTGTAAAGTACAACTGAAAGGAAAAACAGCAACTGAAAGGAAAAACTGCAGCGTCGAGCCGTCCACTGGAAGTCCCACCTGAAGGGTGGGTACAGATAGCCTCCACTTCTCCTCGGGTCCACCTAACCGCTCCGAGTACGTCCCGCTCAGTGGTCCACCTCCAGGTACTGTCCTGCTCCGCACGCCTCCTCCATGATCAGCGTTGTCCGTCGTCTGCAACCAACACCACGAAGTGCGGGCATAGCCCGTGCAGGGGTGAGTATAAGCTACTCAGTAGGGACCCCGAGACCCCCGAAGGTCTCCCGAAATCCACAAAGGATAAATCACGAAAAGAGATGCAATCACGAAGTAACATCTGACACGGCTTAGGTATATGCCCATACATATACCTAAGTCTGCAATTCCCCGTTCGGCTCCAACGTCCGGGCCCAAGCACAACCCAGTCCACACAGGAAAGCAAAACGCATACCCACGCAGGATAGAACAACACAATCCACAAAGGAGAGTAAACAGTAAATCCACACAGGATAGCTCAACACAATCCACAAAGAAGAGTAACACAAGATTCAGCTCACACATGTATACTTTTTCGGATGACGATAAAGATGATCATTGAACCATCTAAGTCGTCGGACCCACGAAGGATCGATAGGTACTAACCTTGCAGTGACCCACACAGGATCGGGCCCACGCAGGACCTGTAGGAGTTGGCTCACACAGAACCGCTGAGAGATGACCCACACAGGATTGGACCCACACAGGATCGGGCCCACACAGGACCGGGCCCACGCAGGACCTGTAGCACTGATCCACGTAGGATCGCTGAGTGCAGTAGTCGTCGCAGTCCGCTGAGGATCTCTGCACAGTCGTCGCCGCAGTCCACTGAGGATCTCTGCACGGTCGTCGTCGGAGTCCACGGAGGATCTCTGCACAGTCGTCGTCGCAGTCCACTGAGGATCTCTGCACGGTCGTCGCTGTCGAAGCAGCAGTCGCAGCCAGCACTAGGGTTCCCGCACACCGCAAGCTCGTTCGGGAGGGTCCGCTCCACGAGCCGAGAGGCTGATACATCAACTGACACGAATTCTGAAGTTGATGTATCCAAAAGTTCCGTATCGTCAACAAGAACTCAACGTCGCAGACGGCGCGTCAATCGGACGCCCGGTCTGAGAGATATTGGCATTTTCGTCCCAGGGGCCTAGTTGGTTTTTAAGGCAAAACCAACCCGACCGCACTCCACCTGTGTCCAAACCTCGGGCGGAGTATGCCAAAAGATCCTTCTCACTTAGAGGAATTCAACAAAGCCGACGGCACATCAATCGGACGTCCGTAGCTCAAGGTATGAGCGTTTCCGCTCCGAGGGCCCGGTTGGTCTCGTGTACGAACCAACCCGGCCGAACTCAAAGTATTCCGAAACCTTGAGTGCGATATACCGAAACGACCGTCTCGATCCATGGATCGTGTTGCCGCTGACGGCGAGTCGTTTGGAGGCACGAAGCTCAAGAGACGGGTGTTTGAACGAAAACGTCCGAAGATGGGGGGGTACGGGCCCGGGCCGACCCGGCCCGACCCCCCCCCCCCCCTGGGTCGGCCCGAACCGGGTCGACCTGAACCGGGTCGACCTGACCCGGGTCCGACCCGGATGGCCCGGCCCGGCCCGGCCAGGGCCGGTCCGGCTTGGCCGAGCCGCGCGGGTGGAAGCCGCGGGCGCCGACCCGCGGCCTGAGAAGAAACCGCGGCCCGCGTGCGAGCCGCGCTGGTGAACCGCGGACGCGGCTCTGCCGCGTCCCGCCTGGAAGAACCGGACCCGCGCGGCCGCGGGTCCGTTGGCCGCCGCCGCCGCGGCTTCAGCCGCGGCAGACTCGTCCGGCGGCGCGCCGGGGCGCCGCCGCGCCGGTGACCCGCGCCGCCGGCGACTTCCGCGGGCCGCCGGCGTCGCTCTGGTGGCCCGTTTGCTTTCCCGTCTGCGCCGTTGCTCCTCCCGAGATCCGTTCTTTACTGCGGGATCGTCAAACGTCCGCTGCGGCACGTTCCGTCGTCGACCGTCAAATCCGCACAAAACGAAGAACGGCGGAGGGTCGTCGGGCCGTGTTCGTTTGGCCCGCGCCCTCCGCGTTAGAAATAAACAACTGGGAGAAAAAGATTCCACACAGAAAACAACAATTTTGATATTATTAAAATTGTTCACAAACGGTTCTTTAATTTCTTTAAAGAAACAAGGATGAGAATTAATTTTTAAGGGGTAACTCCATAAAGAAATCCCTACCTTGATGATCGTCGTGGGCGGGCGTTCTTCGCGGAAGAGACCGTCGCGGAAGAGATCGATCGTCGCGTCGTCGCGGGGAGGCGTCGCGTCGTCGCGGATTCCGGCGTTGAGTCGGCGAGCTCAACGAATCAAGAACAACAGATTTAAATTATTAATTAATTAAATCTGTGTTTAAAACCAAAAGGAAAAGAAACTTGAGCGGAAATCCGAAGGCACTCACCTCGAATGGTCGGTGGTCGGAGATCGGAGATCGGGGATCGGAAGAACGTCTCAGATGAAGGCGTCGTCGATCTCCGGGTTCGGCGTTCTTCGCGTTCTTCGCGTTCTTCGCGTTCTTCGCGAGGGAGAAGAAGAACAAGGATCCTCTCAAATCTTTTCAAAAAAATTTTGGGTTGGTCTTATTTTATTAACATGCCAACACACGAAACCGGTTAAGAAACGATCCATCAATTCGTTGAATTAATTCAACGAAAGAAACGACCCAATTAATTCACGAAAGAAACAGCCCATTTAATTTACGAAAGAAACCGCCCAATTAAATGGTCTGTTAAGAATTTAGAAAACGCGTCGGTTGACTTTCATTAAGACGGGTTTTCACGGGTGCGTTTCTTAGCGGAAAGAAACGGCGGGGCTCGTGCGGGCCCCACCTCACAAATATCCTACCAAGGGGGTAGGATATTTCTGGATAGCATCCTATCCAGTTCAACTCAGTTCAAGCCTCCTTTAAGTGGCTTCAAGTGGCTTCCAAGTGGCTTAAGTGAAATAAAATAAAGTTGTCACAAAATTATTTTATTTCTTTACTTTAAGCCCGAAAATTAAAAACCACACCCGAGCAAACGCAACTCCGGAAGAGGCGTTTCTAAGCGAATACCGGCACTGCGATTTCATCGGTGCCCTCAGAATTCGATTCCGGGCACCAGTTCAAAAGTTATAAAAACCCGCTCGTCCGTTCACTGAACGTACCCGAGCCAAACTTCAGAAAATGATTCCGGGCACACCGGGCCTCAGAATCAGGCGCCGTCAGAAACTGCGTTCTTGTAAAATTCCAAAGAAAATTAAGAAAAAAATTTCTATGAAATTTACGGGTCTTTACAATACTATTATCACATGCATTGGTACTACTACTATAATCACCACCACCACTACTATTACTATAAATGCTGTTATTATTACTATCATCACTTGCAAATGTAGATGCACGTGCATTATTATTTATTATTTATTACAATGCACGTGCATATGTAATGCACATGTATTATTCTTGTATTATTATTATTATCACAATTGTTATTATTATTATTATTATTATTATCATTATCATTATTATTATCATTATCACATGAAAATGCAAATGCATGTGCATTGTTATTTATTATTTATTTCCATGCACGCGCATCCGTTATTATTATTATTATTACAATTAGTATTATTAATATTATCATCAAATGTAAATGCACATGCACATGCATGTGCGTTCTTATTTATAATTATTTATTTATTATTTACTACTATGCACATGCACATGAAACTCACTTGCATTATTATATTGTTCTTATTATTCTTATTATTGTTGTTGTTGTTTGTATCATCAAATACAAATGCACATGCATGTGCGTTGTTATTTATTATTTATTACCATGCACATGCATGCATCATTATCATTATCATTGCATATAAATGCACATGCACGTGCGTTGTTATATATTATTTATTATCATGCACATGAAAATGCAATGCACTTACGTTATTCTATTATCACATGGGTTATTATTATTTATTCTAATGCACGTGCACATGCAATGCAGATGTATTATTCTATTATCACATGTGTTATTATTTATTATTTATTATCATTCACATGAAAATGCACATTCATGTGGACTTGGTTATTATTTATTGTTTATTACCATGCACATGCACATGCACATGCACATGCACATGCACATGCACATGCACTTGGATGTGCGTTATTATTTATTATTTATTATCATTCACATGCACATGCACATCCACATGAAATTCACATGCGTTATTATTTATAATTTAATATTTATTATCATTCACTTGAAAATGTGTAGGCATATACACATGCACGTGCGTTATGATTTATTATTTAAACCGTGCCCATGCATATGCACATGCACATGCTCTATTACTATTACTATTATTAGAGGTATTTTTATGTTTTACTAGCATTTTTTAGAATTTTTAGCTGTTATTAACATTTATTATGGTTTGTTAGGGTTTTAGGGTTTTTAATGGTATATTAGAGTTTTTTAGGGTTTTGTGGGGTTATTAGGATTTTATTAGGGTTTATTATGGTGTGTTATGGTTTATTAGTGTTTATTAGGTATTTTTATGGTCTTATTAGGATTGAGTTGGGTTTATTAGAGTATATTATGGTATATTGTAGTATATTTGTGTATGTTTAGGATTTATTAGGGTTTATTATCGTTAAATATGTTTTTTTAATTTTTAAGAGGGTATATTAGGTTTTTTAAGGGTTTATTAGTGTTTATTAGTGTTTATTAGTGTTTATTAGTGATATTATGCTTTTTAGGTTTTATTAGCATTTATTAGGGGTTTTAGGGCTTTTTTAATTGTATATATTCATTTTTTAGGGTTTAATGTGGTTTATTATGGTTTATTATAGTGTGATAAGGTTAATTAGGGTTGATAAGGTATTTCTAGGGTTTTATTAGGTTTTAGTAGGTATCTTTAAGGTTTTATTTGGGTTTATTAGGGTTGTGTTGTGTTTATTAGGGTTTGTTAGGATTTTTAGGGTTTACTAGGGTTTGTTAGTGTTTTTATTAGGGTATATGAGTTTTTTTAGTTTTTGTTAATATATATGAGGGGTTTTTAGGACGTTTTAGGTTTTATTAGCGTGTTTTTATTTTTTTGAGCATTTTTATGGTTTATTAGGTTTTATTATAAATTATTTTTGTTTATTTAGGTTTCTAGGGATTTTTAATTTTTTGTTTGCATTTTTTTATTGGGGTTTAGTTGGGTTTTATTTGGTTTTATTATGCTGTACAAGGTTTATTAGGGTTGAGAAGGTATTTTTTGGGTTTTATTATGGTTTTATTAGGGTTTATTAGTTTTTATTAGGGTTTATTAGGGATATTTAGTGTTTATTAGGGGTTTTAGAGGTTTATTAGTTTTTTTTTGTTTTATTAGGTTATATTAGTGTTTGTTATGTCTTTTTAGATAATATAGAATTTTTATTTTTTGTGAGCGTTTTGTTTTCGTTTGTGAGCATTTTTTGGGTTTCTTAGGTTATATTAGAGTTTATTATGGTTTATTATGGTTTCTAGGGATTTTTATGGTATATTAGCATTTTTTTCTTTATTAGGTTATAATACTGTTTTCCTATTTTTTTAGGTAATATAAGGTGTTTTATTGTTTTTGATTATTTTTTTATTGTTTGTGAGCATTTTTAGGGTTTATTAGATTATATTAGAATTTATCAGGGTTTCTAGGAATTTTTTAAGGTATACTAGTGTTTGTTTTTGTTATTATAGTTTTGTAGGTTTTTATTAGGGGTCATTATTGTGTTTTAAGGTTTGTTAGGGTTGAGTATGGTTTATTTGGATTTATTTATGGTTTATTAGAGATTTTTAGGGTTTTTTGGGGTTTATTACAGTTTATTAGTGTTTATTAGTGTCTATTAGGGTTGGTTAGGGTTGTTTAGGCTTCCTTAACGTGTTTTATGGGTTGTTTGGTCTTATTATCATTTATTAGGGTTTATTAGGTATTTTTGGGGTTTTATTAGGGTTGAGTAGAATCTATTAAGGTTTTTAGGGATTATAAGGCATTTTTAGGGATTATTTAAGTTTATTAGGGGTTTATTAGGGTTTAATTTTTTCTATTTTGGTTTATTAGGGTTAAATATTTTTGAGGGTTTTAAATCGTCTTTAGGGTTTTTGTAGCATTTTTTAGTGTTTGTGTAGCGCTGTTTGAGTTAATGTAGCTTTTTTAATGATTATGTAGCGCTTTTAGGATTTTGTTAGCAATTTGAGGTTTTATGTATCATTTTTTAGGGTTTAGGTAACGTTTTTAGGGTTTATGTAGCATTTATAGGGTTTAGGTTTTATGTAGCATTTTTTAGGGTTTATGTTGCATTATCTGGGTTAATGTAGGGTTTGTAGAGGCGATGTAGCATTTATGTTTCATTTTTTAGGGTTTGTGAAACGTTTTTAGGGTTCCTGTAGTGTTTTTAGGGTTTATGTTGTGTTTTTAGGTTTTTTGTTGACTTTTTTAATATTTATGTTGTGTTGTTTAGGGTTTATTTTACTGTTCTAGGGTTTATGTTGTGCTTTTTGGGTTTATGTAGCGTTTTTGGGTTTATGATGCATTTTTGGGTTTATGTTGCGTTTTTAGGGGTTATGTTGCATTTTTTAGGGTTTATGTAATGTATTTTGGGTTTATGTATCTATTTTTTTTCCTTTTTTAGGGTTTTAATGGGTTTTTATGGTTTGTAGTGATTTTTAGGGTTTTTATGGGTTGTTAACGGGTGTTTGTGATTTTTATCATTTTTGATGGGTTTTCAATGGTTTTTGGGGTCTTTTAAGTGTTTATTTTTTTTTTCAGGATTGATAGGGGTTGTTAGGATTTTTAGTGTGTTTTTGGGTTTTTTTGGGTATTGTAGTGGTTTTCAGGGTTAATGTAATGTGTTTTAGCGTTTTTTCGGTTCTTTAGGGAATTTAGTGTTCTTTAGTGGTTATTATGGTTTTTTAGGGTTTATTAGGGTTCTTTAGGGTTTATTAGTGTTCTTTAGGATTTTTTACGGTTTATTTGCATTTTTTATTGTATATTAGTTTTTTATTGGGCTTTTGTTGGAATTTATAGCTTTTCCTAGGGTTTATCAACCATTTTTTGGGTTATTTAGGAATTATTAGGGTTTCATAGGGTTCATTTTATTTATTAGGGTTTATTAACGTGTATTTGGGTTTATTACGATTTACTAGGGTTTATTATGATTTGTTATAGTTTATTGTAGTTTATTAGGGGTTTGTTATGGTTTGTTTCAGTTTGTTATGATTTATTTGGCGTTGTTAGGATTTGTTAAGTTTTATTTGTGGTTGTTAGGTTTTTTACGACTTATTATAGGTTTATTAGGGTTTGTTAGGGATTATTAGTGGGTTGTAGGGTTTTTTAGGCTATTATTTGGCAGGGTTTGTAGTGTTTTGTTGGGTTGGTTAGGGTTTTTAGTGATTATTATGATTTATTATGGTTCAATACTATTTTTAATTGTATATTAGGGGTTTTAGGGATTTTGTAGCATTTATTAGAGTCTAATAGGGTTTTTAGGGTTTATTACAAGTTATTATGATTTATTAGTGTTTATTAGTGTTTTAGGGTTTAATAGTGTGTTTCATGTGTTATTTGGGTATATAAGTGGTTCTTAGGGGTTCTTAGTGATTGTTAGGGTTTGTTAGGGTTTGTTAGGCTTTGTTAGGGTTTTTTAGTACGTGAGTTATTCTATTATCACACACGTTATTATTATCATTATTATCATTATCATTATTATCATTATCATTATTATAATTATCATTATTTTTATTACTTTTGTTATTATTATTATTATCTTCACATGCAAATGCAGATGCACATGCCTTTTTATTTATTATTTATTACATATTATTTATTTCCATGCACGTGCATATGTTGTTGTTGTTGTAGTTATTATTATTATTATTATTATTATTATTATTATTATTATCATCACATGCAAATGCACATGCACGTCCTCTATTATTTGTTGCCATGCACGCACACACACAATGCACCAACATTATTCCATTATCACATGCATTTTTTATTGTTATTGTTAGTATTACTATTATTGTTTTTATTGTTATTATCATCAAATGCAAATGCAAATGCATGTGAGATATTATTTATTACCATACACACTCACATTCAATACTTGTGAGTTACTCTATTATCGCATGCACTATTATTATTAATATTAGTATTATTGTTATTATTATCAATACGTGCGCTATGAGTTATTATTTATTATCATGCACTGCACAGGCAATGCAGACATGTTATTCTATTATCACATGCATTGTTTATTATTATTATTGTTATTACTATTGTTACTATTATTATTATTATTATTATTATTATTATCATCTCATGCACATGCACATGCACATGCACGTGCATTATTATTTATTTTTTATTACCATGCACGTTCACATGAAATGCACACACGTTATTTTATTATCACATATGTTGTTATTCTTATTGTTATTATTATTATTGTTGTGGTGGTTGTTTTGTTGTTGTGGTTGTTGTTGTTGTCGGCATCAAAAGCAAATGCACATGCAAATGCACATTAAAATACATAAACACACACATTCAATGCACGTGTGTTATTCTATTATCACATTCATTGTTATTTTTATTAATATTATTGTTATTATTATTATTATCATCAGTCTCATCATCACATGCAAATGCAATGCACGCACGTTATTATTTATTACCATGCATGCGCACACATAATGCAATGCAATATTCTATTATCACATGCATTGGTACTACAACTATTATCACTACTACTACTGTTGTTTTTATTATTATCATCACATGCAAATACAGATGAACCTGCGTTATTATTTATTATTTATTACCATGCACGTGCATATGAAATGCACTTGTATTATTCCTTTATTATTATTATTATTATTATTATTATTATCACAGTTATTATTATTATTATTATTATCATCATCATTATCATTATTATTATCCTTATCACATGAAAAATCCACATGCATGTGCATTGTTATTTATTATTTATTACTATTCATGTGGATGCATTATTGTTATTATTATTATTAATATTATTATCAAATGTAAGTGCACATTCACATGCATGTGCATTCATATTTACTATTATTTATTTATTATTTACTACTATGCATGTTCAAATTCAATGCACTTGCATTATTCTATTATTATTATTATTATTATTATTATTATTATTATTGCTTGTATCATCAAATACAAATGCACATGCACGTGTGTTGTTATTTATTATTTATTACCATGCACCTTCATTCTTCATTATCATTATCATTACATGTAAATGCACATACACGTGCGTTGTAATATATTATTTTTTACCATGCACATGAAAATGCAATGCACTTGTGTTATTCTATTATCACACGTGTTATTATTGTTTATTCTCATGCACGTGCACACGCAATGCACTTGCGTTATTCTATTATCACATGTGTTATTATTTATTATTTATTATCATTCACATGCAAATGCACATTCATGTGGAATTTGTTATTATTTATTGTTCAATACCATGCACATGCACATTCACATGCACTTGCACATCCACATGTACTTCAATGTGCATTATTATTTATTATTTATTATCAATCACATGCACATGCACATACACATGCAATTCACATGAATTATTATTTATAATTTATTATTTAATATCATTCACATGCAAATGTGCATGCATATGCACATGCATGTGTGTTATGATTTATTATTTAAACCATGCACATGCATATGCACATGCACGTGCATTATTACTACTACTATTATTAGAGGTATTTTTAGGGTTTAATATCATTTTTAGGATTTTTAGGTCTTATTAACAATTATTATTTTCTATTTGGGTTTCAAGTTTTTAATGGTATATTAGAATTTATTTAGGGTTTGGTGGGGGTTATTTGGATTTTATTAGGGTTTATTATGGTGTGTCAAGGTTTAATAGGGTTTATTAGGTATTTTTATAGTGTTATTAGGATTGAGTTGGGTTTATTAGAGTATATTATGGTATATTAGGATATGTTTACGATTTATTAGGGTTTGTTATAGTTCATTATGGTTTTTTAATTTTTAAGAGGGTATATTAGAGTTTTTTAGTGTTTAGTAGTGTTTATTTGGGTTTATTAGCACTTTAAAGCATTTTTAGGTTTTATAAGCATTTATTAGGGGTTTTTTGGGCTTTTTAATGTTATATTTGCATTTTTTAGGGTTTAGTGGGGTTTATTATGGTTTATTCTGGTGTGTTAAGGTTTATTTTGGTTGAGTAGGTATTTTAGGGTTTTATTTGGGTTGAGTCGGTATCATTAAGGTTTTATTTGGGTTTATAAGGGTTGAGTACGGTTTATTTGAGATTTTTAGGGTTTTTAGGGTTTACTAGGGTTTGTTAGTGTTTTTGTTAGGGAATATGAGTGTTTTTTAGTTTTTGTTAATATATATGCGGGTTTTTTTTTGGACTTTCTAGGTTTTATTAGCACGTTTTTAGTGTTTCTGATCATTTTTAATTGTTTATTAGCTTTTGTTTGAATTATTATGGTTTTTAGGGTTTCTAAGGCTTTTTAATGGTTTTTTGTTGTTTTTTTGTTTATTGGGGTTTAGTTGGGTTTTAATAGGTTTTGTTATGGTTTGTCAAGGTTTATTAGGGTTGAGAAGGTATTTTGAGGGTTTTATTATGGTTTTATTAGGGTTTATTAGTTTTTATTAGCATTTTGGTTATTTTTAGGGTTTATTTGGGTTTTTAGGGGTTTATTAGTTTTTTTATTTAATTAGGTTATAGTAGTGTTGATTAGGTCTTTTTAGATAATATAGCGTGTTTTAATTGTTTGTGAGCATTTTTTTGTGATCGTTTTTAGGTGTTGTTAGGTTATATTAGAGTTTATTATGGTTTAATAGGGTTTCTAGGGATTTTTAAGGTATATTACCATTTTTTGTCTTTATTATGTTATATTAGTGTTTCTAGGTCTTTTAGGTAATATAGCATGTTTTTATTATTTGTGATCGTGTTTTTATTGTTTGTGAGCATTTTTGGGGTTTATTATGTTATATTAGAGTTTGTCAGGGTTTCTAGGGATTTTTTAAGGTACACTACCATTTTTTTATTTGGGTTTTGTAGGGTTTTATTAGCGGTTATAATTGTGTGTTAAGGTTTGTTAGGGTTCTGTAGGGTTTATTTGGTTTTATATATGCTTTATTAGGGGTTTTAGGGTTTGTTTGGGGTTTATTAGGGTTTATTAGTGTTTGTTAGTGTATATTAGGTTGGTTAGGGTTGTTTAGGGTTTCTTTAACATGTTTTTAGGGTTTATTAGGTTTTATTATCATTTATTAGTGTTTATTAGGGTTTTTTGTGGTTTTATTATGGATGAGTAGAGTTTCTTAGGGTTTTTAGGGATTATTAGAGTTTATTGGGGATTTATTAGGGTTTAATTTTTTATATTATGGCATATTTGGGTTTAATATTTTTGAGGGTTTTAAAGCATCTTTTGGGGTTTTGTAGCATTTTTAAGGGTTTGTGTAGCGTTGTTAGAGTTTTTGTAGCATTTTTAGTGTTTATGATGCATTTTTAGGGTTTAGTTAGCATTTTTAGATTTTATGTATCATTTTTAGGGTTTATGTAATGTTTTTAGGGTTTATGTATCATGTTTATGGTTTAGGTTTTATGTAGCATTTTTTAGTGTATATGTTGCGTTTTCTGGGTTTATGTAGCGTTTTTCAGGGTGATGTAGCATTTATGTTGCATATTCTTGGTTTATGAAACGTTTTTATTGTTCATGTAGTGTTTTTAGGGTTTATATTGTGTTTTTAGGTTTTATGTAGTGTTTTTAATGTTTATTATGCATTTTTTTGGGTTTATGTTGCGTGTTTGGGGTTTATGTTACAGTTCTAGGGTTTATGTAGTGTGTTTAGGGTTCATGTAACATTTTTTGGGTTTATGTTGCGTTTTTTGGTTTATGTTGCGTTTTTAGGGGTCTTTTTTCATTTTTAAGGTTTTATATAATTTTTTTAAGGTTTATGTATCTAGTTGAATCCTTTTTTAGGGTTTTAATGGTTATTTATGGTTTGTAGTTTTTAGGGTTTTTAAGGGTTGTTAACGAGTGTTTATGGTATCTGATGGATTTTTAATGGTTTTTTGGGGGGTTTATGGGTTTATTTGTTTTTTTGGGATTGATAGGGGTTGTTATGATTTTTTGTGTGTTTTAGGGTTTTTTTGGGTATTGTAGCGGTTTTTAGGGTTTATATAATGTGTTTTAGCATTTTTGGGGTTCTATTGGGTTTTTTTGTGTTCTTTAGAGTTTAATATGGTTCTTTAGGGTATATTAGGATTTTTTAGGGATTATTAATGTTCCTTAGGATTTGTTACAGTTTATTAGTGTTTTATATTGTATATTAGGGATTTATTGGGCTTTTCTAGGCATTAATAGCTTTTTCTAGGCTTTATCAACCTTTTTAGGGTTATTTATGATTTATTAGGGTTTATTAGGGTTTATTTTATTTATTAGGGTTCAGTAATGTGTATTTGGGTTTATTACGATTTATTAGGGTTTATTATGATTTGTTAGGGTTTATTGTGGTTTATTAGGGGTTTCTAATGGTTTATTTTGGTTTTTTTTACAATTTATTTGCCGTTGTTATGATTTTTTACGATTTATTTGAGGTTGTTTGGGTTTGTTACAATGATGACCCAGACCCTCACGGTCTATCCCTTTTCCAATTTTTGGATCCTAAGGTTGGTGTCTCGGTGGTAGTACGTCATTTCGATGGGTGACCGATCGGCGAGCGACCGATCGGCGTGCGACCGACCGGTGGGTGACAGATTGGCGGGCGACCGATCGGTGTGCGACCGACCGGTGGGTGACCGATTGGCGGGTGACCGATCGGCGCGCGACCGATCGGCGTGAATGATCGGAACGACCGATCGGTGTCACCCATCCTTGTTGGGTTTCTCTTCTACATTTTTTCCCGTAACACCTCTTTTAGGCCTTTTGACCATTTTTTAAGTGGTTCAAAGCCATTTAAAGCCCATAATAAATACCCAAAAATACTGAGGAACCTATCCAATGGGGGATATTAAATAACAACTTAATATCATCATGCGTAACTACCCAACCACATGGGAAACCGCGATCTGACTTCCAAGGCGTTCAAAATTCCATATCCTGTAACAATGGGATCTCATCATTATATCTCTCGCTAGAGCTTCTTCCTTCCCATAATCGGCTGGATTTATTTCTTCTCCTTGGTGCGCCTAGAGTCCCACCTTTCTAAGGCTTGTGGTGCGCCTGTGTTGGAGTCTTTCTGCTCGTCCTTGGAGTTCCCGACGTCCCTCCCCTGCAAGTCTCGCTTTCCCCTGTTCTTGGCGCGTGGAGAAGAACTTCGATCTTTGATCAATCAAGTTGGGATTTTTCCTTCATATCTTCTTACTGTGTATCATGCGGGGTGGGTACGCTATTGTTTCTGTGGATATTGATGAAACCTAACATAACGAAGATAATGAACAGACCTTAAAGAATGAAGGGGTTGTGATCGATATTCTGGTATAGTCTTTTATGTTGATATATGTTGTGAACCGTATGGGCTTATGCCACTGAAAATCATGGCTGATGGTGGTCTTTCCCTTGCACACTAATCAACCATGTCTTATGTGATGATTAAATGACTATAACATGGAATTTAGTTGATCACTTAAACTCGGTTGGTTGAATGAATGCCCAGTGGACATGAAACCCTTGTGTGGTCACCCCGGTTAACCAACAGAAGGAAGAAACTGATGAATTATGTGCATGAACATGGGAGTTTCCCTATTCTGTTTTGTTAGTGGGTGTGTCTTCCTACTAGATGCTTATAAGTGAATGTGGGTGATGATGGGATCTTCCTTTGCGGTATGGTTGTTGGTTGTGAATCTGAAGCGGTGTGGTTACTCTGTTGTGACGTGAAATTGGGTAGAATCCTCTATTGTTGAGAAATCGTTGGTTCTTGATTTTGGGGACATAGGGCTGTGTCTCGAGGTTTTCTCTGTTTCCAGTACTTCAAGGGATCTCACTTGTCCATTTTGTGGGATTTTCATTGGTTTCAGTACATTGAGGGATCTCATTGATCCCCTTTGTTGTTGTAACTTCACATGAGAACCGGGTGTGAATGCTTAAGCTTATGTTTGGCTGTTTCTCTTTCCTTGACTTGTGGTTAGGCCTATTAGTTTCCCAGTAATGTAGAATTCACTTAAATGGGTTTGATTGAACATGGAACCATAATGATTTAAATGGGGAATTGGTTTTGGGAATGAGTCGTGACTTGGCCTTGAGTGTTGTATTTCTTACGAATGAATAGTCACGAGGATGTTTGTGTAAGGTTGGTCTTTGGAAACCTTAGGCTGGGATGAGTGCTTGTTACCTATATACATATAACTGTATATTTTATATTTCTTATTCGCGCCCCACCCAAGTTGATCACTTTAGTTTTGAACACCCCCATTTCATGGGGGAGGGTGTTTTTCCCAACACTCCAATGAGTGGATGGTTATTAGCTCCTTTTCTTCTCCCTTTGCTGAATATCCCAAGACTCTTCAGGCAGGCTGTGATGGCCTGAAGTACATTATTAGCCCATGAATCTTCGAAAAGGGTAGTGTGGTGGTTGGCCCAGGTGCTTGCGGGCAGGTTGTTTTCCAAGTGTCTTCGGGATGAGGCCCAGGTGTCTTCGGTTGTGATAGTAGATTTCTGGCCCAGGTGTCTTCGGGCATGGCAGTAGTTGTTCTGACCCAAGTGTTTGAGGGTGTGGTTATGTGTAGCGGTTGTGCACCAGATGTTTGGGGGCGGGATGTGTGGTTGTGACCCAGGTGTGTGCGGGCGGGGTGTGGCAGTGGGACTGCGGTGAGAATGGCGGGATTGTTTCGATGTGTGGTATGTCTTCAATAACCAATGGGAAAGTGATGCGGGGTACCCAAATATCAATGTTCTATTACTATACTTTACTTGACTTGTGTTATTTGGGGAGTGTTCCTTTGAGAGGCTTGGGTGGATAGTTTTCCTTGCTAGGTGCTTTGGTTTCTCCTTTTTCACAGCGCAATATATTGCCTCCCCACACGTGCACAAGAGTCTTTGGTTTTCCCTACTGAGTATACTTGTATGCTCACCCTTCATATATAAAATTTCTTTCAGGTTTCCAAGAGGGCATCTGGGATTGTGCGGGGTCGTACTAGCTCGGATGTTGGGATAGTTGCAGTTATTATTTTTCTTTCTTTGGTACTTTACCTTTGTAGTCTCCCTGTAATTTTGTATCATTTACTTTTGGAACATGAATCTGGGAATGGTTTGTTTGGTATTTACGTGTAATTTCAGTTTTGGTGTTGTGGGATTTACTATCTTATCTCACGATCCTATTAAAGAAAAAGGGCAATGCCTTCCATCTAGAGTGTGATTTTATACCCTTGGTGCTAGTCGCCACTCTTGGACCTATTGAAGGCGGGTCTCGAGGGTCATTATCTCTCATTCAACTTGAAGAAGGAAGGGTCGAGCAATCTGTTGTCCCTTCCCTCATCTTGGTTAAGGCTGGTCGTGATAGAAGTCATATGCCGATAGTAGGAGGAGACCCTTGGAGTTTGAGGTCGGAGACCACGTGTTCTTGACTGTCTCCCCTCATTGTGGAAAACGGAGTTTCGGAAAGGGGAGTAAGCTTTCTCCCAGGTTCGTCGGATCGTTCGAAGTGTTGTGGAGGGTCGGCGAGGTGTCTTATCAACTAGCGTTGTCGCACCGCTGCAGAGGGTGCACAACGTCTTCCATGTGTCCCAACTCCGATGATATCTACACGACAATTCACACGTCCTCAGCTGGGGAGAGCTAGATATTGGGGACGATGCAATGTTTGTAGAGCGACCAGTGATGATCGAAGGTCTTGAAGGGAGGGTGCTTTATGGATGAACCATTCCTTTGGTCCGTGTTTTGTGGAGGCATGGTGGGCTTGTGGAGAAGACATGGGAATGGGAAGCACAGATGTGTGCCCAGTACCCAGAGTTGTTTTGAGGTTTGTGTTGTTCTGTTTGTACTTGTTTGTGATCGAACACTTTACATTGTTGGCTATGAAATGTGTGGTTTTCCTCATTCTCTAAATGTGTGTGAAATGTACTAGCTATGGGGAGGGGAGGACTCGATCGCTAATCAAGATGCATTAAGGTGGATGCGATTAAACCCGTGTGGGCGAGTCAGTACCACCCAAAGTGGATAGTATGTTGACATGGAAGAAGAGACTCCTCAACCCTTACGAATGGACAGCTTGAACCTTAAATGTTGCATGGTTGCTTAAGGAGGGAAGGTGTCCCCATGTGTCGTAGAGGTTCATTCCTTAGAGGTATCTTCCAGGGTGGTTGTTCGGACCCCCCTCCTTTCTTCAGGTCCGGTTTTAAATTCTCGAGTGAAAGAATGCTTTGAGAGGTATATGATGTGATGATCCAGACCCTCACGGTCCATCCCTTTTCCAATTTCCAGATCCTAAGGGTGGAATCTCAGTGGTAAGACGTCATTTCGGTGTGTGACCGATCAGTATGCGAATGATCGGCATGTGACCGACCGGTGTGCGACCAATCGGTGTGCGACCGATCGGCGTGCGACCGATCGGCGCGACCGATCAGTGCGACCTATCGGCGTTACAGATCAGTGTCACCCAGCCCTATCGTGTTTCTCTTCTACAGTTTTCCCCTAACACATCTTTTAGGCCTTTTTAACCTTTTTTAACTGTTCAAATCCATTTAAAGTCCATAATTAATACCCAAAAATCCCTAGGAACCTCCCTAATGGGGGATATTAAATAACAAATTAATATCATCATGCGTAACTTCCCAGCCATATGGAAAATGATGATCCGACTTCCAAGGCGTTAAAAATTCCATATCCCGTAACAATGGGATCTCATCTTTATATCTCCTGCTAGAGCTTCTTCTTTCCCCTCGCTGGTAGAATTTCATTCTTCTCCTTAGTGCTCCTGGAGTCCCTCCTTTCTGAGGCTTGTGGTGTGCCTGTGCTGGATTCTTTCTGCTCATCCTTGGAGTTCCCGACGTCCCTCCCCTGCAAGTCATGCTTTCCCCTGTTCTAGGTGCGTGGAGATGAACTTCGATCTTTGATCAATCAAGTAGGGATTTTTCCTTCATCTCTTCTTACTGTGTATCATGCGGTGTGGGTACGATATTTTTTCTATGGAGATTGATGGAACCAAACTTAATGAATATAATGAACGGACCTTAAAGAATGAAGGGGGTGTGATCGATATTCTGGTATACTCTTTTATGTTGATATATGTTGTGAACCGTATGGGATTATGCCACTGAAAATCATGTCCATTGGTGGTCTTTCCCTTGCGCACTAATGAACCATGTCTTCTATGATGATTAAATGTCTGTAACATGGAAATTGGTTTATCACTTAAACTCGGCTGGTTGAATGAATGCCCAGTGAACAAGAAACCCTTGTGTGGTAACCCCGGTTAACTAACAGAAGGAAGAAACAGATTAATTATGTACAAGAACATGGAAGTTTCCCTATTATTTTTTGTTAGTGGGTGTGTTTACCTGTTAGATGCTTATGGGTGAATGTGGGTGAGGATGGGATCCTCCGTTGTGGTATGGTTGTTGGTTGTGAATCTAAAGCATTGTGGCTTCTCTGTTGTGACACGAACTCAGGTAGAATCCTCTATTGTTGAGAAATAGTTGTTTACTAGTTTTGGGGACATGGGGCTATGTCTTGAGGTTTACATTGTTTCCAGTACTTTGAGGGATCTCACTTATCCCTTTTGTGGGATTTACTTTAGTTCCAATACATTGTGGGATCCCACTGATCCCCTTTGTTGTTATAACTTCACAAGAGAAATGAGTGTGAATGCTTAAGTTGCTGTTTGGATATTTCTCTTTCCTTGACTTGTGGTTATGCCTATTCGTTTCCAAGTAGTGTAGAATTAACATAAATGAGTTGGATTGAACATGAAACCAGAATAATTTAAATGGGGAATTGGTTTTGGGAATGAGTCGTGACTTGGCCGTGAGTGTTGTGTTTCTTAAGAATGAATAGTCACAAGGCTGTTTGTGTTAGGTAGGTCTTTGGAAACCTTAGGCTGGGATGAGTTCTTGTTACCTATATACATATATCTGTAGATTTTATGTTTCTTATTCGCGCCCCACCCAAGTTGAGAACTTTAGTGCCGAACACCCCCATTTTATGGGGGAGGGTGTTTTTCCCAACACTCCTAAGAGTAGCTTGTTATTAGCTCCTTTTCTGCTCCCTTTACCGAATAGCCCAAGACTCTTCAGGCAGGTTGTAATGGCATGAAGTCCATTATTAGCCCAATAATCTTCGGGTAGGGTAGTGTGGTGGTTGGCCCAGGTGTTTGTGGGAAGGTTGTTTCCCAAGTGTCTTCAGGATGAGGCCCAGGTGTCTTCGGGCGTGACAGTAGCTTTCTGGCCCAGGTGTCTTCGGGCATGGATGTAGTTTTTCTGATCCAGGTGTTTTCAGGTGTGGTTATGTGTGGCGGTTTTGGCCTAGGTGTCTGCGGGCGGGATGTGTGGTTGTGGCCCAGGTGTGTGCGGGCAGGGTGTGGCAGTGGGACTGCGGTGATAATGGCGGGATTGGTTCGATAAATAAGATGTCTTCAATAACCTGTGGGAAAGTGGTGCGGGGTACCCAAATATCTATGTGCTAATACTATACTTTACTTGACTTGTGTTATTTGGGGAGTGTGCCTTGGTGGGGCTTGGGTGGATAGTTTTCCTTGCTAGGTGCTTTGGTTTCACCTGTTTCACAGGGCATTAGAATTCCTTCCCACTTGTGCATGAGAGTCTTTGGTTTTCCCTACTGATTATACTTGTATGATCACCCTACGTATACAAATCTGCTTTCACGTTTCCTAGAGGGCTTCAGGGATCGTGCGGGGTCGTACTAGATCAGACGTTGGGACAGTTGCAGTTATTGTTTTTCTTTCTTTGGTACATTACCTTTGTAGTCTCCTTGTAATTTTATATCATTTACTTTTGGAACATGCATCTTGGAATGGGTTGTTTTGGATTTACTTGTACTTTCAGTTTTGGTGTTGTGGGATTTACTATCTTATCTCCCCATCCTATTAAAGAAAAAGGGTAATGCATTCCATCTAGTGTGTGATTTTATGCCGTTCGTGCTAGTCGCCACTCCAGGACTTATTGAAGGCGGGTCTTGGGGGTCATTATCTCTCCTTCAACTTGAAGAAGGAAGGGTTTAGCAATCTGTTGTCCCTTCCCTCATCTTGGTGAAGGCGGATCGTTATAGTTATGATTGATTTTGGGGTTATTAGGGTTTGTTAGGTTTTATTAGTGGGTTGTAGGGTTTTGTAGGCTATTATTTGGTGGTTTTTGTAGCATTTTGTCTGGTTTGTTATGATTTTTAGTGATTATTGGGGTTTATTATGGTTCAATAGTGTTTTTATGGTATATTAGGGGTGTTAGGGATTTGGTAGCATTTATTAGGGTCTAATAGAGTTTTCTAGGGTTTATTACATGTTATTACGATTTATTAGTGTTTATTAGAGTTTTTATGTTTTAATAGTGGGATATAAGGGTTATTAGGGTTTATTAGTGGTTCTTAGGGGTTATTATAAGTTTTTTAGGGTTTGTTACATTTTTAGGGTATTTAGGGTTTGTTATGATTTTTTTGATTTGTTTGGGGTTTTATGCGTTTTTTTTTTGGATTTTATGGGTCTGTTTGGATTTTTTATGCATTGTTAGGATTATTTTAGCATTTTTGTGGTTTTGATGCGTTTTTTTGGTTTTGATGCATATTTTGGGTTTTGTAGCAATTGATAAGGTTTATGTAGGGTTGTTAGTGGCTTTAGTGGTTCTTTAGGGGTTTTTAGGGTTCTTTAGGGTTCTTTATGAGGTATTATTGTTTCTTTTGAGGGTTTTAGGGTTTTATATGGGGTTCTTAGGGTTTGTATGGATTTTATAAGGTTGTTTAGGGTTCTGTTAGGCATTTTTAGGCTTTGTAGGGGTTTTTAGCATTTTAGTGAGTTTTTTGGGTTTTTAGCATTTTTGAGGTTTTTTTAGGTTCTTTTGAAGTTTTTTAGGGGTTTTAGGATTATTTTCTGATTTTTTCAGTGTTTTCATGTTTTTAGAGGGATTAGGGTTTTCTAGGGTTTTTTAGGGTTTTTAGGATTTTTAGGGGTTTTAGGGTGTTTTAGGTTTTTTTAGTTTTTTTGAGGATTTTGGGTTTTTAGTGTTTTTTAGGGTTTTGTTAGGTTTTGCCAGGTTTGTTAGGGTTTATTTGTGAATATTAGTTTTTTGAATGGTTTAATTGCATTTTTTGTATATTAGGGTTTGTAGGTATTTTGTAGCTTTTATTGTGGTCTAATAGGTTTTTATGGTTTATTACGATTTATTTATGTTTATTAGGGTTTAGTAGTGGGTATTAGGGTTTATTATGGTTTATTATTGTTTGGTAGGGTTTGTTAGGATTTATTAGTGCTTATTGGAGTAATTTATGGTGTCTAAGTGTTTTTAGGGTTTTTATGGTTGTGTTAGGGTTTCTACAGCTGGGTTAGGGTTTTTATGGGCGAGTTAGGGTTTTTAAGGGTGTGCTATGGTTTTAAGGGTTTCTATGGTTGTGGTTGGGTTTCTATGGGTTTGTTGGGGTTTCTAAGGGTGTGGTAGGGTTTTTAAGGGTGTGTTTGGGTTTTTAAGGGTGTGTTAGGGTTTCTAAGATTTTTTAAGGTATTTGTTTGGGTTTTTAGGGTTTTGTTAGGGTTTCTTTTGGCTTCTTAGGGGTTTTTTTGGGTTTCTTCATTTTTTGGGTTTATTGGGGTTTCTTAGTTCTTATTGGAGTTTTTTAGGTCTTGTTATTGTTTTTTAGGATTTTTTAGGGGTTATTAGTGTTTTGATGTGTTTAGGGTTTTTTGGGGTTTGCTAGGGTTTGTCCGGGTTTGTTTGGGTTTGTTAGTGTTTGTTAGGGTTTGATAGAATTTTTCATGGTTTTAATGATTTTCAGTGTTTATGGGGTTATTCATGTTTTTTTAGGGTTATTTATTTTTCTAGTATTGTCACAGATGTGTAGAGCTAGTTTCAAGCTTCAATTTAATATGTGGTAGAGGTGAAACAGACATCTAGAGCAGAAGTTATGGTCATTTGGAGGACATAAGGACCTTTTGGGACATTAAGAACGTGATAAGATATTCATATTGGTCATAGATGTGTATATCAAGTCGAAAACTTCAATTTGATATATGGTAGAGGCAAAATGGACTTCCGGAGTTGAAGTTATGATCTTTTGGAGGGTTTAAGTACATTTTGAGGCCTTCAAGGATGTGAGAAGGTTATTAGGTGGTTATATGAGGGTAGTTCTAGTCGCAAGCTTCGATTTGATATGTTGTAGAGGGAAAACTGACACCGATGGAAGAATTTATTGCAAAACGAACACCAGAAGCCAATCTTTTGACCATCTAAAGGGATTTTGGGTCTTTTGGGGGGTTGAAGAATGTGAAAAAGGGTTCCAGTGGCTACCAGAGAGTGTATTGTTTCACAATAATCGATTTGATATGTGGTAGAGCCAAAATGAACACACGTAGCATAAGTTATTGTCGTTTTAAATTGAGGAACTCTCTTAGCACCTAAAACCCTTAGAAACCCACAACTCACTAAAATATGCATAACTTCTCCTTCGGGTGACCATTTGTAATGGCCCGGGTTCTTGGAGGTCCATTACATAGTACAAATCTGATGTTGGGTGTTCTGGGTAGTCTGGGAATGTTATCGAGGCTTCTCGGTGAAGTTTGACCCCTAACAGTAGGCCTACCAGTAGCCTTAGCCTACCGGTAGCAGTCATACTGGTAGCTCGGCCTATCGCTAGCCGCATCATACTGGTAGCTCAGTCTACCCATAGCCGCAGCCTATTGGTAGCTCGGTCTACCGGTAGCCGCCGCCTACCGGTGGCTCGGCCTACCGGTAGCTCGGCCTACCGGTGGCCGCGACCTATTGGTAGCTCGGTCTACCGGTGGCCGCGGCCTACCGGTAGCTCGACTAACCGGTGGACCTAGCCTAACCCCCCATGGGTTTTCCAGTATCGCCTCCTTTTTGCGCAAATTGGGTTTTAAACACTCTTTTGACCCCTTTAAGTATATTTTAAAGACCACAAACGCCATTAATGGCATTTAATTAAGTGTTTGATGAGGTACCCTGGTGTGTGTCGGTTTAAATCGCCCCTAAAGGCAGGACCCTTTAATGATGTGTGGGGCCACGTGGTCAACCCATGACCCCGCTCCTTACGCGGTTTCACATTCTTATCTCAGTATCTCAACCGTCCTCGGCCCTTATAAACCAATGGGTTCTTCCCTGGGTTTCTTTTTCTCGATCACCCTTCGATCGATTCGTCTGCTGGTGTCACACCCCAGAGTTTTTTGTGCACCCTCTGTTCCTCGTGCATGAAGAGAAGCTTCGATCATTGATCAATCAGGTAGGGTTTCACCTTCATCTCTCTTTTTTGTGTATCTTGCGAGGTGGGTACACTATTTTTTCTGCAGAATTGGATGAATCAAAACTTAATGAAGATAATAAATGGATTCTAAAGAATGAAGGGGAGGGGTGTGACCGATGATGCTGCTATGTTTTTCTCCTCTTTCATGATTAATAGTTTCTGAATTATGCAGGCTTATGCCCACTGAAAATCATGGCCGTTGGTCGTCTTTCATTGTGCACTAATAAACCCTTACTTCTTGTGTTGGTCGTGCATAAGAAATTTGGTTAATTACATATATTTGGCTAAATAAATTGAAAGCACCAGGATCAAGCCTCTCTGTGATAACCCCGGATTAAGTACAACAGAATTGGAATCATGGAGTGTGTTAAATCTTTTAAATCTGAAGATACCGGCATGAGCCTACTTTGTTTTGGTGGTAGTGGTTTGGTTGTTTTTCATTCACGGGCCGATCGATGGGTGATGTGGATGGGGATGGGATCCCCTGTTGTTATGGTTTCACTGGTGGTGAATTTTGAGGCCATGTGGTTGCTTTGCTTATATCACGAATTGGGGTGGAATCCTCTATTGTTGAGAAACTGTTGGCTCCTGTGTTTTGGGAACATGGGGTAGTATCTTGGGGTTTTCCTTGGTTCTAGTACTTTGAGGGATCTCACTTATCCCTTTTTGTGGTTGTGACTTTACAAGAGAACTGGGTGTGAACGATTAAGTTGATGTTTGACTGTACTTTTCCCTTGTCTTGTGTTTATGCTTTCTAGTTGCCCATGTAGGTGCATAAACTTATTTAATCATTACTGATGAACATGAAAACAAGGATGGGATAAATGGGTTTTGGTTTGGTGTGAGTCGTGACTTGGACATGGGTGTTGTTTGTGTTTTTTAGGTTGGCTGAAGAAAAATCAAGATTTGGGTGAGTGCTTATTACCTACATATATACTTGTAGTTCTGTGTTTCTTATTCGCTCCCCACCCAAGTTGAGCACTTAGTGCCGAACACCCCCATTATATGGGGGAGGGTGTTTTTCCCAACACTTCTATGAGTGGCTGGTTATTAGCTCCTTTTCTGCTCCCTTTTCTGAATATCCCAAGACTCTATGGGCAGGCTGTTATGGCCTGAAGTCCATTATTATCCCAAGAATCTTCGGGCACGGTAGTGCGGTGGTTGGCCCATGTGTGTGCAGGCAGGTGGTTTCCCAAGTGTCATCGGGATGAGGCCCAGGTGTCTTCGGGCATGTCAATAGATCTTATAGCCCAGGTATCTTCGGGTGTGGTGGTAGTTGTTCTGGCCTAGGTGTTTGTAGGCATGGTTACATGTGACAGTTGTGGCCTAGGTGTTTGTGGGTGGGGTTTGGTAATGGGACTGCGTGAGGATATGGCCCATGTGTGTGCGGGAGGGGTGTGGCAGTGAGACTGCGGTGAGAATGGTGGGATTGGTTCGATTGTAGGATATCTTCAATAACCAGTGGGAAAGTGGTGTGGGGTTCCAAACATCGATGTGCTTTTATTATAGAATTACTTTGCTTTCGTTATTTGGTGAGTGTGGCCGGTGAGTGGGATGGATGAACTCCTTGATAGTGTTGGTTTTCTGCTTCTCACGGGACATTGGTACGTCCCCCCCACTTTTGAAAGAGAGTCTTTGGTTTTTCCCTACTTAGTATACTTGTATGCTAACCCTACTTATATAAAACTACTTTCAGGTTTCTAGGAGAACTTCAGGGATCGTGCGGGACCATACTAGCTTGGACCTTTGGGGGCAGTTGCTGTTACAATTTTCATTTTTTTTCTTGGTATCTTTTTACCTTGGGGTTTTGTGACTTGTATCTTGTACCTTTTAACATGCATATGGGAATGGTTTATTTTTCTGCTGTATTTTCACTTTCAGTTTTGGTGTTGTGGGATTTACTATCTTACCTCCCGATCATAATAAAAGAAAAACGTTAATGTATTCCATTTATTGTGTGATTCTATACCCTTGGTGCTAGTCACCACGCCGAGGCCTATCAAAGGCGGGTTTCGGGGGTCATTATCTCTCCTTCAACTTAAAGAATGAAGGGCCTGGCAATCTGCTGACCCTTCCCTTTTTTTGGTGAAGGCAGGTCGTGACAGAATGGTATCAGAGGTGATGGTTGAGAGATAGGATGGATTATGGAGTTAGGAATAGTGAGTATTGCATGGGATGGTAGGGAAACAATGTTGGGTTACTGAGGTGTGTGAATTAGTCTAAGGAAGACCGGCTAGGACACGGGATTTTAGGGCCCCCCGTGATCTGATGCAAGGACTCTGGAACTACCGAACGACCAAGTGAGGACACACTGATTGCAGGGTAGAGACCCTAGGAAAGGTACATGCATCATAATGACTTGTGTTATCTTGTTTAATGGGTGTTTTGAGAATTGAAATCAATAAGATGTTTAAGAAATTATAAGAACAATATTCTGCACTACTTGGGAATAGGCATTCCTTGTTTACCTTGCAGCTATGGCACCTCGGAGGCGACCACGGGCAGTGCGGGTGATCGAGGCCCTGGAGGTTGACTTGGCCGATCGGCAGAGGGCTGATGGAGAAGAGGAGGATGACCAGCGGTAGAAGACTCTCCAAGCCTTCCAGCGACAGACCCTCGAGAAGTATGAGGGAAACACCTCTGACATGAAGACAGAGAGCTGGCTAGAGGATCTGGTTATAGCTTTCGGCTTGATTCAGCCCCCGACTGAGTACTAGGTTCCTCTGGATGTCAGCCAGATGTGGGGAGAAGTACGTCAGTGGTGGACGCTTTACCTGGGGGAGAGGAGAGAGGCTGAGGTGGCATGTGCTGATTTCGAGAATGAGTTCTGGGCAGAATTCCTCTCTTCTACGATGAAGGTGGAGAAGAGGCAAGAGATACTCTCCCTCCAGAAGGGGAGTATGTCAGTAAGGGAGCTTGGAATCAAGTTCAAGGACCTCCTACGTTTCGCTCCTGACCTCTTTCCAGATGAGGAGTCTTGGGAAAGACATTTAGAGGAGGCATTCTGACCCTCCCTCCAGTATGCTGGTACCCCCTTCACCCTGCCGACATACTTGGAGGTCCTGAAGAAGGCCAGAGTGGTGGAGAGTATGAACGCTCTAGGAGGTGTGTCACGAGAGGGGATCCAACTGGGATCATCGAAGGGGAAGGCTATCAGCACCAGACCACCAGCATCGGGACCCTCTCGGTTCCAACCAATAGGAAGCAGGCCATAATAGTTCCAGTTCCGGTCCCCTGGTCCTCGCACTTTTCATTCAGGCCCAGGACAGAGGCGCTTCGTCTATGGGAGCCATGGACATCTTCGGAATCAGTTCTCGGACCGAGTACAGTACGGCGGTGGCAGACAGGCCCAACACCCGTCCCAGTAGCAGCTTCCAGCTAGGCCCTTCCAGCAGCAGCAGTAGGGGCAGCGAGCTCCTGCTCCTCTGAGGGCAGATGTTGCAGGAGGAGGCCGACCTCAGGGCTCTCCTCAGTGACCTCGACCAGGACGTGGTCGGGGAGGTGGCCAATAACCGAGGGGCAGAGGAGTTGGGCGTGGGCAGTTGGACGCCGCAGAGGCAGCAGTTCCAGCAGGACTGGAGGTCGTTCGAGGTACAGTCAGTTTGTTTAGTACCCTTTCTTAGGCCTTTTTCGATACAGGGTCTTCGCACTCCTTCGTTGCACCTAGTCTAGCCCGTGCTCTAGGACTAGACACTGAGAGACTCCTAGTTCCCCTAGTGCTGAGCACACCAGTCGAAGGTCAGACCGACATGTTATATGTTTGTCGAGGATGCAGACTGATGATAGGGCCACATCAGTCGGTCAGGGATCTACTACTTTTATATATACAGCCATACGATGTCATCATAGGCATTGAATGGTTGTTCTTTGTGTGTGCTGTCATCGACTGCTTCCGGGGAAGGGTTGTGTTCTCAGACATGGGCTGCCGACATGTTACATTCACCGGTGAGTGGAGCAGTCAGAAGGGCGGCAAGCGAGAGGAACCCCTCCTCTCCTTGTTAGCCAAGCTGTCAGTAGAGTCAGTAGATGCTGAGATGGTGGAGGTGCCAGGAATCGTCAGTGAGTTTATGGACGTCTTTCCCGAGGAGGTAACGACACTACCCCCTCGACGTGATGTCGAGTTTGGGATAGACTTGCAGCCTGGTGCTCGTCTGATTTCGATGGCTCCTTACCGGATGGCACCTTCAGAGCTACGGGAGTTGCAGATTCAGATTGATGATCTCATAAAGAGGGTTTCTGTTCGACCAAGTGTTTCACCTTGGGGTGCTCTAGTCTTGTTTGCAAAGAAGGAAAGGGAGGAGTTGGATGCCTTGCACCGAGATGCGAGGATAGATAGCGGTAGGGGTTTCCTGTATCAGATGACAGTGCAGTCTTCCCTATTTTATAAAGTGGAGGAGTCTCAGTGGGGAGACCCAGAGTGCAAATTTATGCGTGACCGAGTTGACTAGAGCAATGCTCTGGAAGGATGGACGGAGGATGGTCAGAACTGGATGATTTTCTAGGGAAAGATGTTTGTTCTAGAGGCGATGCGCGTCAAGGTTCTTCGTGAGTTCAACAACTCACCCCTAGCGGTACACCCAGGAGTTTCCAAGATGTACCAGGGTCTAAAGTGACAGTTCTGGTGGCCCGGAGTAAAGCGAGCAGTGGCAGAGTTTGTGGCCAAGTGCCTAGTGTGTCAGCAGGTGATGGCTGAAGATCGTGTTCCAGGAGGCCTTCTGCAGTCTCTAGATGTCCCCGAGAGGAAGTGGGATGACATCACGATGGATTTCGTCATGGGACTACCCAAGGTGCAAGGGGGATATGATGCCATCTGGGTAGTAGTGGACCGGTCGATGAAATCAGCCCACTTTCGGTCGAGTAAGGAGTCAAGGGCAATGGATGCTTTAGCACGAAGGTACGTGGATGAGGTGGTGTGATTTCATGGTGTTCCGAGGTCCATAGTCTCGGATAGTGATGCACCATTTACCTCACGAGTCTGGAGAGGATTGTAGCATGCTTTTGGCACCCAGCTACGTCTTAGCACTGCTTTCCATCCCCAGACGGATGGACAGACAGAGTGCACCATCTTGACCTTGGAGGATATGCTGCGGGCATGTGTTCTGGACTCAGGAGGATCGTGGATGTGACATTTGACTCCGGTAGAGTTTTCCTACAATAATAGCTATCACTTTACCATTGGTATGGCTCTGTTCGAAGCCTTGTATGGGAGGCCATGCCACTCACCTGTGTGTTGGACCGAAGTCGGAGAGGCGGGCATCCTTGGCCCAGAGGTGGTGCAGAGCATGACAGAGAAGGATCAGCTTATATGGGAAAGGATGAAGGTGGCCCAGGGCCGACAGAAGTTGTATGCTGATAGCAGGAGGAGGCCCTTGGAGTTTGAGGTTGGAGACCACATGTTCTTGAAGGTCTCCCCTCAGCGTAGACAACGGAGGTTCGGCAAGGGAAGTAAGCTTTATCCCAGGTTCATCGGACCCTTCGAAGTGTTGCGGCAGGTCGGCGAAGTCGCTTATCAGCTAGCGTTACCACCACCACTACTGAGGATACATGACGTCTTCCATGTGTCCCAGCTCCGTCGGTATCTGCACAACGATTAAAACATCCTCGGATGGGGAGAGCTAGACATCGAGGATGACGTGACCTTTGTGGAAAGACCAGTGATGATCAAGGATCATGATGAGAAGGTGATTCGTGGGCAAACCATTCCCTTGGTCCATGTGTTATGGAGACATGGTGGGATAGAGGACAGTACGTGGGAGAGGGAAGCACAGATGCATGCCCAGTACCCAGAGTTGTTTGGAGTTTTGAAATTTTTTGTTTATACTTTTTGTAGTAGAGTGTTTTTCCTTGTTGGTTATGAAATATGTGGTTTTTCATTCCTCTTAATGTGTGTGAAATGTCTTGTCTATGGGGATGGGATGACCCGACCCCTAATCAAGACGCATTAAGGTGGATGCGATTAAACCCGTGTGGGCGAGTCAGTCCCGTCCAAAGCGGATAATATCTTGACATGGGGGAAGAGACTCCCCAACCCACTTGACTTGGCAGTTTGACATGGTAAGTTGCTTGGTTCTTGAGAGGGAGGTGTTTTTAGTTAACAATGAGGTTCACTCTTGAGATGTATCTTTCGAGGTGGTTGTTCGGACCCTCTCTATCATTCGAGGTGGTTGTTCAGACCCTCTCTTTCCTTCTGGGTTGTTTTGATTATCAAGGGAAAGAATAGTTTGATAGGTATCTGGTGTAATGGACCGGGTTCTTTGAGGTCCATTACTTAGTAAAAATATGATGTTGGGTGTTCTGGGTAGTTTGGGAATGTTATCGAGGCTTCTCGGTGAAGTTTGACCCCTAACGGTAGGCCTACCAGTAGCCTTAGCCCACTGGTAGTAGGCCTACCGGTAGCTCAGTCTACCGGTAGCCACAACCTACTGGTAGCTCGGTCTACCGGTAGCCGTAGCCTACCAGTGGCTCAGCCTACCGGTAGCTCGGTCTACTGGTATCCACGGCCTATCAGTAGCTCGGCTAACCGGTAGAACTAGCCTAACCCCCCACGGGTTTTCCACTATCGCCTCATTTTTGCGAAAATTGATTTTTAAACCCTATTTTGACCCCTTTAAGTCTGTTTTAATGCCCATTGAAGCCATTAATGGAATTTAATTAAGTGTTTGATGAGGTACCCTGGTGTGCATCGGTTTAAACCGCCCCTAAAGGCGGGGACCCTTTAATGATGTGTGGGACCGCGTGGTCAACCCATGACCCTGCTCCTTACGCGGTTTCACATTCTTATCTCAGTATCTCAACCATCCCCAACCCTTATAAAAAGGGTTCTTCCCTGGGTTTCTTTTTCTCGATCACCCTCCGATCGATTCGTCTGCTGGTGTCACATCCCTGCGTTTTTGCGCACCCGTTGTTCCTCACGCGTGAAGAAAAGCTTCGATCGTTGATCAACCAGGTAGGGTTTCACCTTTGTCACTCCTTTCTGTGTATCTTGCGGGGTGGGTACACTATTATTTCTATAGAATTGGACAAATCAAACCTTAATGATGTTAATAAACGGATTCTAATGAATGAAGGGGATGGGTGTGACTGATGATGTTTCTCTTTTTTTCTCCTCTTTCATGATTAATAGTTTCTAAATTGTGCGGGATTACACCCACTGAAAATCAAGGCCGTTGGTGGTCTTTCTTTGTGCACTAATAAACCCTTACCTCTCGTGTTGGTCATGCAAAGGAAATTTGGTTAATTATGTATATTCGGCTAAATAAATTGAAAGCACCAAGATCAGGCCTTTCTGTGATAACCCCGGTTTAAGTACAGCGGAATTGGAATCATGGAGTGTGTTAAATCTTTTAAACCTAAAGATACCGACATGGGACTTCTTTTTGTTGGTGGTAGTGGTTTAGTTTTTTTCATTCACGGGCCGATCGATGGGTGATGTGGGTGAGGATATGATCCCCTGTTGTTATGGTTTCGCTGGTGGTGAATTTTGAGGCCATGTGGTTTCTTTTCTTATATCACGAATTAGGGTGGAATCCTCTATTGTTGAGAAACCATTGGCTCTTGGGTTTTGGGAACATGGGGTAGTATCTTGGGGTTTTCCTTGGTTATAGTACTTTGAGGGATCTCACTTATCCCTTTTTGTGGTTTTGACTTTACAAGAGAACTGGATGTGAACGATTAAGTTGATGTTTGACTGTACTTTTCCCTTGGCTTGTGCTTATGCTTTCTAGTTGCCCAAGTAGGTGCAGAAACTTATTTAAACATTACTGATGAACATGAAAACAAGGATGAGATAAATGGGTTTTGGTTTGGTGTGAGTCGTGACTTGGACATGGGTTTTGTTTGTGTTCTTTAGGCCGGATGAAGAAAAACCTAGATTTGGGTGAGTTCTTATTACCTATACATATACTTGTAGTTCTGTGTTTCTTATTCGCGCCCCACCCCAGTTGAGAACTTAGTGTCGAACACCACCATTCCATGGGGGAGGGTTTTTTTCCCAACACTTCTATGAGTGACTGGTTATTAACTCTTTTTCTGCTCCCTTTCCCAAAATAGCCCATGACTCTTCGTGCAGGCTGTGATGGCCTGAAGTCCATTATTATCCCAAGAATCTTCGGACAGGGTAGTGTAGTTGTTGGCCTAGGTGTGTGCGGGCATGTGGTTTCCCTGGTGTCTTCGGGATGAGGCCCAGGTGTCTTCGGGTGTGGCAGTAGATCTTCTATCCCAGGTATCTTCGGGCGTGGCTATGGTTGTTCTGGCCTAGGTGTTTGCAGGCGTGGTTACATGTGACAGTTGTGGCCAAGGTGTTTGCAGGTGGGGTTTGGCAGTGGGACTACGTGAGGTAATGGCCCAGGTGTGTGCGTGCAGGGTGTGGCAGTGGGACTGCGGTGAGAATGGTGGGATTGGTTCGATGCGTAGGATGTCTTCAATAACTAGTGGGAAAGTGGCGCGGGGTACCCAAACATCGACGTGCTTTTATTATACAATTACATTGCTTGCATTATTTGGTGAGCGTGGCCGGTGAGTGGGATGGATGAATTGCTTGATAGTGTTGGTTGTCTACTTCTCACGGGACTTTAGTACGTCCCCCCACTTGTGCACATGAGTCTTTGGTTTTTCCCTACTGAGTATACTTGTATGCTCACCCTACGTATATAAAACTGCTTTCAGGTTTCCAGGAGGACTTCAGGGATCATTCGGGACCATACTAGCTTGGACCTTTGGGGCAGTTGTTGTTGTTGTTTTCCTTTTTTTTCTTGCTATCTTTTAACCTTGGGGTTTTGTGACTTGCATCTTTTACTTTTGAACATGCATATTGGAATGGTTTATTTTTCAGCTGTATTTTCACTCTCAGTTTTGGTGTTGTGGGATTTACTAGCTTATCTATTGATCCTATTAAAATAAAAAGGGTAATTCCTTCCATTTAGTGTGTGATTCTATACCCGTGGTGCTAGTCGCCACTCCAGGACCTATCGAAGGTGGGTTTCGGGGGTCATTATCTCTCCTTCAACTTAAAGAAAGAAGGGCCTGGAAATCTACTGATGCTTCCCTCCTTTTGTTGAAGGCAGGTCATGACACCATTTTAGTGTTGTGACCTGTCAAATAGAATATAATGAGATGCGTGAGGACCAATTTTAGTAGAAACTATGATATGATAAAAGAAATATAAGATATATTAGTTATACCACTCCAAAAAAAGTCCATCTTCAAACGGTGATAACTTCCACTCCGGTTGTCTGTTTGAGCTATACCACATATCAAATCGAACATAGAGAAGAGATCTATGCAAAAGGATGAATTTAACATAGTTCATGTCATGTTTGTGACCCTAAAATCCCAGAAACCCATCTGAAGGCCTCCAAAACTTCATTTCCGTGTACGGATCCCTGCCAACTTTTTCTTAAAATGGTCATAACTTCTGATATGTGTGTCTATTCGGCTTCCAGCACCTGATTTTATCATAGTTCATTCCATGAGATTCAGTTTGACTATCCATGGAGCAGAAATGCACACCCTAAAAAGAAGTTATGCCTTTTTTAATGACTTTGTGATTTGTTAGGTTTTTCGAGACCCCATTTCTAGCATTTTTGTCAGGTCTGCTGTTTTTTCAAACAACTATAACTAATTATTAATGTTATTATTATTATAATCATCATCTCATCTATAGGCACATGCACATGCATGAGCATTATTATTATATTTTTATTACCATGCACGTGCACGTTCAATGCACACATGTTGTTTTATTATCACATGTGTTGTTATTATTATTGTTATTATTATTACTGTGGTGGTGGTTGTTGTTGTTGTTGTTGTTGTTATTATCACATGAAAATGCACATACAGGTACATTCAATGAACGTGCGTTATTCTATTATCACATGCATTGTTGTTATTATTATTATTAATATTAATATTATCTTTATCATCATCATCGCATGAAAATGCAATGCACAGGCGTTATTATTTTTTACCATGCACGTGCACACATAATGCACATGAAATATTCTAATATTATATGCATTGATAATACTACTATTATTAATACTGTTGTTATTGTCACTATCATCACATGCAAATGTAGATTCATGTGCGTTATTATTTATTATTTATTACCATGCACGTGCATATGCAATACCATTGTATAATTCTTTTTTTTTATTATCACAATTTTTGTTATTATTATTATTATTATTATTATTATTATTATCATTATAATTATTATTATCATTATCACATGCAAATGCACATGCATGTGCGCTGTTATTTATTATTTATTACCATGCACGTGCATGCGTTATTATTATTATTATCACAATTAGTATTATTAATAATATCATCAAATGTTAACGCACATGCACATGCATGTCTGTTCTTATTTGTTATTATTTATTTATTATTTAATACTATGAATGTGCACAAGAAATGCACTTGCTTTATTCTATTATTATTATTATTATTTTCATTGTTGATGTTGTTTGTATCATCAAATACAAATGCACATGCACGTGCGTTGTTGTTTATTATTTATTACCATGCACGTGCATGCATTATTATCATTATAATTACATGTAAATGCACATTCATGTGTTTTATTATATATTATTTATTATAATGCACATCAAAATGCAATGCACTTGCGTTATTATATTATCACATGTGTTATTATTATTTATTCTCATGCATGTTCACACGCAATGCATGTGTATTATTCTATTATCACATGTCTTATTATTTATTATTTATTATCATTCACATGCAAATGAACATTCATGCAGACTTGGTTATTATTTATTGTTTATTACCATGCATATGCAAATTCCCATGCACATTCATAGGCCATGCACTTTGATGTGCGTTATTATTTATTATCATTCACTTTCACATGCACATAAAAAAGTAATTCACATGCGTTATGATTTATAATTTATAATTTATTATCATTCACATGCAAATACATAGGCATATATGCACATGCACGTGCATTATGATTTATTATTTAAACCATGCACATGCATATGCACATGTACATGCGTTATTACTATTATTATTATTAGAGGAATTTTTAGGGTTCACTAGAATTTTTTAGAATTTTTAGGTGTTATTAACATTTATTATGGTTTGTTAGGGTTTTATGGTTTTTTAATGGTATATTATCATTTTTAGGGTTTGGTGGGGGTTATTAGGATTTTATTAGTGTTTATTATGGTGTGTTAGGTTTATTAATGTTTATTAGGTATTTTTAGGGTTTTATTAGGATCGAGTTGGGTTTATTAGGGTATATTACGGTATATTATGTTATATTTGGGTATGTTTATGATTTATTAGGATTTATTATCGTTCATTATAGTTTATTAAATTTTTACGAGGGTATATTTGGGTTTTTAGTGTTTAGTTGTGTTTATTAGGGTTTATTAGTGCTTCTAAACTTTGTTAGGTTTTATTAGCATTTATTAAGGGTTTTAGGGATTTTTAATGGTATATTTGCATTTTTAGGGTTTAGTGGAGTTTATTTTGGTTTATTACAATGTGTTAAGGTTTATTAAGGTTGATTATGTATTTTTAGGGTTTTATTAGGGTTGAGTAGGTATATATAGAGTTTAATTAGGGTTTATTAGGGTTGAGTACAGTTTATTTGGGTTTGTTAGGAATTTTTAGTGTTTACTTGGGTTTATTTGTGTTTTTATTAGGGTATATGAGTGTTTTTTAGTTTTTTGTTAATATATATGAGGGGTTGTTAGGACTTTTAAGGTTTTATTAGCATGTTTTTAGTGTTTGTGAGAATTTTTTATGGTTTATTAGGGTCTATTATAATTTTTTATGGTTTATTAGGGTTTCTAGGGCTTTTTAATGGTTTGTTTAAATTTTTTTGTTTATTGGGTTTTTTTTGAGTTTTATTAGTTTTTATTACGGCGTGTCAAGGTTTATTAGGGTTGAGAAGGTATTTTTAGGGTTTTATTATGGTTTTATTAGCGTTTAATAGTTTTTATTATGGTTTATTTGGTATTTTTAGGGTTTATTAGGGGTTGTTAGGGGTTTATTAGTTTTTTTGATTTATTAGGTTATATTAGGGTTTTTTAATTCTTTTTAGATAATATAGCGTTTTTATTGTTTGGGAGAATTTTTTTGTGAGCGTTTTTAGGGTTTCTTAGGTTATATTAGAGTTTATTAAATTTTATTATGGTTTCTAGGGATTTTTATGGTATATTAGCGTTTTGTCTTTATTGGGTTATATTAGTGTTTTTAGGTATTTTAAGGTAATATAGTATTTTTTTATAATTTGTGAACATTTTTTAATTTTTGTGAGAGATTTAAGGGTTTATTAGGTTATATTAGAGTTTATCAGGGTTTATAGGGATTTTTTAACGTACACTAGAGTGTATTTTCGTTGTTAGGTTTTTATAGGGTTTTATTAGGGGTCATTATGGTGTGTTAAGGTTTGTTAGGGTTGTGTAGGGTTTATTTGGATATATTTATGGTTTATTAGGGGTTTATTAGGGTATTTTTGGGATTAATTATGGTGTATTAGTGTTTATTAGTGTCTATTATGGTTGGTTAGGGTTGTTTAGGTTTTCTTAATGTGTTTTTAGGGTTTATTAGGTTTTATTATCATCTATTAGTGTTTATTAGGTATTTTTGGGGTTTTATAAGTGGTGAGTAGAGTCTCTCATGATTTTTAGGGATTATAAGGTGTTTTTAGGGAATATTAGAGTTTATTAGGGGTTTATTAGGGTTTAATATTTTATATTATGGTATATTAGGGTTTAATATTTTAGAGGGTTTTGAATCCTCTTTAGAGTTTTTATAGCATTTTTACTGTTTGTGTAATGTTGTTTGAGTTTTTGTAGCCTTTTAGTGTTTATTTAGTTCTTTTAGGGTTTAGTTAGCGGTTTTAGGTTTTATGTATCATTTTTAGGGTTTATGTAACATTTTTAGGGTTTATTTTATTTATTAGGGTTTATTAACGTTTATTTGGGTTTATTACAATTTATTTGGGTTTATTATGATTTGTTAGGGTTTATTGCGGTTTATTACGGGTTTGTTATGGTTTGTTTCCGTTTGTTACAATTTATTTGGTATTGTTAGGATTTGTTACGATTTATTTGGGGTTTTTAGTGTTTATAACTATTTATTATGGGGTTATTATGGTTTGTTAGGGTTTGTTAGCGGGTTGTAAGGTTTTGTAGGCTATTATTTGGCTATTATTAGTGATTATTAGGATTTATTATGGTTTAATAGTGATTTTTATTGTATATTAGGGGTTTTAGGGATTTTTTAACCTTTATTAGACTCTAATAGGTTTTTAGGGTTTATTACATGTTATTATGATTTATTAGTGTTTATTAGGGTTTTAGGGTTTTAGGGTTTAATAGTGGGTTTCAGGTGTTATTTGGGTTTATTAGGGGTTCTTAACGGTTATTAGTGGTTGTTCGGGTTTGTTGGGTTTTGTTAGGGTTTGTAAGGACATGTGTTTTTCTATTATGAAACACGTTATTAGAAGTTATAGTCATTATAACATTCTATGGCTTTTCAAATACACATATATATGTATTTATTCATAAATATATATGTTTTTGTGTGTGTGTCTGTGTGTGTGTGTGTTGTATATATTTATGTGTTTATTTTTTATAAACACACATAAAAAACATATTTTATAAATGTATTTAAAACTAATCTTATAAATATATATTATTATAAAAATAAATATACAGATAAAAAAATATTAATATTAATATACTCCAAAAGCCCAGGACTCGGTAGAAACCGATCCTAATATATTTATTAAATAAAAATACAAATGATTCATACAAACAAGGGATTATTACAAAACTGAGAGTGCACGACACCCATCATATCGGCCTCCAACATTGATACACAGTAATCAGGGGCCATAAAAAACTACATCATATACAACTCCAAAATCTCCTGCTTGGAAAAAGAATCTGCCACCTGATTGGCTTCCCTATAAGCATGTGAGACCACCAATTGTAAATTAGTTACCTTGTAGAGACATTCAACCCAGTGAGGTAACACTCTCTAGGGGACATTTTGCGTTCTTGATTCCAAGGCATGAATCGCAAGCTTGGAGTCAGATTCAATCCATAACATGTTCCAACTATATCAGACAATATACCTAATAGAATGAATTATTGCCCATAATTCAGCCTCGTAGGAAACCCCAATGACAGTAAAGTGATAGAATCGCCCCTTGACAAAACAATGGTATGTTAGAAAGATGCCACCACATCCTGATAGTCCTGCATCACCTGAAGCGGCACCATCCACGTTGACTTTGAGCCATGGGATGATCAGAGGTATCCATCATATGTACTTAAGAACCCGGGGCTGCTAAGGCTGTCCAGAAACTCCAAGCAGTCTACAAATCTACAACATAGAAAAACTGTTATGCATTGTACCTGTTTGAATCTGTGAAGCAGCGCGAACCTCTGAATGAATCATTGCCATGCCACATTGAGTTGGGACATGCTTTTCGTCAAATAGCGGGGTATTGCGAGCAGCCCATGCGGCCATGATCAGAGCTACAATGGCCACAAGTAGGTGATTCCCAATCTGTGTACTGCAGCACACTTTGGAAAACCCTATTAGCAAAACATAAAGCAGTAGATTTTCATCAATTAACAACCCAAAAAGGCTTCCAACATAATCCCACGGCCTCCTAACATAGGTTCATTTCACAAAAATATGTTGAGAATTCTCCTTGGAAACCATGCATAGATAATAGGCTGACGAAAATTGAAAACCAGCCTGTTTGAGCTGGTCATGAGTAGGAACCCGATTTCTCCTTATTCCGTTGATTAAAACAAATCTAGAAGGCTGAATAAAATTAGTCTTAAATTGTAAGAGCCAGGCAGGGGCACGACTGGACCATCCAAAAATCATCTGATGGAAATCCTTGCACATGAACTACCCATCGCAGTTATGCCCCCATATCACCGTGTCACGGTCCATGAAAGTGTTACTTTGAACTTCCAGCTCCACCTGCCGTGGAACAATGTAGCCAGAACATTGCATTTATGAAATAAAATCATTTAAGGAAAAATGAACTGCACTAGGGGGAACATACATGCATTCTTGCAGAGGCCTCTCGAGCCATGTTGTACACTAGAAATTGAGATGAGAGTCCCTGAAAACTAGCAACTCAGTGTCATGACTGAGTTGCAGGAAAGATTGCTTGAGAGCTTCCCAAACAGATTATGCAATATAATACTTATATTCATTAACCAGGCTTCCTCTAAATCTATTTGTTAAAAAGTCACTAGACCCATCCTTAGATATCAGAACCCATGTGAACTTCCCGATAAGACTATCATTGAAGATCCGAAGGTCCTTGACTCCAAGGCCTCTCAATTCAACTAGATTGATACTAATATATGAATATATATACTAATATATGAATTAATATATATGAATTAATATAAATAAATATATTTATATTAATATTAATCTATATTAATATATGAATAGATATAACTATATATATAATTAAATAGAGAAAAAACGAAATGGCTTAGTGGTAGAGGTGCAGGCACGGATGGGGGGAGGTCACGGGTTTGAGTTCTGGTGGAAACAAGGAGGTGCGCACGTGTGGGGGATGCGCGGGAAGGGCAGCGCACAGGACAGATTGAGGTGGGTCTGCCTAGTGCTGATAGGGGGGAGGGTTCAAGCACTATTAAAAGCTCCCCCCCCCACATTATATAAATATTTTATTTATTTTTTTTTTTGACTTTTATCAGCGCTTTATAGAAGTGCTGATAAAGGGTTCTTTTATCAGAGCTTTTTTTAGCAATGATAAAAGGTACCTTTTTGAACGCTTTTCTAAGGGCTGATAAAAGGGACCCCCTATATCCTCGTCTCGATTAACAGCACGTTTTTAGCACTGTTAATGTACTTTTCTAGCACTGATAAAGGTCGTTTTTGTAGTAGTGTGCACACACAATGCACGTGCGTTATTCTATTATCACATGTGTTATTATTTATTATTTATTATCATTCACATTAAAAGAAACATTCATGTGGACTTGGTTATTATTTATTGTTTATTAACATGCACATGAACATGAACTTGTATGTGCGTTATTAATTATTATTTATTATCATTCAAATGCACATGCACATACACATGCATTTCACATGCGTTATTATTTATTATCATTCACATCCAAATGCGCAGGCAAATTCACATGCACGTACATTATTATTTATTATTTAAACCATAAACATGCATATGCACATGAACGTGCGTTATTACTATTATTATTAGTTGTATTTTTAGTGTTTACTAGAATTTTTTAGGATTTTTAGGTGATATTAACATTTATTATCATTTGTTGGGGTTTAAGGGGGTTTAATGGTATATTATTGTTTTTAGGGTTTGGTGGGGGTTATTAGGATTTTATTAGGGTTTGTTATGGTGTGTCAAGGTTTATTAGGGTTTATTAGGTACTTTTAGGGTTTTATTAGGATTGAGTTGGGTATATTATGGTATATTATGGTATATGTGGGTATGTTTAGGATTTATTATGGTTTATTAGGGTTTATTATGGTTTATTAATTTTTATGAGGGTATATTAGGGGTTTTTATGGTTTAGTAGTGTTTATTAGGGTTTATTAGCTCTTTTAAGCTCTGTTAGGTTTTATTAGCATTTATTAGGTGTTTCAGGGCTTTTTAAAGGTATATTTCTGTTTTTTAGAGTTTAGTGGGGTTTATTATAGTTTATTAGCATGTGTTAAGGTTTATTAGGGTTCACTAGTTATTTTTAGGGTTTTATTAAGGTTGAGTTGGTATCTTTAGGATTTTATTAGGGTTTATTAGGGTTAAGTAGGGTTTATTAGGGTTTGTTAGTGGATTCTAGTGTTTACTAGGGATTGTTACTATTTTTATTAGGGTATATGAGTGTTTTTTTTAGTTTTTGTTAATATATATGAGTGGTTGTTAGGACTTTTTATGTTTTATTAGCATTTTTTTAGTGTTTTTGAGAATTTTTTATGGTTTATTAGGTTTTATTATAATTTATTATGGTTTATTATATTTTCTAGGGATTTTAATGGTTTGATTTCATTTTTTTGTTTATTGGGGTTTAGTTGGGTTTTATTAGGTTTTATTAATGTGTGTCAAGGTTTATTAGGGTTGAGAAGGTATTTATAGGGTTTTATTATGATTTTATTAGGGTTTATTAGTTTTTTTTGGGATTTTTAGGGATTTTTAGGGTTTATTATGGGTAGGTGATGCCCTAGCAGAGCACTGTCGGCGATGCCATAGCGGCGATGTCCGCAGCTCCGGCCCCCTCCTCCCTAGTGGGGGGAGGGGGGGCATGGTCTTCCTCCATCCTTATCATTTCGGTCCTTCTCCCCTTTCACGAACCCAGACTTCCTTCCCCCCTTTCCTTATGTTTCGCTTTTCCCTAAGGTCCCCGACCTTCTCAACGGCTCGCCACAACTCATGATTTCTACGATGGATTTCAATGAGGCCTCAGACCTTCACCATTTGACACTTTTGGTCTGATTTAGGGGATGTTTTCCCTCTATCGATGCTTTAGATCGGTTAGTTTTTTATTCTTGGGATCTCCAGGAGTGCGTAGTGGTGGGTCTCTTCGATCGGCGACACCTGATGGTTCGCTTCTCCTCAGAGGATGACCTGATAGTTCCCTGGTCCTGAGGTCCTCTTGCATTCAATGGATGTGGTTTCTCTCTTCTCCGCTAGTCTACTAAACTCATCATGAATCGTGATGCGCCCTCAGCCACTGATTGGGTAAGCTTCCCGGATTTGCCTCTTCCTTTCCAGAACCGCTTAATTATTAGGATGTTAGGAAAAATGGTAGGCAGATTTATGTTTTCTGATAGTCAGACAATGGCGGTATGTCATCCGATATCTCCTCGAGTATGTGTCGAGGCTGAAATTTCCAATCCCCCCACGGAGTGGATGTGGATTTCGGTTAGTGAGGAGTTTCGTTGGAGGCAAAGGGTTGCCATCGAATCATGGCCCGGTTTTTGTGTGGGATGCCACAAAATAGATCATTCGGTCTCTGTATGTCACTGCAGGCATAGGGTTCTGCAAGAGGTGATTGGAACAACTGAGGGTAATGTTGTGCTAGCTGAAGATGTTGAGAACCAGAGGGTGTGGCATTTTGATGATAGGGATGAACCAGAAGAGATGCATGGGGGTAATCCAAAGATGGTGAAATACTCAGGGGATGCTGGGGTGCACAAACAAGACATGTTACCTTTAGGTCCAAATGTTGTGGCAGTCTTCATGAGGCTGAGAGGTGACTTGGCTACTCCCCCCCCCCAAACAGGACCAGGGCGGGGGCGCTAGAGACTGTGAACTGGATGAAGGTACTCGGGTCTCACCAGCTGCTCACACTCAGGCTCCAGGGGAGGTTGTAGGAGATGCTGAAGCAGATGGATCAGATGCTGGGGTTGAGGCAAGCCAAATTCCCAACTCTTATGTAATAGCGGTGAGGGCAGGTAGTAACTTGGTCACTGGAAGGGTGTCTAATGGGCATAAAAAGTCGAAGGTTGTCCAGGAGTGGGAGCGGATTTCACCGGGGGATAGCTGGTCACTAGACTCCGGGAAGGACTTCAACCCGAGGGGATATCTTTCATGTATTCCCATCAACAACTGGTTTGGGAACTTTATTAATGAGGGTGAGTCTGAGGGTCACTCCAAGGGATCTTGTGAGACTGATTTTTAGTGTGATGGTCAATTTTTTGAGGAAAATGGATTGGGAGGGGAGGGGAAAGACTTGCACAACCCAAGACGGAAGAAAAGGAACAAAGAGAATAGGGACCCAGGGTGCTTCATTATTTCTAGGAAGCTGAAACTGAAGGGGTGAAAAGACTACTCTTTTCTACCTAGACCAATGGAGACTCGGTCTGCTAAAAAAGTGGGGAAACCCAAGGAACTCGAGTTCCAATTTGTGGGGAGAGTGGATGGTCAGTCAGTCTTGGTCACTGAGTCAAGTGAGAATGAACCCTGTCAGGAAGGAGATCAGCATGAAGAGAGGCAATTACATATAGAGGAGGTGATAATAAGGATGAAGGAGGATGCCTCTCGGGGTACGCAGAGAGAGGCAGGAACCGGGCCAACTGACAAGTCAGGTGTAGTGGAAGAGGAGGTGCAACTGAGTGAATTGGCCTCACCTACCAAGGTAGGAGTGGAAAGGATGCATGGGAAGCTATAAGGGGAGTCTAGGATCAGGGAAGATCCATGGGAGATGCTTGTGAATTCAGAGGAGGGGATGGCTGAGAAGCTGGTAGACATCCATGCTTCTACAGAGACGCCAGAATGGATGAAAGCAAGAACGATGCAAGTTTCCACGACCAAGGAACAATGTGAGTGGATTGACAAACAACACCAAATCCTAGTCAGAGGTTTCAACATCAAGAAAATTGACGAGGAGGAGTTCTTGTGAGCTTGGGGAAAGTTGGCATCCTATTTTGAAGGCATCATCAGAGGTGACCCTAGAAAAGAGGTAACATCTCTATTCTGGAAATTGTTTAAGGATAGTAGTTCTAGTGGTGTTAAGTTGGTCTTTAATAATTTTGTAATGTTCTATAGTGTTTTTCGGCTAGGGTGTACATGTTGGTTTCACACTTACTCTATAAAAGTGTTTTTATTTATAATAAAAAATATTTATTTGGTGGTATATGTTTTTTTGTTTTATTAGTTTATATTAGTATTTTTAGGTCTTTTTAGATAATATAGCAGGTTTTTATTTTTTGTGAGCATTTTTTTTGTTTGTGAGCATTTTTAGGGTTTCTTAGGTTATATTAGAGTTTATTATGGTTTATTAGGGTTTCTAGGGATTTTTAAAGCATATTAGTGTTTTTGTCTTTATTAGGTTATATTAGTGTTTTAGGTCTTTTTAGGTAATATTGTGAATTTTTATTGTTTGTGATAGTTTTTTTATTGTTTGTGAGCATTTTTAGGGTTTTTTAGGTTATATTAGAGTTTATCAGGGCTTCTGGGGATTTTTTAAGGTATACTATCAATTTTTTATTAGGGTTTTGTAGGGTTTTATTAGGGGTTATTATGGTGTGTAAAGGATTGTTAGGGTTGAGTAGGGCTTATTTGCCTCTATTAATGGTTTATTAGGGCTTTTAGGGTATGTCTGGGGTTTATTAGGGTTTATTAGTGTTTATTAGTGTCTATTTGGGTTGGTTAGGTTTGTTTAGGTTTTCCTAACATGTTTTTAGGGTTTATTAGGATTTATTATCATTTATTAGGGAGTACTAGGTATTTTTGGGGTTTTATTAGGGTTTAGTAGAGTTTCATAGGGTTTTTAGAGATTATAAGTTGTTTTTAGGGATTATTAGAGTTTATTAGGGGTTTATTAGGGTTTAATTTTTTTTATTATGGTATATTAGGGTTTAATATTTTTGAGGGTTTTGAAGCGTCTTTAGGGTTTTTGTATCATTTTTTAGGGTTTGTGTAGCATTGTTAGAGTTTATGTAGCATTTTTAGTGTTTATGTATCATTTTTAGGGTTTAGTTAAAGGTTTTAGGTTTTATGTATCATTTTTAGGGTTTATGTAACGTTTTTAGGGTTTATGTAGCGTGTTTAGGGTTTAGGTTTTATGTAGCATTTTTTAGGGTTTATATTGCATTTTCTAGGTTTATGTAGAATTTTTAGGGGTGATGTAACGATTATGTTGCATTTTTTAGGGTTTATCTAACGTTTTTAGGGTTCATTTACATTTTTTATGGTTCATGCAGTGTTTTTAGGGTCAATATTGTCTTTTTAGGTTTTATGTAGTGTTTTTATTGTTTATGTTGGGTTTATTAGGGTTTATGTTTCGTTTTTAGGTTTGATGTTAGAGTTCTAGGGTTTATGTAGTGCTTTTAGGTTTAATGTAGCATTTTTTGGGTTTATGTTGTGTTTTTTGGTTTATGTTGAGTTTTTAGGTTTTCTGTTGCATTTTTTAGGGTTTATGTAACGTTTTTAGGGTGTATGTATCAATTTGAAGCCTTTTTTAGGGTTTTAATGGTTGTTTATGGTTTGTAGTGTTTTTAAGGGTTGTTAACGGGTGTTTATGGTTTTTATGGTATCTGGTGGCTTTTTAATGGTTTTTGGGGGGTTTTATAGGTTTATTTGTTTTTTTGGGATAGATAGATGGTGTTAGGGGTTTTTAGTGTGTTTTAGGGTATATTTGGGTATTGTAGCAGTTTTTAGGGTTTATATAATGTGTTTTAGAATTTTTTTGGGTTATTTAGGGTTTTTAGTGTTATTTAGAGTTTAATATGGTTTTTTAGAGTTTATTAGGTTTCTTTAGGGTTTATTAGTGTTCTTTAGAATTTGATACAGTTTATTAGAGTTTTTATTGTATATTAGGATTTTATTGGGATTTTGTTGGCATTAATAGCTTTTCTAGGGTTTATCAACCTTTTTAGGGTTATTTAGGATTTATTAGGGTTTATTTTATTTATTTGGGTTTAGTAACGTGTATTTGGGTTTATTATGATTTATTTGAGTTTATTATGATTTGTTAGGGTTTATTGGGGTTTATTAGGGATTTGTAATGGTTTTTTTTAGTTTATTACAATTTATTTGGATTTTTTAGGATTTGTTACGATTTATTTTTGGTTTGTTACAATTTATTTTGGGGTTATTAGGGTTTTTTAGTGTTTATTAGTGGTTTGTAGGGTTTTTGTATGCTATTTTTTGGATATTTTTGTAGCGTTTTGTCGGGATTGTTAGAGTTTTTAGTGATTATTAGTGTTTAATAGTGTTTTCTTATTATACATTAGGGGTTTTAGGGTTGTTGTAACGTTTATTAGGATCTAATAGAGTTTATTAGGGTTTATTACAGGTTATTACGATTTATTAGGGATTATTAGGGTTTTTAGGGTTTAATAGTGGGTTTTATGGGTTATTAGGGTTTATTAGTCGTTCTTAGGGGTTATTAGTGGTTGTTAGAGTTTGTTAGATTTTTTTAGGGTTTTTAGGGTTTGTTACGGTTTGTTTGAGTTGTTTGGGATTTTATGGGTGTGTTTGGATTTTTATGCTTTGTTGGGGTTATTTTAGCGTTTTTTGGGTTTTTGTTGCATTTTGTGGGATTTGAAGCATTTTTCGGGTTTTGTAGCAATTGATAGGGTTTATGTAGCGTTGTTAGTGGCTTTAGAGTTTCATTAGGGGCTTTTAGGGTTTTTAGGGTTCTTTAGGGTTCTTTAGGGTTTTTAGGGTTTCTTTTGTGGCGTCTTAGGGTATGCTAGGGTGTTTTATGGTTTTTAAGGGTTTCATAGGGTTGGTTAGGGTTTTGTTAGGTATTTTTAGACTTTTTAGGATTTTTTAGCGTTTTTAGTGGTTTGTAGGTTTTTAGTGTTTTTTGAGGTTTTTTAGGTTTTTTAGGGGTTTTAGGTTTGTTTTCGGGTTTTTATGTATTTCAGTTTTTAGGGTTTTTACAGTTATTAGGATTTTTTTGGGTTTTTAGGATTTTTAGGGGTTTTAGGGTTTTAGGGTTTTTAGGGGTTTGGGGGGTTTTATGGGTTTTTATGGTTTTGTCTGGTTTTACCGGTTTTGTTAGGGTTTTTATTGAATATTAGCATTTTGAATGGTTTAATAGCATTTCTGATGTATATTTGGGTTTTTAGGTATTTTTTAGCTTTAATTGGTGTCTAATAGTGTTTTTATGGTTTATTACGATTTATTAGTGTTTAATAGAGTTCAGTAGTGGGATTTAGGGTTTATTATGGTTTATTATGGTTTATTATTGGTTGGTAGGGTTTTTAGGATTTATTAGTTCTTATTAGAGTGATTTAGTGTTTTAAGGATTTGTTAGGGTTTCTAAGGGTGTGTTAGCGTTTCTACGAGTGGGTTAGGGTATTTATGGGCGGGTTAGGGTTTCTAAGGGTGTGCTATGGTTTCTAAGGGTTTCTAAGGGTGTGTTAGGGTTTCTATGTGTGCGTTGGGGTTTCTAAGTGTGTATTATTATTTCTTAGGTTTTCTTAGGGTTTTGTTAGGTTTTTTAGGGTTATGATAGTGTTTTTTATGGTATCGTAGGGTTTTTAGGGTTTCTTCAGGATTTTTGTGTTTATTGGGGGTTTCTTAGTGCCTCTTGGGGTTTGTTAGGGCTTGTTAGGGTTTGTTAGGGTTTTTTAGGGTTTGTTAGGGTCTGATATGTTTTTAGGGTTTTTTGGGATTTGTTAGGGTTTGTTAAGGATTGATAGGGTTTTGCGTGGTTTTTAATGGTTTTTAGTGTTTATCGGGTTATTCATGGTTGTCACAGATGTGTAGAGCTAGTCACAAGCTTCAATTTGATATGTGGTAAAGGTGAAATGAACACCCAGAAGAGATGTTATGGTAATTTAGAGGACATAAGGACCTTTTGGATATTTAAGAATGTGATAAGGTGTTCCTATTGGTCACATATGTGTAGATCTAGTCGAATGCTTCGATTTGATATATGGTAGAGTCAAAACGGACTCCCGGATTAGAAGTTATGGTCTTTTGGAGGGTTTAGGTACCTTTTTTGGCCTTCAGGGATGTGAGAAGGTGCTTTAGTGCTTATAGTAGTGTATGAATAGTCTCAAGGATCGTTTTGATATGCGGTAGAGGCAAAACGGACACCAATTGAAGAAGTTATTGCAAAACAGCCACTAGAAGCCAACCTTTTGACCATCCAAAGAAAAGTCCAACTTGAAACGGCCATAACTTTCACTCCGGTTATCCGTTTGAGCTCTACCACATTTCAAATCGATGGCAGCGAAGAGATCGATGCAGAAGGCTAACTTTAAAAAATTTCAAGTCATTTTTGGTACCCTAAAATCACAAAACCCCATCAAAGGCCTCCAATAATCCATTTCTATGTCCGGATCCCTGTCAAATTTTTCTTAAAACGGTCATAACTTCTGATCTGTGTGTCTGTTCGGCCTTTGGAACCTGTTTTTATCATTGTTCAGTCCATGAGATTTAGTTTGAATATACACAGAGGAGAAATGGACACCTAATGAAGAAGTTATGCATTTTTTAATGACTTTGTGATTTGATAGGTTTTTTGAGACACCATTTCTAGCACATTTTTCCTATCTATTATTTTTTCAAACAACTATAACTTATTATTACTCTTATAATTATTATTATTATCATCATCTCATGAAAATTCACATGCACATGCACATGTGTTATTATTATTATTTTATTACCAAGCATGTGCATATGCAATGCACACACGTTATTTTATTATCACATGCGTTGTTATTATTATTGTTATTATTATTGTTGTTGTTGTTGTTGTTGTTGTTGTTGTTGTCGTTGTTGTTGTTATCATCATCACATGAAAATTCACATCCAAATGAAAATACATGCACATTCAATGAATGTGCGTTATACTATTATTACATGCATTTTTATTATTAATATTATTAATATTAATATTATAATTATTATCCTCATTGTCATCACATGAAAATGCAATGCACGAGAGTTATTATTTATTACCATAAACATGATCATGTAATGCACATGAAATAATCTATTATCATATGCATTATTACTATTACTATTATCACTACTACTACTACTATTATTACTGCTACAGTTGTTATTACTACCATCACATGCAAATGTAGATGCACGTGCGTTATTATTTATTATTTATTACCATGTATGTGCATATGAAATGCAATTGTATTACTCTTTTATTATTATTATTATTATTATTATTATTATCACAATTATTATTATTATTATCATTATCATTATTATTATCATTATCACATGCAAATTCACATGCATGTGTGCTGTTATTTATTATTTATTACCATGAACGTGCATGCGTTATTATTATTATTATTATTATTAAAATTAGTATTATTAATATTATCATCAAATGTAAATGCACATGCACAAGCTTGTGAATTCTTATTTATTATTATTTATTTGTTATTTACTACTATGCACGTGCACATGAAATGCACTTGTGTGATTCTATTATCATTATTATTATTATTGTGGTGGTTGTTTGTATCATCAAATACAGAGGCACGTGCATGTGCGTTGTAATTTATTATTTATTACCATGCACGTGCATGCCTCATTATCATTATCATTACATGTAAATGCACATGCACATGTGTTATTATATATTATTTATTATCGTGCGCATGAAAATGCATTGCACATGCGTTATTCTATTATCACATGTGTTATTATTATTTATTTTGAAGCAGGTGCACACACAATGCACATGCGTTACTCTATTATCACGTGTTTTATTATTTATTATTTATTATCATTGAAATGCAAATGCACATTCATGTGGACTTGGTTATTATTTATTGTTTATCACCACACACATAAAAATGCATATGCACATGCACTTGTATGTGCGTAATTATTTATTATTTATTATCATTTACATGCACATGCACATACACATGCAATTTACATGCGTTATTATTTATAATTTATTATTTATTATCATTCACATGCAAATGCGCAGGCATATGCACATGCACATGCTTTATAATTTATTATTTAAACCATGAACATTCATATGCAAATGCATGTGCGTTATTACTACTACTATTATTAGAGGCCGTTTTAGGGTTTACTATCATTTTTTTAAATTTTTAGGTGTTATTAACATTTATTATGGTTTGTTAGGGTTTTAGGGTTTTTTAATGGTATATTAGCTTTTTTAAGGCTTTGGTGGGCGTTATTAGGATTTTATTAGGGTTTATTATGGTGTGTCAATGTTTATTAGGCACTATTAGGTATTTTTAGGGTTTTATTAGGATTGAGTTGGGTTTATTAGGGTATATTATGGTATATTTGTGTATGTCTAGGATTTATTAGGGTTCATTATGGTTCATTATAGTTTATTACTTTTTAAGAGGGTATATTAGGGTTTTTTAGTGTTTAGTAGTGTTTATTGGAGTTTATTTTCCCTTTTAAGATTTGTTAGGTTTTATAAGCATTTATTAGGGGTTTTAAAGCTTTTTAATGGTATATTTGTGTTTTTTCGGGTTTAGTGGGGTTCATTATAATTTATTATGGTGTGTTAAGGTTTATTAGTGTTGAGTAGGTATTTTTAGGTATTATTAGGGTTGAGACAGTATCTTTAAGGTTTTATTAGGGTTTATTAGGGTTGAGTACTATTTATTAGGGTTGTTTAGTGATTTTTATGGTTTTCTAGGGTTTGTTAGTGTTTTTATTAGGGTATATGAGTGTTTTTAAGTTTTTGTTAATATATATGAGGGGTTGTTAGGACTTTTTAGTTTTTATTAGTGTGTTTTTAGTGTTTTTGTGAATTTTTAATGGTTTAATAGCTTTTATTTAAATTTATTATGGTTTATTATTGTTTCTTGGGCTTTTTAATGGTTTGATTGAAGTTTTATTATTTATCAGGGTTTAGTCGGGTTTTATTAGGTTTTGTTATGGTGTGTCAAGGTTTATTTGGGTTGAGAAGGTATTTTTAGGGTTTTCTTATGGTTTCATTAGGGTTTAGTAGTTTTTATTAGGGATTTTGAAGGTTTATTAGGGTGTGTTAGGGGTTTATTAGTTTTTTGTTTTATTAGGTTATATTAGTGTTTGTTAGGTCTTTTTAGATAATATAGTATGTTTTTATTATTTGTGAGCATTTAGTTTTTTTGTGAGCGTTTTAGGGTTTATTTGGTTATATTAGAGTTTATTATGGTTTATTGGGGTATCTAGGGATTTTGAACGTATAATATCATTTTTTGTCTTCATTAGGTTATATTAGTGTTTTTAGGTCTTTAGGGAATATAGCGCGTTTTTATTGTTTGTTATCATTTTTTATGGTTTGTCAGCGTTTTTAGGGTTTATTAGGTTATATTAGAGTTTATCAGGGTTTCTCGGGATTTTTTAAGGTATACTAGCATTTTTTTTCATTATTAGGGTTTTTTAAGGTTTATTAGGGGTTATTATGGTGTGTTAAGGTTTGTTAGGATTGAGTAGGGTTTATTTAGCTTTATTTATGGTTTATTAGGGATTTCTAGGGTTTGTTTCGGGTTTATATGGGTTTATTAGTGTTTGTTAGTGTCTATTAGGGTTGGTTATGGTTGTATAGGTTTTCTTAACGTGTTTTTAGGGTTTATTAGGTTTTATTATCATTTATTAGGGATTATTAGGTTTTTTTGGGGTTTTGTTAGTGTTGAGTAGAGTTTCTTAGTGGTTTTAGGGATTATAAGGTGTTTTTAGGGATTATTAGAGTTTATTAGGGGTTTATTAGGGTTTAATTTTTAATATTATGGTATATTAGGGTTTAATATTTTTGAGGGGTTTGAAGCGTCTTTAGGATTTTTGTAGCATTTTTTAGGGTTTGTGTAGCGTTGTTCGAGTTTATATCTCATTTTTTCTGTTTATGTAGCATTTTTAGGGATTAGTTAGCAGTTTTTGGTTTTATGTATCATTTTTAGGGTTTATGTAAAGTTTTTAGGGTTAATGTAGCGTGTTTAGGGGTTAGGTTTTATGTAGCATTTTTTAGGGATTATGTTGCCTTTTCTTGGTTTATTTAGCATTTTTAGGGGTGATGTGTCATTTATGTTGCATTTTTTATAGTTTATGTAACGTTTTTAGGGTTCATGTAGTGTTTTTAGGGTTTATATTGTGTTTTAGGTTTTAAGTTGCATTTTTTAATGTTTGTGTTGTGTTTTTTAGGGTTTATGTTGTGTTTTTAGGGTTTATGTTACAGTTCTAGGGCTTCTGTAGTGCTTTTTGGGTATATGTAGCGTTTTTTGGGTTTATGTTGCATTTTTTGGTTCATGTTGAGTTTTTAGGTTTTTTGTTTCATTTTTAAGGGTTTAGGTAACTTTTTTAGGGTTTATGTATCTATTTGAATCCTTTTTAGGTTCCAATGGATGTTTATGGTTTGAAGTTTTTTTGGGGTTTTAAGGGTATTTAACGGGTGTTTATGGTTTTTATGGTATTTGATGGATTTTTAATGTTTTTTTGGGGGGTTATGGGTTTAGTTGTTATTTTGGGATTGATAGGGGTTATTAGGGTTTTTAGTGTGTTTTAGGGTTTGTTTGGGTATTGTAGCGGTTTTTAGGGTTTATATAATGCGTTTTAGCATTTTTTTGGGGTTTTTGGGGGTTGTTAGTGTTCTTTAGAGTTTAATATGCTTCTTTAGAGTTCTTTAGGGTTTTCTAGGATTATTTAGGATTTATTAGTGTCCTTTAGGATTTTTTATAGTTTATTAGCGTTTTTATTGTATATTAGGGTTTTATTGGGCTTTTGTAGGCATTAACAGCTTTTTCTAGGGTTTATCAACCTTTTTAGGTTTATTTAGGATTTATTAGAGTTTATTAGGGTTTATTTTATTTATTAGGGTTTAGTAACGTGTATTTGGGTTTATTACGATTTATTATGGTTTATTATGATTTGTTAGGGTTTATTGCGGTTTATTAGGGGTTTGTTATGGGTTGTTTCAGTTTTTTACGATTTATTTGGTGTTGTTAGGATTTTTTACAATTTATTTAGGGTTGTTAGGGATTTTTACAATTTATTTTCGGGTTATTAGGGTGTTTAGGGTTTATTAGGGGGTTCTAGGGTTTTTTAGGCTATTATTTGGTGGTTTTTGTTGCGTTTTGTCGGGTTTGTTAGGGTTTTATTGATTGTTAGGGTTTATTATGGTTTAATAGCGTTTTTTATTTTATATTAGGGGTTTTAGAGATTTTGTAGCATTTATTAGGGTCTAATAGAGTTTGTTGGGGTTTATTATAGGTTATTATGAATTATTAGTGTTTATTAGGGTTTTAGGGTTTAATAGTTGGTTTTAGGGGTTATTAGGGTTTATTAGTAGTTCTCAGGGGTTGTTAGTGGTTGTTAGGGTTTGTTAGGTTTTGTTAGGGTTTTTAGGGTTTGTTACGGTTTGTTTGAGTTGTTTGGGTTTTATGTGTTTTTTGGGGGTTTATGTGTGTGTTTGGATTTTTTTATGCATTTTTAGGGTTATTTTAGCGTTTTTTGGGGTTTTGTTGCGTTTTGTGGGCTTTGAAGCATTTTTCGGTTATTTGTAGCAATTGTTGGTGTTTATGTAGCATTGTTAGTGGCTTTAGTGGTTCTTTAGGGTTTTTAGGGTTCTTTAGGGTTCTTTATGGTATATTTGGGTTTCTTTTGAGGTTTTTAGGGTTTTCTAGGGGGTTTTTAGGGATTTTGAGGGTTTCATGGGATTAGTGAGCGTTTTTAGGCATTTTTATGCTTTTTAATGTTTTTTAGTGTTTTTAGGGGGTTTTAGTGTTTTTATCATTTTTTGATGTTTTTTGATGTTTTTTGAGGTTTTTTTATGTTTTTTTAGGGTTTTATGGTTTTTTCGGGTTTTTAGTGTTTTTTTGGGTTTTTTGGCGTTTTTTGGGTTTTTTTTGGGTTTTTGGGGGTTTTTAGGGTTTTGTTAGGTTTTTTCAGGTTTGTTAGGGTTTTTGTGTGAATATTAGCGTTTTATATGGTTTTATAGCATTTTTGTTGTATATTTGGGTTTTTTGGTATTTTGTAGCATTTGTTGGGGTCTAATAGGGTTTTAGGGTTTATTACGATTTATTAGTGTTTATTAGGGTTTAATTGTGGCCTTCAGGGTTTATTATGGTTTATTATGGTTTATTATGGTTTATTATTGGTTGGTAGGGGTTTTTAGGATTTATTAGTGCTTATTAGAGTGATTTAGGGTGTCTAAGGCTTTGTTAGGGTTTCTAAGGGTGTGTTAGGGTTTCTAAGGCTAGGTTAGGGTTTTTATGGGCGGGTTAGGGTTTATAAGGGTGTGCTATGGTTTCTAAGGGTTTATAAGGTTGTGTTAGGGTTTCTGTGGGTGTGTTGGGGTTTCTAAGGGTGTGCTAGGGTTCTTAAGGGTGTGTTAAGGATTTTAAGGGTGTGTAAGGGTTTCTATGGTTGTGTTAGTGTTTCTTAGGTTTACTTAGGGTTTTGTTAGGGTTTATTAAGGTTTCATAGGGGTTTTTAGGGTTTCTTCGGGTATTTTTGGGTTTATTGGGGTTTCTTAGTGCTTCGTGGGGTTTGTTAGGGATTGTTAGGGTTTTTGGGTTTGTTAGGGTTTGTTAGTGTTTTTTATGTTTTTTTAGGTTTTTTTGGTGTTTGTTAGGGTTTGTTAGGGTTTTTTATGGTTTTTTAGGGTTGCTTAGTGTTTTCTAAGGTTTATTATGGTTTGTTGGGATTTTTCATGGTTTTAAATGGTTTTTATTTTTTATGGGGATATTATTGGATTTTTAAGGTTATTTAGTTGTTCAAGGTTGTCATAGATGTGTAGAGCTAGTTGCATGATTCAATTTGATATGTGGTACAAGTGAAACAGAAACCCATAGTAGAAATTATAGACATTTTGAGGACTTAAGGAAGTTTTGTGACTTTAAGAACGTGATAAGGTGTTATTATTGGTCACAGATGTGTAGACCTAGTCGAAGGCTTTGATTTGATATATGTTAGAGGAAAAACAGACACCCGTGGTAGAAGTTATGGTCTTTTGGAGGGTTTAAGTATCTTTTTGGGATATCAGGGATGTGAGAAGGTGATTCAGTGGTTATAGGATTGTAGGTCTAGTCGCAAGATTTGATTTGATATGTGGTAGAGGCAAAACGGACACCCATAGAAGAAGTTATTGCAAAACGGACACCAGAAGCCAATCTTTTGACCATCCAAAGGGATTTTGGGTCTTTTGGGGTGTTGAAGAATGTCAGAAAATGTTCCAGTAGTTACTAGAGTGTGTATATTTTCACAATCTTAGATTTGATATGTGGTAGATCCAAAATTAACACACGTAGAAGAAGTTATTGTCATTTTAAATTGAGCAACTCCCCTAGCGCCTAAAACCCAAAGAAACATGTAACTCACTAAAATAGATATAACTTCTCCACCAGGTATCCATTTGAGCACAATGACCAGTCAAATATAAACTCATGAGATGAGTGAGGACAAAGTTTATTAGAAACTATGAGAAGATCGAAGAAATAAAGGATATATTAGTTATACCAGTCCAAAAAAAGTCCAACTTCAAACGACCATAACTTTCGCTACGGTTGTCCGTTTGAGCTCTACCACCTATCAAATCGAAAGTAGCAAAGAGGTATACATAAAAGGATTACTTGAACATAGTTAAAGTCATGTTTGAGACCTTTAAATCCCATAAACCCATCAGAAGGCCTCCAAAACTCTATTTTCGTGTACGGATCCACCTCAAATTTTTCTTAAAATGGTCATAACTTCTGATCTCTGTGTCTGTTCGGCCTCCGACACCTATTTTTATTGTATTTTGTTCCATGAGATTCAGTTTGACTATTCACAGAGCAGAAATGGGCACCCTAAGAAGAAGTTATTCCTTTTTCAATGACTCTGTGATTTGTTAGGATTTTCGAGACCCCATTTCTAGCATTTTTCTCCCGTCTGCTGTTTTTTCAATCAACTATAATTAATTATTACTGTTGTTGTTATTATTATTATTATTATCATCTCATCCACATGCACAAGCACATGAACATGCGTTATTACTGTTGTTGTTATTATTATTATTACCATGCACGTGCATAGGCAATGCACACACGTTATTTTATTATAACATGCGTTGTTATTGTTATTTTTACAATTATTATCATGGATGTTGTTGTTATTGTTGTTGTTGTTCTTGTTAATATCATCACATGAAAATTCACATGATAATGCACATAAACGCACATTCAATTCACGTGTGTTATTTTATTATCACATGTGTTGTTAATAATAATAATAATAATGTTATTATTATTATTATTATCATCATCATCACATGCAAATGCAATGCACGAGCATTATTATTTATTACCATGCACATGCACACATAATGCACATGCAATATTCTATTATCACATGCATTGGTACTACTACTATCATCACCACCACTACTACTGTTATTACTAATACTGTTATTATTACTATCATCACATGAAAATGTAGATGCACGTGCGTAATTATTTATTATTTATTACCATGCAATTGCAGTTGCAATGCACTATTATTATTCTTTTATTATTATTATTATTATCACAATTATTATTATTATTATTATCATTATCACATGAAACTTCACATGCATGTGCATTATTATTTATTATTTACTACCATGCACGTGCATGCATTGTTATTATTATTATTACAATTAGAATTATTAATATTATCCTCAAATGTAAATACACATGCACATGCATGTGCGTTATTATTTATTATTTACTACTATGCACGTGCACATGAAATTCACTTGCGTTATTCTATTATTATTATTTTTTATTGTATCATAAAATAAAAATGCACATGAACATTCATTGTTATTTATTATTTATTACCATGCATGTGCATGTGTCATTATCATTATCATTACATGTAAATGCACATGCACGTGAGTTGTTATATATTATTTATTATGATGCACATGCAAATGCAATGCACTTACGTTATTTTATTATCACATGTGTTGTTATTATTTATTCTCATGCACGTGCACACATAATGCACGTGCATTATTCTATTATCACATGTGTTGTTATTTTTTATTTATTATCATTCACATGAAAATGCATATTCATGTGGACTTGGTTATAATTTATTGTTTATTTCCATGCACATTCACATGCACATGCACTTGGATGTGCATTATTATTTATTATTTATTATCATTCACATGCACATGCACATACACATGTAATTCACATGCGTTATTATTTATAATTTATTATTTATTATCATTCACATGCAAATGCGCAGGCATATGCACATGCACGTGCGTTAAGATTTATTATTTAAATCATGCACATGCACATGCACATGCATGTTCATTATTACTATTATAATTATTAAAGGTATTTTTAGGGTTTATGAGCATTTTTAAGAATATTTAGGTGTTATTAACATTTATTATGGTTTGTTAGGGTTTTAGAGTTTTTTAATGGTATATTAGCATATTTTAGGGTTTGGTGGGGGTTATTAGGTTTTTATTACGGTTTATTATGGCGTGTTAAGGTTTATTAGGTTTTATTATGTATTTTTAGGGTTTTATTAGGATTGAGTTTGGTTTACTAGGGAATATTATTTTATATTATGGTATATTTGGGTATGTTGAGGATTTATTACTGTTTATTATCATTCGTTAGGGTTTATTTTTTTAAGAGGGTATATTAGGGTTTTTAGGGTTTAGTAGTGCTTATTAGGTTTTATTGGTGATTTTAAACTTTTTTTTGATTTATTAGCATTTATTAGGGGTTTTAGGGCCTTTTAATGGTATATTTTCTTTTTTTAGGTTTTAGTGGAGTTTATTATGGTTTAATATAGTTTGTTAAGGTTTATTAAGGTTGAGTAGGTATTTTTAGGGTTTATTAGGGGTGAGTAGGTATCTTTAGGGTTTTATTAGGGTTTATTTGGGTTGAGTAGTGTTTATTAGGGTTTTTAGGGATTTTTATGGTTTACTAGGGTTTTTTAGTGTTTTAGTTAGGGTATATGTGTGTTTTTTAGTTTTTGTTAATATATATGTGGGGTTATTAGGACTTTTTTAGTTTTATTAGCGTTTTTCTAGTGTTCATGAGTATTTTTTTACGGTTTATTAGGTTTTATTAGAATTTATTATGGTTTATTAGGATTTCTAGGGATTTTTAATGGTTTCTTGGTATTTTTTTGTTTATTGGGGTTTAGTTGGGTTTTATTAGGTTTTCTTATAGTGGGTCAAGGTTTATTAGGGTTGAGAAGGTATTTTTAGGGTTTTATTATGGTTTTATTAGGGTTTATTAGTTTTTATTAGGGTTTATTAGGGAATTTTAAGGTTTATTAGGGTTTGTTAGGGGTTTATTAGTTTTTTTGTTTTATTAAGTTATATTAGTGTTTGTTACGTCTTTTTAGATAATATAGAGTTTTTTATAATTGGTGAGTGTTTTATTTTTGATTGTGAGCGTTTTTAGGGTTTCTTAGGTTATATTAGAGTTTATTATGATTTATTATGGTTTCTAGGGAATTTTATGGTATATTAGTGTTTTTTGGTCTTTATTAGGTTATATTAGGGTTTTTAGGTCTTTTTAGGTAATATAACAAGTTTTTATTGTTTGTGATCATTTTTTTTGTTTGTGAGAATTTTGAGGGATTATTATGTTTTATTAGAGTTTATCAGGGTTTCTAGGGATTTTTAAGGTATACTAGCATTTGATTTCGTTATTAGGGTTTTGTAGGGTTTTATTATGGGTCATTATGGTGTGTTAAGGTTTTTTAGGGTTGAGTAGGGTTTATTTGGATTTATTTAAGGTTTATTAAAGATTTCTTGGATTTTTTGGGGGTTTATTATGGTTTATTAGTGTTTATTAGTGTCTATTACAATTGGTTAGGTTTGTTTAGGTTTTCTAAATGTGTTTTTAGGGTTTGTTAGGTTTTAGTATCATTTATTAGAGTTTATTAGGTATTTTTGGGGTTTTATTAGGGTTGAGTAGTGTCTCTTAGGGTTTTTAGGGATTATAAGACATTTTTTGGGATTATTAGAGTTTATTAGGGGTTTATTAGGGTTTAATTTTTTATATTATGGTATATTAGGGTTTTATATTTTTGAGGGGTTTGAAGAATCTTTAGGCTTTTTGTAGCATTTTTTACTGTTTGTGTAGCGTTGTTTGAGTTTATGCAGCATTTTTATTGTTTATGTACTGCTTTTAGGGTTTAGTTAGTGGTTTTAGGTTTTATGTAACATTTTTTAGGTTTTATGTATTCTTTTTAGGGTTTCTGTAGCATGTTTAGGGTTTAGATTTTATGTAGCATTTTTTAGGGCGTATGTTTCATTTTATGGGTTTATGTAGCGTTTTTAGGGGTGATGTAGCATTTATGTTTCCTTTCTTAGGGTTTATGTAACTTTTTTAGGGTTTATGTTGTGTTTTTTTGGTTTATGTTGTGTTTTACGGTTTTATGTAGCATTTTTTAATGTTTATGTTTCCTTGTTTAGGGTTTTTGTTACGGTTCTAGTGTTTATGTAGTGCTTTTTGGGTTTATGTTACGTTTTTTGGGTTTATGTTGTGTTTTTTGGGTTTATGTTGCATTTTTAGGGTTTAGGTTTCATTTTTAGGGTTTATTTAACATTTTTTTGTGTTTATGTATCTATTTTTTTCTTTTTTTAGGGTTTTAATGGTTGTTTATGGTTTGTAGTAGTTTTTAGGGTTTTCTAAGGGTTGTTAACTGGTGTTTATGGTTTTTGTGGTATTTGAGGGGTTTTCAATGGTTTTTTGGGGGGTTTTAAGGTTTTATTTGTTTTTTCAGGATTGATAGGGTTTGTTAGGGTTTTTAACGTGTTTAGTGTTTGTTTGGGTATTGTAGTAGTTTTTAGGGTTTATGTAATGAGTTTTAGCGATTTTTTGGGTTCTTTAGGGGTTTTAAGTGTTCTTTAGGTTTTATTACGGTTCTTTAGGGTTTATTAGGGTTCCTTAGAGTTTATTAGTGTTCTTTAAGATTTTTTATGGTTTATTAGCATTTTTATTGTATATTAGGTATTTATTGTGCTTTCGTCGGCATTAATAGATTTTTCTAGGGTTTATCAACCTTTTTTAGGGTTATTTAGGATTCATTAGGGTTTCTTAGGGTTTATTTTATTTATTAGGGTTTATTAATGTGTATTTGGGTTTATTGTAATTTATTAGGGTTTATTGCGGTTTATTAGGGGTTTGTTATGGTTTGTTTCAATTTTTTATGATTTATTTGGCATTGTAATGATTAGTTAAGATTTATTTGGGGTTTTTAGGGTTTGTTACGATTTATTATGGGGTTATTAGGGTTTGTTAGTGATTTTTAGTGGCATGTAGGGTTTTGTAGGCTATTATTTGGAAGGTTTTGTAGTGTTTTGTCGGGTTTGTTAGGGTTTTTATTGATTATTTGGATTTAATATAGTTCAATAGTTTTTATTATTGTGTATTAGGGGTTTTAGCTCCTTTATAGCATTTATTAGAGTCTAATAGTTTTTTTTATAGATTATTAGAGGTTATTTTGATTAATTAGTGTTTATTAGGGTTTTAGGGTTTAATAGTGGGTTTTAGGTGTTATTTGGGTTTATTAGTGGTTCTTAGAGGTTGTTAGTGGTTGTTAGGTTTTGTTAGGGTTTATGAGGATGTGTGTTATTCTATTATCACACACGTTATTATTATCACTATTATCAATATCATTATTTTCATTATCATTATTATAATTATCATTATTGTTATTACTATTATTATTATTATCGTCACATGCAAATGCATATACCCATGCATTATTATTTATTATTTATCATTTATAATTTATTTCCATGCACGTGCATATGTTTTGGTTATTTTTGTTATTATTATTACTATTATTATTATTATTGCTATCATCACATGAAAATGCTCTTGCACATCCGTTATTATTTATTACCAAGCACGCCCACATGCAAAGCACCTACATTATTCTATTATCACATGCATTTTTATTGTTATTGTTATTATTAATATTATTGTAATTATTGTTATTATCATCAAATGCAAATGAAAATGCACGTGCATTATTATTTATTAACATACACGCTCCCATTCAATACATGTGTGTTATTCTGTTGTCACATGTGCTATTATTTTTAATATTACTATTATTGTTATTATTATCATCACATGCACTATGAGTTATTATTTATTATCATGTACTGCACATGCACTGCATGTGCATTATTCTATTCTCACATGCATTGTTGGTATTATTATTATTATTATTATTGTTGTTGTTGTTATTAGTATTATTATTATTATTTTCATCTCATGCACATGCACATGAACATGCATGTGCATTATTATTTATTTTTTATTACCATGCACATGCACATGCGATAAACACACATTATTTTATTATCACATACGTTGTTATTCTTATTTTTATTATTATTATTGTGGTTATTGTTGTTTTTGTAGTTATTATTATTATCATCACTTGAAAATGCACCTGCAAATGCACATGCAAATATATAAACACACACATTCAATGCACGTCTGTTATTCTATTATCACATGCGATGTTAATAATAATAATAATAATATTATTATTATTATTATTATCATCGTCATCAACATCACATGAAAATTCAATGCACGCGCATTATTATTTATTACCATGCACGTGCACACATAATGAACATGCAATATTCTATTATCACATGCATTGGAACTACTACTATTATCACTATTTATACTACAGCTGTTATTATTATTATCATCACATGCAAATGAAAATGCGCATGCGTTATTATTTATTATTTATTACTATGCATGTGCATAAGCAATGCACTTGTATTATTCTTTTATTATTATAATTATTATTATCACAGTTACTATTATTATTATTATTATTATTATTATTATTTTCATTGTCATTATTATTATCATTATCACATGCAAATCCACATGCATGTGCGTTGTTATTTATTATTTATTAGCATGCACTTGCATGCGTTATTATTATTATAATTACAATTAGTATTATTAATATTATTATCAAATGTAAATTCATATGCACATGCATGTGAGTTCTTATTTACTATTATTTATTTATTATTTACTACTATGCACCTGCACATGTAATGCACTTGCATTATTCTATTATTATTATTGTTGTTGTTGTTTGTATTATCAAATACAAATGCACATGCACGGGAATTATTATTTATTATTTATTACCATGCACGTGCATGCGTCATTATCATTATCATTAAATGTAAATGCACATACATGTGCGTTATTATATATTATTTATTACCACGCACATGAAAATGCAATGCACTTGCGTTATTCTATTATCACATATGTTATTATTTATTATTTATTTTCATTCACATGCAAATGGACATTCATGTGGAATTTGTTATTATTTATTGTTTATTACCATGCACATGAACAGGCACATGCACATGCGCTTGCATGTGCGTTATTATTTATTATTTATTATCATTCACATGCACATGCACATACACATGCAATTCACATGCGTTATTATTTATAATTTATTATTTATTATCATTCACATGCAAATACGTATGCATATGCACATGCACGTGCGTTATGATTTATTATTTAAACCATGCACAAACATATGAACATGCATGTATATTACTACTACAGTTATTATTAGAGGTATTTTTAGTGTTTACTATCAATTTTTATGATTTTTGGGTGTTATTAACATTTATTATGGTTTGTTAGGGTTTTAGGGGTTTTTAATGGTATATTAGCGTTTTTTAGGGTTTGGTGGGGTTTATTAGGATTTTATTAGGGTTTATTATGGTGTGTCAAGGTTTATTAGGGTTTATTTGAAATTTTTAGGGTTTTTCTTGGATTGAGTTGGGTTTATTAGGGTATATTATTGTATATTATGGAATATTTGGTATGATCAGGATTTATTAGGGTTTATTATGGTTCATTACGGTTTATTAATTTTTAATATGGTATATTTTGGTTTTTTAGGGTTTAGTAGTGTTTATTTGGGTCTATGAGCACTTTTAAGCTTTGCTACGTTTTATTAGCATTTATTACGGGTTTTAGGGCTATTTAATGGTATATTTGCATTTTTATGGTTTAGTGGGGTTTATTATGGTTTATTATGGTGTGTTAAGATTTATTAGGGTTGAGTAGGTATTTTTAGGGTTTTATTAGCATTTAGTCGGTATCTTTAAGGGTTTATTAGGGTTTATTAGGGCTGAGTAGGGTTTGTTAGGGTTTGTTAGGGATTTTTTGGGTTTACTTGGGTTTGTTAGTGTTTTTATTAGGGTATATGATTGTTTTTTAGTTTTTGTTAATATATATGAGGGGTTTTTATGACTTTTTAGGTTATATTAGCCTATTTTTAGTGTTTGCGAGCATTTTAATGGTTTATTAGATTTTATTTGAATTTATTATGGTTTATTAGGGTTTCTAGGGCTTTTTAATGGTTTGTTTGTGTTTGTTTTTTTATTGGGGTTTAGTTGGGTTTCATTAGGTTTTTTTGTGGTGTGTCAAGGTTTATTAGGGTTGAGATGGTATTTTTAGGGTTTTACAAGGGTTTTATTAGGGTTTATTTGTTTTTATTAGGGTTTATTAGGGATTTTTAGGGTTTATTAGTGGTTGTTAGGGATTTATTAGTTTTTTTTTTGTTTTATTAGGTTATAATAGTGTTTGTTAGGTATTTTTAGATAATATAGAGTGTTTTTCTGGTTTGTGAGCATTTTGTTTTTTTTGTGAGCGTTTTAGGGTTTCTTTGGTTATATTAGAGTTTATTATGGTTTATTAGTGTTTCTAGGGATTTGTAAGGTATATTAGTGTTTTTTTCTTTATCAGGTTATATTAGTGTTTTAGGTCTTTTTAGGTAATATACAACATGTTTATTGTTGGTGATCATTTTTTATTGTTTGTGAGCATTTTTATGGTTTATTAGGTTATATCAGAGTTTATTAGTGTTTCTAGGGTTTTTTAGGGTATACTAGAATTTTTTTCTTTATTAGGGTTTTGAAGGGTTTTATTAGATGTTGTTTTGGTGTGTTAAGGTTTGTTAGGGTTGAGTAGGGTTTATTTGGCTTTATTTATGGTTTATTAGGTCTTTTTAGGGGGTTTTTTTGGTTTATTAGTGTTTATTAGTGTCTATTAGGGGTTTATTAGGGTTTATTTTTTTTATAATATGGTATATTAGGGATTAATATTTTTGAGGGTTCTAAAGCGTCTTTAGGGTTCTGGTAGCATTTTTTAGGGTTTGTGTAGCGTTGTTAGAGTTTATGTAGCATTTTTAATGTTTATGTAGAATTTTTAGGGCTTAGTTAGTAGTTTTAGATTTTATGTATCATTTTTAGGCTTTATGTAACGTTTTTAGGGTTTATGTTGCGTGTTTAGGGTTTAGGTTTTATGTAGCATTTTTAGGGTTTATGTTGCATTTTCTGAGTTTATATTGCATTTTTAGTGGTGATGTAGCTTTTATGTTTCATTTTTAGGGTTCATGTAACATTTTTTGGGTTCATGGAGTCTTTTTAGGGTTTATATTGTGTTTTTAGGTTTTATGTAGTATTTTATATGGTTTATGTTGCGTTTTTTAGAATTTATGTTGGGTTTTTAGGGGTTATGTTATAGTTATAGGGTTTATGTAGTGCTTTTAGGGTTTATGTAGCTTTTTTGGGTTTATGTTGCAATTTTTTGGTTTATGGTTCGTTTTTAGGGTTTTTGTTGCATTGTTTTTGGGTTTGTGCAATGATTTAGGGTTTATGTATTTATTTGAAGCCTTTTCAGGGTTTTAATTGTTGTTTATGGTTTGTAGTTTTTTTTAGGGTTTTTAAGGTTTTTTAAGGGGTGTTTATGGGTTTTTATGGTATTTGATAGATTTTTAATGATTTTTTGGGGTTTTACTATGAGTTTATTTGTTTTTTGGGATTTATAGGGGTGTTAGGGTTTTTTAGTGTGTTTTATGGTTTGTTTGGGTATTGAAGCAGTTTTTAGGGTTTATATAATGTGTTTTAGTGTTTTTTGTGTTCATTAGGATTTTTTTAGTGTTATTTAGATTTTAATATCGTTCTTTAGGGTTTATTAGGGTTCTTTAGGTTTTATTAGTGATCTTTTGGATTTGTTACAATTTATTAGTGTTTTTATTGTATATTAGGGTTTTATTGGGCTTTTGTAGGCATTAATAGCTTTTTCTAGGGCTTATCATTGTTTATAAGGTTATTTAGGATTTATTAGGGTTTATTAGGGGTTATTTTATTTATTAGGGTTTAGTAACGTGTATTTGGGTTAATTACGATTTATTAGGGTTTATTATGCTTTGTTAGGGTTTATTGCGGTTTATTACGGGTTCGTTATGGTTTTTTTCAGTTTGTAACGAATTATTTGGAGTTTTTGGATTTGTTACGAATTATTTGGGGGTGTTAGGGTTTTTTATGATTTATTTTGGGGTTATAAGGGTTTGTTAGGGTTTATTAGTGGGTTGTAGAATTTTGTAGGCTATTATTTGGAGGTTTTTGTAGTGTTTCGTCGGGTTTGTTTAGTTTTTTAATGATTATTATGGTTTATTATGGTTCAATAGTGTTTTTTATTGTATAGTAGGGGTTTTAGGGATTTTGTAGTGTTTATTTGGGTCTAATAGAGTTTCATAGGGTTTATTACAGGTTATTACGATTTATTAGTGTTTATTAGGGTTTTTAGGGTTTAATATTGGGTTGTACGGGTTATTAGGGTTTATTAGTGGTTATTAGGGGTTATTAGTGGTTGTTAGGGTTTGTAAGGTTTTGTTAGGGTTTTTAGGGTTTGTTACGATTTGTTTGTGTTATTTGGGGGTTTATGTGTTTTTTGGGGTTTATGGGTGTGTTTGGATTTTTTATGCTTTGTTAGAGTCATTTTAGTGATTTTTGGGGTTTTGATGTATTTTATGGGTTTTGAATCATTTTTCGGTTTTTTGTAGCAATTGTTAGGGTTTTTGTAGCATTAATAGTGGCATTGGTGGTTCTTTAGAGGTTTTTTAGGGTTTAATTTTTTATATTATGTTATATTGGGGTTTAATATTTTTGATGGGTTTGAAGCATCTTTAGGGTTTTTGTAGCATTTTTTAGTGTTTGTGTAGCATTGTTATAGTTTATGTAGCATTTTTTATGTAGCTTTTTTAGGGTTTAGTTAGCAGTTTTAGGTTTTATGTATCATTTTTAGGGTTTATGTAACGTTTTTAGGGTTTATGTAGCGTGTTTAGAGTTTAGGTTTTATGTAGTATTTTTAGGGTTTTATGTTGCGTTCCTGGGTTTATGTAGCGTTTTTAGGGGTGATGTAGCATTTATGTTGCATTTTTTAGGGTTTATGTAACGTTTTTAGGGTTCATGTAGTGTTTTTAGGGTTTATATTGTGTTTTTAGGTTTTATGTAGCAGTTTTTAATGTTATTGTTGGGTTTTTAGGGTTTATGTTGTGTTTTTTAGGGTTTATGTTACAGTTCTATGGTTTATGTAGTGCTTTTAGGGATTATGTAGTGTTTTTTGGGATTATGTTGCGTTTTTTGGTTTATTTTGTGTTTTTACTGAGTTTGTTTCATTTTTTCGGGGTTATGTAATGTTTTTAGGGTTTATGTAATGTTTTTAGGGTTTATGTATCTATTTGAAGCCTATTTTAGGGTTTTAATGGTTGTTTATGGTTTGTAATGTTTTTTAGGGTTTTTAAGGGTTGTTAACAGGTGTTTATTGTTTTTATGGTATCTGATCGAATTTTAATGTTTTTTGGTGGTTTTATGGGTTTATTTGTTTTTTTGGATTGATAGGGGTTGTTATGGTTTTTAGTGTGTTTTAGGGTTTGTTTGGGTATTGTAGCGGTTTTAGGGTTTATATAATCTGTTTTAGCATTTTTTTTGGGTTCTTTAAGGATTTTATTGTTATTTAGAGTTTAATATGGTTCTTTAGGGCTTATTATGGTTTTAGGGACTATTAGTGTTCTTTAGGATTTGTTACAGTTTATTAGTGTTTTTAATTGTATATTAGGGTTTTATTGGGATTTTGTAGGCATTAATAGCTTTTTCTATGGTTTATCAACCTTTTTTAGGGTTATTTAGGATTTATCAGGGTTTACATTACTTATTAGGGTTTAGTAACGTGTATTTGGGTTTATTAAGATTTATTAGGGTTTATTATGATTTGTTAGGGTTTATTGAGGTTTATTAGGGATTTGTTTTGTTGTTTCAGTTTCTTTGATTTATTTGGCATTGTTAGGAATTGTTATGATTTATTTGGGGTTGTTAGGGTTTTTTACGATTTATTTTGGGGTTATTAGGGTTTTTAGGGTTTATTATTGGGTTGTATGGTTTTGTAGGCTATTATTTGGAGATTTTTGTCGCGTTTTGTCGTGTTTGTTAGGGTTTGTAGTGATTATTAGGGTTTATTTTGGTTTAATAGTGATTTTATTGTATATTAGGGTTTAAGGATTTTTTATCATTTATTAGGGTCTTATAGAGTTTGTTAGGGTTTATTACAGGTTATTAAGATTTATTAGTGTTTATTAGGGTTTAGTAGTGGGTTTTATTGGTTATTAGGGTTTATTAGTGGTTCTTAGGGTAGATTAGTGGTTGTTAGGGTTTGCTAGATTTTGTTAGGGTTTTAGGGTTTGTTACAGTTGGTTTGAGGTGTTTGGGGTTTTATGTGTTTTTTTTTGCTGTTATGGGTGCTTTTGGATTTTTTATGCTTTGTTAGGGTTATTTTAGCATTTTTTGGGGTTTGTTGTGTTTTGTGGGTTTAGAATCATTTTTCAAGTTTTTCTAGCAATTGATAAGTTTTATGTAGCATTGATAGTTTCTTTAGTGGTTCTTTAGGGTTTTTAGGGTTCTTTAGGGTGTATTAAGGTTTCATTTGAGGTTTTTAGGGTTTTCTATGGGGTTTTTAGTGGTTTTAATGGTTTCAAAGGGTTTGTTAGGGTTTTGTTAGGAATTTTTAGGCTTTTTTGATTTTTAGTGTTTTTAGTGATTTTTAGGGGTTTTAGGATTTTTTTGAGGTTTTTTAGGGTTTTTAGGGTTGTTATCGGGTTTTTTTAGTATTTCCAATTTTTTTTGGGGTTTTAGGGTTTTTTAAGGTTTCTTGGGTTTTTTAGGAATTTTTAGGGTTTTTATGGTTTTTAGGGTTTTTAAGGGTTTTTTGGGTTTTTATGGTTTTTTAGGGTTTTGTCATGTTTTGCCGAGTCTGTTAGAGTTTTTTGTGAATATTTGCATTTTGAATGTTTCGATAGCATTTTTATTGTGTATTTGGTTTTTTAGGTATTTTGTAGCTTTCATTGGTGTCTAATAAGATTTTTAGGGATTATTACGATTTATTAGTGTTTATTAGTGTTTAGTAGTGGGTTTAGGGTTTATTAGTGTTTATTATGGTTTATTATTTGTCGGTAGGGTTTGTTAGGATTTATTAGTTATTATTAGTGTTATTTAGAGTGTGTAAGGGCTTGTTAGGGTTTCTAAGGGTGGGTTAGGGTTTTTATGGGTGGGTTAGGGTTTCTAAGGGTGTGTAATGGTTTCTAAGGGTTTCTATGTTTGTGTTAGGGTTTCTATGGGTGCGTTGGGGTTTCTAAGGGTGTGATAGGGTTTCTAAGGGTGTGTTGGGGTTTCTAAGGGTGTGTTGGGGTTTCTAAGGGCGTGTTAGTGTTTCGTAGGTTGTCTTAGGGTTTTGTTAAGGTTTTTAGGGTTATGTTAGGGTTTCATATGGTTTCTTAGGGTTTTTAGTGTATCTTTGGGGTTTTTGTGTTTATATGGGTTTCTTAGTGCTTATTGGGATTTTTAGGGCTTTTATGGTTTGTTAGGGTTTTTTTATGTTTTTAGGGGTTTTGGGGGTTTGTCAGTGTTTGTTAGGTTTTGTTAGGGTTTTTTAGTTTTTTAGGGTTTGGTAGGGTTTGTTAGGGTTTTTCATGGTTTTTAATGGTTTTTAGTGTTTATGGGGTTATTCATGGTTTGTTAGGGAAATTTGTTTTTACATGGTTGTCATAGATATGTAGAGCTAGTTACAATCCTCAATTTGATATGTGGTAGAGGTGAAACGAATACCCAGAGCAGAATTTATGGTCTTTTAGAGGAATTAAGGACCTTTTGGGACATTAAGAACACGATAAGGCGTTCCTATTTTCCACAGATGTGTAGATCTAGTCGAAAGCTTCGATTTGATATATGGTAGAGGCTAAACGGACACCCGAAGTAGAAGTTATGATCTTTTGGAGGGTTTAAGTACCTTTTGGGCCTTCAAATATGTTAGAAGGCGCTTCAGTGGTTATAGGACTGTAGGTTTAGTCTCAAGCTTTTATTTGATATGTGGTACATGCAAAACAGACACCCATAGAAGAATTTATTGCAAAACGGGCACCAAAAGCCAATCTTTTGACCATCCAAAGGGATTTTGGGTCTTTTGAGGTGTTGAAGAATGTAATAAAGGGTTCCAGTGGTTACCAGAGTGTTTATCTTTTCACAATATTCGATTTGATATGTGGTAGAGACAAAATGAACACACGTAGAAGATTTTATTGTGGATTTAAATTGAGCAACCCTCCTAGCACCTAAAAACCTAACAAACTCGCAACTCACTAAAATAGGCATAAATTCTCCTTCGGGTTTCTATTTGAGTGATGTGACTAGTAAAATCGAAGCTCGTGAGATAAGTGAGGATAATGTTTAATATAATCTATGATAAGATCAAAGAAACAGAAGATATATTACTTATACAACTCCAAAAAAAGTCCAACTTCAAACGGCCATAACATTCACTCCGGTTGTCCGTTTTAGCTCTACCATATATCAAATCGAATGCAGTGAAGAGATCTACATAGAAGGCTAACTTGGTCAAAGGTAAAGTCATTTTTGGGACCCTAAAATCCCAAAAACCCATTAGAAGGCCTCTAGAACTCCATTTCTGTGTCCGGATCCCTGTCAAATTTTTTCTTAAAATGGACATAACATCTGATCTGTGTGTCTGTTCAGCCTCTGTCACATTTTTTTATCGTACTTCGTTCCATGAGATTTAGTTTGACTATTCAGGGAGCAGAAATGGACACCTGAAGAAGAATTTATACCTTTTTTAATGGATCTGTGATTTGTTAGGATTATCAAGACACCATTTCTAGCACTTTTCTCTTATCTTCTGTTTTTTCAAACAAGTATAAATAATCATTACTGTTATAATTATTATCATCATCGTGTCATGAAAATGCACTTGCACATGCACGTGCATTATTATTTTATTCTTATTACCATGCACGTGCACATGCAATGAACACACGTTATTTTATTATCACATGCGTTCTTATTATTATTGTTATTATTATTATTATTATTTTGGTTGTTGTTGTTATTGTTTTTGTTGTTGTTGTTGTTATCATCACATGAAAATTCACATCCAAATGCACATAAATGCACATTCAATGAACATGTGTTATTCTATTATAACATGCGTTGTTATTGTTATTATTATTAATATTATTAATATTATCATCATCATCAACAACAAAAAATGAAAATGCAATGCACGTGAGTTATTATTTAATACCATACACATGCACATGTAATGCACATGCAATATTCTATTATCATATGCAGTAGTACTACTACTACTATCACCGCTACTACTACTACTATTACTACTGCTATTATTATTACTATCATCACATGAAGATGTAGATGCACATGCATTATTATTTATTATTTATTACCATGTACGTGGATATGCAATGCACTTGTATAATTCTTTTATTATTATTATTATTATTATTACTATTATTATTATTATGACAGTTATTATTATTATTAATATTATTGTTATTGTTATCATTATCACTTGAAAATGCACATGCATGTGCATTGTTATTTATTATTTATTACCATGAAGGTGCATGCGTTGTTATTATTATTATTATTATAGTTAGTATTATTAATATTATCATCAAATGTAAATTCAAATTCACATGCACGTGCGTTCTTATTTAGTATTATTTATTTATTATTCACTAATATGCACTTGCACAAGAAATGTACTTGCATTATTCTATTATTATTATTATTATCATCATCATCATCATCATCATTATTATTATTAATATTTATATTCATGTTGTATTTTGTTGTTTGTATCATCAGATACAAATTCATATGAATGTGCATTGTTAATTATAATTTATTACCATGCACGTGCAGGCGTCATTATCATTATCATTACATGTAAATGCACATGCACATGCGTTATTATATATTATTTATTATCATGAACATGAAAATGAAATGAACTTGAATTATTCTATTATCAGATGTGTTATTATTATTTATACTAATGCACGTGCACATGCAATGCACGTACGCTATTCTATTATCAAGCGTGTTATTATTTATTATTTATTATCATTCACATGAAAATGAATATTCATGTGGACTTACTTATTATTTATTGTTTATTACTATGCACATGCACATGCACATGCACATTCACATGCACGTGAACTTATATGTGCGTAATTATTTATTACTTATTATCATTTACATGAACATGCACATACACTTGCAATTCACATGCGTTATTATTAATAATTTATTATTTATTATCATTCACATGCAAATGCGCTGGCGTATGCACATGCATGTGCGTTATGATTTATTATTTAAACCATGCACATGCATATGCACATGCACTTGTGTTTTTACTACAATTATTATTAGAGGTATTTTTAGGGTTTACTATAATTGTTCAGTATTTTTAGGTGTTATTAACATTTATTATTGTTTGTTAGGGTTTTAGGATTTTTTAATGGTATATTAGCATTTTTTAGGGTTTGGTGGGGGTATTAGGATTTTATTAGGGTTTATTATGGTGTGTCAAGATTTATTAGGGTTTATTAGGTATTTTTAGGGTTTTATTAGGATTGAGTTGGCTTTATTAGGGTATATTATGGTATATTATGGTATATTTGGGTATGTTTAGGATTTATTAGGGTTATTTATGGTTCATTATGGTTAATTAATTTTTAAGAGGGTATATTAAAGTTGTTTAGTGTTTAGTAGTGTTTATTAGGGTTTGTTAGAACTTTTATGCTTTATTATGTTTTATTGGCATTTATTAGGGGTTTTAGGGCTTTTTATTGTAATATTTGCGTTTTTAGGGTTTAGTGGGGTTTATTATGGTTTATTATGGTGTGTTAAGGTTTACTAGAGCTGAGTAGGTATTTTTATGGTTTTATTAGGGTTGAGTTGGTATCTTTAAGGTTTTATTAAGGTTTATTAGGATTCAGTATTATTTATTAGGGTTTGTTAGGGATTTTTAGGGTTTACTAGGGATTGTTAGTGTTTTTATTAGGTTATATGAGTGTTTTTTAGTTTTTTATATTATATATGAGGGGTTGTTATGACTTTTCAGGTTTTATTAGAATGTATTTAGTTTTTGTGATCATTTTAATGGTTTATTAGATTTTATTTGATTTTATTATGGTTTATTAGGGTTTCTAGGGATTTTAAAGGGTTTGTTTGGGTTTTTTTGTTCATTGGGATTTACATGGGTTTTATTAGGTTTTGTTATGACGTGTCAAGGTTAATTAGGGTTTAGAAGGTATTTTTAGGGTTTTATTATGATTTTATTTGGGTTTATTAGTTTTTATTAGTGTTGATTAGGGATTTTTAGGGTTTATTTGGGTTTGTTAGGGGTTTATTAGTTTTTTTGGTTTTATTAGGTTATATTAGTGTTTGTTAGGTCTTTTTAGATAATATAGAATGATTTTTTGTTTGTGAGCCTTTTTTTTGTTTGTGAGTGTTTTTAGGGTTTCTTAGGTTATATTAGAGGTTATTATGGTTTATTAAGGTTTCTAGGATTTTTTATGTTATATATCATTTTTTGTCTTTATTAGGTTTTATTAGTGTTTTGTGGTATTTTAGGTAATATAGCTTTTTTTTATTCTTTGGGATCATTTTTTCAATGTTTGTGATCATTTTTAGGGTTTATTAGGTTATATTAGGGTTTATCGGGGTTTCTAGGGATTTGTTAAGGTACACTGGTATTTTATTCTTTATTAGGGGTTTGTTGGGTTTTATTAGGGATTATTATGGTGTGTTAATGTTTTTTTAGGGTTGAGTAGGGTTTATTTGGATTTATTTATGGTTTATTAGGGATTTTTAAGGTTTTCTTTGGGTTTATTAGGATTTATTAGTGTTTATTAGTGTCTATCAGGGTTGGTTAGGGTTTTTTAGGTTTTCATAACGTGCTTTTAGGGTTTATTAGGTTTTATTATCATTTATTAGGGTTTATTATGTATTTTTGGGGTTTTATTATGGTTGAGTAGAATTTCATTGGGTTTTTAGGGGTTATAAGGTGTTTTTGGGATAATTAGAGTTTATTAGGGGTTTATTAGGGTTTAATTATTTATATTATGGTATATTAGGGTTTAATATTTTTGAGGGTTTTAAAGCGTCTTTAGGGTTTTTGTAGCATTTTTTTAGGGTTTGTATTGTATTGTTAGAGTTTATGTAGAATTTCTACTATTTATGTAGCATTTTTAGGGTTTAATTAGCAGTTTTAGATTTTATGTATCATTTTTAGGGTTTATGTAACGTTTTTACGGTTTATGTAGCATGTTTAGGGTTTAGGTTTTATGTTGCATTTTTTAGGGTTTATGTTGCGTTTTTTGGGTTTATGTTGCATTTTTAGTGGTGATGTAGCTTTTATGTTTTATTTTTTAGGCTTTATGTAACGTTTTTAGTGTTCATGTAGTGTTTTTAGGGTTTATATTGTGTTTTTCGGTTTTATGTAGCATTTTTTAATGTTTATGTTCCGTTTTTAGGGTTTATGTTGTGTTTTTTAGGGTTTATGTTACAGTTCTAGGGTTTAGGTAGTGCTTTTAGGGTTTATGTATCGCTTTTTGGGTTTATGTTGCGATTTTTTGTTTATGTTGCGTTTTTTGGGTTTTTGTTGCATTTTTAAGGGTTGATGTAACATTTTTAGGGTTTATGTATCTATTTGAATCCTTTTTAAGGTGTTTAATGGCTGTTTATGGTTTGTAGTTTTTAGGGTTTTTAAGGGTTGTTAATGGGTGTTTTTGGTTTTCTATGGTATCTGATGGCTTTTTATTGGTTTTTTGGTGGGTGGTTTATGGGTTTTTTTGTTTTTTTGGGATTGATAGGTGTTATTAGGGTTTTTAGTGTGTTTTAGGGGTTTTTTGGGTATTGTAGTAGTTTTTAGGGTTTATATAATCTGTTTTAGCATTTATTTGGGTTCACTATGGTTTTTAGTGTTCTTTAGAGTTCAATGTGGTTCTTTAGGGTATATTAGGGTTCTTTAGGGTTTATTAGTGTTCTTTAGGATTTGTTACAGTTTATTAGAGTTTTTAATTGTATATTAGGGTTTTATTGGGATTTTTTAGGAATTAATAGCTTTTTCTAGTGTTTATCAACCTTTTTTAGGGTTATTTAGGATTTATTAGGGTTTATTAGTGTTTATTTTATTTATTAGGATTTAGTAACATGTATTTGGGTTTTTTACGATTTATTAGGGTTTATTATGATTTTTTAGGGTTTAATGGGGTTTATTAAGGGTTTTTAGGGTTTGTTTCAGTTTGTTATGATTTTTTTGGTGTCATTAGGATTTTTTACTTTTTATTTGGGGTTGTTAGGGTTTTTTAAGATTTATTTTTGGGTTTTTAGGGGTTTTAGGGCTTATTAGTGGGTTGTAGGTTTTTGTAGGCTATTATTTGGAGGTTTTTGTAGTGTTTTATATGGTTTGTTAGGGTTTTTAGTAATCATTTGGGTTTATTATGGTTTAATGGTGTTTTTTGTTGTATATTAGGGGTTTTAGGGCATTTGTAGTGTTTATTAGGGTCTAATAGAGTTTTTTTGGGTTTATTACAGGTTATTACGATTTATTAGTGTTTATTAGGGTTTTTAGGGTTTAATAGTGGGTTTTAAGGGTTATTAGGTTTTATTAGTGGTTCTTAGGTGTTATTTGTGGTTGTTAGGGTTTGTTAGGATTTGTTAGGGTTTTTAGGGTTTGTTTGAGTTGTTTGGGGTATTATGAATTTTTTTTGGTTTTATTGTAGCACCCCAAACATTTTATGGTATATTTCTGTTAAATACATTATATTCATAACTGTGTTCCTTTGAAACAACAATATGTTATTTAGTATATAGTCAAAACCAAGCCATTAAATATAAACTTTCCACTTCTATGTTTTGAATTTCGAGAAATGGTCATCTAGAGTTGTGATCAGTAAGTTATTTAGAGTCTGATAGAACAAACTTCATTTTTAGTGAATAGTAACATACCTTTATGAATAGTAATATGAATAGTAATATGAACTTATGTATAGTAAATAATATTATTATTTCATTTTCTTAAGGAAACATGATAATGAGATCTTAATTAGTTTTTCAATGAGAAATAAAACTAATTGCACTTTAAGATTGTTATTTTTGAATTAACTATGAATTTATTTAAAAATTTAATTAATAATATTTAGAAAATTATTTTTGGAAAATGTATTTCACTTTTGAATTATACACGTCGAAAAATGGTTAGGGTTAATTTTGGGAATTTTTCTGAAATAGTTGATTTTTCAGTGAATAGTAAAAAAAATACCGTTTTTAGATTCGGTGTGTTTATGACATCATTAATGATTAAATAATGATTTCATAAATCTGGTAGACTTTTGTATAGTTAAATAAGATGTGAGGTGTACCAATTGGATTATACCATGGGAAAATACCATGGGCAAGCCCATGGTTTTGCAGAAACCACTCATGAGGTGTCCCTTGAAAATTATTAAAATAATCCCCCACTTTTCCTATAAATACCAACTCTTCCCTTCATTGAATTAATTTACAATTCTCCATCAATGATTTTCTGGCCTCCTTTCCTTAATATTAGTCCTCCTAAGTTTTCTTCAAGCTTCCAAGGTCCAAACCTTCATGTTTTAAAGTTTACTCTACAGGGTAAGAAAATTCTCAATTTCTTTCTTTTTTCCTTTCAAGTTCTTTTTTATGTGGTGTATCTTTCGAGTTTCCATACCATGTTCTTATTTATCTACTTATTATTCACTTAATAAATATTATTATTCTTTTATTTATAGGTTACCCTTGTCCCCACTCTTTTTAATATTTTCTAAAACCATGTTGTGTAGCTGTTAGGCTGCCGAATTTTTGTAAGTGATTTAAAAAATATGCGTTTATTTTGAATTCTTTATTTATTATTTCTTCATCTATTCTTACCCAAGAGGAATGAAATCTCCAGAATATTTTATATTCTAGATTTTCTAATGTTCATGAGAAATTCATCATCAATCATCTTATTTCCCCTACTTGTTCAAAGAATTAAAAACATTGTCTGTGACATGTCGAATTACTGACATCTTAGACGATGTGATTTCAATTCGCATTAATTATTTAAAGTCTGGTCATGAAACCATTTATATAGTTGAAACAGGTTAAAATATATGTGTTATTACTCACCCATGGTTCTGTAATTCTTTGGTACTCATTTTTCTAATTTATAAAACAAAATGAGGTTGTTATTATCAAAGAACCACTAAAACGATCTCAACGAACATCATTAATGTTTTAACTAATGAATAATCATCATGGTATATAACCCAAAATTATTATAATATCATTTATCTATCCATAATTTCATTAATAATATGTATTAACAATTATGTATGTTTAACCATGTTTCAAATGAACTTCCATTCATGGAAACAATTAACGAACCCTGAAAATCAAGGGAGAAAATGCTTCCAAAACATGAAAATTAAACCAATTAAACCCATCTAAAGGGACATGAATGAACCTAATAAGGTTACAATAAATCAATTACATGTATAGGAGGTTATGGAAATATTAATTAAGGTTGCTAAATGTGATTATTAAGGCCATTAAAACAAAGGAAGAACACACTCGAGCATAAGGTAAGGGGTTTCTCATCTCATTTTCATTTCTGTGAGATTTTCATTGTTCACCACTTATTTCTTGTATGTGGTATATGTGTACTTCCATTTGACATATAATAACATGATTATTTTTAAATTCATGTTATTAAATGATTCATTTGATTCTTATTAAGTTTTGGTCATATGATTTGAGTGATTACATTGTGCTAAGGGACTTTGTCTCAACTACCATTTCGTTGTGACTAACTTTTTATTGTGCACCTAATAATCCATATGTGGTGTACCTAAGGCCCATTTGAGATCAATTTTCATTTGAAATTATGTTTATATTAAATATACATAATCTCATATCATGGATATGTTTGTTTTCTAAATAGTATACCATTTTACATACGGTGTTTATTTGGAAAGTTATTTTAATTATGGAATTATTGATAAATATGAATACTCTACTCTATACGGATATTGATAAGGCATATTTCTCTTGTATTGAATCAATGTATAAAGAATGATTTGGAAAAGATGTGGAGGGTGGGGCCCTCTATAGCCCCTTGATGCATTGGTAGGTCTCATGAGACAAAACAGTTTGGCGAAAAACCCTTCGAGTTTGTTTAAAAAAAACTGATGGGTTTCAACCCACAGTAGTAAACCGTTTTAACATTATAGTGGTTTCATGTTACAGATACATGATGTCCAATTAATAAGAGTTCTCTTTAATCATTGTCAATTATTATTATTATCCATGAGGTTTTCACTATGAAAAAATCCATGGATGCAATTTCATTCTCATTTTATTATTGGCATTAGTTATTCATTTTTTCACAATGCAATAATGATTATATTAGATCAAACGTAATTCACTTATTATTGAACCCATTCTTCTGCTATTTGTAACCCTTACTGAGAATTTGAGCTCACCCCTTTCATTTTTTACCTTCAACAGGTTATGAGGAGGAGGTTATTTTTTGAGTGCTAGTGGATGTCGTTTTTGTTTTTCATTGTGGATTGTATCTTTTAACCTTATCCAATGTAATTTATGTTAAATCAATGTATCTAGTTTCTTCCAGACTACTAAACTAATCGTTACTTCATGATTTTCATTCCTTCTAGCCATGACAATATCACAAGTAATGCATCGGATCCAGCCTAGAGGGGTCGGGGTGTTACAGTTGATATCAGAGGAAGTTTAGTAGAACACTTGGAAACTAGACTATGAAATTTATAGTAGGGAACAAAGACCTAAGGTAGTATTTGAGGATAAATGTACAAGAACATCCTGGTATTTTGGTAAGGAATAGATTATGTGGATTTTTCAAGAAATACATCCCTGTCTGGATACGATTAGGTAGAGGCGGCTCCGGCACAGATGTATCTAGGTGTAAAACCCGAAAACACCGCATTGAGCTAGACTCGAACGGGAACTGGTGCAAGACAATGGGATTTGCTGCACTCTTGGTTATGACACTCCTGGGGGATATGCTTAGGATAAATCATATTTTATATTTGAGATTTATAAGATCATATATGCATTGAATTTTAATCTATGTTGAGTGATTTTATAATTGATATTCATAAACTAATCTATTGTACCCCATTATTTAGAAATGGCGTCTAATGGAAGAAGAAGAATCAATACTCGTGGACAAGGTAGAGATCTCCCTACTGAGGAAGTCAACATAGTCAACGTTGGAGAAGATAAGATCATGAAAATATTGGGACAACTTAATAAATTTGTAGCAAATAACCATTCAACACCTATGTTGGATCATTTCATGTAGTAGAAGACACCATCTTTCAGCGGGACTACTAATCCAGTGGTTTCTGAACAATGGATCAAGTCCCTTGAAATGATATTCATGGTGTTAAGATGCAATGAAAATGAAAAGGTAGCACTGGAAGTATATTGTCTCAAGGGAGATGCTGATAAATGATGGTCCCTGATTCAAATTACCAAGGAGGAAGAAGAGATAGAGGATATGGAATGGAGTACTTTTAAGGAAATATTCTACGAAAAATATTTCCCTCGTGAGCAACGAACTGAAATGAAGAGGAAATTCCTTGGCTTGAAACAAAGGGAAGAAGACAGTGTTGTGGACTATGAGGCTACATTCACAAGGCTATCCAGGTACGCTGTGGATTACGTACATGACTCGGCAGACAATATTGATCATTTCTTTGAAGTTCTTAAGACAAGTCTTCGGAGGGAACTGGATTCTCAATCATTTTCAGAATATGATGTAATTGAATCAAGTGCTATCAAAACAGAGAAGGAATTTGCGAGATCAAATTTTTTCAAAGGAAACCAAGAAAAGAAGTGACATTCTGATAACAAAGGAAAAATAGAATCACTAAAGAAGAGCTGGGGAATGAATAGTTTCCCATTATGCGAGAACTGTGGAAAGAATCATCTTAGGAAATGCTTGAAAGTCAAGGGAGTCTGCTATAACTACAGAGAAAAGGGTCATCGATCTGATGAATGGAAGGGGAAGAAAAAATTCCATGATGTTCAATGCTACAACTACCAAGAGATGGGAAAATATGCAAATGAGGTTCCTAAGTTCCATGGAATCATGCCTCATAAAATGAAAACAGATCAAGGGAGAGCCTATGCGATTACAACTACGGAGGTTGATGTTCCTAGTGACGTGGTGGCAGGTAATATAATTGTTTCCTCAAACATAGCCAACACTTTATTTGATTCTGGATCATCGCATTCATTTATATCCTCTCATTTTTCAATGAAAATTAGATGTGTCCAATTTAATTGAAGAAAGGAGTTGTCATTCAAAACTCCCAGGGGATGTATCATTGCAACAAAGGAATGTCGACTAGTCCCCCTCCAAACACCAAAACGTGCTTTAATTTCTATCCTTATCATCATACCCATGACTGAATTTGATATAATTCTCGGTATGTATTGGCTATGAAATTATGATACGGGGATTTATTGCATGAAAAAGGAAGTTACAATTTTTGGAAATGGTGTAGAATATCTTGTCTTTAGGGATGAAACTTTGCCACCTGATTCTTATCTAGAACCACCCCTAGTAGCTCTATTGAATGCAATACATGAAGAGGAAGATAAACCAATATCTATGGGAGAGGAACAAAATCTTCAAATAGAGGATGTGCATATAGTGAAAGAGTACATAGATATTTTTCCAGAGGATTTACCTGGACATCCTCCAGAGCGAGAAATTGAGTTTTCCATTGACTTAATTCCTAGTGCAAGAACTATATTAAAGACCCCATATAGAATGGCCACTATAGAGCTAGTAGAGCGGATGAAAAAACTATAAGAGTTGAGTGACAAAGGATTTATTCGACTTAGTGTTTCTCTATGGGGAACCCATGTCTTTTTTGTAATGAAGAAAGATGGATCCATGAGGCTATGCATTGATTACTGAGAAATCAATGCTATTACAATAAAGAATAAGTATCCTCTACCCTGGATTGATGATTTATTTGATCAAATTCATATATCTCAATAAGTTTCAAAGATTTACCTTCGATCTGGATATCATCAGCTGAGTGTGAGGAAGGAAGATATTCCGAAGACAGCATTTCGAACCAGGTATGGGCATTACGAGTTTACAGTGATGCCTTTTGGACTGAGGAATGCACCATCTGTTTTCATGGATTTAATGAATAGAGTTTTCAAGGAATATCTAGATAAATTTTTTGTGATATTCATCAATGATATCCTTGTATACTAAAAAATTTATAAAGACCATGAGAGTCACTTGCGAGTTATTCTGGGATCTCTTAGAAGAAATCAATTATATGGGAAGTTTAGCAAATGTGAATTCTGGCTTCAGTTAGTTTCTTTTACTGGACATATTGTCTCGATGGATGGAATCCTATTTGATCCCGTGAAGGCAAAGGCAATCCAAGATTGTCCCATGCCAACAAACATAACTGAGGTACGCCGTTTTATTGGCTTAGCAGGTTATTATCGGCATTTCGTGTAGAATTTTTCCCGACTGGATAACCCGCTAACGAAGCTCTAATGAAAAGGGGTTAAATTTGTTTGGACAAATTATTGTGAAGAATGTTTTGACGAACTAAAGAGAAGATTATTCAATGCTCCTATATTGACTCTACCATCAGGGAATGATGGGTTTACTATTTATAGTGATGCTTCAAAGAAAGGACTTGGTTGTGTCCTTATGCAAAATGATAGGGTTATTGCTTATGCATCACGACAGCTAAAAAATCGTGAGAAAAACTATCCTACTCATGATCTTGAGTTATCTATTGTAATATTTTCTTTGAATATGTGGAGACATTATCTCTATGGTGAAAAATGAGAGATTTATACTGATCACAAGAGTTTGAAGTATATTTTCTCACAGAAAGAACTCAACATGAGGCAAAGGATATGGCTTGAACTACTCAAGGATTATGATTACATGATACACTACCACCCGAGGAAGGCAAATAAGGTGGCAGATTATTTGAGGAGAAAGGATCATGGATTTTTGAATAAGATGAGAGTTGAAAGGGAACCTATTTTCATGGATCTAGTAAAGATGCATATGGGGATAAACATGTAAGGTGAAACATCAATTCTTGTTCAAATGGTTGCTAAAACATATTTACTAGAAAGGATAAAATGTTCTCAGGCTGATGATGAGGAATTTCAAAAGAATATTAAATTTGTGAATGATGGGAGATTGAGTGACATCGTATATGAAGATGGAATTTTGAAATTTTGGACGAAACTTTGTGTTCATGATATTCCTGATCTAAAAAGGGAATTTTTGGATGATGCTTATAGTTCCAATTTCTCTATACACCCTGTTAGAACTAACATGTATAGATATTTGAAGGAATATTTTTGGTGGGATAACATAAAGAGGGAGATTGCTAATTTTTTGTCAATATGAATGGTTTTTCAACAAATGAAAGTTGGAAGGAAACAGCCTGTAGGAGTATTGAATCCTCTTCCCATACCTGAGTGGAAATGATATAATATCACGATGGACTTTTTCATGGGACTACCAAAGACTCTTAGAAGAAACGATGCAATATGGGTCATTGTTGATCGTCTTACCAAGTCAGCACATTTTCTTGCTATAAGAGAAGATCTACCACTTGAACGTCTAGAAAGAATATATATTAATGATGTTGTGAGGCTTCATGGAGTTCCCCTATTGAATGTTTTTGATTGTGATCCACGTTTTACATCAAGTTGCTGGAGAATTCTCCAGAAGGCTTTGAATTATGAGCTTCATATGAGTACTACATATCACCCTCAAACTAACGGACAATCTGAAAGGACTATTCAAACTCTGGAAGACATGCTGAGATCATTCTCTCTTGACTTCCAAGGTATGTGGGATAAATACTTACCTTTGGTGGAATTTTCCTACAACAATTGTTTCCATTCTAGTATTCAAATGGCTCCATATGAAGCATTATATGGAAAGAGATGTCTAACTCCAACTTGTTGGGATGAAGTTGGTGAAAGGAAACTTATAGGCCCCGAACTTATTGAAGAGACCACGGAAAAGGTGAAGAAAATACAAGCCCATATTAAAGCATCCAAAAGTAGGCATAAGAGTTATGCTGACAACCAGAGAAAGGACATGGAATTTCAAGTGGGAGATCATGTATTTCTGAAAGTATCTCCATGGAAGGGCATCTTAAGGTTCAATAAGAAAGGGAAACTGAGCCCCAGGTACATGAGACCATTTGAAATCTTGGGAAGAATAAGTGATGTAGCTTACCATTTAGTGATGCCACCAAATCTCTCCAGAGTTCATGATGTGTTCCACATATCATTATTAAAGAAACACATTCCAGACCCAACACATGTACTCACATATGAATGAATAGAGCTGGAACCGGATTTTTCATGCTGTGAAAAGCCCATCAAGATTCTTTACATAAGGGAGAAGGTATTGAGAAATCGAACAACTCGTCTAGTAAAGGTTCTTTGGAGAAACCAGAATTTAGAGGAATAAACATGGGAACCATAGGATTTCATGAAGAAGAACCACCCACATCTTTTTGGTGGGCTATGTACATAAAATTTTGAGGTTGAAATTTCTGAAGGAGGTAATAATGTAGCACCCCAAACATTTTATTGTATTTTTCTGTTAAATACATTCTATTCATCACTATGTTCCTTTGAAACAACACTAGGTTATTTAGGATATAGTCAAAACCTAGCCATTAAATATAAATTTTCCACTTCTATGTTTTGAATTTCGAAAAATGGTCATCTCAAGTTTTGATCAGTAAGTCATTTGGAGTCTGATAGAACAAACTTCATTTTGGGTGAATAGTAACATACCATTATGAATAGTAATATGAATAGTAATATGAACCTTATGAATAGTAAATAATAATAATATTTCATTTTCATAAGGCAATAATATAATGAGATCTTAATTAGTTTTTTAATGAGTAATAAAACAAATTGCACTTTAAGATTGTTATTTTTCGAATTAACTATGAATTTATTTAAAATTTAAATTAATAATATTTATGAAATTATTTTTGAAAAATGGATTTCACTTTTTAATTCTACACGTCAAAAAATGGTTAGGGTGAATTTTGGGAATTTTTCTGAAACAGTTGTTTTTTCAGTTAATAGTAAAAAAAATACAGTTTTTAGTTTCGGTGTGTTTATGACATCATTAATGATGAAATAATGATGTCATAAATCTGGTCGACTTCAGTATAGTTAAATAATATGTGATGTGTCCCAAGTGTCTTATACCAAGGGAAAATACCATGGTCAAGCCCATGGTTTTGTAAAAACCACTCATGAGGTGTCCCTTGAAAATTATTAAAATAATCCCTCACTTTTCCTATAAATACTAACTCTACCCTTAATTGAATTCATTTACAATTATCCCTAAACGAATTTCTGACCTCCTTACCTTCATATTATTCCTCCCAAGTTTTCCTCAAGCTTCCAAGGTCCCTACCTTCATGTTTTAAGGGTTACTCTACAAGGTAAGAAAATTCTCAATTTCTTTCTTTTTTCCTTTCAAGTTCTATTTTATGTGATATATCTTTCAAGTTTCCATAACATGTTTTTCTTTTTCTTATTTTTATTGATATAATCTATATAATGATTATTTTCTTGATAGGTTACCCTTGTATGCTCTCTTTTTAATATTTTCTAAAAACAAGTTGTGTAGCCATTAGGCTGCCAAATTTTTGCAAGCGACTTCAAAATTATTCTTTTATTTTGAATTATTTATTTATTATTTCTTAATATCTTCTTACCCAAGAGGAATGAAACCTAAAGAATATTATATATTCTAGATTTTATAATTTTCATGAGAAATTCATCATCAATATTCTTCTTTCCCACACTTGATCAAAGAATTAAAAATATTGTCTGTGACGTGTCGAATTACCGACATCGTAAACGATGTGATTGCAATTCGCATTAATTATTTCACATCTCTTCATGAAACCATTTATTTGGTTGAATGAGGTTATAATATATGTGTTATGACTCACCCAAGGTTCTATAATTCTTTGGTACTCATTTTTCTAATTTATAAAACAAAATGAGCTTCTTATTATCAAAGAACCACTAAAATGATCTAAATGAACATCATTAATGTTTTAACTAATGAATCACCATCATGGTATATAAACCAAAATCTTTATAAGATCATTTATATCTCCATAATTTCATTAATAATATGTATTAAAAATTCTGTATGTTTAACCATGTTTCAAATGAACTTCCATTCATGGAAACATGTAACGAACCATGAAAATCAAGGGAGAAAATGCTTCCAAAACATGAAAATTAAACCAATTGATCTCATATAAAGGGCCATGAATGAACCTAATAAGGTTATAATAAATCAATTAAATGTATATGAGGTTCTGGAAATATTAATTAATGAAGCTAAATGTGATTATTCAGGTCATTAAATCAAACGAAGAACACACTCGAGCATAAGGTAAGGGGTTTTTCTTCTCACTTTCATTTCTGTGAGATTTTCATTGTTCACCACTTATTTCTTATATGTGGTATATGTGTACTGAAATTTGATATAAAATAAAATGATTATATTTATAGTCATGTTATTCAATGATTCATTTTATGCTCATTATGTTCTGGTCATATGATTTGACTGATTACATTGTAGTAAGGGACTTTGTCTCAACTACCATTTCGTTGTGACTAACTTGGTATTGTCCACCTAATAATCCATATGTGGTGTTACTACAGCCCATTTGTGATCAATTTTCATTTGAAATTATGTTTATATTAAATATCCATAATCACATATCATGTATATGTTTGTTTTCTAAACCGTATACCATTTTACATACGGTGTTTATTTCGAAAGTTATTTTTATTATTGAATTATTGATATATCTGTATACTCTAATCTATACGGATATTGATAAGGCATATTTATCTTTTATGGATTCAATTTATAAAGAATGTTTTGGACATGGAGTGTAGGGTGGGGCCCTCTATATCCCCTCGATGCATCGGTAGGTCTCATGAGACAAAACAGTTTGGCGACAAACCCTTCGAGTTTGTTTCCAAAAAAATCCGACGGGTTTCTACCCACAGTAGTAAACCATTTTTACGGTATTATGGTTTCATGTTCTAGATACATGATGTCCAATTAATAAGCATTATATTTATTAATTATCAGTTATTATTATTATCCATGAGGTTTTCACTCTGACAAAATCTATGGATGCAGTTTCATTCTCAGTTTATTATTGGAATTAGTTATTCATTTATTCACTATGTCATATTGATTATGTCAGATCGATTGTGATTCACTTATTATTGTAATCATTATTCTGCTATTTGTAACCCTTACGGAGTATTTGAGCTCACCACTTTCATTGTTTACCTTAAACAGGTTATGAAGAGGAGGTTATTTATTGAGTGCTAGTGGATGCAATTTTTGTTTTTCATTATGGATTGTATCTTGTAACCTTATCCAATGTAATATATGTTGAATCAATGTATCTAGTTTCTTCAAGACTACTAAACTTATCATTCCTTCAGGATTCTCATTCCTTCTAACCATGACAATATCACAAGTAATTCATCGGCTCCAGCATAGAGGGGTCGGGGTGTTACATTTATTGGTGTGTTTGAATTTATATGCTTTATTAGGGTTATTTTAGCGATTTTTGGGGTTTTTTTGCATTTTGTGGGTTTTGAATCATTTTTTTGTTTTTTGTAGCAATTGTTAGGGTTTATGTAGCATTGTTAGTGGCTTTAGTGAGTTTTATGGGTTTATTAGGGGTTTATTAGGGATTAATTTATTATATTATGGTATTTTAGGGTTTAATATTTTTGGGGTTTTTGAAGCGTCTTTTGAGTTTTTGTAGCATAATAACTGTTTGTGTAGCGTTGTTAGAGTTTATATAGCATTTGTAGTGTTTATGTATCTTTTTTAGGGTTTAGTTAGTGGTTTTAGGTTTTATGTATCATTTTTAGGGTTTATGTGACGTTTTTAGGGTTTATGTAGCGTGTTTAGGGTTTAGGTTTTATGTAGCATTTTTTAGGGTTTTATGTTGCATTTCTGGGTTTATGTAGCGTTTTTAGGGGTGATGTAGCATTTATGTTGCATTTCTTATGGTTAATGTAACGTTTTTAGGTTTTATGTAGTGTTTTTAGGGTTTATATTGTGTTTTTAGGTTTTATTTCGAATTTTTTACTATTATTATTGTGTTTTTAGGGGTTATTTTGTGTCTTTTAGGGTTTATGTTACAGTTCTACAGTTTATGTAGTGATTTTAGTGTTTATGTAGCATTTTCTGGGTTTATGTTTCGTTTTTTGGTTTATGTTGCTTTTTAGGGGTTTTGATGCATTTTTTAGGGTTTATGTAATGTTTTTAGTGTTTATGTATCTATTTGAAGCCTTTTTTGGGTTTTAATGGTTGTTTATGGTTTGTAGTGTTTTTTAGGGTTTTTATGGGTTGTTAATAGGTGTTAATGGGTTTTATGGTATTTGATGGCTTTTTAATGTTTTTAAAGGGTTTTATGGGTTTATTTTTTTTAGATTGATAGGGGTTGTTATGGTTTTTAGTGTGTTTTAGGGTTTGTTTGGGTAATGTGGCGGTTTTATGGTTTATATAATGTGTTTTATTGTTGTTTTGGGTTCTTTACAGCTTTTAGTGTTCTTTAGAGTTTAATATGATTCTTTAGGGTTTATTAGTGTTCTTTAGGGTTTATTAGGGTTGTTTAGGGTTTATTAGTGTTCTTTAGAATTTGTTATAGTTTATTAGAATTTTTTATTGTATATTAGGGTTTGATTGGGCTTTTTTAGGCATTACTATCTTTTTCTAGGTTTTATCAACCTTTTTTATAGTTATTTAGGATTTATTAGGGTTTATTTTACTTATTAGGGTTTAATAACTTGTATTTGGGTTTATTACGATTTATTAGGATTTATTATGATTTTTTAGGGTTTATTAGGGGTTTGTTATGGTTTGTTTTAGTTTGTTATGATTTATTTGGAATTGTTAGGAATTTTTACGATCTATTTGGGGTTATTAGGGTTTGATACGATTTATTTTGGGGTTATTATGGTTTTTTAGGGTTTATTAGTGGGTTGTAAGGTTTTGTGTGAAATAATATGGAGATTGTTTATGTGTTTTGTCAGGTTTGTTAAGGTTTTTAGTGATTATTAGGGTTTATTATGGTTTAATAGTTTTTTAATTGTATATTAGGGGTTTTAGGTCTTTTGTAGCTTTTATTAGGGTCTAATAATGTTTGTTAGGGTTTATTACAGGTTATTATGATTTATTAGTGTTTGTTAGGGTTTAGTAGTGGGTTTTATGGGTTATTAGGGTTTATCAGTGGTTATTTAGGTTTATTAGTGGTTGTTAGGGTTTGTTAGGTTTTGTTAGGGTTTTAGGGTTTGTTACGGTTTGTTTGAGTTGTTTGGGGTTTTATGTGTTTTTTGGGTGTTATGTGTGTGTTTGGATTTTTTATGCTCAGTTAGGGTTATTTTATCATTTTTGGGGGTTTGTTGCATTTTGTGGGTTTTGAATCATTTTTAGGTTTTCTGTAGCAATTGATAAGGTTTATGTGGCGTTGTTAGTGGATTTCGTGGTTCTTTAGGGTTTTTCGGGTTTTTAGGGTTCTTTCAGGTGTATTAGGGTTTCTTTTGAAGTTTTTAGGGGTTTATAGGGGGTTTTAGGGGTTTTAAGGGTTTCATATGGTTGGTTAGGGTTTTGTTAGGCATTTTTAGGCTTTTTAGGATTTTTTGAGTTTTTAGTGGTTTTTAGGTTTTTTGGGGTTTTTGAGTTTTTTTAGGGATTTTTAGGTTTGTTATTGGGTTTTTTCAGTATTTCCTTTTTTTGGGTTTTAGGGTTTTTTTAGGGTTTTTAGGGGTTTTTAGGAATTTTTAGGGTTTTTAGGGTTTTTTGGGTTTTTTGGTTTTTATGGTTTTTTAGGGTTTTGTTCAGGTTTTGCCAAGTTTGTTAGGGTTTGTTTTGTGAATATTAGCATTTTGAATGGTTTAATAGCGTTTTTGTGGTATATTTGGGTTTTTAGGAATTTTGTAGATTTTATTGGGGTCTAATAGGGTTTTTAGGGTTTATTACAATTTATTAGTGTTTATTAGGGTTTAGTATTGGGCTTTAGGTTTTATTAGGGTTTATTATGGTTTATTATTGGTTGGTAAGGTTTTTTTGGATTTATTAGTACTTATAAGATATATTTAGGGTTTCTAAGGGCTTGTTAAGGTTTCTAAGGGTGTGTTAGAGTTTCTAAGTTAGGGTCAGGGTTTTTATGGGTAGGTTAGAGTTTCTAAGGGTGTGCTATGGTTTCTAAGGGTTTCTAAGGTTATGTTTGGGTTTCTATGGGTGCGTTGGGGTTTCTAAGGCTGTGATAGGGTTTCTGAGGGTGTGTTAGGGTTTCTAAGGGTGTGTTAGGGTTTCTAAGGGTGTGTTAGTGTTTCTTAGATTTTCATAGGGTTTTGTTAGGGGTTTTAGGGTTATGTTTGGGTTTCTTATGGCTTATTAGGGGTTTTTAGGGATTCTTTTGGTTTTTTTGTTTATTGGGGTTTCTTAGTGCTTATTGGGATTTTTTAGGGATTTTAGGGTTTGTTAGGGTTTTCGAGGTTTGTTATGTTTTTAGGGTTTTTTTGGGGTTTGTTAGGGTTTGTTAGGGTTTGTTAGAGTTTGTTATGGGTTTTTAGGGTTTGTTAGGGTTTTTCATGTTTTTAATGGATTTTAGTGTTTATCGGGTTATTCATGGTTTGTTAGGGTAATTTAGTTGTTCATGGTTGTCACTTATATGTAGAGATAGTCACAAGATTCAATTTGATATGTTGTAGAGGTGAAACGGATACCCATAGCAGAAATTATGGTCATTTGGAGGACATAAGGACCTTTTGGGTCATTAAGAACGTGATAAGGTGTTCCTATTGGTCACATATGTGTAGATCTATCCGAAAGCATCGATTTGATATATGGTAGCGGCAAAATGGACTCCCGAAGTAGAAGTTATGGGATTTTGGAGGGATGAAGTACCTTTTTGGGCCTTCAAGGATGTGAGAAGGCGCTTCAGTGGTTTTAGGAGTGAAGGTCTAGTCTCAAGATTCGATTTGATATGTGGTAGAGGAAAAACGGACACCCCTAGAAGACGTTATTGCAAAACAGACACCAGAAGCCAATCTTTTGACCATCCAAAGTGATTTTGGGTCTTTTGAGGGGTTGAAGAATGTAAGAAAGGGTTACAGTGGTTACCAGAGTGTGTATCATTTCACAATATTCTATTTGATATTTTTTAGAACCAAAATGAACACTTGTATCAGATGTTATTGTGGTTTTAAATTGAGTAACCCTCCTAGCGCCTAAAAACCTAATAAACCCGAAACTCGCTAAAATAGGCATAACTTTTCCTTCGGGTGTCCGTTTGAGTGTTCTGACAAGTAAAAGTGAATCTCGTGAGATGAGTGAGCACCAAGTTTAATTGAAACTATGAAAAATCAAATAAACAGAAGATATATTACTTACATCACTCCTAAAAAATGTCCAACTTTAAACGACCATAACTTTCACTCCGGTTGTCTGTTTGAGCTCCACCACATATCAAATCGATGGAAGTGAAGAGATCTATACAAAAGGATAACTTGATCAAAGTTCAAGACATGTTTTGGACCCTAAAATCCAAAAAAACCATCGGAAGGCCTCCAAAACTCTATTTTCGTGTCCAGATCCCTGCCATATTTTTCTTAAAATGGTCATAACTTCTTATCTGTGTGTCTGTTCGGCCTCCGACACCTGTTTTTATCATAGTTCGTTCCATGAGAATTAGTTTGAATATTCAAGGAGAAGAAATGGAAACCTGAAGAAGAAGTTATGCCTTTTTTAATGACTCTGTGATTTGTTAGGTTTTTCGAGACACCATTTCTATCACTTTTGTCTTGTCTGTTGTTTTTTCAAACAAGTATAACTAATTATAACTGTTATTATTATTATTATTATCATCGTCTCATGAAACGTCACATGCACATGTAGGTGCGTTATTATTATATTATTACTACCATGCACGTGCACATTAAATGCACACATGCTATTCTATTATCACATGCATTCTTATTATTATTGTTATTATTATTATTGTGGTTGTTGTTGTTGTAATTATTGTTATTATCATCACATGAAAATTCACATCCAAATTCACATAAACACACATTCAACGAACATGTGTTATTATATTAACACATGCATTGTTATTGTTAATCTTATTAATAATAATAATATTATTATTATTATCATCATCATCATCATCATCACATGCAAATGAAACGCACGAGAGTTATTATTTATTACCATACACATGCACACATAATGAACATGCAATATTCTATTATTATATGCATTAGTGCTACAACTATTATCACGACTACTACTACTCCTATTACTACTGATGTTATTATTACTGTCATCACATGCAAATGCAGATGCACATGCATTATTATTTATTATTTATTACCATGTACGTGCATATGTACTGCACTTGTATTATTATTTTATTATTATTATCACAGTTTTTTTTATTATTATCATTATCACATGAAAATGAACATGCATGGGCGTTTTTATTTATTATTTATTACCATGCACGTGCATGCATTATTATTATTATTATTATTACAATTAGTATTATTAATATTATCATCAAATGTAAATGCACATGCACATGCATGTGCATTCTTATTTATTATTATTTATTTATTATTTACTACTATTAACGTGCACATGAAATGCACTTGCATTATTCTATTATTATTATTATTATTATTATCATTATTATTAATATTAATATTCTTGTCGTTGTTGTTGTTTGTATCATCAAATAAAAATGTACATACACGTGCTTTGTTATTTATTATTTATTACCATGCACGTGCATACGTCATTATCATTATCATTACATGTAAATGCACATGCACGTGCATTATTATATATTATTTATTATCATGCACATGAAAATGCAATGCACTTGCATTATTCTATTATCACATGCGTTATTATTATTTATTCTAATACATATGCACACACAATGCACGTGCGTTATTCTATTATCACATGTTTTATTATATATTATTTATTATCATTCACATGCAAATGCAAATTCATGTGAACCTGGTTATTATTTATTGTTTATTACCATGCACATGCACATGCACATGCACTTGTATGTGCATTATTATTTATTATTTATTATCATTCACATACACATGCAATTCACATGCGTTATTATTTATTATTTATTATTTATTGTCATTCAAATGCAAATGCGCAGGCATATGCACATACACGTGCCTTAAGATTTATTATTTAAACCATGCACATGCATATGCACATGCACGTTCATTTTTACTAATATTATTATTAGAGGTATTTTTAGGGTTAACTATCATTTTTTAGTTTTTAGGTGTTATTAACATTTATTATGGTTTGTTAGGGTTTTAGGGGTTTTAATGGAATATTAGCGTTTTTAGGGTTTGGTGGAGGTTATTAGGATTTTATTAGGGTTTTTATGATGGGTCAAGGTTTATTAGGGTTTATTTGGAATTTTTAGGGTTTTATTAGGATTGAGTTAGCTTTATTAGGGTATATTATGGTCTATTATGGTATATTTGTGTATGTTTAGGATTTATTACGGTTTATTATGGTTCATTATGGTTTATTAATTTTTAAGAGGGTATATTAGAGTTGTTTAGTGTTTAGAAGTGTTTATTCGGGTTTATTAGCACTTTTATGATTTGTTATGTTTTATTATCATTTATTAGTGGTTTTAGAGCTTTTTAATGATATATTTGTATTTTTAGGGTTTAGAAGGGTTTATTATGGTTTATTATGGTGTGTTAAGGTTTTTTAGGGTTGATTAGGTATTTTTTGGGTTTTATTAGGGTTGTGTCGATATCATTAATGTTTTATTAGGGTTTATTAGGGTTGAGTATGGTTTATTAGGGTTTGTTAGGGATTTTTACGGTTTACTAGGGTTTGTTAGTGTTCTTATTAAGGTATATGAGGGTTTTTTAGTGTTTGTTAATATATATGAGCAGTTGTTATGACTTTTCAGGTTTTATTAGAATATTTTTAGTGTTTGTGATCATTTTAATGGTTTATTAGATTTTATTTGATTTTATTATGGTTTACTAGGGTTTCTAGGGCTTTTTAATGGTTTGTTTGTGTTTTTTTGTTTATTGGGGTTTAGTTGGATTTTATTAGGTTTTGTTATGGTGTGTTTAGGTTTATTAGGGTTGAGAAGGTATTTTTAGGGTTTTATTATGATTTTATTAGGGTTTATTAGTTTTTATTAGGTTTTATTAGGGATTTTTAGGGTTTATTAGGGTTTATTAGTTTTTTTTTTGATTTATTAGGTTATATTAGTGTTTGTTCGGTCTTTTTAGATAATATAGTGTGTTTTTATTGTTTGTGAGCATTTTGTTTTTTTATGAGCCTTTTTAGGGTTTCTTAGGTTATATTAGAGTTTATTAAGGTTTATTAGGGTTTCTATGGATTTTTTAATTATATTAGAATTTTTTGTCTTTATTAGGTTATATTAGTGTTTTAGGGTATTTTTAAGTAATATAGCACATTTTTATTGTCTGTGATCATTTTTTTATTATTTGTGAGCGTTTTTAGGTTTATTAGGTAATATTAGAGTTTATCAGGGTTTCTAGGGATTTTTTACGATACACTAGCATTTTTTTCATTATTAGGGTTTTGTTGTGTTTTATTAGGGGTTATTATGGTGGGTTAAGTTTTTTTAGGGTTGAGTAGGGTTTATTTGGCTTTATTTATGGTTTATTAGGGCTTTTAGGGTTTTCTTGGGGTTTATTAGTGTTTATTAGTGTCTATTAGGGTTGCTTAGGGTTTTTTAGGTTTTCTTAACGTGTTTTTAGGGTTTATTAGGTTTTATTATCATTTATTAGGGTTTATAAGGTTTTGGGGGTTTTATTAGGGTTGAGTAGAGTTTATTAGGGTTTTTAGGGATTATAATGTGTTTTTAGGGATTATTATAGTTTATTAGGGGTTTATTTGGGATTAATTCTTTATATTATCATATATTAGGGTTTAATATTTTTGAGGGTTTTAAAGAATCTTTAGAGTTTGTGTAGCATTTTTTAGGGTTTGTGTAGCATTCTTAGAGTTTATGTAGCATTTTCAGTATTTATGTAACGTTTTTAGGGTTTAGTTAGAAGTTTTTGATTTTATGTATCATTTTTAGGGTTTATGTAATGTTTATAGGGTTTATGTAGCGTGTTTAGGGTTTAGGTTTTATGTATAATTTTTTAGGGTTTATGTTGTGTTTTCGGGGTTTATGTAGCATTTTTATGGGTGATGTAGCATTTATGTTGCATATTTTTGTGTTTATGTGACGTTTTTCGAGTTCATGTAGTGTTTTTATGGTTTATATTATGCTTTTAGGTTTTATGTAGCATTTTTTAATGGTTATGATGTGTTTTTAGGGTTTATGTTTTGTTTTTTAGTGTTTATGTTACTTTTCTGGGGTTTATGTAGTGCGTTTAGGATTTATGTAGAATTGTTTTGGTGTATGTTGCGTTTTTTGGTTTATGTTGCGTTTTAGGGTTTTTGTTGCATTTTTATGGGTTTATGTAACATTTTTAGGGTTTACATATCTATTTGACATCGTTTTTAGGGGTTTAATGGGTTTTTATGGTTTGTAGTTTTTTTAGGGTTTTTAAGGGTTGTTAATGGGTGTTTATGGTTTTCTGTGGTATCTGATGGCTTTTTATTGGTTTTTTAGGGGGGTTTAGGGGTTTATTTGTTATTTTGGGATTCATAGGGTTTGTTAGGGTTTTTAGTGTGTTTTAGGGTTTGGTTGGGTGTTGTAGTGGTTTTTAGGGTTTATAAATTGTGTTTTAGAATTTTTTTTGGGTTCATTAGGGTTTTTAGTGTTCTTTAGAGTTCAATGTGGATCTTTCAGGTTTATTAGGGTTCTTTAGGGTTTATTAGTGTTATTTAAGATTTTTTACAATTTATTAGCATTTTTAATTATATAGTAGGGTTTTATTGGGATTTTGTAGGCATTAATAGATTTTTCTAGGGTTTATCAACCTTTTTTAGGGATATTTAAGATTTATTAGGGTTTATTTTATTTATTAGGGTTTAGTAATGTGTATTTGGGTTTATTACGATTTATTACGGTTTATTATTATTTGTTTGGTTTTATTGGGGTTTATTAGGGGTTTTTTATGGTTTGTTTCAGTTTTTTACGATTTATTTGGCTTTGTTAGGATTTGTTAAAATTTATTTGGGGTTTTTAGGGTTTTTATGATTTATTTTGGGGTTATTAGGTTTTTTTAGGGTTTATTAGTTGGTTGTAGGTTTTTGTAGGCTATTAGTTGGAGGTTTTTGTAGCCTTTTGTCAGGTTTGTTAGTGTTTTTAGTAATAATTAGGGTTTATTATGGTTTAATAGTGTTTTGTATTGTATATTAGTGGGGTTATGGCTTTTATAGAGTTTATTAGGGTCTAAGAGAGTTTGTTAGGGTTTATTATAGGTTATCACGATTTATTAGTGTTTATTTGGTTTTTTAGGGTTTAATAGTGGGTTTTAGGGATTATTATGTTTTATTAGTGGTTGTTAGGGGTTATTAGTGGTTATTAGGGTTTGTTAGGTTTTGTTAGTGTTTTTAGGGTTTGTTATGGTTTGTTTGGGTTGTTTGAGGTTTTATGTGTTTTTTTGGGTTTTATGGGTGTGTTTGTATTTTTATTCTTTGTTAGGGTTATTTTAGCGTTTTTGGGGGATTTGTTGCGTTTTGTGGGTTTTGAATCATTTTTCGGTTTTCTGTAGCAATTGTTAAGGTTTATGTAGCGTTGTTAGTGGCTTTAGTGGATCTTCAGGGGTTTTTGGGTTTTTAGGGGTCCTTATGGTGTGTTAGTGTTTCTTTTGAGGTTTTTAGGGTTTTCTAGGGGGTTTTTATTGTTTTTAAGGGTTTCATATGGTTGGATAGGGTTTTATTAGGCATTTTAGGCCTTTTATATTTTTTTAGCATTTTTAGGGGTTTTTAGGGTTTTTTCGTTTTTTTCGTGTTTTTAGGGGTTTTAGGGTTTTGAGGGTTTTTTACATTTTTAGGATTTTCTAGGGGTTTTAGTGTATTTAGGGGTTTTTTGGGTTTTTTGGTTTTTTTGGGTTTTTTGGTTTTTTTGGGTTTTTAGGGTTTTTTAGGGTTTTGTCAGGTTTTGCTGGTTTTGTTAGGGTTTTTTGTGAATATTAGCTTCTTGAATGGTTTAACTGAATTTTTGTTGTATATTTTGGTTTTTAGGTATTTTGTTGCTTTTCTTGGGGTCTAATAGGGTTTATAGGGTTTATTATGATTTATTAGTGTTTATTAGGGTTTAGTAGTGTTCTTTAGGGTTTATTAGGGTTTATTATGGTTTATTATTGGTTGGTAGGGTTTGTTAGGATTTATTTGTGCTTATTAGAGTGATTTAGGGTTTCTATGGGTTTGTTAGGGTTTCTAAGGGTGTGTTAGGGTTTCTAAGGGTGGGTTAGGGTTTTTATGGGTGGATTTGGGTTTCTAAGGGTGTTCTATGGTTTCTAAGGGTTTATAAGGTTGTGTTAGGGTTTCTATGGGTGTGTTGGGGTTTCTAAGGGTGTGCTAGGGTTTCTAAGGGTGTGTTTGGGTTTCTAAGGGTGTGTTAGGGTTTCTAAGGGTGTGTTAGTGTTTCTTAGGTTTTCATAGGGTTTTCTTAGTGTTTATAGGGTCTTGCTATGGTTTCTTATGGTTTCTTAGGGTTGTTTAGGGTTTCTTCGGGTTTTTTAGGGTTTATTGGGGATTCTAAGTTCTTATTGGGGTTTGTTAGGGCTTGTTAGGGTTTGTTAGGGTTTTTTAGGCATTGTTATGTTTTTAGGGTTTTTTTGGGGTTTGTTATGGTTTTTTGGGGTTCGTTATGTTTGGTAGGGTTTGTTAGGGATTGTTAGGGTTTGTTAGGGGTTGTTATGGTTTTCCATTGTTTTTAATGTTTTTTAGTGTTTATGGAGTTATTCTTGGTTTGTTTGGGTTATTTAGTTGTTCATTGTTGTCACAGCTGTGTAGAGCTAGTCGTAAGCTTGAATTTGATATGTGGTAGAGGTGAAACGTATTCCCAGAGTAGAAGTTATGGTCATTTGGAGGACTTAAGGACATTTTGGGACATTAAGAACGTGATAAGGTGTTCCTATTGGCCACAGAAGTGTAGATCTAGTCGAAAGCTTTGATATGATATATGGTAGAGGCAAAAAGGACTCTTGGAGTAGAAGTTATGGTCTTTTGGAAGGTTTAAGTACCTTTTTGGGACTTCAAAGATGTGATAAGGTTCTTTAGTGGTTATATGAGTGTAGGTCTAGTCGCAAGCTTCGGTTTGATATGTGGTAGATGCAAAACAGACATCCATAGAGGAAGTTATTGCAAAACGGACACCAGAAGACAATATATTGACCATCCAAAGGAATTTTGTGTCTTTTGGTGGTTGAATATTGTCAGAAATGGTTCCAGGGGTTACCAGAGTGTGTATCTCTTCACAATATTTTATTTGATATGTGGTAGAGCCAAAATGAAATCATGTAGCAGAAGTTATTGTCGTTTTAAATTGAGAAACTCTCATAGCACCTAAAAGACTAAGAAACCCGAAACTCGCTAAAATAGGCATAAATTCTTCTTCAAGTGTTTGTTTGGGAATTTTGACCAGTAAAGTCAAAGCTCGTGAAATGAGTGAGGACCATGTTTAGTAGAAACTATGATAAGAGAAAAGAAATATAAGATATATTAGTTATACCACACCAAAAAAAATTCAAACTTCAAACGACCATAACATTCGGTCCGGTTGTCCGTTTGAGCTCTACCACATATCAAATCGAATGTAGAGAAGAGATATACACAAATGGATGACTTGGAAATAGTTCAAGTAAATTTTGAGACCATAAAATCCCAGAAACCCATTAGAAGGCCTCCAAAACACCATTTCCGTGTACGGATCCCTGTCAATTTTTTTTTAAAAACGGTCATAACTTCTGATAGCTGGGTCTATTTGGCCTCCAACACCTGTTTTTATCATATTTAGTTACAGGAGATTAATTTTGACTATTCATGGAGTGGAAATGGACACCTGAATAAGAAGTTATGCCTTTTTCAATGAATCTGTGATTGGTTAGGTTTTTCGAGACCATATTTCTAGCATTTTTGTCATGTCCGCTGTTTTTTCAAACAACTATAACTTATTATTATTATTATTATTATTATTATTATCATCATCATCTCATCCAAATGGACATGCACATGCACATGTGTTATAATTATATTTTTATTACCGTTCATGTGCACATGCAATGCACACACGTTATTTTATTATCACATTTGTTGTTTTTATTATTGTTATTATTATAATTGTGGTTGTTGTTGGTGTTGTTGTTGTTGTTGTTGTTGTTATTGTTATTATAATAACATGCGAATACACATGCAAATGCCAATACATGCACATTCAATGCATGTGCATTATTCTATTATTACATGCATTGGTACTACTACTATTATCACCACCACCACTACTATTATTACTTCTGATGTTATTATTACTATCATCACATGAAAATGAATATGCACGTGTGTTATTATTTATTATTTATTAACATGCACGTTCATATGCAATGCAATTGTATTATTATTTTATTTTTATTATTATTATCACCATTATTATTATTATTATGGACGAACCCTTCATGATAATGTATTTTTCATAATCAAAAATAATTTCAATATATAAATTCATATCATTCGTGCCAAATTTAATATTTATATGTGAATCAATTTTTTCATACAGCAACATATAATTTAATAATTCAATTTCTTATAAGTCACGAATCAATATGTTTACAAGTGTATTTTTACATACACTTTGAATAACAATTCATCTTGTAATGGTATATGCAAGATAGACTCTTCACAATATTTTGCGGATTCCCGAAACAGAAGTCGACACACTGAAACCGAAGTCAACACATTGAAAATGAAGGATGACACACTGAATCCAAAGGATGACACACTAAAACTGATTGATGACACACTGAAACCGAAGTTTGACAAACCGAAGAATGACAGACCGATGTCTGACTCTCCAAAGTTTGACAAACCGAATTATTATAGATTGATGTTATTAGAACGAAGTATGACACACCGAAGTTCGACATACGAAAGGATGACTCACTGAAGGTGACACACCGAAACCGAAGATGACACACCAAAATCGAAGTACGACATACTGAAGTATGATAGACCGAAGTATGACAGACCAAAGTTGACACACCAAAGATGACACACCAAAGATAAAAGAACAATGTTTTCAAACCAAAGGAAAAAGACCGAAGATTACTCACCGATTGATATAAATAACTGTTTTCATTTTATTAATTCAAATTTATTGCTAACGGTCATATGTTGAAAAATTAATGTTTCTAACATTATTTAATGTTGTCTGTAGTTCAATTTGTATACAAGTACGAGGTACATGCACGTGTGAAGATCCTTATGTGTAGAGAATCGTGGAGTATAAAAGGGCCTCATATTTTACGATTAAAGATATTAACAATGGTAGTAGCAGTACACGTTGATACACAGTCGGTGCCAATACGAAAAGAGAAGAACTAAAAACCTGAGATTGAAAGAAGACTGTGAAAAACTATATTCACCACAAAGGCTCAATATACATTGAGACATAAATGAGATGAACCTTTTCACTCACTGAAGCTGGATTACAGAAACTATGATACTCTTTTTTGAATACATCTTCTAGAGGAAGAATCAAATACCTATTTTTCAACATTCATTCCGTCTAGAGCCTCACTTTACAACACACAGAGAATTCTTGACTCTATTCTCATCCTTAACTCTGTTGTGTTTTATATTTTCTATTTGAGAAGTGTGAATATTTATTTGTATAACACACACAGTATCCTGAGCATAACTGGAGGATATCAAACTATCCTCAAACTCAATTAATCATTAAATTTTGTTTTCCACGAATAACTGTGGTAGAGGTCAAGTGTGACCTGGACAGCCGGGTGTGCTGTTGTAAACCCCGATCCAGGGTGTGGATCAAAAGTTTATTTATATAAATAGCTTGGTGGAAGGTGATCAACAAGTGGAGAGGATTATTTCTCTTCTTGAGAATGATCCTCTTATTTACATTGTAGTGTTAATCTTTAATTAACCAGTTTTGTTTTGTCCGCTGATTATTTTTGCAAAAACATTAAACTATTTTTTCTTACACTTTGATAGTTAGTTTTTGTTAGTGTGTGTATTTTTTTAATTCATTAAACATGTTTCAAAAGATGAATTAGTGTTCTACACTGATTTATCTAAGGACTAATCACCCTTTGAGAAACCTATTGACCAGTTGAACATTTACATTTCTACCGCCTAAACTGACCGGGTCGTTTTTAAAATTGGGAGTTTTCTTACCATAATGTTTTTTAAATAGAAATTTTAATTACAACTAAATTCACCCTCCTCTTGAGTATCCACTCAGACCAACATTTGGTATCATAGGTTTGTTTATTTTCATGTTTTTCAAATTATTTTCAACTGTGATTATAGTTGTATCTTAAAGATATTAAAATTTCTATCATATCTAAATTTTCAGTTCTTTAAATTCTAAGTAACTATGGAAACTAGAGTTGAGGGTGATGCTACTAACATGACACCTTTATTTAATGGTAATAACTGTGCTCAATGAAAATTAAAAAGGAAAATGTATCTAGAGAGTATAGGACCTGAAATCTGGGACACAATTGAAGAGCAACATATACTGCCTGCTACTGCTAGGGATGCATGGTCTTAGTTGACTAAAGCTACATATAATAATTACTATAATGAAATTAATGCCTTGTACTGTTCTATAGTTGATGATGAATGCAATAAAATATCTTTTTGTAATAATGCATATTAAATTTGGGATAATTTAGTTGTTTCTCATGAGGGAATAACTAATGTTAAAGAAATGAGACTAAATACATACACTATTAAATATGATAATTTTACGATGAATCCTGATGACCCTAACTCTGAAATGTATCTTAGGTTCAATGAAATAATGAAAACATTGAGTCTACATGGAAAAGTATTTGATTGGAAGGACCAGATTATGAGACTACTTCGATGCCTACCAGACAGATGGAGGGTAACTTCTTTTTCCATCCGATAATCTTATAACATAAGCAAGATACCAGTAAATGAGCTAATTGGAAAACATATGGTGTATGAGTAATAACTTAAGGTGAATCATGAATTAGATGAGGAACCAAGGAAGAAGTTAGTGGCATTCAATACTACTACCTCAATGAGAAAAAACAATGAAACATTTCAAGATCCTGTAGATAGCTCCACTAGTGAAGAGTTAGAGTCAGACAGTGACGAGGAGATGGTTCATCTTGCTAGAAGGTTCAAAAATATTTACTGAAAAAATAAATTCTTTAGAAAGTCAAAATACAAGGGAAAGTATGGTAGTAAAGGAGAATGGAAGAAAGACAAAAAATGGAATGACAACTCAAATGAAATAATATGTTATGAGTGAAAACAAAAAGGTCATGTGAAGGTAGGCTATCCCAAGATGAAATTCAAGAAGAAATACGAAGACAACGGAAAAGGATATAGAAAGGCTATGAAAGCTACCCAGAGTGCTTCAGAAGATAGCTCCAATGGATCTGATGCTTCTGATAGTGAACATAACAATCATTCCAAATTATGTTTCATGACAGAGACATCTGAGATAACACCTAACTCTCTTATACATAATGCCTATTATGCTTATAATAAGAGTGAGTTACATAATGATGTTGATATGACTAATGATGAACTATTTGAATATTGTGAAATGATTGAGAATGTCTTTAATGAGTTCAAGGACAAGTATAAATCATTAAAGAGACAACATGCTTTAAATGAAAATTATAAGCCATGTATGGATATTGAAAAAGAAAAACTCTCTCAACTATTAAAGGAAAACACTGAACTTAAGTTATCCAAGGAGAAATTTAGAAGAGAACTTGAGAAGTTTACTATAGGTAGAGATACATTGACTTAGTTTCTAGGAAAACAGATTACCCCATAGTGTAAAACTGGTCTAGGATATCAGCCTGGACAAAGAAGGATCATTAAAACTAAATTTATTCCCAAATCGGGACAATTCAATGCTAGTTCAAGTACTGGACCATTTTGTGAAAAAAAAATTATCTAAAGGACCAAAAAAGTGTTTATGTCTCAAAATATATCTTCTGATTATAGGAAATTCTTGAGAAAAGTACGGGTTCCCAAAATATTACTTACTAACCTCTCAGGACCCAAGAAAATTTGGGTACCAAAGTTACCCCATGTCTAATTTATTTTGCAGGGATGTTTCCTAAAGAGTTCCAATAATACTCTTTGGTATTTTGAAAGTGGATGTTCAAGATATATGACATCATACTACCCATGCTTCAAGAACCTAATCAAGGTTTATGGTGGTCACATTACTTTTGGTGACAATGCAAAGGTAAAAATCATCGGCTTAGGCCAGATTGGTAACCCAAATACAGTATTAATTTCCAAAGTAATTTTTTTGTTGGATTAAAGTTTAATTAACTTAGCATCTCTCAGTTGTGTGATGATGGTTTCAATGTAAAATTTGAAAATGATGCATGTAATGTTTTCAATTACAAAAATGATATAATATTTACTGCTCTCAGAAATGATAATGTGTATGTTGTTGACTTAAATTCTTTATATATAAAAAATGTTTCCTGCTTAAATGCTTTTCATAAGGAATCCTGGCTATGACACAGAAGATTAGGACACTTCAATATGCACTCTCTTAGGAAACTGACTTGGAAATGTTTAGTTAGAGACTTACCTAAACTGGAATTCCCGCATAACAAAGTTTGTAATCCTTGTCAAAAGGGAAAGCAACACAATGTTTCTTTCAAACAAAAGAAAGCAGTTTCTACTTCTCAACCTCTTGAGTTGGTTCACATGGATTTGTTTGGACAATCAAGAGTTTCAAATTTAAATTGGAAGCACTATGTTTTTGTTATTGAAGATGATTTTTCTAGGTAAACCTGGGTATACTTTCTAGATCTCAAAATTGAATCTTGTTCTTATTTTATCAAATAATTTAAGTCTATAGAAAATCTTAGTGGACTTAGAATTAAGACCTTGAGAAGTGATCATGGCCGTGAGTTTGAAAATCAGGAGTTTGAATCTTATTGCTCACACAATGGCTATAGTCACAATTTCTCTAATCCTAGAACACCTCAACAAAGTGGAGTCGTGGAAAGACGAAATAGAACCCTTCAAGAAATAGTTATAAATTTTCTTAGTGAATATAATTTACCTATTTATTTTTGGGCTGAAGCTGTAAATATAGCTTGTTATACCATTAATAGAGTCTTGATTAGACATGTTCTTAAGAAGACCCCTTATGAACTTTGAAACAATAGGAAGCCTACGGTTAACTACATCAGAGTTTCTAGTTTCAAAGTCTTTATACTTAACACTAAAGATAATCTTGAAAAATTTTCCTCTAAGAGTGATGAAGGAATTTTCCAAGGTTCCTCTACAACTAGTAAATCCTATAGATTATTCAATAAAAAGACCAAATGTGTGGAAGAGTCAGTTCATGTAAAATTTGATGAGACTAATCCACATGAACCCAAAACCACTCTTGAATATCTTGAGTAAGATATGTAAATTCTAAACCTTAATGATAATGATGGTGAATCCCCTGTAAAAGTAACCAACTGTGGGAATCTTCCAGAACCTGCACCTATTGAGTCTGGACCAATAGACAATCATGATAAGTCTAGTTCAACTCTTTCTAGAGGTATTATAACTCTCATGAATCATCCTTTAGATGCTATAGTAGGTGATTTGAATCGAGTGACACAAACTAGAGCTTCCCTAAGAAACCAGGTTGAACATCAAGATTTTCTTTCACATCTTGAACCCAAAAATATTAATGATGCTATCAATGATGAGTTTTGGGTGATGGATATGCAACAATAATTAAATCAATTTGAAAGAAACAAATTCTGGGAACTAGATGAAAGACCTAAAGACACCTTGACCATAGACACTAAATGTGTTTTTAGAAACAAAGTGGATGAGTCTGGAAATATAGTTAGAAACAAATCTAAGTTGGTTGCACAAGGATATAATCAAGAGGAAGGAATAGACTATGAGGAGGACTTTGCACCTGTTGCTAGGTTAGAGGCCATTATGATACTACTTGCTAATGCACCTCATCCTAATTTCAAACATTATCAAATGGATGTCAAATGTGATTTTCTAAATGTGTATATAGTTAAGGATGTATTTGTTGAACAACCCCCTAGCATTACAAATCCCCATTTTACAAATCTTGTTTTTAAACCATCTAATGATTTATATGGTCTAAAGCAAGCTCCAAGAGCATGATATGATAGACTTAGCTCCATTATTATTTCAAAAGGTTTTACTAAAGGAATGAAATATCCTAATTTGTTTATTAAAAGGATTTCCAAAGATTTTTTGACCGTAAAAATTTATGTAAATGATATATTTTTTGGATCTTCTAAAAATTCTTAATGTACTGATTTTTAAAAAATGATGAAAAATGAATTTGAAATGAGTTTAATGGTAGAACTTAAATTTTTCCATGGATTTCAAATATTTCAAAATAAAGATGGTATTATTTTAAATCAATGTAAATATAATAAAGTCCTTTTAAAACGTTTTGGTTTGGATGGTAGTAAAAGTAGTGATACACCTATGAGTACCACTTGTAAGTTGGATGCTGATGAAGCTGGAGAATCAGTGGATCAAACCAACTACAGAGGCATGATAGGGAGTCTACTCTACCTTAGTGCTAGCAGACCTGATATTATGTTCAGCGTATGCATGTGTGCTCGCTTTCAATCTAATCCCAAAGAATCTCATTTAAATTCTATTAAAAGGATTTTCAAATATCTCAAATATACTCCCAACTTAGGACTATTTTATCCAAATGGACAATCATTTGATTTAATAAGCTATTCAGATGATGACTTTTCTGATTGTAAGCTAGATAGACAAAAGAACCTCTGGGACATGTCACATGTCTGGCAAGTCATTAGTATCATGGTTTAGTAAAAAGAATAATTCTGTTGCATTATCTGATGTCGAGGTAGAATACATTGCTGGTGGAAGTTGTTGTGCACAAATTGTGTGGATGAAACACACTTTTCTAGACTATGGATATCAATTCAAACATGTCTCCATTAACTATAACAACACAAGTGCTATTAAAATTTCTAAAAATCCAATATCTCATTCTAGAACATAGCATATTGATGTAAGACATCACTTTTTGAGAGATCATTATCAAAAAGGTGATATAACTCTTTAGTTTATTGGAACTAAACATCAGCTTGCTGATATATTCACTAAACCGTTAAATTTTGAGAGAATGAATTACATCAGACATGAACTAGGAATGATAAATTTCTGAAACCAATTTTTATGAAACTGATTTTTAAGAAACCAATTTTTATGAAACCGATTTTTATGAAACCGATCTTTATGAAACCGATTTTTCGAAAACCGATCTTTGTAAAACCGATCTTTGTGAAACCGATCATTATGAAACCGATTTTTATAAAACTGATTTTTATGAAACCGATCATTATGAATCTGATTTTTATGAAACCGGTTTTTATGAAACCAATTTTTATGCAATCAATTTTTGTGTAACCGAATTTCTAAAACCAATATGTTTGAAACCAATTGTTGTAAAATTGATCTTCTTAGAACTGATTCTGTGACACTGATACATTTAAGGGTTGATTTGTAAATAAAATCTTCTTTAAGTGAAATGAAATTGTTTCATTTCTTTCGACTTACCTAGTTTAAATTTTAAGTTTTCTGATTTAAAATCCCTAAATGATATATTATGTCCAATCCATCCTGACATTTCACCTTCTCCATAGTCGTAAAGCCTCCTACATTTAGTTACTTTCTCTCTTGACTCTCGACCTCCCAACATAGTTAGAATCTGCAACTTCTCTATGGAAAGGACTAAGCGTGCAATATAAGAGACTCAAAAATATCCTCTTGCTGAGCAACAAAAGGTTGAAACTAGTGGGACTAGGAAACCAAGCATAGAAAGTCGGGTTGTTACATCTAAAAAGGAAGTGTCTACTGAGTGGCTTCTATCAAGAAAATATTTTCTGCTAATTGTACTGGAATCTCAAGTGTGGATCATTTGGTTTATCAACAATGAAAGACCCTATTATCCCCATCTTTGGCACGTATTCTATCAGCATTTAAGTATATCACTAGATGAAACCGAGGTAGCAAAGATGAAGTCTATAGTTAAGGGAAATGAAGTGGTTTTCTCTTCGAAGGAATGGGCTGAATTCATAGAGCTGCCTCATGATGGTGTCTATGCTGAATATCCTGGTAATATTCCACCTTCATCAAATTTGTTTTCATATGAAGATGCTCTGAAGGAGATTACTGGAAATGAAGAATTCATGAGAACTATTGAAAATGAATTTGAAGGCGAAGTGAGATTTCTTTTTAAGTTCATTCAACATCAAATCTGCACTAGGAAGGGAGATTTCTCTGCGGTGAAATATCAGGATGTGTTCTTGATATTTTTGTTGAAACATGGAATAAACGTGAATCTGTGAAGATATGTTATGGTACATATTTCTGAGTTGATTAAGCCATAGAAGAAGGAAAGCTACTTATACTATCCGAGAATGATTTCTGCCGTGTTGAATAAATTTTACTATGTAGAAGATGGAGATGGAATGATAACTTCTTGTAGTGGATTTTTTCTTCAAAAAGACATTTGTAAAAGGATGAAGATATTCTAGAACCCATGGAAGAGATGTTGGGTAAGAGATAAAGAAATGATGTATGAGGAATTCATTCCAGTTGACCATCCTTATAGACCAAAGGACCAAATTGATCGTGGTCTCAGACTTGGAGAAGTTCTTGTCTATTCTGATGAGGAAGATAAGGCTGAAGTGACTAGGGAAGAAGGATATCCTTTTGGTTATAGGAGTGATCCTGATATCGCTGAATGTTCCAAGAATACAACTTATGCACTTGCTAGTCCACCTATGGAACTTACTTCAAGAGAAACTATTCTAGGTGATAAAGAAGTGTAAGAAACCAATTTTACTGGAGTTGAATTTTATGTTAGAAAATTAGATGAGGAATCAGATGATGATGATAATGATGATGATGATGATGATGGTGATGATAGTGATAATGGTGATGATGGAGGAAGTGTTGAGCATGTGAGTGACTCTCTAAAAGTGGGACAACAAGTGGTTGACATATACAGGGAGGAATCTGTTCATGGAGCTGGTGACGAAATAAAGCCCACTGATCAACATGATGATGATCATAGAGATCCTGGACATGAGTATAGACCACTCCTTCCCACTGATGAAAATCAAGAGATAATTAAGAAATTGAATTATATTATGGTTGCTGTCCAGGAAGAAGAAGATTTAGTTCCACTGCCTCAAATTGAGGAATTACCTGGTGAAGCTGAAGAAGCTGCAAATCAGGTAGAACCTAAAGTTCGTTTGGTTCCTATCCCCAGACAAGGTATTATGGCCAGAGACTAGGATGAAGAAATTGGTAATATTGATTTTATTCCTGATCCTTAAGGAAGAAGGGTAAGAATTGATACCATTGAGCCAAAAGATTTGACCTGTTCTAGAGAGTGGAATAATAATCCAAGATATATTATTTTTGGTTTAGAATATGGATCAGATGAGGAAATGGTACCTCCTCCTCCTGTTCCTCAAGTCCATGCTGACCCAGAGCCTGTTGCTCCTGTTCCAATAGTTTTATCTCCCGCAGTCGACCTAGTTGCTCAGTCAGTGCCTAGTGACTATGTCACTAAGGCTGATTTGGAAAAATTTTAGAATGAGACATGTGAGTCTTTGCTAGCTTCAGTGGGATCCAGAAATGAATCCTCCACCTCAATAAGTATCTTAGATGCTGATGCAGCAAAAATTGAAAGAATTGTGATTCAGTAGATTCAACCGAATCTTATTACTATAGAAGAAACTATTATTAGACACAAGACTTTTCTTAGAGAAAAAGTAAGAAAGATGAGAAATGAGTTAAATTCCTTAACCTCTGACTTCAAGACCTTATTTAGTTGTGTTATGGATGATCTCAGGAACTTGGTAACCTATATACTCAGTGTTGATTTGAAAAAGTTGAAAGAAGATCTTGGAAAAATGTTGACTGGCCCATCTAGTTCGAGGAGTGGAAGAAGTGTTGTTGCTGATTTAGAGTCTCTCAAGACTGTGATGAGAGAGGAGATTCAGAAACTCTTAATTGTTTCAGATAAGGAAACCCTTGAAAAGGTACATCGAAATACATATCCTTTATACAATATGGTCATAAAATTCACAAATGAAGCCTCTGAAGCTCAGAAGGAAATTCGAGAAATAGTGGATCAGTATTTCACTAAGATATATACCAAGCATGACCTCATCAACAGTTTCAAGTTTCTAGCAGAAAATAATTGAATTCCCCCAGTCACAGAGGCATTCACAAGAAAAGTTCTCCAACTGAAAAAGTTTACCCCTTTACTGAAAAAATTTATGGACAATAAGGATGACTTTGGGAAGGCAATGCAATATGGAGGAGAAATCATCAATGATTCATCAAACTACTCAAACTTTATCGGCATGTTCAGGTCGAGGCTATTGTGGTCCCTCCAGCTGCTTCAATTGGTACTGCCTCTTAGCCTCCTACTCCAATGACTGTCTCTCATGATCTTACTCAGATTCGACCAATCATTAATGAGCAGTCTCCTGGTCATGTGTTGTCAGAGATATGGCATACTCTTTTAGCTAATGCTCCTATAGGTGTTGCTCTGCCTGGTGTTGTAATCTGCTCACCACCATCCTCTGCCACGACCAAACCCTCTCCTTATCCTTTGGATCCTTCAAAAAATGTAAAGCTCCTCTGCATCCAAACCCTTAGTACTGATGGATTGTTTCTTTTTTGATAGGGATTTCTCTTTTGTGTTTGTCTTGTGCTCATATAATTTTGAATGAAACCTCTTGTGGTAGCATTCTTTTATCTTATTTTTTCCTTTCTGCTTTTCTCTTTTAGTTAATCCCAAAATGGGGAGAATGTCAGGATGACATATGATAAAGGGGGAGAAAGTAAGGATGATGAGAAAACAAGGGTGGAATACACTCTCCTTAATCCATCTAGAGAGGGGGAGAATTGTTTTAAATAAATTCTAGCGATGTAAAATTTTAGTTATATTCGTCTAGTATCTTCATCCATGTCTATTATATATATTTTCATATATGCCATAATTTGTGATTATAAAAAATGGGGGGATTGTTGGACCCTTCATGATAATGTATTTTTCATAATCACAAATAATGTCAATATACAAATTCATATCTTTCATGCCAATTTTAATATTTCTATGTGAATCAATTTTGTCATACAAGAACATATACATTAATAAGTCAATTACTTATAAGTCATGAATCAATATTTTTACAAGTGTATTTTTACATATACTTTGATTAACAATTCATCTTGTAATGGTATATGCATGACAGAATCTTGAAAATCTTTCATTGATTCCTGAAACCGAAGTCAACACACTGAAACCGAAGTCGAAACACCGAAACCGAAGGAAGACACACCAAAACTGAAGGATGACACACCAAAACCAAAGGATAACACACCGAAACCGAATTTTGACAATCCGAAGAATGACATACCGATGTCTGACTCCCCAAAGTTTGACAAACTGAAGTACGATAGACCGATGTTATCAGACCGAAGTATGACACACCGAAGTTCGACATACCGAAGGACGACTCACCGAAGGTGACACACCGAAACCAAAGATGACACACCAAAACCGAAGTACCACAGACCTAAGTAGGATACACCGAAGACGACACACCGAAGATGACACACCGAAGATGACAGACCGATGTTATCAAACCGAAGACAAAAGATCGAAGATTACTCACCGATTGATATAAATAACTGTTTTCATTTTATTAATTCAAATTTATTTATAACGGTCATATGTAGACAAATTAATGTTTCTATCATTATTTAATGTTGTTTGTAGGACAATCTGTAGACAAGTACGAGGTACATGAATGAGCAAAGATCCTTATGTGTAGAGAATCATGGTGTACAAAAGGACCTCATATTTTAGGATTAATGATATTAATGATGATAGTAGCAGTACACGCTGATACACAGTCTGTGCCAATATGAAAAGAGATGAACTAAGCACTTGAGATTGCAAGAAGAATGTGACATACTATCTTAACCACAATGGCTCAATATACATCAAGACATCAACGCGCTGAACATTTTCAATCCCTGAAGCTAGATTATAGAAACTGTGATACTCTGTTTTGAAGGCATCTTCCAGAAGAAGACTCAAATACCAATTTCTCAACATTCATTCAGTTTAGAGCTTCACTTTACAACACACAGAGAATTATTGACTCTATTTTCATCCTTAACTCTATTGTGTTTTATATTTTCTATTTGAGCAGTGTGAATATTCATTTGTATAACACACACTGTCTCCTAAGAATAACTGAAGAATATTGAACTATACTCATACTCAATCACTCGTTACATTTTTTTTCTCACAAATAACTGTGGTAGAGGTCAAGTGTATCCTGGACAGCCAGTTGTGATATTGTAAACTCCGATCCAGGGTGTGGATCAAAAGTTTATTTATATAAACAGCTTGGTGGCAGGTGATCACCATGTGGAGAGGATTATGTCTATGCCTAAGACTGAACCTCTTGTTTACATTGTTGTGCTAATCATAAATTACTCTGTTTTGTTTTATCCGCTGCTTATATTTTCTAAAACATAAAACTATTTTTTCTTACACTTTGATAGTTAGTTTTGGTTAGTGTGTGTATTTTTTTAATCCATTAAACTCATTTCAAAAGTATAATTAGTGTTCTATACTGATTTATCTGAGGACTAACAACCATTTTAGAAACTTGTTGACCAATTGAACATTTACATTTCTACCACCTAATCTAACTTGGAATTTTTTAAAATTGGGTGTTTTCTTACCAAAAAGATTTTTAAATAGAAATTTTAATTGGAACTCAATTCACCCCTCTTGAGTATCCACTCTTACCAACAATTATTATTATTATTATTATTATCATCATCATTATTATTATCATTATCACATACAAATGCACATGCATGTGCGTTGTTATTTATTATTTACTACCATGCACGTGCATGCGTTATTATTATTATTATCAAAATTGGTATTATTAATATTATCATCAAATGTAAATGCACATGCACATGCATGTGTGTTATTATATATTATTTGTTATCATGCACATGAAAATGCAATGCAGTTGCATTATTCAATTATCACATGTGTTATTATTATTTATTCTCATGCACGTGCACATGCAATGCACATGCATTATTCTATTATCACATGTGTTATTATTTATTATTTATTATCATTCACATGAAAATGCACATTCATGTGGACTTGGTTATTATATATTGTTTATTACCATGCACGTGCACATGCCCATGCCCATGCACATGCATATTCACTTGGATGTGCATTATTATTTTTTATTATTATCATTCACATGCACATGCACATACACATGTAATTCACATATGTTATTATTTATAATTTGTTATTTATTATCATTCACATGAAAATGCACAGGCATATGAATATACATATGCACATGCACGTGTGTTATTACTATTATTATTTTTAGAGGTATTTTTAGGGTTTACTAGGATTTTTTAGAATTTTTATGTCTTATTAACATTTATTATTGTTTGTTAGGGTTTTAGGGTTTGGTGGGGGTTATTAGGATTTTATTAGGGTTTCTTATGGCGTGTTAAGGTTTATTAGGGTTTATTAGGTATTTTTAAGGTTTTATTAGGATTGAGTTGGGTTTATTAGGTATATTATGGTATATTATGGCATATTTGGGTATGTTTAGTATTTATTAGGGTTTATTATCATTCATTAGGTTTTATTAATTTTTAATAGGGTATATTTGGGTTTCTTAGGGTTTAGTAGTGTTTATTAGGGATTATTTGTGCTTTTATGCTTTGTTAGGTTTTATTATCATTTATTAGGGGTTTTAGGGATTTTTAATGGTATATTTTCATTTTTTAGGGTTTAGTGGGGTTTATTATGGTTTGTTATTGCGTGTTAAGGTTTATTAGTGTTGAGTAGGTATTTTTAGGGTTTTATTTGGGTTGAGTAGGTATCTTTAGGGTTTTATTGGGGTTTATTAGGGTTGAGTAGTGTTTATTTGTGTTTGTTTGGGATTTTTAGGTTTTACTAGGGTTTATTAGTCTTTTTATTAGGGTATATGAGGGTTTTTTAGTTTTTGTTAATATATATGAGGGGTTGTTAGGACTTTTTAGGTTTTATTAGCGTGTTTTTAGTGTTTGTGAGAATTTTTTTTTGTTTAATAGGTTTTTTTAGAATTTATTATGGTTTATTAGGGTTTCTAGGGCTTTTTAATGGTTTGTTTGAATTTTTTGTTTATAGGGGTTTAGTTGGGTTTTATTAGGTTTTATTATGGTGTGTCAAGGTTTATTAGGGTTGAGAAGGTATTTTTAGGGTTTTATTAGGTTTTTATTAGGGTTTATTTGTTTTTATTAGGGATTATTAGGGTTTGTTGGGGGTTTATTTGTTTATTTGTTTTATTAGGTTATATTAGTGTTTGTTAAGTCTTTTTAGATAATATGGAGTTTTTTATTTTTTGTGAGTGTTTTGTTTTTTTAAGCGTTTTTAGGGTTTCTTAGGTTATATTAGAGTTTATTAGGGTTTATTATGGTTTGTAAGGATTTTTAAGGTATATTAGCGTGTTTTGTCTTTATTAGGTTATATTAGTGTTTTTAGGTCTTTTTAGGAAATATAGCATGTTTTTATTGGTTGTGATCATTTTTTATGGTTTTTGAGCATTTTTAGGGTTTATTAGGTTATATTAGATTTTATCTAGTTTTCTTGGTATTTTTTAAGGTATACTAGCATTTGTTTTCATTATTAGGGTTTTGTAGTGTTTTATTAGGGATCGTTATGGTGTGTTAAGGTTTGTTAGGGTTGAGAAGGGTTTATTTGTATTTATTTATGGTTTATTATGGATTTTTAGGGTTTGTTTGGGGTTTATTACGGTTTATTAGTGTTTATTATTGTCTATTAGGGTTGGTTGGGGTTGTTTAGGTTTTCTTAACGTATTTTTAGGGTTTAATAGGGTTTATTATCATTTATTAGGGTTTATTAGGTATTTTTGGTGTTTTATTAGGGTTGAGTAGAGTCTCTTAGGGTTTCTAGGGATTATAAGGAGTTTTTAAAGATTATTATAGTTTAATAGGGGTTTATTAGGGTCTAATATTTTATATTATGGTATATTAGGGTTTAATATTTTTTTGGTTTTTAAAGAGTCTTTAGTTTTATTGTAGGATTTTTTAGTGTTTGTGTAGCGTTGTTTGAGTCTATGTGGCATTTTTAGTGTTTATGTAGCGTTTTTAGGGTTTTGTTAGCGGTTTTATGTTTTATGTAGCATTTTTTAGGGTTTATGTTACATTTTTAGGGTTTACGTAGCATGTTTAGCTTTTAGGTTTAATGTAGAATTTTGAAGGGTTTATGTTGCGTTTTCTAGGTTTATGTAGCATTTTTAGGGGTGATGTAGCATTTATGTTGAATTGTTAGGGTTTATGTAATGTTTTATGGGTTCATGTAGTGTTTTTTGGGTTTATGTTGTGTTTTTAGGTTTTATGTAGCATTTTTTAATGTTTATGTTGCGTTGTTTAGGGTTTATGTTATAGTTCTAGGGTTTATGTAGTGCTTTTTGGGTTTATGTAGCATTTTTTGGGTTTATGTTTTGTTTTTTGGGTTTATGTTGCATTTCTAGAATTTATGTTGAATTTTTAGGGTTTATGTAACGTTTTTGGGTTTATGTATCTATTTGTTTCTTTTCTAGGGTTTCAATGGTTGTTTTTGGGTTGTAGTGGTTTTTAGGTGTTTTAAGGGTTGTTAACGGGTGTTTATGGATTTTATGGTATTTGATGGGTTTTCAATGGTTTATTGGGTGTTTTTAAGGGTTTTTTTTGGGATTGTAGGGGTTGTTCGGGTTTTTCAGTGTGTTTTACGGATTGTTTGGTTATTATAGCAGTTATTAGTGTTTATGTAATGTGTTTTAGCATTTGTTGGATTCTTTAGGGTTTTTCAGTGTTCTTTAGAGTTTATTATGGTTCTTTTGGGTTTATTAGGGTTCTTTAGGGTTTATTAGTGTTTTTAGGATTTGTTACCGTTTATTAGCATTTTTTATTGTATATTAGGGTTTTATTTGGCTTTTGTAGGCATTAATACCTTTTTATAGGGTTTATCAACCTTTGCTAAGGTTAATTAGCATTTATTAGGGTTTATTTTATTTATTAGGGTTTATTAACGTGTATTTGGGTTTATTATGATTTATTAGGGTTTATTATAATTTTTTAGGGTTTATTGTAGTTTATTAGGGGTTTGTTATGGTTTCTTTCAGTTTGTTATGATTTATTTGGCGTTCTTTGGATTTGTTAGAATTTATTTGGGGTTGTTAGGGTTTGTTATGATTTATTATGGGGTTATTAGGGATTCTTAGGATTTATAAGCGGGTTGTAGGGTTTTGTAGGCTATTATTTGGCAGGTTTTTTAGTGTTTTGTCGGGTTTGTTAGTGTTTTTAGTTATTATTAGGAATCATTATGGTTCAATAGTGTTTTTTATTGTATATTAGGGGGTTTAAGGCTTCTTTAGTATTTATTAGAGTCTAATAGGGTTTTTAGGGTTTTTTATAGGTTATTATGATTTATTAGTGTTTATTATAGTTATATGGTTTAATAGTGGGTTTCAGGTGTTATTTGGGATTATTAGTGGTTCTTAGGGGTTATTAGTGGTTGTTAGGGTATGTTAGGTCTTGTTAGGGTTTGTTAGGATGTGTGTTATTCTGTTATACTACATGTTATTATTATCATTATTATCATTATCATTATTATCATTATTTTTATTATAAGTATCATTATTGTTATTTCTATTATTATTATTATTATAATTATTATTATCATCACATGAAAATGTAGATGCACATGCATTATTATTTCTTATTTATTATATATGATATATTTTCATGCACGTGCAAATGTTTTTTTATTATTATTATTATTATTATTACTATTATTATTATTATTATTATCATCATCATCATCACATGCAAATGCACATGCATGATCGTTATTATTTATTACCATGAACACGCTCAAGCAATGCACCTACATTATTCTGTTATCACATTCAGTTTTATTATTATTGTTATTATTAGTATTTTTGTTATTATCATCAAATGCAAATGAAAATGCATGTGTGTTATTATTTATTACCATACATGCACACATTCTATACATGAACATTATTCTATTATCACATGTCCTATTATTATTAATAATACTATAATTATTATTATTATCATCATGTTCACTATGAGTTATTATTTATTATCATGCACTGCACATGCAATGCACGTGCGTTATTCTATTATCACATGTGTTGTTGTTGTTGTGGTTATTATTATTATTACTACTACTGTTATTATTATTATTATTATCATCTCATGCACATGAACCTGCATTATTATTTATTTTTTTATTACCATGAACGTGCACATGAAATGAACACATGTTATTTAATTATCACATACGTTGTTATTCTTATTGTTATTATTATTATTGTGGTTGTTGTTTTGTTGTTGTTGTTGTTGTTGTTGTTGTTATCATCACATGAAAATGCACATGCATATGCACATTCCAATACATAAACACTCACATTCAATGCACATGTGTTATTCTAATTTCCCAAGCGTTGTTATTAATAATAATAATATTATTATTATTATTATTATCATCGTCATCATCATCATATGAAAATGAAATTCATGCGTGTTATTATATATTACCATGTACATGCACACGTAATGCACATGAAATATTCTATTATCACATGCATTGGTACTACTATTATTATCACTACTACTACCACTGATGTTATTATTATTATCATCACATGCAAATGCAGATGCAAGTTCATTATTATTTATTATTTATTACCATGCACGTGCATATTCAATGCACTTGTATTATTCTTTTTTATTATTATTTTTATTATCAAAGTATTTATTATTATTATTAATATCATTATCATTATTATTATCATTATCACATGAAAATCAACATGCATGTGCATTGTTATTTATTATTTATTACCATGTACGTGCATGCATTATTATTATTATTATTACAATTTGTATTATTAATATTATTATCAAATGTAAAGGCCCATGCACGTTCATGTGCGTTCTTATTTACTATTATTTAGTTATTATTTACTACTATGCACGTGCACATGCAATGCACTTGCATTATTCTATTATTATTATTGTTGTTGTTGTTGTTGTTGTTTGTATCATCAAATACAAATGCACATGCATGTGTATTGTAATTTATTATTTATTACTGGGAAAGTGCATGCATCATTATCATTATCATTACATGTAAATTCACATACACATGGATTATTGTATATTATTTATTTCCATGCACAAGAAAATGCAATGCAATTGCGTTATTCTATTATCACATGTGTTATTATTATTTATTCTCATGCATGTGCACACGTAATGCACTTACATCATTCTATTATCACATGTGTTATTATTTATTATTTATTATCATTCACATGAAAATGCATATTCATGTGGACTTTGTTATTATTTATTTTTTATTACCATGCACATGCACATGCACATGCACCTAGATGTCCGTTATTATTTATTATTTATTTTCATTCACATGCACATGCACATACACATGCAATTCACATGCGTTATTATTTATAATTAATTATTTACTATCATTCACATGAAAATGAGCATGCATATGCACATGTACGCGCATTATGATTTATTATTTAAACCATGCACATGCACGTGCATTATTACTACAATTATTATTAGAGGTATTTTTAGAATTTACTATCATTTTTAGGACTTTTAGGTGTTATTAACATTTATTATGGTTTGTTTGGGTTTTAGGGTTTGGTGGGTGATATTAGGTTTTATTAGGGTTTATTATGGTGGGACATGGTTTATTAGGGTTTATTAGGTATTTTTAGGGTTTTATTAAGATTCAGTTGGGTTTATTAGGGTATATTAGGGTAAATTATGGAATATTTGGTTATGTTTTGGATTTATTAGGGTTTATTATGGTTCATTATGTTTTATTAATTATTAAGAGTGTATATTAGGGTTTTTAGAGCTTATTAGTGTTTATTTGGGTTTATTAGCGCTTTTAAGCTTTGTTAGGTTTTATTAGCATTTATTAGGGGTTTAAGGCTTTTTAATGGTATATTTACATTCTTAGGGTTTAGTGGGGTTTATTATGGTTTATTATGGTGTGTTAAGGTTTATTAGGGTTGAGTGGGTATTTTTAGTGTTTTATTAGGGTTCAGTTGGTATCTTTATGCTTTTATTAGGGTTTATTAGGGCTGAGTATAGTTTATTAGGGTTTGTTAGGGATATTTATGGTTTACTAGGGTTTTTAGTGTTTATATTAGGGTATGTGAGTGTTTTTTAATTTATGTTAATATATATGAGGGGTTGTTATCACTTTTTAGGTATTATTATTGTGTTTTTAGTGTTTATGAGCATTTTTAATGGTTTATTAGCTCTTATTTGAATTTATTATGGTTAACTAGGGTTTCTAGGGATTTTTAAATGTTTGTTTGCCTTTTTTGGTTTATTAGGGTTTATTTGGGTTTTATTAGGTTTTGATATGGTGTTTCAAGGTTTATTAGGGTTGAGAAGGTATTTTTAGGGTTTTAGTAGGGTTTTATTAGGGTTTATTAGTTTGTATTAGGGTTTATTATGGATTTCTATGGTTTATTAGTGTTTGTTTGGACAAGGAGGATGCGAGGGTCGGGCTATTCCCAGCCCCCCCAAATTTATTAGAAAGAAAAAAGACCAACAAAAAAAAGGAAAATCACAAAGGAGTTTTTAGGTTTGTGAGCATTTTTAATGGTTTATTATCTTTTATTTGAATTTATTATGGTTTATTAGAGTTTATTTGGGTTTCTAGGGATTTTTAAAGGTATACCTGCATTTTTTTCTTCATTAGCCTTTTGTAGGGTTTTATTAGCAGTTATTATGGTGTGTTACGGTTTGTTAGGGTTGAGTAGGGTTTATTTGGCTTTATTTATGGTTTATTTGGGGTTTTTAGGGTTTGTTTGGGGCTTATTAGGGTTTATTAGTGTTTATTAGTGTCTATTAGGGTTGGTTAGGGTTGTTTAGGGTTGTTTAGGTTTTCTTACGATGTTTTTAGGGTTTATTAGTTTTTATTATCATTTATTAGGGTTTATTAGGTATTTTTTGGGGTTTTATTAGGGTTGAGTAGAGTTTCTTAAGTTTTTTAGGGATTATAAGGTGTTTTTTGGGATTATTAGAGTTTATTAGGGGCTTATTAGGAGTTTATTATAGTTTAATGTTTTATATTATGGTATATTAGGGTTTAATATTTTTGAGGGTTTTGAAGCATCTTTAGGGTTTTTGTAGCACTTTTTAGTGTTTGTGTAGCATTGTTAGAGTTTATGTAGAATCTCTAGTGTTTATGTAGCATTTTTAGGGTTTAGTTAGCTATTTTAGGTTTTATGTATCATTTTTAGGGGTTATGTAACGTTTTAAGGGTTTACGTAGCGTGTTTAGGGTTTAGGTTTTATGTAGCATTTTTTAGGGTTTATGTTGCGTTTTCTGGGTTTATGTAGCTTTTTTAGGGGTGATGTAGCATTTATGATGAATTTTTTAGGGTTTATGTAACATTTTTAGGGTTCATGTAGTGTTTTTAGGTTTTATCTTGTGTTTTTAGGTTTTATGTATAATTTTTTAATGTTTATGTTGTGTTTTTAGGGTTTATGTTGTGTTTTTTAGGGTTTATGTTACAGTTCTTGGGTTTATGTAGTTTTTTTATTGTTTATGCAGTGTTTTTTGAGTTTGTGTTGCGTTTTTTGTTTTGTTGTGTGTTGAGGGTTTTTGTTGAATTGTTTAGATTTTATGTAATGTTTTTAGGGGTTATGTATCTATTTGAATCCCTTTTTAGGGTTTTAATGGCTGTTTATGTTTTGTTGTGTTTTTTAGGATTTTAAGGGTTGTTATTGGGTGTTTAGGGTTTTTATGGTATCTGATGGCTTCTTAATGGTTTTGGGGGGTTTTATGGGTTTATTTGTTTTTTTGGGATTGATAGGGGTTGTTATGGTTTTTAAGTGTGTTTTAGGGTTTGTTTGGGTATTATAGCGGTTTTTAGGGTTTATATAATGTGTTTTTTGTAATTTTTGGGTTTCTTTATGGGTTTTTAGTGTTCTTTAGAGTTTAATATGATTTTCTTGGGTTTCTTAGGGTTCATTAGGGTTTATTAGGGTTCTTTAGGATTTGTTACAGTTTATTAGCATTTTTTATTGTATATTAGGGTTTTATTGGGCTTTTGTAGGAATTAATAGCTTTTTCTATCGTTTATCAACCTTTTTAGGATTATTTAGGATTTATTTGGGTTTATTACAGTTTATTTTATTTATTAGGGTGTAGTAATGTGTATTTGGGTTTATTACGATATATTAGGGATTATTATGATTTGTTAGGGTTTATTGGGGTTTATTAGGGGTTTGTTATGGTTTGTTTCAGTGTGTTGCAATTTATTTGGAATTGTTCGGATTTGTTACGGTTTATTTGGGGTTGTTAGGGTTTGTTACGATTTATTTTGGGGGTTATTAGTATTTTTAGCGTTTATTAGTGGGTTTTATGGTTTTGTAGGCGATTATTTGGAGATTTTTGTTGCGTTTTTTTCAGGTTTGTTAGGGTTTTTTGTGATTATTAGGATTTATTATGGTTTAATAGTGTTTTTTATTGTATATTAGAGATTTTAGGGCTTTTTTATAGTTTATTAGGGTCTAATGGAGTTTTTTAGGGTTTATTACAGGTTATTACAATTTATTAGTGTTTATTTGGGTTTTTAGGGTTTAATAGTGGGTTTTATTGGTTATTAGGGTTTATTAGTGGTTCTTAGGGGTTATTAGTGGTTGTTAGGGTTTGTAATGTTTTTTAGGGTTTTAAGGGTTTTGTTATGATTTGTCTGAGTTGTTTGGTGTTTTATGCATTTTTTTTTGTTTTTCTGGGTATTTTTGGATTTTTTATGCTTTGTTAGGGTTATTTTAGCATTTTTGCGGTTTTGTTGCGTTATGTGGATTTTGAAGCGTTTTTTAGGTTTTTGTAGAAATTGTTAGGGTTTATGTAGCATTGTTAGTGGCTTTAGTGGTTCTTTAAGGTTCTTTAGGGTCTTTAGGATTTTTTAGGGTTCTTTAGGGTGTATTAGGGTTTCTTTTGAGGGTTTTAGGGTTTTCTATTGGGTTTTTTGGGTTTTTAAGGGTTTCATAGGTTTGTTTAGGGTTTTAATTAATTTTTTAGGCTTTTAGGGGTTTTTTAATAATTTTAGTGGTTTTTAGGTTTTTAGGGTTTTTAGGGTTTTTGAGGTTTTTTGTGGTTTTTAGGGGTTTTTTTTGTTTTCGAGTTTTTTCAATTTTTTCAATTTTTAGGGGTTTTAGGGTTGTTTATGGTTTTAAGGATTTTTTAGGGGTTTTTAGGTTTTTTGGGGTGTTTGGGTTTTTGGGGTTTTTATGGTTTTTTTTTGGGTTTTGTGAGGTTTTTCCGGGTTTGTTATGGTTTTTTTGAGAATATTATCATTTTGAATGGTTTAATAGCGTTTTTGTTGTATATTTGGTTTTTTAGGTATTTTGTAGCTTTTATTGGGGTGTAATAGGGTTTATAGGGTTTATTACGATTTATTAGTGTTTATTAGGGTTTAGTAGTGGGCTCTAGGGTTTATTAGGGTTTATTATAGTTTATTATAGGTTGGTAGGGTTTTTTAGGATTTATTAGTTCTTTTTAGAGTGATTTAGGGTGTTTAAAGGTTTGTTAGGGTTTCTAAGGTTGTGTTAGGGTTTCTAAGGGTGGTTTAGAGTTTTTATGGGCGGGTTAGGGTTTCTAAGGGTGTGATATGGTTTCTAAGGATTTCTATGGCTTTGTTTGGGTTTCTATGGTTGTGTTGGGGTTTCTAAGGGTGTGCTAGGGTTTCTAATGGTGTGTTAGGGTTTCTAAGGGTGTGTTATGGTTTCTAAGGGTGTGTTAGTGTTTCTTAGGTTTTCTTAGGGTTTTGTTAGGGCTTTTAGGGTTTTTAGGTTTATGTTAGGGTTTCTTATTGTTTCTTTGGGGTTTTAGGGTTTCTTCTAGTTTTTTGTGTTTATTGGATTTTCTTAGTGCTTCTTGGTGTTTGTTAGGGCTTGTTCCGTTTTTTAGGGTTTTTTAGGTTTTGTTATGTTTTTAGGGTTTTTGGGGTTTGTTAGGGATTGTTAGGGTTTTTAGGGTTTTTAGGGTTTGTTAGTGTTTGTTAGGGTTTGTTAGAGTTTGTTAGGTGTTTTCGTGGTTTTTAATGGTTATTAGTGTTTATGGTGTTATTCATGGTTTGTTAGGGTTATTTAGTTGTTCATGGTTGTCACATATGTGTAGAGCTAGTCGCAAGCTTCAATTTGATATGTGGTAGAAGTGAAACGGACACCCAGAGCAGAATTTATGGTCATTTGGAGGACTTAATGACCATTTGGGTCTTTAAGAACTTGTTAAGGTGTTCCTATTGGTCACAGATGTGTAGATCTAGTCGAAAGCTTCGTTTTGATATATGGTAGAGGCAAAACAGACTCCCGGAGTAGATGTTATGGTCTTTTGGAGGGTTTAAGTTCCTTTTTGGGCCTTCAAGGATGTGAGAAGGTGCTTTAGTGGTTATAGGAGTGTAGTTATAGTATCAAGCATCGATTTGATATGTGGTAGAGGCCAAACAGACACCCATAGAAGAAGTTATTGCAAAAAGGACACCAAAATCCAATCTTTTGACCATCCAATGGTGTTTTGGGTCTTTTTGGAAGTTGAAGAATGTTAGAAAAGGTTCTAGTGGTTACCAGAGTGTGTATCACTTCACAATCTTGGATTTGATATGTGGTAAAGCCAAAATGAACACACATATCTGAAGTTATTGTCGTTATAAATTGAGCAACCCTCATAGAGCCTAAAAACCTAAGAAACCCACAACTCACTAAAATAAGCATAACTTCTCCTTCGAGTGTTCGTTTGAGCACTATGACTAGTAAAATCAAATCTTGTGAGATGAGTGATGTAAAGACCCGTAAAATTCAAGGGAAATTTTTTTTTTTCTTAATTTTCTTTAGAATTTTACAAGAGCGCGGTTTCAGACGGCACCTGATTCCGAGGCCCGGAGTGCCCGGAATTAATTTCCGAAGTTTGGCTCGGGTACGTTCAGTGAACGAACGAGCGGGAATTCCTAACTTTTGATCCGGTGCTCGGAATTGAAATCCGAGGGCACCGATGAACTCGCAGCGCCGATATTCGCTTAAAGAGACCTTTTCGGGAGTTGCGTTTGTTGCGGGTTGAAAGTTATTTTTTTTGAGGGTTTAGGTTGAGTTAAATAAAATTTGTGTAGAACAAATTTTATTTTAACTTCTTAAAACCTCTCAAAGGAGGTTGGAAGTGGGACCCACACCCACTTAACCTCCCTTGGGAGGATTAAGTGTGGTGGGGCCCACACGAACCCCCCACCTTTTCAACTCCCCACTCTCCCTCTTAATGGCTTGACAAGTTAACTTATATTTAATTATACAATTCATGTATATTAAATAAGTGAGTTAAATGTGGAGTTATCTCTTTTGAAATTCAAACTTTTGAATTTCTTCTAATGTGTTTTGTAATAATAAAATAAGAAGTGGTCTTATTTTATTTTGGGTTGTTTCGTTTGTCTTCTTGAGAGGTGGAGAGCTCCTCTTCTTCTTCTTCAACCTCAACGAAGAACGCGAAGAACGTCGTTCTTCAACGAAGAACTTCTCCGCCGAAGAACACGATCCATCCGCGACGCCGTATCCGCGACGCGACGTTCTTCTTCCGCGTCATCCCTTCCGCGACGGTTTTCCGCGACGAACGCCTTCGACAACGACTCTTCCTCCGACGTCAAGGGGATCGACACCGATATTCCACGACTCCGTCACGTGCGACTATCGAGGTAGGGGTCCTTGAGATCGTTGTTCTCTTTATAATTTGTCTTTCCTCGAGACTTGACAAGGAACGCTCTCTTTTCCGACGAAGAACGCCGCAACTCCTTTCTTCGTTCACCGTGACAACGAAGGGGACGCCATCTCATCTTCGGACAACCTTCGTCGGCAAACGAAGATCCGCCAACGTCGTGTCTCTTCGGGCATAGCACTCCGTCAACGGATTTGACGAACGACGACCGCGACGCCCGACCTCCGCGACGCCGTCTTCTGCGGAGCGTAGCAGAACCTTTGAATCCTAAAACCGAGGTAGGGGTTGTTGGTTCATTATTTCTTTATTCTTTTTCCTTGAACGTGGATCTCGCATGTCTAACTTGATGTTTGATTGTTTAAGTTGCGTTATTAATTTAACGCGAGGGGGGGCCGGACCGCACGAACACGGCCGAACCCCCCCCCCCCCCCAACGTTCTTGTTGTTCTTGCGGGTGGAAGCAAGTGGCGTGGTGCCGTCGCACCACGCGGATGATTGTGAGTTTAATTTTACGCATCGCCGTCGCGCTTCACCGAGGAGAGTCTTCAAGAACGCGACGCCGTCGCGCCGCGTTGGAAGGATTCATGGCACGGCGAAAGAGGCGCGGTGCCGTCGCACCGCGCCGGACGACGAACACCGCGGCCGGTTCCGGGCCGCGGCGGGACGAGAAGACCGCGGCCGGTTCCGGGCCGCGGCAGGATGAGAAGACCGCGGCCGGTTCCGGGCCGCGGCGGAAGAGGAGACCGGCGGGGTGGCCGCCGGCGTCGGAAGACGAGGGCGGGACCGGAATTTCCGGTCCCGTTGGTAAAAACCGGCCGGCCAGCGGGCCGGCCGGATGTCTGAAAAACCGGGGGAATTAATCCCCCGGCCTTCCTTTAAAACCCCCCTCTTAATGAGGGGGGCGGTTCTTGAGGAAAGGGGGCAGCGCCCCCTTTGGTCCAGCCGCCAGCAGGCCCCCCCACGTGAGGGGGGGGGGGGGCGGTTTGAAGAAACCGGCGCGGCACAAAGGCCGCGCCGTTTTTGTGAAGGAACCGCGGGGCTGAGCCCCGCGTGCGCAGCCCGTGCGGCGCCCCCCGCCGCCAGCGCGGCCCGCCGCCGCGCCCCGCCGCGCCACCGCCCGCCGCCGCCGCGCGCCGCCGCCGGCCACCGCGCCGCCCAGGGGGGGGTCGGGCCGGGTCGGCCCGGACCCGGACCCCCCCGTTTCGAACCAGAATCGGTTTTTGGCCCATAACTTGAGCCTCGGACCTCCGAATGACGAACCGTCTGCGGAAACACGATCCTTGGATCGAGACGGTCGTTTCGGTATATCGCACTCAAGGTTTCGGATTACTTTGAGTTCGGCCGGGTTGGTTCGTTCACGGAACCAACCGGGCCTTCGGAGCGGAAACGCTCATATCTTGAGCTACGGACGTCCGATTGACGTGCCGTCAGCCGCGTTGTGTTCCTCTTAGTGAGACGGATCTTTTGGCATACTCCGCCCGAGGTTTGGACGCAGGTGGAGTACGGTCGCGTTGGTTTTGCCTTAAAAACCAACCGGGCCCCGGAGACGAAAATGCCAATAACTCTCAGACCGGGCGTCCGATCGACGCACCGTCTGTTGCGTTGAGTTCCTGTTTACGATACGGAACTTTTGGTATCCTTCGCCCGAGTTTTGGATACAGTTAGTAGTGGCCGGGTTGGATCGCACCCGAAATCCAACCGGGCCCCTGGAACGGGAAAGCTGATATCTTTCAGACAGGACGTCCGTTTGACGAACCGTCAGCGGCGTTGGTGTTTACGTTTAGTAACGGTCCCTATGAGTATACCCTATGGGGGTTCGGGGTACAGTTGAGATACGGCCGGGATTGGTTTCGCTCTCGAAACCAACCGGGCCCCTGGGACGAAAAAGCTAATAACTCACAGACCGGGCGTCCGATCGACGCGCCGTCTGTTGCGTTGAGACCCCTGTGACGAGACGGTCCTTTGAGACACTTCTTCGCGGGACCTTGTGATACTTGGAGTATCGACCAGTAGCTTGTGGAGCGGACCCTCCCGGAGACGAGCGTGCAGAGTACGGAGACCGTGTAGCCGGCTGAGACCTGACGACTGCTTGACCGACTCGACTTGGAGTGAGTCGACTAGCCCAGTGGACGGAGCGCCCGGTATTTGGCGGCAGACCCACGACGGACGGAGCGCCTGGTAGTTGGCAGCAAACCCGCGATACTCGACAGGAGGAGTACCTCAGTAGGCTATCTGGGTAGCGCCCGGTATTTGGCAGCAGACCCTCAGCGGACAGAGCGCCCGGTAGTTGGCAGCAGACCCGCAGTACTCGACAGGAGGAGTACCTCAGCAGTCTTAGGTTAGTGAGCGGCGGCCTCGGAGTCGTGGCAGGACCACTGTACACTCTAGAGACGGAGCTCTTCAGCAGTTACGGTTTCGATAATGAAAATCCTGGTTTGAGCTGAGACTTTTGACCTTGTGTTTACTTCATGATTGAGATGGGTCACTTGCTAACTTTGGTATATGTATGGGCATATACCCGGGTAGTGGTTATCCTTCGATTTCACAATCCTTGTGTTTCCTCATGATGGAGATGGGTTACTTGATAACTTAGGTATATGTATGGGCATATACCTAAGTAGGGTTTATCTGTTGAGATCTTCTTGTGTTTATCCTTGTTGGTTTTAGTGAGACCTTGAGGGTCTCGGGGTCCCTACTGAGTATCGTTATACTCACCCCTGCACGGGCTATGCCCGCACCTCGTTGTGTTGGTTGCAGACGACGGCCAGTACTGGCAGAGGCCGAGTGTTCGAGGACTGGACGGTACCTGGAGGTGGACTATACGACGAGGCGGTACCCAGAGGCAGACCACTGGGCGGGTCATACTTGGAGCAGACGGCGGGACCCGAGGAGCAGAAGAGCTATCTGTACCCACCCTTCAGGTGGGATTTCCAGTGGACATCTCAGCGTAGCAGCTTTACTTTTCAGTCGCTGTTTTCCCTTTCGAGTTGTACTTTACAGTTGGGCTTGTATTTCCGGCCCCTTTTACTTTTCAGCTCTTCTTTTTGTACTTAGTGTTTTACTTCCGCTTGTACTCTGTGGTGCTTGTTTTCTTTTTAAAGGCAATGCCTTCCCAGTTATCGGGATTTTACGCCTTTGGTGCTAGTCGCCAACCCCTGGCCTATGGAAGGCGGGCTTGGGGTAGTCACGGCACGGGCCCCGAGGACGGGTCGTGACAAATTGGTATCAGAGGAGTTCGGTTCTACCGCAGAACTTATAACTCTGATCTTTCTTTCTGTGAAGCAATAGTGTTAAGGGTACCGAGTGTGGTTCTCAGTTCAGGGAGTCCAGTGTTGGTGCGGGCGGCCGACGTATCCATACACCAGGACCCTGACAACTGATTTCCAACTTTGTGCACGAAAACACTGATTGTGTGTGTGTTTTCAAAGGTTTTTCCCCTTAAAACAGCTCAAACCAGGTCAGCTCACCAGGTATAATCGTTTGATCGTGTTACATTGTTTCTTTCAGGATGGCCCCACGACGGCAGCCAGCTAGGGTTCCGAGAATCGAACGTGACGACAGCCCACCGAGCGACGAGGCCTCGGTGCAGGGCCCTTTGTCAGCAGTGGCACCGGCGGTAGCTCTACCCGCCGAGCCCCCGATGCTTCCAGCAGCAGCCGCTGACGATGCACGTCGCCTCAGCGCACTGCATGAGTTTCAGCGCCAGCGACCGCCCAGGTTTCGTGGGGAGAAGGATCCCCAGGCTGCAGAGGACTGGCTGGAGGCAGTGGTACGAGTGTTTAGGCTAGTGAGGACACCAGCAGACCTCATGGTGATCCTCGCTGCGAGCCTACTACACGCAGCAGTAGGACGATGGTGGAGCTTGATGCTCCAGGTGCACGATGAGGCATCTCTACTTTGGACGGACTTTGAGAGCCTCTTCCGCTCGGAGTTCGTTCCAGCCACCCTTCGTGCGGTGCGTATCCAGGAGCTTCTGCAGCTGCGGCAGGGCAGCATGACGGTCGCTCAGTACTCGGCGAGATTTACCGATCTCTCGCGCTACTCGACCGACATGGTACGGGACCCATTATTCCGGGACCGGACCTTCGAGCAAGGTTTGAGACACGAGATCAGGGCATCGCTGATCTCCCTCAGCTTACCGACTCAGACAGGAGTACTGGAGCGGGCCCTTCTGATTGAGAGCTTCCTTGCTGAGTCTTCACCAGCGCAGCGACCCACCGCAGGGCGGCACGTAGCGGAGTCTTCGGTAGCAGGTAGCCGACAGATGACTCAGGGGTCCAGACAGACCAGACCTTCAGGCAGACGACCTCAGGGCACTGGCTCAGCAGTGCAGGGCACACAGCGTGGAGTCAGTCTTTTAAGTGGAAGACAGTGCTTTGCATGCGGCGGGCAAGGCCACATGGCTCGTGACTGCCCGACCCGCCATGCGGAGGAGCAGCAGACGGATGAGGAACCACCTAGGCAGAGGCAGAGGTTCGACCGTGGCGGTCCGCAGGGAGGAGGCGGACGAGGCAGAGGAGCTGGCCGAGCAGCAGGTGGTGGACGACGCTTTGAGGCTCTGCCACCACCACCACCAGGAGGTCCACCCCGACCACGGGGAGTAGGTGAACATGCGAGAGCACAGCTTCAGGCAGCTGAAGCTTACGATCATGGAGCTCTGGGAGCAGGTGGACAGGGGAGGAACTAGTGGATACGTCTTTTGTACTTCTAGTTCCATGTTGATGTTGCTTTTGTGTAGCGTCTTGTATTATGAGCTGCAATAATAAAAGACGCATCCTTTGTGATGTTTTCATTCCTGTCCTCTTTTGTGATGTTACTAAGAGGTTCCAGTTGACTGTTGACTTGACCCTCACTTGTGAGACATCTACTGGAGGAGACCCAGTTACCACACACTGATGCCGACAGTGTGACTCAACCCTTGGAGGCGAGAGTAACGGTTGGATCTCTTAGTAGTAGCGTCGAGGCCTTACGACGTCATCCTTGATATGGATTAGTATCATCCATGTTAGGATTGACTGTTTTAGGCAAAGAATGTGGTTCATCCAGGGGATGAGACCAGGTTTCTCTTATCGGCAAAGAAGAAATCTTGCAGCTCTTGTGGGACCAGAGATGGTCCGGGCCACGTCGGAAGAGGTCCATGTCATCCAGGAGCGGGTCCTACATGGGCGATCGATTCCTCTTGTGCGCAACAGATGGCGGCACGAGAATCTCCAGGAGAGCACATGGGAGCGGGAGGCTCAGATGCGTGCTCAGTACCCTCTTTTGTTTCCCTAGTTTTTGATGTAGCTTTACGGGGACGTAAAGCCCTGAGGTGGGAGTAATGTAAAGACCCGTAAAATTCAAGGGAAATTTTTTTTTTTCTTAATTTTCTTTAGAATTTTACAAGAGCGCGGTTTCAGACGGCACCTGATTCCGAGGCCCGGAGTGCCCGGAATTAATTTCCGAAGTTTGGCTCGGGTACGTTCAGTGAACGAACGAGCGGGAATTCCTAACTTTTGATCCGGTGCTCGGAATTGAAATCCGAGGGCACCGATGAACTCGCAGCGCCGATATTCGCTTAAAGAGACCTTTTCGGGAGTTGCGTTTGTTGCGGGTTGAAAGTTATTTTTTTTGAGGGTTTAGGTTGAGTTAAATAAAATTTGTGTAGAACAAATTTTATTTTAACTTCTTAAAACCTCTCAAAGGAGGTTGGAAGTGGGACCCACACCCACTTAACCTCCCTTGGGAGGATTAAGTGTGGTGGGGCCCACACGAACCCCCCACCTTTTCAACTCCCCACTCTCCCTCTTAATGGCTTGACAAGTTAACTTATATTTAATTATACAATTCATGTATATTAAATAAGTGAGTTAAATGTGGAGTTATCTCTTTTGAAATTCAAACTTTTGAATTTCTTCTAATGTGTTTTGTAATAATAAAATAAGAAGTGGTCTTATTTTATTTTGGGTTGTTTCGTTTGTCTTCTTGAGAGGTGGAGAGCTCCTCTTCTTCTTCTTCAACCTCAACGAAGAACGCGAAGAACGTCGTTCTTCAACGAAGAACTTCTCCGCCGAAGAACACGATCCATCCGCGACGCCGTATCCGCGACGCGACGTTCTTCTTCCGCGTCATCCCTTCCGCGACGGTTTTCCGCGACGAACGCCTTCGACAACGACTCTTCCTCCGACGTCAAGGGGATCGACACCGATATTCCACGACTCCGTCACGTGCGACTATCGAGGTAGGGGTCCTTGAGATCGTTGTTCTCTTTATAATTTGTCTTTCCTCGAGACTTGACAAGGAACGCTCTCTTTTCCGACGAAGAACGCCGCAACTCCTTTCTTCGTTCACCGTGACAACGAAGGGGACGCCATCTCATCTTCGGACAACCTTCGTCGGCAAACGAAGATCCGCCAACGTCGTGTCTCTTCGGGCATAGCACTCCGTCAACGGATTTGACGAACGACGACCGCGACGCCCGACCTCCGCGACGCCGTCTTCTGCGGAGCGTAGCAGAACCTTTGAATCCTAAAACCGAGGTAGGGGTTGTTGGTTCATTATTTCTTTATTCTTTTTCCTTGAACGTGGATCTCGCATGTCTAACTTGATGTTTGATTGTTTAAGTTGCGTTATTAATTTAACGCGAGGGGGGGCCGGACCGCACGAACACGGCCGAACCCCCCCCCCCCCAACGTTCTTGTTGTTCTTGCGGGTGGAAGCAAGTGGCGTGGTGCCGTCGCACCACGCGGATGATTGTGAGTTTAATTTTACGCATCGCCGTCGCGCTTCACCGAGGAGAGTCTTCAAGAACGCGACGCCGTCGCGCCGCGTTGGAAGGATTCATGGCACGGCGAAAGAGGCGCGGTGCCGTCGCACCGCGCCGGACGACGAACACCGCGGCCGGTTCCGGGCCGCGGCGGGACGAGAAGACCGCGGCCGGTTCCGGGCCGCGGCAGGATGAGAAGACCGCGGCCGGTTCCGGGCCGCGGCGGAAGAGGAGACCGGCGGGGTGGCCGCCGGCGTCGGAAGACGAGGGCGGGACCGGAATTTCCGGTCCCGTTGGTAAAAACCGGCCGGCCAGCGGGCCGGCCGGATGTCTGAAAAACCGGGGGAATTAATCCCCCGGCCTTCCTTTAAAACCCCCCTCTTAATGAGGGGGGCGGTTCTTGAGGAAAGGGGGCAGCGCCCCCTTTGGTCCAGCCGCCAGCAGGCCCCCCCACGTGAGGGGGGGGGGGGGCGGTTTGAAGAAACCGGCGCGGCACAAAGGCCGCGCCGTTTTTGTGAAGGAACCGCGGGGCTGAGCCCCGCGTGCGCAGCCCGTGCGGCGCCCCCCGCCGCCAGCGCGGCCCGCCGCCGCGCCCCGCCGCGCCACCGCCCGCCGCCGCCGCGCGCCGCCGCCGGCCACCGCGCCGCCCAGGGGGGGGTCGGGCCGGGTCGGCCCGGACCCGGACCCCCCCGTTTCGAACCAGAATCGGTTTTTGGCCCATAACTTGAGCCTCGGACCTCCGAATGACGAACCGTCTGCGGAAACACGATCCTTGGATCGAGACGGTCGTTTCGGTATATCGCACTCAAGGTTTCGGATTACTTTGAGTTCGGCCGGGTTGGTTCGTTCACGGAACCAACCGGGCCTTCGGAGCGGAAACGCTCATATCTTGAGCTACGGACGTCCGATTGACGTGCCGTCAGCCGCGTTGTGTTCCTCTTAGTGAGACGGATCTTTTGGCATACTCCGCCCGAGGTTTGGACGCAGGTGGAGTACGGTCGCGTTGGTTTTGCCTTAAAAACCAACCGGGCCCCGGAGACGAAAATGCCAATAACTCTCAGACCGGGCGTCCGATCGACGCACCGTCTGTTGCGTTGAGTTCCTGTTTACGATACGGAACTTTTGGTATCCTTCGCCCGAGTTTTGGATACAGTTAGTAGTGGCCGGGTTGGATCGCACCCGAAATCCAACCGGGCCCCTGGAACGGGAAAGCTGATATCTTTCAGACAGGACGTCCGTTTGACGAACCGTCAGCGGCGTTGGTGTTTACGTTTAGTAACGGTCCCTATGAGTATACCCTATGGGGGTTCGGGGTACAGTTGAGATACGGCCGGGATTGGTTTCGCTCTCGAAACCAACCGGGCCCCTGGGACGAAAAAGCTAATAACTCACAGACCGGGCGTCCGATCGACGCGCCGTCTGTTGCGTTGAGACCCCTGTGACGAGACGGTCCTTTGAGACACTTCTTCGCGGGACCTTGTGATACTTGGAGTATCGACCAGTAGCTTGTGGAGCGGACCCTCCCGGAGACGAGCGTGCAGAGTACGGAGACCGTGTAGCCGGCTGAGACCTGACGACTGCTTGACCGACTCGACTTGGAGTGAGTCGACTAGCCCAGTGGACGGAGCGCCCGGTATTTGGCGGCAGACCCACGACGGACGGAGCGCCTGGTAGTTGGCAGCAAACCCGCGATACTCGACAGGAGGAGTACCTCAGTAGGCTATCTGGGTAGCGCCCGGTATTTGGCAGCAGACCCTCAGCGGACAGAGCGCCCGGTAGTTGGCAGCAGACCCGCAGTACTCGACAGGAGGAGTACCTCAGCAGTCTTAGGTTAGTGAGCGGCGGCCTCGGAGTCGTGGCAGGACCACTGTACACTCTAGAGACGGAGCTCTTCAGCAGTTACGGTTTCGATAATGAAAATCCTGGTTTGAGCTGAGACTTTTGACCTTGTGTTTACTTCATGATTGAGATGGGTCACTTGCTAACTTTGGTATATGTATGGGCATATACCCGGGTAGTGGTTATCCTTCGATTTCACAATCCTTGTGTTTCCTCATGATGGAGATGGGTTACTTGATAACTTAGGTATATGTATGGGCATATACCTAAGTAGGGTTTATCTGTTGAGATCTTCTTGTGTTTATCCTTGTTGGTTTTAGTGAGACCTTGAGGGTCTCGGGGTCCCTACTGAGTATCGTTATACTCACCCCTGCACGGGCTATGCCCGCACCTCGTTGTGTTGGTTGCAGACGACGGCCAGTACTGGCAGAGGCCGAGTGTTCGAGGACTGGACGGTACCTGGAGGTGGACTATACGACGAGGCGGTACCCAGAGGCAGACCACTGGGCGGGTCATACTTGGAGCAGACGGCGGGACCCGAGGAGCAGAAGAGCTATCTGTACCCACCCTTCAGGTGGGATTTCCAGTGGACATCTCAGCGTAGCAGCTTTACTTTTCAGTCGCTGTTTTCCCTTTCGAGTTGTACTTTACAGTTGGGCTTGTATTTCCGGCCCCTTTTACTTTTCAGCTCTTCTTTTTGTACTTAGTGTTTTACTTCCGCTTGTACTCTGTGGTGCTTGTTTTCTTTTTAAAGGCAATGCCTTCCCAGTTATCGGGATTTTACGCCTTTGGTGCTAGTCGCCAACCCCTGGCCTATGGAAGGCGGGCTTGGGGTAGTCACGGCACGGGCCCCGAGGACGGGTCGTGACAAGTGAGGACAAAGTCTAATCGAAACTGTGAGAAGATCGAAGAAATAGTTGATATATTAGTTATACCACTCCAAAAAAAGTCCAACTTCAAACAACCATAACTTTCACTCTGGTTGTCCAATTGAGCATTACCACATATCAAGTCGAAGGCAGCGAAGAGATCTACGCATAGTGATAAATTTAACATAGTTAAAGTAATTTTTAGCACCCTAAAATCCAAAAAACTCATCAGAAGGCCTCTAAAACTCTATTTATGGGTCCGGAACCCTATCAAATATTTCTTAAAATGGTGATAACTTCTGATCTGTGTGTCTGTTCGGCCACTGACACCTATTTTTAGCATATTTCATTCCATGATATTTAGTTTGACTATTAAAAGAGAGGAAATAGACACCAGAAGAAGACGTTATGCCTTTTTTAATGACTCTGTTATTTGTTAGGTTTTTCAAGATACCATTTCTCGCACTTTTGTCATGTCTGCTGCTTTTTCAAAAAACAATAACTTATTATTACTGTTATTATTTTTTTATTATCATAATCTCATGAAACTAAACATACACGTGAACTTGAGTATTTATTATATTTTTATTACCATGAACGTGCACATGCAATGCACCCACATTATTTTATAATCACATGCATTGTTATTATTATTTTTATTATTATTATTTTGGTTATTGTTGGTGTTGTTGTTGTTGTTATCACATTCAAATGCACATCCAAATGCACATACACACACATTCATTGAACATGTATTATTATATTATCACATGCGTCGTTATTATTAAAATTATTATTAGTAATAATATTATTATCATCATCATCATCAAATGAAAATGCAATGCATAGAAGTTATTATTTATTACCAGACACATGCACACGTAATGCACATGAAATATTCTATTATCATATGCATTAGTACTACTACTATTTTTACCAATAGTACGACTATTATTACTACTGCTGTTATTATTACTATCATCACCTGCAAATGTAGATGCAAGTATGTTATTATTAGTTATTTATTACCATGTACTTGCATATGCAATGCACTTGTATTATTCTTTTATTATTATTATTATTATTATTATTATCACAGTTTTTATTATTGTTATTATTATTATTATTATCATCATTATTATCATTATTATTATAATTATCACATGAAAATGTGCATGCATGTGCATTGTTATTTTGTATTTATTACCATGCACGTGCATAAGTTATTATTATTATTACAATTAGTATTATTAATTTTATCATCAAATGTAAATGCACATGCACATGCATCTGCGTTCTTATTTATTATATACTACTACGCATGTGCACATGAAATGAACTTGAATTATTCTATGAATATTATTATTATTATTATTCTTGTTTTTGTTTTTGTTTGTATCATCAAATAAAAATGCACATGAACATGAATTGTTATTTATTAATTATTACCATGCACGTGCATGCATCATTATCATTATCATTGCATGTAAATGAACATGCATGTTCTTTATTAAATATTATTTATTATCATGCACATGCAAATGCAATGCACATGCATTATTTTATTATCACATGTGTTATTATTATTTATTCTAATGCACGTGCACACGCAAGGCACATGCCTTATTCTATTATCACATGTGTTATTATTTATTATCATTCACATGAAAATGCACATTCATGTGGACTTGATTATTATTTATTGTTTATTACCGTGCACATGGACTTGGATGTGCGTAATTATTTATTATTTATTATCATTCACATGCACATACACATGAAATTCACATGCGTTATTATTTATTATCATTCACATGTAAATGCACAGACATATGCATAGGCACGTGCGTTATGATTTATTATTTAAACCATGAACATGTATATGCACATGTATGTGTGTTGTTACAACTATTATTATTAGATGTATTTTTATTGTTTAGTATCATTTTTTAGGATTTTTAGTTGTTATTAACATTTATTATGGTTAGTTAGGGTTTTAGGGTTTTTTAATGGTGTATTCGCGTTTTTTAGGGTTTGGTGGGGGTTATTAGGATTTTATTAGGGTTTATTATGGTGTTTCAAGGTTTATTAGGGTTTATTAGGTATTTTTAGGGTTTTATTAGGATTGAGTTGATTTTATTAGGGTATATTAAGGTATATTATGGTATATTTGGGTATGTTTAGGATTTATTAGGGTTTATTATGGTTCATTATGGTTTATTAATTTTTAAGAGGGTATATTAGGGTTTTTTAGTGTTTAGTAATATTTATTCAGGTTTATTAGATCTTTTAATATTTGTTAGGTTTTATTAACATTTATTATGGCTTTTAGGGATTTTTAATGATATGTTTTCACTTTTAGGGTTTAGTGGGGTTTATTATGGTTTACTATGATGTGTTAAGGTTTATTAGGGTTGAGTATGTATTTTTAGGGTTTTATTAGGGTTGAGTCAGCATATTTAAGGTTTTATTAGGGTTTATTAGGGTTGTGTATGGTTTATTATGGTTTGTTAGGGATTTTTAGGGTTTACTAGGTCTTGTTAGTGTTTTTATTAGGGTATATGAGTATTTTTTAGTTTTTGTTAATATATATGAGTGGTTGTTATGACTTTTTAGGTTTTATTAGCGTGTTTTTTTTGTGTTTGGGAGAATTTTTAATGGTTTATTACCTTTTATTTGATTTTATTATTGTTTATTAGGGTTTCTAGGGATTTTTAATGGTTTTGGGATTTTTTTTTTGTTTATTGTGGTTTAGTTGGGTTTTATTAGGTTTTGTTACGGTGTGTCAAGGTTTATTAGGGTTGCGAAGATATTTTTAGGGATTTATGTTGGTTTTATTTGGGATTATTACTTTTTAGTAGGGTTTATTAGGGATTTTTAGGGTTTATTAGGGTTTGTTAGGGGTTTATTAGTTTTTTGTTTTATTAAGATATATTAGAGTTTTTTATGTCGTATTATATAATATAGTGTTTTTTATTGATTGTAAGCATTTTTTGTGAGTTTTTTTTGTTTCTTAGGTTATCTTAGAGTTTATTATGGTTCAATAGGGTTTCTAGGGATTTTAAAGGTATATTATCATTTTTTTGTCTTTATTAGGTTATATTACTATTTTTAGGTCTTTTTAGGAAACATTGCGCGTTTTTATTGTTTGTGGTCATTCTTTTATTGTTTGTGATCATTTTTAGAGTTTATTAGGTTATATTAGAGTTTATCAGGGTTTCTAGGTATTTTTTAGGGTATACTAGGATTTTTTTTATTAGGGTTTTGAAGGGTTTTGTCAGGGGTTATTATGGTGTGTTAAGGTTTGTTAGGGTTGGGTAGGATTTATTTGGCTTTATTTATGGTTTATTAGGGCTTTTAGGGTTTATTTGGGGTTTATTAGGGTTTATTAGTGTTTATTAGTGTCTATTAGGGCTGGTTAGGGTTGTTTAGGTTTTCTTAACTTGTTTTTAGGGTTTATTATGTTTTATTATCATTTATTAGGTTTTATTAGGTATTTTTGGATTTTTATTAGGGTTGAGTAGAGTTTCATTGGGGTTTTAGGGATTACAAGGTGTTTTTAGAGATTATTATTGTTTATAAGGGGTTTATTAGGGTTTAATGTTTTATATTAATGTATATTAGGGTTTAATATTTTTGAGGGTTTTGAAGCGTCATTAGGGTTTTTGTAGCATTTTTTAGTTTTTGTGTAGAATTGTTAGAGTTTAAGTAGTATTTTTAGTGTTTTTGTAGCGTTTTTAGGGTTTAATTAGCAGTTTTAGATTTTATGTATCATTTTTATGGTCTATGTAACATTTTAGAGATTATGTAGCCTGTTTAGGGTTTAGGTTCAATGTAGCATTTTTTAGGGTTTATGTTGTGTTTTCTGGGTTTTTGTAGTGTTTTTAGGGGTGATGTAGCATTTATGTTGCCTTTTTTAGGGTTTATGTAACGTTTTTTGGGTTCATGTAGTGTTTTTAGGGTTTATATTGTGTTTTTAGGTTTTATATAGTATTTTTTAATGTTTATGTTGCGTTTTTGGGTTTATGTTTTGTTTTTATGGTTTATGTTACAGTTCTAGGTTTCATGTAGGGCTTTTAGGGTTTATGTAGCTTTGTTTGGGGTTATGTTACATTTATTGGTTTATGTTGTGTTTTTAGAGTTGTTGTTTCATTTTTAATGGTTTATGTAATATTTTTAAGGTTTATGTGTCTATTTGAAGCCTTTTTTAGGGTTTTAATGGTTGTTTATGATATGAAATTTCTTTTTAGGGTTTTTAAAGTTTGTTAACAGGTGTTTATAGTTTTTTATGGTATCTGATGGAATTTTAATGGTTAGAGGGGGTTATGGGTTTATTTGTTTTTTTGGGATTGATAGCGGTTGATAGGGTTTTTTTGTGTGTTTTAGGGTTTGTTTGGATATTGTAGCGGTTTTTAGGGTTTATATAATGTGTTTTAGTGTTTTTTGGGTTCTTTAGGGTTTTTAGTGTTCTATAGAGTTCAAAATGGTTTATTAGGGTTCTATAGGGTTTATTAGTGTTCTTTAGGATTTGTTACAGTTTATTATAGTTTTTTATTGTATATTTGGTTTTGATTGGGCATTTGTAGGCATTAATAGTTTTTTCTAGGGTTTATCAACCTTTTTAGGGTTATTTAGTATTTATTAGGGTTTATTAGTGTTTATTTTGTTTATTAGGTTTTAGTAACAAGTATTTGGGTTTATAATGATTTATTAGGGTTTATTATGATTTGTTAGGGTTTATTGTGGTTTATTAGGGGTTTGTTATGGTTTGTTTCAATTTTTTATGATTTATTTGGCGTTGTTAGGATTTGTTACAATTTATTTGGGGTTGTTAGGGTTTCTTACGATTTATTTTGGGGTTATTAGGGTTTGTTATGGTTTATTAGTGGGTTGTAGGGTTTTTTAGGTTATTATTTGGAGGTTTTTGTAGCATTTTGTCGGGTTTGTTAGGGTTTTTAGTGATTATTAGGGTTCATTAGGGTTTAATAGTGTTTTTGTTTTATATTAGGGGTTTTAGGGATTTTGTATCATTTATTAGGGTCTAATAGAGTTTGTTAGGGTTTAATACAAGTTATTACAATTTATTAGTGTTTATTAAGGTTTTAAGGGTTTAATAGTGTGTTTTATGAGTTATTTGTAACGTTCTAGTTCTCGAAGCCACACAGAGGCACCCCTACCCTGTTGGTCACATGAACTCAAGCACATTTCCCGAAACGCAAGAGGCTACCGACTAGCAGCGAGGGCCTTGGATGTGAAAATGGGGAAACTATGCCTTCATTGGCAGAGTACATAGAGGAAGTAAACAACATACAATAGCGAAAGCAGTAAATATCCAACAATAGTAAACATCGGAAGACTTATAGAGAAACAACTAGAGAAAGAATTTATATAAATGATGCATGACACATATATGTCTAGGAAAGCACCCAAAGAAGTCACAATGCTGAATATAGTACTAAACCCAAGTACGAAAGAAAAATAGATGAGCAACTCCTCAGCATCGCAATCCTCTGCTTGGTCCCATGCTCTCCAGCTCTAATATAATCAAGTACCTGAAGTCACAGGGTGCTTACCTTGTCTATACCTACAACAATATAATATGTTTGGGCACAAAATCAGGGCCCAAACAGGGTGTGAGACTAAATCCCAGTAGGAAACCACCCGAAGATCTTTGCATAACAGTTAGTGAGTATATGGCAGGTAAAAGTACACACTACGGGAAATGAATGGTATACCGACGGTTGAAAACCATTGGTATAGGCTGTAAAACCGTTTGTATAAATTATACCAATGGTTTTACAAACCGTATCCATGTAAGATGTGACAATAGAAATATACCAATGGTTTCAAAGAAACTGTTGGTATGGGTGAATAAATCTACACTATACTAATAGTTTTATGTAAACCATTGGTATAGAGGTGAGATATCCCAATTACCAATGGTTATCTTAGAACTGTTGGTAACAATTCCATACATAACCTATACCAACGGTTTAAAACCATTGGCATAGGCTTAGCTCGACAATTCACACAGCATCCTACTGCTATGTGTGCTACTGTGTGAATTATACAACAGTAAATGCAGAATCAAAAAATAAGGATACATAATACAATAATAAATTATGAATACAATACATTAAAAAATAAATAGACAATTATATGTGATATAGAATTAAGAATACATACAAAATTTCATTTTTTATAACACATACACGATTAAGTTCAGAATTTAGAAGCTAGTAACCCAAAATAAGTAAATGAATAAATGAATTCAACCAAACATAAATATAATGTCCCATGGTTTGGGGCAAGTGTCTTTGAACATAGTGATGATGATAATGGGCGTGTATCAATGAGCTTGTGTAACTTAGAGAATATAGTTGTTCTTGGCATATTAAATGTCATGCGTTTTAGAATAGGAGTAGGAGTTCCTCACATTAGTAGTGGATTGTGTGAGGCTGGACCATGGATCATTGTGCAAAAGTATCAACACCATCCGAATACATTTGGTCGGATTTTTGTATGCCAGTTGTTTTTACTTAAAATGATGTCCATTTTAAACAAAAGATTGACTGTTAGAGTGATACCACCCACACTGTGCCTTATATTGAAGCGGGGTTAACTCGTACACGTCACATATGACCAATGGATCATTGTCTTAATGTATCAACACAATCTGAATGTGTTTGGTTGGTTTTCCATATGTCATTTGTTGTCTTCACTAAAATGTTGTCCATTTCAAAAAAAAGTGACACACTTTGAGTGGTACTGGCCACACCGGGCCTCGTATTGAGGCTTGTATGACTCTTACATGTCATAAATGACCCATGGATTGTTTTGCTAAAGTATCAACACAATCCAATATATTTGGTCGATTTTCCGTATGTCAGTTGTTTTTAATTAAAACAGTGCCCATTTTAAACAAAATAGAGACACTTAGAGTGATACCAGCCACACCTTGCCTCTAATTGAGGTGGGGTTTATTCTTAAATTTCAGAAATGACCCATAGATCATTTTACTAATGTTTCAACACAATCCGAATGTGTTTAGTTGGTTTTTCGTATGCCAGTTGTTGTTTTCATTTAAAATGTTGATCATTTCAAATAAAGGTGAGACACCTTGGGTGGTACTGGGCACACCACACCTCATATTGAAGCAGGGTTGACTCGTACACATAAAAAATGACCCATGTATCATTTTCCTAAAGTATCAACACAATCAAAATGCGTTTGGTTGGTTTTCCGTATGCCAGTTGTTGTTTTCATTTAAAATGTTATTCATTTCAAATAAAGGTGTGACACTTTGAGTGGTACCAGGGACATCGCACCTCGGATTGAGGCATGGTTGCCTCTTACACATCAAAAATGACTCATGGATCATTTTACTAAAGTATCAACACAATCCAAACGTGTTTGGTTGGTTTTCCATATGATAGTTGTTTTTTTCACTAAAAATTTTGTCCATTTCAAATAAATGTGAGACACTTTGAGTGGTATCATCCACACTGGGCCTCATATTGAGGCTCAGTTGACTCGTACACGTCATTAATGACCCATGGATCATTGTGCTAAAATATCAACACAATTCGAATACATTTGGTCGATTTTCTGTATGTCAGTTGTTTTTACTTAAAACATTGTCCATTTTAAACAAAAGAGAGACACTTAGAGTGCCACCGGCCACACCATGCCTCATATTGAGGAGGGGTTGAAACTTACACATCAAAATTTCCCATGGATTATTGTACTAATGTATCAACACAATCCAAATGCGTTTGGTCGGTTTTCCTTATGCCAGTTGTTGTTTTCATTTAAAATGTTGATCATTTCAAATAAAGTGAGACACTTTGAGTGGTACCAGGCACACCGCACCACATATTGAGGTAGGGTTGACTCATACATGTCACAAATGACCCATGTATCTTTTTCTTAAAGTATGAACAGAATATGAATACGTTTGGTTGGTTTTCCGTATTCTAATAGTTATTTTCATTTAAAATGTTGATCATTTCAAATAAAGGTGTGTCACTTTGAGTGGTACCAGGAACACCACGCCTCGGATTGAGTACAGGATGACTCTTACAAATCAAAAATGACTCATGGATCATTGTCCTAATGTATCAACAGAATCCGAATGTGTTTGGATGGTTTTGCGTATGTCAGTTGTTGTTTTCACATAAAATGTTGTTCATTTCAAATAGAATTGTGACACTTTGAGTGGTACCCGCCACACTAAGCCTCAGATTAAGTCTTGGTTGAATCTTACACGTCATAAAATACCCATGGATTTTTCTTCTAAAGTATCAACATAATCCGAATATATTTGGTCAATTTTCCGTATGTTAGTTGTTTTTACAAAAAGCAGTGTCCATTTTAAACAAAATAGAGACACTTAGAGTGCTATTGGCCACACCATGCCTCATATTGAGGCAGGGTTGATTCTTACACGTCACAAATAACCCATGGATTATTTTCCTAATCTATCAAAACAATCCAAATGTGTTTGGTCTATTTTTTGTATGCTAGTTGTTGTTTTAATTTAAAATGTTGATCATTTCAAATAATTGTGAGACACTTTGAGTGGTACCGAGAACACCACGCCTCAGATTGAGGAAAGGTTGACTCTTACATGTCACAAATGACCCATGTATCGTTTTCCTAATGTATTAATATAATCCGAATGCATTTGGATAGTTTTGCATATGCCAGTTGTTGTTTTCATTTAAATTGTTGATCATTTCAAATAAATGTGTGAAAATTTGAGTGGTACCAGGCACATCGTGCCTCAAATTGAGGCGGAGTTGACTCGTACACCTCAAAAATGACTCATGGATCATCTTCCAAAAGTATCAAAAAAATCTGAATAAGTTTGGTTAGTTTTCCGTATGCCAATTTTTTTTACATAAAATGATGTCCATTTTAAATAATAGAAAGACACTTAGAGTGATACCGGCCACACCGTGCCTTAGATTTAGGCAGGGTTGACTCGTACACGTCAAATATGACTCATAGATCCTTTTTCTAATGTATCAACACAATCTGAATGTGTTTGGTCAGTTTTCCGTATGCTAGTTGTTGTTTTCACTTAAAATGATGTCTATTTTAAACAAAAGAGAGACATTTAGATTGGTACCGGCCACAACGCATCTCGGATTGAGGTGGGGTTGACTCGTACATGTCAAAAATTACCCATGTATAGTTTTACTAAAGTATCAATATAATCCGAATGTGTTTGGTCAATTTTCCATATGCCAGTTGTTGTTTTCATTTAAAACATTGATCATTTCAAATAAAGGTGAGACACTTTGAGTGGTACTGTGAACACCATGCCTCGGATTGAGGCGGGGTTGACTCGTACACATCACAAATGACTCATTGATCTTTTTCCTAAAGTATCAAAAGAATCAAAATATGTTTGGTCCGTTTTCCGTATGCAAGTTGTTTTTACTTAAAATGATGTGCATTTTAAATAAAAAAGAAACACTTAGAGTGATACCGGTCACACCGTGCCTTGGATTGAGGCCGGGATGACTCATACACGTCACATATGACTCATAGATAGTTTTTCTAATGTATCAACACAATCTGAATGTGTTTGATCAGTTTTTCTTATGCAAGTTGTTGTTTTCACTTAAAATGATGTCCATTTTAAACAAAAGATAGACATTTAGAGTCGTACCGGCCACACTGTGCCTCAGATTGATGCGGGGTTGACTCATACACATCAATAATTTACCATGGATATTTTTCCATAAGTATCGACACAATCCTAATGCATTTGGTTGGCTTTACATATTTCAGTTGTTTTTTTCACTTAAAAGTTTGTTCATTTCAAATAATGGTGAGACACATTGAGTGGTACCGGCCACACCGCGCCTCATATTGATGCGGGGTTGACTCCTACATGTCCCAAATGTCCCATGTATTGTTGTGCTAAAGTATCAACACAATTTGAAAACGTTTTGTCAGTTTTCGATATGCCAGTTGTTTTTACTTAAAAAGTTGTCCATTTTAAACAAAAGAGAGACACTTTGTGTGATATCGGCCACACCATGTCTCATATAGAGGTTGGGATTTATCGTAAACATCAAATATGACTCATGTATCATTTTCCTAAAGTATAAACACAATCCGAATGTGTTTGGTCAGTTGTACGTATGCCAGTTGGTGTTTTCACTTACAATGATGTCCATTTTAAACAAAAGAGATACACTTAGAGTGGAACCGGCCACACCATGACTCGGATTGAGGCGGGGTTGACTCATACACGTCAGAAATGACCCATGGATAATTTCAATATGATCTGTCCTAAAAAAAGCAACATTTATAGAAAATGAAAACATCTTAAAATGGATTTTACCTGGGAGTGTTTTTCTTCTTCCCAAATATAAAGAGAAAGTTTGGTGATACATGATATGAAAATAAATTTGAAAATGGGGTATGGAAACTGACCCATGGTTCCGTGGTTGTTGAAAAAGGAGTAAAGTATGGAACTCTGTACTTGATTTAAAATTCAGGCAGAACTGAAATGATCAGAAGGTCAAATTGTGATGGTCTAGAAGAATGGAACTGTTCATTTATTGACCATAGTGGGAATAATATTAATGTTCTTAAGGCTATGAACACTAAATGGTACAAGTATGGTGTGATCTATTTATCGGAGTAGGATTCCACCAAAACGGGCCTCGGATTGAGTTGGGTTTGACTCGTATACGTAAAAAATGACCAATGTATAGTTGTCCTAAAGTATCAACACAATCAAAATACATTTGGTCAGTTTTCTGTATGTCAGTTGTTGTTTCAACTTAGAATGTTGTTCATTTGTAAAAAATTGAGACACTAAGAGTGATACCGGCCACACCATACATCGTATTGAGGCGGGGATGACTCGTACAGATCAAAAATGTTGTCCTCGGTACCTGGTTTCCCCTGGGATGTGGCACAGTTTCACTGAACTGTGTGCCAACCATGAACCAAATATTATTGGGTAAAAATACTATATTTTCTCTAAATACACAGAATTAATTACAAGGGAAAAATAAAACAGCAAAAAAATATAAAAATTACCTCATAATTAAATAATGGTTGTGACACTTGGCCAACAATGAACCCACCTTGATAGCCGAGCCCCCCCCACCCACCTGGAAAACCCCCCACCCCCCACCCCATCCCCCACCCCACCTGCACACTCCCCCTCCCAACCCTAAAAACATGAAATTGAAATTAAAAATACCTTAAATATTATTTTTCTTCTTCAAACAAATGAAAATATTATACCTCTACTCCAAATGCTTAAAACGATGACATGTTTTTTCCATTTCTTATGTTGTTCACGACCTTCAAGGGGGAAGAAAATCAAATTTTCCTGTGTAATAAGACCCTTCGGAGTGTTCTAAAATTAAATAGGTGGGTTTTGAAAATAAAATTAAACTGTTAGAAGTAGGATTTTTATGCAGGGTTTTGAAATTTTGAATTAAATAGCTCCAACTCATATAGAAGATAATGATTTCAGAATATCCTATAACCAACACATAATTGAAAATGAAGAGATGCCTCAATGTGGTGTTAAACGAGGATAATTGAATTTTAAATCCAACAAGGGAGGTATCGGGAGAACACCGTAATGGATTAAGAATTCCTAAGGAAATATATTAATGATACTGATATGAATCACCATTTATATATTTAGATTGGTTTTATTGATGTATAATGATCTTATTTCTTATGTGTGGAGTTGGGTTGACCTCAAAACACCAAATGGAGTTCCACTCTATAGTTCTGAGAATATATTATCCAAAGTAATGAAGCTTCCACTGGTAAACATGACAAATTTATATCAGTGGCTATGGGAATATCATGACATTTATGGGATATCTGTTCTGTTAAAAGCCTATTCATTATAAGGATGTTCATGAATGATGGTTTTTTTGTCACATGTGTATGGAATTCATTAATGAGGATGGGTTATTCCATTTAACCAATGATATATTGAATGTTTAGGATGAGTTATTTCATTTAACCAGTGTTCTAGTTTATGTTTAGGTGAGGTGAGTTAGAAACCAGGTTAGGCATGCCATTAGAAGATGGGTTCTTCCATTTAACCATGTAGTATTGGATTTCATGGATGAAAGTGTTTTGAGTGAGCTAATTACTAACCACTCTATTGTATGGCCAACACATCATATGGGCATACCCATGAAACAAAGGCATGTTTAAATGGGACGTTTTCAGCACCCCATTTGGCCAAACATACTTTTCACCATAAGGAATTGGCCATTTATATTTACATGGCTATCCAAGTCATGTACTCTGTGTACATTCCCAGGACAATAGATTATCTTAGACACCATGTGAAACCTTACACAAACCATGTGAACCCTTATACCATATAGTAATTATTACATCCATTAAAAACAACTAATTAGAAAACATAAATTGTCAAAGATAATCAAATTGAACATAAATCAGTAATACTATTGAATATATCACGTAAAATGGAGGCATACTATCTTACATCCTAAATGACCACCCAAAACCAAGATTAATGTCCACAGATCTCTCCTTTCTGCGAAATCAAAAGAGAAAAAAAATAGATGTAGAACAACAAAACCAAGGTATAAAAAATAGTTGCAGAACAACAAAACCAAGGTATCACATACAGATTTGAAGTATATAAGAAAAAAAATCCTTGATTGAACATGAATTAATCAATGGAAAAGTATGGCAGGATGGGGAAGAGGGAGATTCGATTTAGGGCACCAATCGAGCAGAGGGAAACCTGAAATCGAGTGGAGGGGGAACTGGACGCCCGATCTTCATTTAGGGGAAAACTATCCCAACAGTTTTTAAAAACCATTCCGAATGTTTGTATAGTATGGCCTATACCAACGGTTTGTATAAACCATTGGTAAAAGGAGGAAAAATGTGAGGCCTATACCAACAGTTCACAAAAACTGTTGGTAAAAGTGCCTATACTAAGGCCTATACCAATGGTTTAAGCAAACCATTGGTATACATTGTTACGCCCCAACCCTAGTTACCCAGAGTCGGTGAATTATTTTAATACATTGGCATGATTACAAGGAATCACGCCCCGAAGGACCGATTGGTTTAGCAGTCTTCGAAAATATATTACATACATGAATGTTACATTACACTTTATAACATACAAAACAACATAAATAATCCTTTATGAACGCCATTATTCCCTTGTATTAACCCTACATATCAATCACAATACACTTCGTGGAATCCTAGGAAAAATAAAACCTAGAAAGAGGTGAGCTCAGATGCTCAGTAAGGATAACAATATAGAGGAAACATTCATAAATAAACATAAAAATTTAAGGAAATTCATAAATAAAACAAAATCCTTTTAAACATGAACTTCAACATAATATGGCATAAATAAAATGAAATAGTTCCATTTACTTATTCACGAAGATATTCTACTAATCAAATAATCACATGAAATATCAATAACCACTTTCGTAGTGAAGGAAATCCATAATGTCGAACATTAATTTCGGTGTCAAGGCCTCGTGCCAAGACCTAAGGGATAAATGTAACCGGATCCCAACCCGGAGAGCCTCTGTAACCAGACTCCATCCTGGAGAGCCTCTATAACTAGACTCCAACCCGGAGTGCCTCTAGTAACTGGACACCAACCCTGAGTGCCTCTAATAAACGGACACCAACCCGGAGTAAATCTAATAACCGGACACCAACCAAGAGGGTCTTCTGTAACTGGACCCCAACCCGGCAGGCTTACTTTTACCGGTCCCCAACCCAGAAAATAATAGTCCAACACATTCATCTTAAGAAGAGTATGAAATATAACATAAACATTCGTATTAAAACTAGCATAAGAAATTCCAAAACATTTACCATAAACCATTAATTGAATAACAATAACTCATTCATAGTCAAACACATCACAAAACCTTAAATACCATATGGAAGATTTGTATCATAATAAATCAACTTCAAACAAGTGTAAAATTTATCATAGGATGATGACATAGATGAAATCAAAACTATTTGAGAGAAATATATCTCTTTTGAAATCATTTAAAAGTCACATAATTATAGAGATAAACTTTATTTTGAAAATATCTTTATAAGAATGTGAAGGAAGCTTCAAAGGTGTAATAACGGCGGAGAATTACCGCACCCACCATATAATTTAAAAAAAACATACTTACCTTAATTTTGTCAAAAAGGTTAAAAAGTAACTTATTTTGAAAATGATGGAAAGATTCCTTTCAAAACATATAAAGTCAAATAAGGGTATAAATGACTTTAACCCATTGTCTATTAAATATTAAAAATGTTTTGAAAGACATTTTAAAAAACATGTATGTGGATGATAAAGAGGTCCCAGTAGATACTTACGTAAAAACAACCTCGGATAATAATGAGATTGTGAAATTAATCCTTACCAATTTGGAAACTTACAAAACATACACCCCTTGAAAGAGGTATCATACAATGGATATGTAAATACACATAAATAAATGTGTATTACACAAAGAATACAATTATGGGCAGTACATACACCACACAAAAGGTAATAGTGGAAATATGGCATGAATCTCACGGGAATTAATAGTGAGATGAAAACCCCTTACCTTGTACTTTTCTCTGATAGAGTGTAGGTTAACCTCCTTTAATTTGGTTAACTCCCTTTGGTTTGAACCAAAAAGGACTCTTGAAGTGACCTTTCCCTATGGTAAGTCTTCTAAGAGGAGGAGAGGGATGTAGGGAGCTTAATTGGGCATAGGTTGGATGAGCCAAAAGGCTTGAGAGGTGTCAGTAATTGGTTAGAAGTGGTGTCCTTTTATAAGGGGGAGGAGGGGCTCTTTAGGAATATCTAGAAATATTATTTTATAATAAATTCATACTCGGTTTCTAATGACTCCAAAGTGGATTATTTAAATTTTAAGGTGGGGATGGGTCGAAACCACTCAACAAAGAGAATTTAGACAGGTTTGGGTCATTATATTAACATTATATTTTTGTTTTAACTCTTAGTTAATTAGTTTAACACTTACCATGTAACTTTGTATTTTTATATTATATAGTTAATAAACATACTATATACCTCCAACCGACCCCATGTGGTCCATTAATTATACAAATATCATGATATAAGTCTCTTGGCCGAACCTTAGATTTTTTGGAATAGAATATAAATTAATAATATAATATTTGTTTTAAAAACTCATTTATGTCAATTTTGACACTACTCAATAATTGATTTTTGTTAAAGTCTTAAAAACCTTATTAATTCGAAAAAAATTCTTTTGTGCAATCCTAACATGTCATATTAACCAATAAAATTCGTGTATGTCATCAAAAATTTCAAATTATATTTATTTTAACATTTATAATATCAATTATTTGAATCTTTTATTAATAAGGAAAATATTGCATCATTATTGTGTCATATATATTTTTACTTTTTAAATGTCTAAAAAATAATAAATAAAATAAAATTATGTAGGAACTCTTTTTATCTTTCTAATGAATATGTATAATTGAAAATATAACATATATATCCATATGTAAAAATTGTTTTTCTAAAAGATATAATCTTATGTCATTTTTCTATTCACTTTAACTTAATTAATATAAAGTGTCTCTATCACCTACAAGTGGCTCCATGGGGTCCCAAAATCAACTCAAAGATTCCCAAGGTCGGACATGTATCCACCAATAAGGTTAGAAAACATTTTAGGGTAATTTATTATTATTATAATATTGTTTTTTAACCATTATTTACCGAATTTACCCTTTAACCATGGCAAATAAAATATTTACCGAAGTAATTATCCAAAATTTCTAAAAATAAAAGTTACCTATTTACACAATTTGGACATCCTAATTCCAAATATCGATTCCATTTTTCCAAATTCAAAACACGGAAGTGGCAGAAATTAATTTTAAATTAATTCCCGATGTCCAAACAAAAAGCGTGTTTTTATGAGTTAATAACTATCAAAAGATTGACACTTGTTTATGTCTGGTTTAAATATGAAATTTTGTCCAATGAACAACATGGTATTAAATGGTAAAAATATATTATAAATATACTTTAAAACCACTAAAATTAATAATTTATCACTATTAATTATTTCGATTAAAAAAGTTGTTTTTAATAAAAATTTAGTAATTTTCAATATTCATCAAAATATGAAAGTTATCCGAAAAGTATCAAAATTTTATCCTAGGATAATTTCGATATTCCAAATCCAAAAATGAATTCCATTTTAAAATATAAAATGTATAAAATTTCAAAAAGTGGGTATTACAATTCATAACAGCTACTTTGATTTTTCGCAGCGTGTTAGAATCTCGAAGTTGCATACAACACACGCTACTGTATTATTCAAAGAGAAGCATACCATGGAATCTTATGGTGTTACATTCTCCCCTCCTTCAATAAATTGTGTCCTCGCATTTTATGCTTGGTATCGGAAACTTGGGGTTGACATTTCAAAATATCTTAGTTGAAATCCGACATCGAAAAATCGATTAATGAGGCCTCTATTTAAAATAAAGAGTGGTAAGTATGAAGGTTACCGAAAATAACACATACTAGGGTTCCATGTAGAAAAATATGGATATGGAAGAGAAATATAGCCATCAATATCTGATGGAGAGTGGTAGAGAACATGGCTATGAAAAGGCCAACAATCCCAAAGCCATAAATTTGTGATGATCTAAGGTGCCATCTAGGACAAAATTTTTGTTCTAAGTTCCTTTTCTTAATGTTGATGAATTTATTTATGAGATTAGATAAGATAATAAGGAGATATACCTACTTTATAATTAGAGTTTTATCCATTAACAAATTTCTTCCACAAACACATCTTTCACCCAAAACATAATACAACTCAAAATTACTCTATTTATCCTAATCGTATAGGGTTCCAAATATAAATAATTTATAATTCACATACCAGAAACATTAAAAAAACTACATTATACCATCTAGGAACTACACGTAGTCTAGTGGTAGGCGATAAATCCCAATTGCACTATGGTTGTGGGTTCGATTCCTGCAGCTTTGCCCAACGCGACGAGTCGTCTCACAATCTACGTGTTGTACAAAAAATAACCTTTCCAACATAATCCCTTCCAACCTTTAGACTTATCCAAAATACTTCTGTAAACACTCAGTCCAAAATTTATATGAAAGATAAACATAATGTAGATCCTTTTTACCCTGTAATAGCATGTGAATACCTTCATCAAGAATTATTTAAAAACACTGAAACATCCTGAATTACCATAAAACCATATTGATTACATTCATGCTCCCTTATTTCTTATAGAATACTAGATATACTTCATTCATCCAAAAATGTTGTAAACTCCAACAATAATGGAATATACAAATCTTTAATCAGTTTTAATGCAGTCAAGAATATCCAATATAATTTACCCAAATCAACCATATCTTATTCCAAAATTAGTACCTCAATATTAGGACCAAATTAAGGTTTATCTTTACTTCAACCATATAATTTCCAAAAAAAATTAACGCGTTGTAGAGCCACTTTTCTTAGTACCATAAAATCCCAAATCCTCAATGAAATAGTACTACAGTACAATCTTTATTTATTTCCAGAACATCATTGATAAAACACTTCAATGAAACAATTCCAAAACAACAACATAAGAACACTGGTAATTCCTCTTCATCTGTGGTAGTATCATAACATGATTATTATCCAATAGCATCATTTGCGGCATAGTCTGATTACTGGGAAATTGATTCGCGTAGTGTCCAAACTCCTTGCAGTTGAAGCATTGTACATTTGAAACCTTTTTCTTACCCTTATAAATCACGTACTTGGTGTCCTTTTTCTCCACACTTATAACATACTCCCATTCCCTTCAAGAATTTTTCAAGGTGATTCTTTCTACAGTTATCACATATGGAAAAATCCTTCTTTACATTATTCCCTTTATCTGTCATTCTTTCTACCATCCTTTCCTTATCTGGATTCCCTTCAAAGCCATAGGACTCCGAAAATTCTTTACTTATCATATAAACACATGATACTATTTCTTCATATGATGATAATACGTGGGAGACTATTTCCCTTCTAAATTCTAGCTTAAGACCATGAAATATGTGATATTTATTACTCTTTGGATCATGCGTATTACTGGAGTTCTCATTCCTTCTACTGGGTGCCATTTCTAAACAATGGCATACACTACACTAGTTTATGAATAGAAATACCTAATCCCAAACTTGTAAAACACTTAACCTAAATTAAACAGTTTATGGATAAAATCCATAATCATAAAAATTCCTTCTTTGGGGAAGTATATAATCATAAACCCTTCATAATGGTTTGTAATGAAAATGAGAATTATCCTAAGTATATCCCCCAGGAGTGTCGTAACTAAGAGTGCAGCAAGGCCCGTTGTCCTGCACTAGTTCCCATTCGAGTATAGCTCAAAGCAGTGTTTTTGGGTTTTACCCCTAGGTACATCTGTGCCAGAGCCGCCTCTACCTGATCGTATCTAGACATGGATGTATTGCTTGGAAGACTCACAAAATCTCTACAATATCAAAATTCTAGGAAGTTCTTCTCTACTAATCCTTAAAGTCTATCTTAGGGACATGTGCTCTAATCAGAGTTTATCTAAATCTAGCTTCCAAGTTTATTGCTAAAATTTCTCAGATACCAACTATAATTCCCCGACCCTAGTTACCCAGAGTTGGTGCATTATTTTAATGCATTGTCATGATTACAAGGAATCATGTCCCAAAGGACCGATCAGTTTAGCAGTCTTGGAAAATAGATTACATACATGAATGTTACATTACACTTTATAACATACAAAACAACAAAAATAATCCTTTATGAACGCCAGTATTCCCTTGTCTTAACCCTGCATATCAATCACAATACACTTCTTGGAATCCTGGGAAAAATAAAACATAGAAAGGGGTGAGCTCAGATGCTCAGTAAGGATAACAATATAAAAGAAACATTCATAAATAAGCAAACAAATTTAAGGAAATGTATAAATAAAACGGAAAAATTTTAAACATGAACTTCATAATAATATTCCATAAGTAAAATGAAATAATTCCTTTTCATTATTCATATAGATATTCTACTAATCGAATAATCACATTAAATATCAATAACCATTTTCATAGTGAAGGAAATTCATAATGTCGAACTTTAATTTTGGTGTCAAGGACTCATGCCAAAACCTAAGGGACAACTGTAACCGGAACCCAACCCAGAGAGCCTCTGTAACCGGACTCCATCCTGGAGGGCCTCTATAACCAGACTCCAACCCAGAGTGCCTCTAATAACCGAACACCAACCCGAAGTGCTTCGAATAACCGGACACCAACCCGGAGTGCCTCTAATAATCAGAGACCAACCCGGAGGGTCTGCCATAACCGGACCCCAACCCGGAGGGCTTAATTTTACTGGTCCCCAACCCAGAACATACTAGTCCAACACATTCATCTTAAGAAGAGGATGAAATATAACATAATAATTCTCATTAAAACTTGCATACGAAATTCCAAAACATTAATCATAAACCATTAATGGCATAAAAATAACTCATTCATAGTCAAACATATCACAAAACCATAAATACCATATGTAAGATTTGTATCATAATAAATCAACTTCAAACAAGTGTAAAATTTATCAAAGGATATTGACATAGATGAAAAATAACTATTTGAGAGAAATATCTCTTTTTTGAAATCATTTAAAAGTCACATAATTATAGAGAAACCCTTTATTTTGAAAATATCTTTATAAGCTTGTGAAGGAAGCTTAAAAGGTGTAATAATGACAGTGAATAACCTCACCCGCTGTATAAGTTAAAAAAAACATTCTTACCTTAATTTTTTCAAAAAGGTTAAAAAGTAACTTGTTTCAAAAACGATGGAATGATTCCTTTCAAAACATATAAAGTCAAATAAGGGTATAAATGAATTTAACCCATTATCTATTAAATAGTAAAAATGTTTTGAAAGAAATTTTTAAAAACATGGATTTGGATGATAAAGAGGTCCCAGTAGATACTTACGTAAAAACAACCTCGGATAATAAAGATATTGTGAAATTAAACCTTACCAATTTGGTAACTTACGAAACATACACCCCTTAAAAAAGGTATCATACAATGAATATGTAAATAGACATAAATTAATGTGTATTACACAAAGAATAAAATTATGGGTAGCACATACACCACAAAAAAGGTAATAGTGGCAATATGGAATGAATCTCACGGGAATAAAGAGTGAGATGAAAACCCCTTACCTTGTACTTTTCCCTGATATAGTGTAGGTTAACCTCCTTTAATTTGGGTAACTCCCTTTGGTTTGAACCAAAAATGACTCTTGAAGTACATTATTCCTAGGGTAAAGCTTCTAAGAGGAGTAGAGGGATGTATAGAGCTTAATTGGGCAGAGTTTGGATGAGCCAAAATGCTTGAGAGGTGTCAGGAATTGGTTAGAAGTGGTGTCTTTTTATAAGGGGGAGGAGGGGCTCTTTAGGAATATCTAGAAATATTATTTTATAATAAATTCATATTCGGTTTCTAATGGCTCAAAAGTTGATTATTTAAAGTTTTAGGTGGGTATGTGTCGAAAACCACTCAACCAATAGAATTTAGACAGGTTTGGGTCATTATATTAACCTTATCTTTTAGTTTTAACTCTTAGTTAATTAGTTTGACACTTACCATGTCACGTTGTATTTCTATATTATATAGTTAATAAACATAATATATACCTACAAGAGACCCCCAAATGGTCCATTAATGATACACCTATCATGATATTAGTCTCTTGGCCGAACCTTAGATTTTTAGGAATAGAATATAAATTAATAATATAATATTTGTTTTAAAAACTCATTTATGTCAATTTTGACACTACCCAATAATTTATTTTTGTTAAAGTCTTAAAAACTTTTTTAATTTGAAACAAATTCATTTAAGAAAACCTAAAATGTCATATTAACCAATAAAATTCGTGTATGTCATCAAAACTTTCAAATTATATTTATTTTAACATTTAAAATATCAATTATTTGATTCTTTCATTAATAAGGAAAATAATGCATCATTATTGTGTCATATATATTTTTACTTTTTCAATGTCTAAAAATTATAAATAAAATACAATTATGTAGGAAATATTTTTATATTTCTAATGAATATTTATAATATAAAATATAACATATATAACCCTATGTAAAAATTGTTTTTTTAAAAGATATAAGCTTATGTCATTTTTGTATTCACTTTAACTTAATTAATATAAAGTGTCCCTGTCACCTACAAGTGGCTCCATGGGGTCCCAAAATCGACCCAAATATTCCCATGGTCGGAAATGTATCCACCAATAAGCTTAGGACATATTTTAGGATAATTTAGTATTATTATAATATTATTTTTAACCCTTATTTACAGAATTTACCCTTTAACCATGGTAAATAAAATATTTACCGAAATAATTTTCCAAAATGTCTAAAAATAAAAGTTACCTATTTACAAAATTTTGACTTCCTGATTCCAAATATGGAGTACATTTTTTCAAATTCAAATCACATAAGTGGAAAAAATTATTTTGAAATTAATTCCCGCTGTCAAAACAAAAATCGTGTTTTTAAGAGATAATAACTATCAAAAGATTAACACTTTTTTATGTCCGGTTTAAATGTGAAATTATGTACAATGACCAACATTTTATTAAATGGTAAAAATATATTATAAATATACTTTAAAATCACTCAAATTCATAATTAATCACTATTAATTATTTTGATTGAAAAAGTTGTTTTTAATAAAAATTTAGTAATTTTCACTATTCATCAAAATATAAAAGTTATCCGAAAAGTGCCAAAATTTCATCCTAGGATAATTTCGATATTCCGAATCCAAAAATGAAGTCCATTTTAAAAGATAAAATGTATAAAATTTCAAAAATTGGGTATTATTATTCATAACGGCTACTTTGATTGGTCGCGGTGTGTTAGAATCTCGAAGTTGCGTACAACACACGCTACTGTATTATTCAAAGAGAAGTGTACCATAGAATCCTGGGGTGTTACATACATATCCATTATGAATGGTTTATATAAACCATTGGGATATAAAAATGGGTAAAAGTGGGATTTTTAGAAGTGACAGATAACAGTAAACAAGGAAGCACTATGTAGTAAACAATCCACAGTTCAAGCATTCAAAAATCCAAACTGCATGCAACAACATATAGATAGAACAACGGGTAACCCTCTGGAAATTAAGCACAACCTATCCACTCTGTTCCTACCTATCATGTAAAAGCAACCCTCTGGGCAGCACACACAGTCTCACCCCTCTGGTTCAGCCAACATATATACTCTATGAGGATGCACTCACCGTCAATTCCCCTATAGTCTCGTATTGTACTAATGGTGCTCTGGGGAAGCACTCAATGTCAATTCCCCTTGTGGCCCGTGTCGTGGAACTACAGAAACTCTCGGTAGGTACTCAACGTCAATTCCCCCTATGGTATCGCATCGTATAATTATAAAGACACTCTGGAGAAGCCCTCAACCTCCATTCTCTATATGGTCTATACACCAGGTTCTCACGACCCTGTGTAAGTCAAGCAAATATAGTGCACGTAAAGGCCAAATTAAACATCAAGAACTACTTGGATAGAATTCTATGGCATATTAACACTTTATAACTACAACCATACCATCCTACAAGACTAGGCATTGAATGCAAACAGAAACCAAATAGAAAAACTAGACCCAATGGTCCAGATAGGCAAAACATGCATGCAAAACATCCAAAAAACAGAGAAATTTCCCATTCACAAACAATAACATCTACTTAGGCATACAAGCAAAGCATGAAAGCAATAGGGATAAAAAGGTAAATACGCAATAACTCGTTCAAGGGTATTGGGAAAATTTGCACATAAAACTCAAATACATTCTACAGAAAGGCACAAAACACCTACCTCGGGGTTAGGAGATCAATATTCTTGAACCTTAAAGATTGAATCTCCTTATAATGTCGTAGATCTATGATAACTCATAAAACGTTAAACTCATGATAACATGGAAAAGAGGAGGAATTGGAATATGATGCTCTAGAAGAAGAGAGAACTCACCGACGCGATTCCAACCCAATCGACAGAGTTTGATTCGGAGGATGGACGGAGGATCAGGGGTTCATTAAAGATCTGTGGCCATGTGGGTTCTCTAAAATGAAGAAAACCTAGAAGAAGATGGTTCTGTCTGTCAGATGTGACCCCGGTGTGTTTAATGAAAAAAAAACAAAATACACAACGTGTACTTTTGGAGTACACATTGTGTATTTGCCTTTTATGTACTCTACTTTAGGCGGCCTCCACATCACCCCACAAGACCGTGTTTGTGGCTACTACATGACCAACACATGGCCTTCAACGACAATTAAGTACAAGTCGTTTACTCATAAAGTACACGGCGTGTACTTCAAAAATTTCTTGAAACTCCTCTTTTATCAAAAACTCCAAAAAAAGGAAAACATACCTGAAAAGAATATCTGGGTTCTTAAAAACTTCCCTCCTTAAAGAAATATGTCCCAAAATTTTCCTAGTGTGGTGTAGAAAAAGGAACCCCAAACAAATCCAACCATTGTGATCGTACATCGACCTCCCTCTCCCAAGTCTTGTCTTGTACTCGCCCGTGCTGCTATTACACTCGTACCAGATGAATAGAATGACCACATAGAACCTTCGTACTATGATCTAAAACCCGTATAGGATGCTCATCAGAAGATGCATCCACCTCTAACTAGAATTCCTCGGGTTGGAAATCATGAGATAGGTCTGAAAAGTAACGTCGTAGCTAAGAAATTTGGAAGACGTTGTGCATATCCCAGTACCTCTGAGGTAACTGCAAACGTTAGGCAACCGGCCCAACTCTCTCCAACACCAAAAACAGTCTGACGTACCTCGGTGAAAGCTTACCATGTATCCTAATCATCTTGTGTCCCAACCTCAGTGTGACATGTAGAAAAACCTGATCTCTGACCTCTAACTCCAGAGGTTGTCTCCACTGATCAGCATAAGACTTCTGACGAGACTATGCAGTAGCCATCCTCTTCCAAATCAACTCTATCTAATCTGTGGTCTCCTGAACAAGACGAGGTCCTAGAAAAGATGCATCTCCTGCCTCCAGCCAACATAAGGGTGATCGGCATGGCCTACCGTACAAACCCTTATAATGTGCCATCTGAATAGTCGCTTGGGAACTATTATTGTAGGAAAACACCACAACAGGTGTATGTTTCTCCCACGAACCTTCAAAATCCAGAATGTATGCTCGGAGCATGTCCTCAAGCACCTGAATCGTACGCTCAGACTGACCGTCTATCTGGGGGTGGTACGTTCTACTCAAAAGTACCTATGTACCCAAAGCCTTCTGATGCCCCTACCAGACCCGAGAAGTGAAACGTGCATCCCTGTTTGAAACAGTGGAGTGTGTAACCCAATGCAGATGTACAATCTCTCAGATGTACAACCTCCCCAGCTCATCAACAATGAAGGTCTCCTTGATCGGAAATAAATGAGTGTCCTTTGTAAGTCTGTCGATGACAACCCATACTGCATCTTTGCCTCGAGGAGACCTCGGCAACCCTATCACGAAATCCATCGCGACATCATTCCACTTCTACTCGAGAATGGGTAACTGCTGCTAAAGCCCTATTGGTCACTGATGCTCTGCCATCACCTTATCATAAGTGGAACACCTCCTGACGAAACCAGCAACATTCCTCTTCATACCTGGCCACCAATACTAACGGTGTAGATCGTGATACATCTTGGTGATGCCAAGATGAACTGCCAAAATTGATGAATGAAATTCCTGCATTAGATCCTCGCTTATATCTGTTATCACCCATACACACCCCTTGGAATGCAAGATCTCATCCTCACCTATGGTCCACCCAGGAATAGGGTCCTCTCCTGACATGCTTTCCTGTAGGACTATGCCATCAGAATCTGATAGCTTCCTCATTCGTACCCGATCAAGAATAGTAGAGGTAACAGCTACAGAAGAAAGAAAGGTCTGCCCTTGTCTATCATGCACCTCCAAATGCATCTCAGAGAATAGATCCATAAGCTTCCACTCACTACTGGAATCCTAAAATTCATATATTTGAGTCCTCTTGCTCAGTGCATCAACCAGAGCGTTGCCTTTACTAGGCATATAGGCAAGCTCGATGTCGAAGGACTGTAGGTACTCAACCAACCTATGTTGTCTCAAATTATAATCACACTGGGTGAAAATGTACTTGAGTGTCTTGCGGTCGATGAAAACCAAAATGTTCTCTCCCAGAAGATAAAGTCTCCAGCAGTGTAGGGCATGAACAATAGCTGCCAAATCCAGATCGTGCGCTAGGTAATTCCTCTCGTGTGGCCTCAACTGTCGAGACATGTACACAACGACTCCATCTCCATGCATAAGCACAACTCCCAACCTGATACCTGATGCATCATAGTAAACGGTATAGCTCTTTCTTGGCTCTGGAAAGACTAGTATCGGTGCTGAATTCAACCTCCCTTTCAGCTTTTAAAAGGGTGACTCACAAGAATCTGACCATAGGAACTTCGCACCCTTCTTGGTCAGACCTGTCAGTGGTTTTAATAAGCGTGAAAAGACTTATATGAAACATATGTAGTATCCAGACAGCCCTAGAAAGCTCCGCACCTCAAATACATTCTTTGGATGCTCCCAGGAAACTACAGCTCTCACTTTCTCTGGTTCTATTAAAAATCTTGTCTCTGAAATAACATGACCCAAGAAGTGAATCTAGTCCATCCAAAAGTGTCATTTTGAGAGCTTAGAATATAACTGATGCTCCCTCAGTGTACTAAAAATGATCTAAAGATGGGTAGAATGGTCGTGTCGAGTGTGAGAGTACACCAATATATCATCCATGAAAACAACCATGAAGGAATCCAAGTATGGATGGAACACTCATTTCATCAGTGCCATGAAAATTGGAGGCGCGTTTGTGAGACCAAACAGTATAAACATATATTTCTATAGACCATACCTGCTCCAGAAGGGTCTAAGAGGTATATCAGATGGTCTAACGTGCAACTGATGATAACCGGATCTCAGGTAAATCTTCGAGAAAACCTGGGCTACATGAAGCTGATCAAAGATATCATCAATACTGGGCATGGGATATCAGTTATTGACCGTCAACAGGGTCAAATTCCGATAATCAACATAAAGCCTGAGGGTACCATATGCCTTCATCGCAAACAGAACAGGCAAAGCCCAAGGAGAAGTACTGGTTTGGATGAAACCCTTTGCCTAAAACTCCTCCAACTACTTCTTGAGATCCTGCAACTTAGGTGTAGCAATCCGATAAGGAGGAATGGACACTGATGCCACCCCTGGAAAAAGTCCAATAGAAAAGTCCACCTCTCACTCCAGAGGAAAACCTGAAATGTTTTCTGGAAAGACATCCCTGAAGCGATCCACCACTGGGGGAAAGTCCATCTGTGAAGTCCCCTAGTCATCCCGATATAGACTAGAAATCTGGGTCGTGACTCCTCCTAACCCATGATGATCTGGACCCACTCTGATCACATTGACATCCCACTCGCCTTTATGAAGAAAAGATCCACCCTCTGGTGATATGAAACTCACCTTGCGGCGATAATAGTAGACGACTGCCTGGAAGGGAACTAGCTAGTTCATTCATAGAATGACATCACAACCTATCATCTCTTGGACATAAAGATCCCAAAGGAAGTGACACCCAGCAACCTCAAGAGGGAACTCCTTGCACTAACGTACACCAGATGTTCTTGTCCCCAATGGAGTGTCTAGTGTCAAAACATCGGCAGAAGAAATGATACGGAGCCCAAGGATCTCCACAAAGGTGACAGATATAAAGCTATGTGTTTCACCCGTATCGAAAAGAGATGAAGATAAAACCAAGGCAACTAGGATCATACCTCGAACTCTAGAGGGGCTGAGATCCTGCTCCTGATGGGTCTGTTCCACTACAAAAGTCTGGCCATCTCTGCGGCACTATGACCCTACCTGACTACTCTGAGCTTATCTACCCTGCTATCGCTGATGGCCTGGTGACTGACCACCAAGGCCGCAACCTCCAACTCGGTCTGAACGGATAGAAGAACTCCAGTACCCAGACTAGTGAGAAACTGGCAGACCTGCTCTGGTATGAGGAGTCATATATGAACCCCAATCACCAGCTATTGGTGAAAATATCTAATAGAAACGCTGAAGGTGTCCCAGCTTGCCTCAATATCGGCACTCCACTAGGTCACTCTGGCACTGCAGCCTCGTATGAACAGCCCTTCCGCACTGGTAGCATACCACCTGCTACCTGAAGATTCAGCTTGCCTACCTGGATCTCCACGTGTAGTCTCCCTGTGGAGCTTCTGACTATCAGCTGGCGGAGCACTATCTCTGGATGTCGATCCGCCCTGGATCACAACCCCAGATTCCCTCAGATTCCGCTCTATTATTAGGGGCTAGTTAACGATGAAAGTGATGGAAGTCAACTTGAAGATGTTCACCTGAGAGTGGATTTCCTTTCTGAGTCCATCCTCAACCATCCTTTCCAGGAATAACCCATCCCCTCCCAGGAAGGGTGTGAAATGCTGAAGCTTGGTGAAACGAGAGGAATAATCCCTAACAGAAAGAGTACCCTACTCCAGACTCATAAACTCTCTGGATGGGTCAGCCCTCAGGGTCTCCGGATAGAAGTAGTCATAGAATATTCCCAGGAACTCCTCCCAAGCCATAGCCTGCTAATGACCCGCCTGTGAGATTACATCCCACCATCTCTTGGCATAAGCCCGTAGCATATAGGCAGCGATCATGACACTACTCTCTAGAGGCATCTCCATATGTTCAAATATCATCATCATGGCTTATATCCATGAATCTGTAGCCTGAGGTCCTCCTTCCCTAGAGAAAGTGGCAGGATGTTGCGGCCGGAAGACCCGTGTCAAATCAGCCATCAACGGGGTAGGAGGTGGCGATCCCTAAAAAGTATGCATCATCCTCATTAAGCCTTACCTGAACTATGCATCAGTACTGGTAACAGGTACAACTGCTGGTGCCAAGACTAGCATAATATAAGGATCTGCAGGTGGTCCCTGATCCACCATACCCGGTGTCTGATCACCGCTTGGCAATTGGCATACAACTGGAAGATGTCTCAGTGGAATTACTCTGCAAGGTCAAGCACACACCTTATATCAGGATTATCAAGGACTAAAAACATGGAGTGTAAAAAGAGAACAAGAGGAAGAAAACATTCATGTTTTACAAAACATGACTGCACAGCGTGTAGACTACCTACATGGCATGTTCCCAGAAGTCAATCACAAGGGTGTGTACTTTTTCCTAAACTGGTCATGTAACACCCCAAACACATGGTGTGTTCTCAAAACAAATAGTGTGTACTTGAATCTTCTTCCCTTGCCCAGGTCCTTCTACATGGTTAAGCCACACAGCTCTTCTAGGACAAAACTACATGGCTTGTTCAAGGTAGACACAACGTGTACTGGACAAGCATCACTTGGCCTGTGTTGTTAGTGACACGGTTAGACACACGGATCAAACAACACGGCATATTCCAAATGGGCACAACATGTATGAGAAATGATAACACCAACCTGTGTTTTTCATGACACGATCGGGTACCTAGGTCAGACTACACGTTGTGTTCAAGGGGAGCACGACGTGTATAAGAAGAAGAGACTCCACTGACTCGGGTTGTTAGCTACACGACTGGGTTCCTAGGATTACACAACATGGCGTGTTCAACATGGGCATGAAATGTTTCCACCAGACTTTTCCCATCTCGTGTCTCTGCCCACATGGCCTACAACATGGTGAGAGACTACATGGCGTATATATAAAGTACACAACAAGTACTTAAGAAAACTGATTCTACCCGAACAGAAGAACAAATGGCATGTACATAACATTACACGGTGTGTATTCTAGAGTTTTATGGATTGTGAGCATTAGAAACAACTCCGGAACCCAAAAAAACACTGAAACAATCATTGAAAGTGCCAAATTCTGATCTGTGAGGGCCCGTACTCCCTGTGAATCAATGTCTGGCGTCTTATACATGTTATAAAAAAGAAAATAGTTCCATGATCCACCAAATTCTGGTCCATGAGGGCCCATAACACCTCAAGAACCAAATTTTGGAGTTCATCCAAACAAAACCTTACTCACAATACCCAATCAAACAACAAGTATTTCTATCAAGGCATCTATCACAAAAGTATCCATATTCTACACAACATCTATCATAACAACATGAAATCACTAATTAATCCCAGATGGAATGGAAAGAATGCATGGTGTGTGATTTCTAACAAGTTCTTATATGATGCAAGAGATGGAACACCCTCATCTCATCGGGATGCGACGGAAATAGAACCCCAATAACATCAATGGTAACTGAACAACACATGTGAATCACCCAACGGTGAAAATCAAATCAAAAATAATAATTGAAAAACTAGAATAATTGAAATTAACGAGGTAGAATGGATTTTCCCTGTACTCAGGTAAGATACTCTTGGGAACAACTTATTACCAAGTACCTATTCTGTCCTATCCCTGACTATAAGCTCTAAAAAGTTTATCAAGAGAACGATCATCTCTGATACCACATTTTAATGTCCCGGTTCTGGAATCCACCCAGAGGTGCCCCGTACCCGGTTGGTCACATGGCCTCAAGCGCATTTCCCCGAATTCCAGAGGCTGCCGACTAGCAGCGAGGGCCTTGGGCGTGATAGTGGGTAAACTATAACCTCATTGAAAGAGTACACAATGGAAGTAAACTACACACAATAGCGAAATCAGTAAATATCCAACAACAGAAAACAGCGGAAGACTGATAGAGAAACAACTGGAGCATAAATGTATATAAATAATGCATGACACATATATGTCTAGGAAAGCAGAAAAAAAAGTCAAAATTATGAATACATTTCTAATCCTAAGTACAAAAGGAAAACAACTGAGCAACTCTTCAGTATCGCAAGCCTCGGCTTGGTCCCATGCTCTCTAGCTCCAATGCAATCAAGTACCTGATGTTGCAGGGCGCATTCCCTTGTCAATACCTGCATCTATATAATCTGTTTGGGCCCAAAAGAATGGACCAAATATGGTGTGAGCCTAAATCCCCATAGGAAATCACCTGAAGATCTGTTCCTAACAGTCAGTGAGTATATGGCTAGTAAAAGTACAGAATCAAGTAAACAAGGAAGCGTTATGCAATAAAAAATCCACAATTCAAGCATTAAAAACTACACACAGCATGAAACAGAAAACATATTGCACAACAGGTAACCCTATGGAAAGTACCCACAGCCAATCCCCTCTAGTCCTACCTATCATGTACAAGAAACCCTCTAGGAAGCACACACAGTCTCACCCCTCTGGTTCAGCTAAATTATAGACTCTCTAAGGAAGTACTCACCATCAATTCCCCATATAGTCTCGTATCATAATAAAGGTGCTATGGCGAAGCACTCAATGTCAATTCCCCATGTGGCCCACGTCGTGGAACTACAGACACTCTGGGGAAGTACTCAACGTCAATTCCCCCTTGTGGTCTCGCATCGTATAATTATAAAGACACTCTGAAGAAGCCCTCAATGTCAATTATCCCTATGGTCTATACACCAAGTTCTCATGACCCATGTGTTATTAAAGCAAGTATAGTGCACGTAACAGCCAAAGTAAACCTCAACAACTACTTGGTGAGAATTCTATGGCATATCAGCACTTTAGAACTACACTCATATCATCCTACAATACAAGTCATGGAAATGAAACAGAAACAAAACAAGAAAACTAGACCCAATGGTCCATAGAGGAAAAAATGCATGGAAAACATCTGAATCACAACAAAATTTCCTATTCCCAAACAATAACCTCTACTCAGGCATACAAGCAATGCAGGAAAACAACAGGGCTAAAACGGTAAACGTGTAATACCCTGTTCAAGGGAATTGGGAAAATATGTACATAAAACACAAAGACATTCTACATAATGGCACAAACCACCTACCTCGGGGTTAGGAGATCCATATAATTGAACCATGAAGCTTGAATCTCTTTAGAAAATTGTAGATCTACGAAAACGTATAAATAGTTCAAACCATGATAACATGTAAAATAGGAGGAATTGGAAAACGATTCTCTAGTAGAAGAGAGAACTCACCGATGCGATTACAATGCAACCGATGGAGTTCGATTCAGAGGACAGATGGAGGCTCAGGGGTTTGTGGAAGATCCATAGTTGTGCCAGTTCTCTCGAACGAAGAATGCCTAGAAGAAGATAGTTCTATCCATTAGACGCAACCCCGGTGCCTTTAATGAAAAAAAAACAAAATACATGGCGTGTACTTTTGGAGTACACAACCTGTACTTTCCTTTTCTGTACTCTTATTTAGGTGGCCTCCATGTCACCCCACATGGTTGTGTGTGTGGATACTACACGTCCAGCACACGACCTTCAGTGGCAACGAATTACATGGCGTGTACTCATAAAGTAAACGACATGTACTAAATTTTTTTCCAGAAACTCCTCTTTTCTCAAAAACACCAGAAAAAGGAAAAACATACCTGAAAAGAAGATCCTAGTTCTTACATTATTAGGGTTTATTAGTGGTTATTAGTGGTTATTAGTGTTTGTTAGGGTTTGTTAGGTTTTTTTAGGCTTTTTAGGGTTTGTTACGGTTTGTTTGAGTTGTTTGGGGTTTTATGTGTTTTTTGGGTTTTATGGTTGTGTTTGGATTTTTTTATACTCGGTTAGTGTAATTTTAGCGTTTGGGGGTTATTTTTCATTTTGTGGGTTTTCAAGCATTTTTCAGGTTTTTGTAGAAATTTATAGAGTTTATGTCGCATTCTTAGTGGCTTTATTTGTTCTTTAGGGTTCATTAGGGTTATTTAGGGTTTTAGTGTTTTTTAGGGTTCTTTACGGTGTATTAGGGTTTGTTTTGAGGTTTTTAGGATTTTCTAGGGGTTTTATGGTTTTTAAGGGTTTCATAGGGTTGGCTAATGTTTTTTAGGCATATTTAGGATTTTTAGGGGTTTTTAGTGTTTTTTGTGGGTTTTAGGATTGTTGGGTTTTTTGAGGTTTTTTTATGGTTTTTTAGGGTTTTTTGGTTTGTTTTTTGGTTTTTTTATTTTTTAGGGGTTAGGATTTTTAATGTTTTTTAAGGTTTTTTAGGTTTTTTATGGTTTTTAGGGTTTTTAGGGTTTTTAGGGTTTTTTTAGGGTTTTTTTGGGTTTTTTGGGTTTTTATGGTTTTTAGGGTTTTGTGAGGTTGTACCAGGTTTGTAAGGGTTATTTGTGAATATTAGAATTTTGAATGGTTTAATAGAATTTTTGTTGTATATTTTGGGTTTTAGGTGTTTTTTAGATTTTAATGGGGTATAATAGGGTTTTAGGGTTTATTACGATTTATTAGTGTTTATTAGGGATTAGTAGTGGGTTGTAGGGTTTATTAGGATTTATTATGTTTTATTATTGGTCGGTGGGGTTTCTTAGGATTTAATAGTTCTTATTATATTGATTTAGGTTTTATAAGTGTTTGTTAGGGTTTCTAAGGGTGAGTTAGGTTTTCTAAGGGTGGGTTAGGGTTTTTATGGTCGGGTTAGGGTTTCTAAGGGTGTGCTTTGGTTTCAAAGTGTTTCTAAGGTTGTGTTAGGGTTTCTATGGGTGTGTTGGGGTTTCTAAGGGTGCACTAGGGTTTCAAAGGGTGAGTTAGGGTTTCTAATGGTGTGTCAGGTTTTCTAAGGCTATGTTAGTGTTTGTTAGGTTTTCTTATGCTTTTTTTAGGGTTTTTAGGGATTTTAGGGTTATGTTAGGATTTCTAATGGTTTCTTAGGGGTTTTTAAGGGTTTCCTCAGGTTTTTTGTGTTTATTGGGGTTTATTAGTGCTTCTTGGGGTTTGTTAGGGCTTGTTATGGTTTTTAGGGGATTTTAGGGTTTTTAGGGTTTGTTATATTATTTAGGGTTTTTTGGGGTTTGATAGGGTTTTTTGGGGTTTTTTGGGGTTTTTTGGTTGTTAGTGTTTGTTAGGGTTCATTAGGGTTTGCATGGTTTTTAATGGTTTCTAGTGTTTATGGGGTTATTCAGGGGTTTCTAGGGTTTTTTAGTTGTTCATGGTTGTTATAGATGTGTAGAGCTAGTCGCAAGATTCAATTTGATATGCGGTAGAGGTGAAAAAGACAGCCACAACCGAAGTAGTGGTCATTTGGAGGACTTAAGGACATTATAGGTCTTTAAGAATTTGATAATGTGTTCCTATTGGTCTCATATGTGTATATCTAGTTGATATCTTCGATTTGATATATGGTAGAGGCAAAATGGGCTCCCGGAGTATAAGTTATGGTCTTCTGGAGGGTTTAAGTAACGTTTTGGGCCTTCAAGGATGTGATAAGGTGCTTCAGTGGTTATAAAAGTGTATTTCTAGTCTCAAGCATTGATTTCATATGTGGTAGAGGAAAAACGGACATCCATAGAATAAGTTATTTCAAAATGGACACCAGAAGCCAATATTTTGACCATCCAAAGAGATTTTGGGTCTTTTGGGGGTCAAAGAATTTCAGAAAGTGTTCCAGTGGTTACTAGTGTGTGTATATATTCACAATCTTAGATTTGATATGTGGTAGAGCCAAAATGAACACACGTAGTAGAAGTTATTGTCGTTTTAAATTGATCAACCCTCATAGAGCCTAAAAACCTAAGAACCCCGCAACTCACTAAAATAGGCAAAACATCTCCTTTGGGAGTCCATTTTAGCACTATGACTTGTAAAATCGAATCTCATGAGATCAGTGATGACAAAGTCTAATCGAAACTATGAGAAGATCAAAGAAACAGAAGATATATTATTTATACCACTCCAAAAAATGTCCAATTACAAACGGCCATAACATTCAGTCCGGTTGTCCGTTTGAGCTCTACTACATATCAAATCGAATGCATCAAAGAGATCTATGCAGAAGGCTAACTTGAACAACGTTCAAGTCATGTTTGGGACCCCAAAATCCAAAAACCCATCAGAAGGCCTCCAAAAATCCATTTCCATGTCCGAATCCCTGTCATATTTTTCTTAAAACGGTCATAACATCTGATCTGTGTGTCTGTTCGGCCTCCGACACCTATTTTTATCATAGTTTGTTCCATGAGATTTAGTTTGACTATTCAAGGAGTGGAAATGGACACCTGATGAATAATTTATTCTTTTCTTAATGAATCTTTGATTTGTTAGGTTTTTCGAGACATCAATTCTTGCACTTTTTTCCTGTCTGTTGTTTTTTCAAACAACTATAACTTATTATTATTGTAATTATTATTATTATCAACATCATCTCAAGAAAATGAACATGCACATGCATGTACATTATTATTATATTTTTATTACCATGCACGTGCACATGCATTGCACACATGCTATTTTATTATCACATGTGTTGTTATTATTATTGTTATTATTATTAATTTGGTCGTTGTTGTTGTTGTTGTTGTTCTGGTTGTTGTTGTTATTATCTTCACATGAAAATGCATATCCAAATGAACATACACGCACATTCAATGAATGTGTGTTATTCTATTATCACATGCGTTGTTATTATTAATATTATTAATAATAATATTATTATTATCATCATCATCATCACATGAAAATGCAATGCACAGGAGTTATTATTTATAACCATACACATGCACACGTAATGCACATGAAATATTCTATTATCATATGCATTAGTACTACTACTATTATCACCACCACTACTACTATTATTACTACTATTGTTATTATTACTATCATCACATGTAAATATAGATGCACATGCATTATTATTTATTATTTATTACCATTTACGTGCATATGCAATGCACTTGTATCATTATTATTATTATTTTTATCACAGTTATTATTATTATTATTATTATTATTATCATTATCATTATCATTATCATTATCAAATGCAAATGCACATGCATGTGCGTTGTTTTTTATTATTTATTACCATGAACGTGTATGCGTTGTTATTATTACTATTACGATTAGTATTATTTATATTAGCATCAAATGTAAATGCACATGCACATGGATGTGCGTTCTTATTTATTATTATTTATTTTTTATTTAATACTATGAACGTGCATTTGTAATGCACTTGCGTTATTCTATTATTATTATTATTATTATTCTTGTTGTTGTTGTTTGTCTCATCAAATACAAATGAACATGCACATGTGTTGTTATTTATTATTTATTACCATGCATGTGCATGCATCATTATCATTATCATTACCTGTAAATTCACATGCACATGCTTTATTATATATTATTTATTATAATTCACATGCAAATAAAATTCACTTGTGTTATTCTATTACTACATGTGTTATTTTTATTTATTCTAATGCACGTGCAGACACAATGCTCATGAGTTATTCTATTATCACATGGGTTATTATTTATTATTTATTATCATTCACATGAAAATGCACATTCATGTGGACTTGGTTATTATTTATTGTTTATTACCATGCACATGCACATGCACATGCACATGCACATGCACATGCACTTGAATGTGCGTAATTATTTATTATTTATAATCATTCACATGCACATGCATATACACATGTAATTCAAATGCGTTATTATTTATAATTTATTATTTATTATCATTCACATGAAAATGCGCAGGCATATGCACATGCACGTGTGTTATAATTTATTATTTAAATCATGCACAAGCATATGCACATGCCCGTGTGTTATTACTAATATTATTATTGATGGTATTTTTAGGGTTTACTATCATTTCTTAGGATTTTTAGGTTTTATTAACATTAATTATGGGTTGTTGGGGTTTTAGGGTTTTTAATGGTATATTAGCATTTTTTATGGTTTGTTTGGGGTTATTAGGATTTTATTAGGGTTTATTATGGTGTGTCAAGGATTATTTGGGTTTATTAGGTATTTTTAGGGTTTTATTAGGATTGAGTTGGGTTTATTAGTGTATATTATGGTATATTATGGTATATTATGGTATATTTGGGTATTTTTAGGATTTATTAGGGTTTACTAGGGTTCATTATGGTTTATTAATTTTTAAGAGGGTATATTAGAGTTTTGTAGTGTTTAGTAGGGTTTATTTGGGTTTATTATCACTTTTAAGCTTTGTTATGTTTTATCAGCATTTATTAAGGGTTTTATGGCTTTTTAATGGTATATTTTCATTTATTATGGTTTGTTATGGTGTGTTAAGGTTTATTAGGGTTGAGTAGGTATTTTAGGGTTTTATTAGGGTTGAGTCGGTATCTTTATAGTTTTATTAGGGTTTATTAGGGTTGAGTATAGTTTATTTGGGTTTGTTGGGGATTTATAAGGTTTACTGGGGTTTGTTAGGGTTTTTATTAGGGTATATGAGTGTTTTTTAGTTTTTGTTATTATATATGAGCGTTTGTTTTGACTTTTTAGGTTTTATTAGCATGTTTTTAGTATTTGTGAGCATTTTTAATGGTTTATTAGATTTTATTTGAATTTATTATGATTTATTTGGGTTTCTAGGGCTTTTTAATGGGTTATTTGATTTTTTTCGTTTATTAGGGTTTAGTTGGGTTTTATTAGGTTTTTTTATGGTGTGTCAAGGTTTATTAGGGTTGAGAAGGTTTTTTTAGGGTTTTATTATTGTTTTGTTATGGTTTATTAGTTTTTATTAGGGCTTATTATGGAATTTTAGGGTTTATTAGGGTTTGTTAAGGGTTTATTAGTTTTTTTTATTTGTTTATATTAGTGTTTATTAAGTCATTTGAGATAATATAACATGTTTTTGTTGTCTGGGAGCATTTTGTTTTGGTTTGTGAGCATTTTTACGAGCTCTTAGGTTATATTAGTGTTTATTTTGGTTTATTAGGGTTTCTAGGGATTTTTATGGTATATTAGTATTTTTTGTCTTTATTAGTTTATATTAGTGTTTTTATGTCTTTTTAGGTAACATAGCGAGTTTTTATTGGTTATGATCATTTTTTTATTTCTTGTGATCATTTTTAGGGTTTATTAGGTCACATTAGAGTTTAACAGCATTTCTAGGGGTTTTTTATTGTATACTAGCATTTATTTCTATATTTGGGTTTTTTTGGGTTTTATTAGGGGCTATTATGGTGTGTTAAGGTTTGTTAGGGTTGAGTAGGGTTTATTTGAATTTATTTATGGTTTATTAAGGCTTTTTAGGGTCTATTTTGGGTTTATTAGGGTTTATTAGTGTTTATTAGTGTCTATTATGGTTGGTTAGGGTTGTTTAGTTTTTCTTAATCTGTTTTTAGGGTTTATTAGGTTTTATTATCATTTATTTGGATTTATTAGGTATTTTTGGGGTTTTATTAGGGTTTATTAGAGTTTCATAGGGTTTTTTGGGATTATAAGGTGTTTTTAGGGATTATTAGAGTTTATTAGGTGTTTATTAGGGTTTAATTTTTTATATTATGGTATATTAGGGTTTAATATTTTTGAGGGTTTTAAAGCGTTTTTAGGGTTTTTGTAGAAATTTTTAGGGTTTGTGTAGCGTTGTTAGAGTTTATGTAGAATTTCTAGTGTTTATGTAGCATTTTTAGGGTTTAGTTAGCAGTTTTAGATTTTATGTATCATTTTTAGGGTTTATGTAATGTTTTTAGTGTTAATGTAGTGTATTTAGGGTTTACATTTTATGTAAAAAAATTTAGGGTTTATGTTGCGTTTTCTGGTTTTATGTAGCGTTTTTAGGGGTGATGTAGAATTTATGTTGCATTTTTTAGGGGCCATGGACTGTTTTAGGGTTTATATTGTCTTTTTAGGTTTTATGTAGTGTTTTTTAATGTTTCTGTTGCGTTTTTTAGGGTTTTTATTTTGTTTTTAGGGTTTATGTTACAGTTCAAGGTTTTATGTAGTGCTTTTAGGGTTTATGTAGCATTTTTTGGGTTTATGTTGCGGTTTTTGGTTTATGTTGCGTTTTTAGGGTTTTTGTTGCATTTTTTAGAGTTTATGTAACGTTTTTTGGGTTTATGTATCTATTTGAATCATTTTTAAGGTTTTAATGGTTTTTTATGGTTTGTAGTGATTTTTAGGGGTTTTAAGGGTTGTTAAAGGGTGTTTAAGAGCGTTTTGGTTATATATTTTGGTTTTTAGGTATTTTGTAGCTTTTATTGGGGTCTAATAGGGTTTTTAGGGTTTATTACAATTTATTAGTGTTTATTAGGGTTTAATAGTTGGTTTTAGGGTTTATTAGGGTTTATTATGGTTTATTATTGGTTGGTAGGGTTTGTTAGGATTTATTAGTTCTTATTAGAGTGTTTTAGGGTGTATAAGGGTTTGTTAGGTTTTCTAAGGGTGTGTTAAGGTTTCTAAGGTTGGGTTAGGGTTTTTATGGGTGGGTTAGGGTTTCTATGGGTGTGCTACGATTTCTAAGGTTTTCTATGTCTATGATAGGGTTTCTATGGGTGCATTGGGGTTTCTAATAGTTTTCTAGGGTTTCTAAGGGTGTGTTTGGTTTTCTAAGGGTTTGTTGGGGTTTTTAAGGGTGTGTTAGTGTTTCTTAGGTTTTCTTAGGTTTTTGTAAGGGTTTTTAGGATTTTTAGGGTTATGTTAGGATTTATTATGGTTTGTTATGGATTTTTAGGGTTTCCTTGGAGTTTTTGTGTTTATTGGGGTTTCATAGTGCTTCTGGGAGTTTGTTTGGTTTTGGTAGGATTGCTTGGGTTTTTAGGCCTTGTCATGTTTTTTTGGGTTTTTTGGGGTCTGTTAGGGTTTGTTAGGGTTTGATAGGTTTTTTAGTGTTTGATAGTGTTTGTAAGGGTTTGTCATGGTATGTTAGGGTTTTGCATGGGTTTTATTGGTTTTTAGTGTTTATTGGGTTATTCAGGGTTTGATAGGGTTATTTAGTTGTTCATGGTTGTCACAAATATATAGAGCTAGTCACAAGCTTCAATTTGATATGTGTTAGAGGAGAAACGAACACCTAGAGCTGACGTTGTGGTCATTTGGAGGACTTAATTAAGGACCTTTTGGGTCTTTAATAAGGTGATCCTTTTGGTCACAGATGTTTAGATCTAGTCTAAAGCTTTGATTTGATATATGGTCGAGGTAAAACAGAATCTCGGAGTAGAAGTTATGGTATTTTGGAGGGTTTAAGTTCCTATTTGGGCCTTCAAGGATGTGAGAAGAGGCTTCAGTAATTATAGGAGTGTAGGTCTAGTATCATGCTTTGATTTGATATGTGGTAGAGGCAAAACGGACACCCATAGAAGAAGTTATTGGAAGACGAACACCAGAAGCCAATCTTTTAACCATCCAATGGGATTTAGGATCTTTTTAGGGGTTGAAGAATGTCAGAAAGGGTTCTAGTGGTCACCAGAGTGTGTATCGCTTCAAAATATAAGATTTGATATGTGGTAGAGCCAAAACGAACACATGTAGCAGAAGTTATTATCATTTTAAATTGAGCAACCCTCCTAGCGCCTAAAAACCTAAGAAACCCGCAACTCACTAAAATAGGAATAAATTCTCCTTTGAGTGGCTGTTTGAGTGATGTGACAAGTAAAATCTAATCTCGTTAGATGAATGAGGACCAAGTCTAATCGAAACTGTGATAAGATCAAAGAAACAGAAGATATATTAGTTATACCACTCCAAAAAAAGTCCATCTTCAAACGGACATAACATTCATTCCGGTTGTTCGTTTGAGCTCTACCACATATCAAATGGAAGGCAGTGAAGAGATATACACAGAAGGCTAAAAAAGTTTGTGTCGTGTTTGGCACCCTAAAATCCAAAAACCCATCAGAGGGCCTCCAAAACACCATTTCTCACTCTGGATCCCTGTCAAATTTTTCTTAAAATGGTCATAACTTCTGATCTGTGTGTCTATTTGGCCTTAGGCACCTATTTTTGTTATAGTTCATTCCATGAGATTTAGTTTGACTATTCACAGAGTGGAAATGGACACCTGAATAAGAAGTTATTACTTTTTTAATGAATCTATGATTTGTTAGTTTTTTCGAGACATCATTTCTATCACTTTTGTCTTGTCTGCTATTTTTTCAAACAACTATTACTTATTATTACTGTTATTATTATTATCATCATCATAATCTCATGAAAATGCACATGCACATGCACGTGCGTTATTATTATATTTTTATTACCATGCACGTTCACATGCAATGCACACACGTTATTTTGTTATAACATGTGTTGTTATTATTATCGTTATTATTATTATTGTGGTTGTTGTTGTTGTTGTTGTTGTGGTTGTTGTTATTACCATCACATGCAAATGAACATACAAATGCACATACACGCACCTTCAATGAACGTGCGTTATTCTATTATCACATGCATTTTTGTTATTAATATTATTAATATTTTTATTATTATTATTATTATAATCATCACATGCAAATGCAATGCACGAGAGTTATTATTTATTACCAAACACATGCACACATAATGGGCATGAAATATTCTATTATCATATGCATTATTACTACTACTATTATCACCACTACTACTACTATTATTACTATTGCTGTTATTATTACTATCATCACATGCAAATGTATATGCACGTGGGTTATTATTTATTATTTATTACCCTGTACGTGTATATGCAATGCACTTGTATTATTCTTTTATTATTATTATTATTATTATTATTATTATTATTATTATCACAGTTATTATTATTATTATTATTATCATTATCATTATCGTTATCACATGAAAATGCACATGCATCTGTGTTGTTATTTATTATTTATTACCATGCACGTGCAAGCATTATTATTATTATTATTATTATTAAAATTAGTATTATTAATATTATCATCAAATGTAAATTCACATGCACATTAAGGTTAGTTCTTATTTATTATTGTTTATTTATTATTTACTATTATGCACGTGCAAATGAAATTCACTTGCGTTATTCTATTATTATTATTATTATTCTTATTATTCTTGTTGTTCTTGTTTGTATCATCAAATATAAATGCCCATGCACATGCGTCGTTATTTATTATATATTACCATGCACGTGAATGCGCCATTATCATTATCATTACATGTAAATGCACATGCACGTGTGTTATTATATATTATTTATTATCATGCACATGAAAATGCAATGCACTTGCGTTATTCTATTATCACATGTGTTATTATTATTTATTCTAATGCACGTTCACACGCAATGCACGTGCGTTATTCTATTATCACATGTGTTATTATTTATTATCATTCACATGAAAATGCACATTCATGTGGACTTGGTTATTATTTATTGTCTATTACCCTGCACATGCACATGCACATTCAATTGTATGTGTGTAATTATTTATTATTTATTATCATTTACATGCACATGCACATGAACATGCAATTCACATGCGTTGTTATTTATAATTTATAATTTATTATCATTCACATGCAAATGCGCAGGCATATGCACATGCACATGCGTTATGATTTATTATTTAAACCATGCACATGCATATGCACATGCACGTGTGTTTTATAGGGTTTGGTGGGGGTTATTAGTATTTTATTAGGGTTTATTATGGTGTGTCAAGGTTTATTAGGGTTTATTAGGTATTTTAGGGTTTTATTAGGATTTAGTTGGGTTTATTAGGGTGTATAATGGTTTATTATGGTGTATTTGGGAATGTTTAGGATTTATTAGGGTTTATTACAGTTCATTATGGTTTATTAATTTTTAAGAGGGTATATTAGGTTTTTTTAGTTTTTAGTAGTGTTTATTCGGGTTTATTAGTGATTTCAAGCTTTGTTTGGATTTATTAGCATTTATTAGGGGTTTTAGTGCTTTTTAATGGTATATTTGCGTTTTTTAGGGTTTAGTGGGGTTTATTATGGGTTTTTATGGTGTGTTAAGGGATATTAGGGTTGAGTAGGTATTTTTAGGGTATTATTAGGGTTGAGTCGGTATCTTTAAGGTTTTATTAGGGTTTATTAGGGTTGAGTATGGTTTTTAGGGTTTGTTAGGGATTTTTAGGTTTTACTAGGTTTTGTTAGTGTTTTTATTAGGGTATATGAGTGGTTTTTTGTTTTTTTAATTTATATGAGGGGTTGTTATGACTTTTTAGGTTTTATTAGCATGTTTTTAGTGTTTGTAAGAATTTTTAATGGTTTATTAGCTTTTATTTGAATTTATTTTGGTTTATTAGGGTTTTTATGTCTTTTTAATGGTTTTTTTCTTTTTTTTGTTTATTGGGGTTTAGTTGGGTTTTATTAGGTTTTGTTATGGTGTGTAAAGGTTTATTTGGGTTGAGAAAGTATCGTTAGGGTTTTATTATGATTTTATTGGGGTTTATAAGTTTTTATTAGGGTTTATTAGGGATTTTTAGGGTTTATTAGGGGTTTATTAGTTTTTTTGTTTGATTAGGTTATATTAGTGTTTGTTAGGTATTTTTAGATAATATTGTGTGTTTTTATTGTTTGTGAGCATTTTGTTTTTTTTTGTGAGCGTTTTTAGGGTTTCATAGGTTCTATTAGAGTTTATTATGGTTTATTAGGATTTCTAGGGATTTTAAAGGTGTATTAGCCATTTTGTCTTTATTAGGTTATATTAGTGTTTTTAGGTCCTCTTGGGCAATATTACACGTTTTTATTGTTTACGATCGTTTTTTATTGTTTGTGAGCGTTTTCAGGGTTTATTGGGTTATATTAGAGTCTATCAGGGTTTCAAGGGATTTTTTAAGGTGTACTAGCATTTTTTTTCTTTATTAGAGTTTTGTAAGGTTTTATTAAGGGTTGTTATGGTGTGTTAAGGTTTGTTAGAGTTTAGTAGGGTTTATATGACTTTATTTATGGTTTATTAGGTCTTTTTAGGGTTTTTTGGGGTTTATTAGGGTTTATTAGTATTTATTAGTTTCTATTTGGGTTGGTAGGGTTGTTTAGGTTTTCATAACTTGTTTTAGGGTTTATTAGGTTTTACTATCATTTATTACGGTTTATTAGGTATTTTTCAGGTTTTATTAGGGTTGAGTAGAGTTTCTTAGGGTTTTTAGGGATTATAAGGTGTTTTTAGGGATTATTCTAGTTTATTAGGGGTTTATTAGGGTTTAAGTTTTTTGATTATGGTATATGAGGGTTTAATATTGTTGAGGGTTTTAAAGCGTCTTTAGGGTTTTTGTACCATTTTTTAGGGTTTGTGTGGCGTTGTTAGAGTTTATGTAGCATTTTTAGTGTTTATTTAGCATTTTTAGGGTTTAGTTAGTAGTTTTAGATTTTATGTATCATTTTTAGTGTTTTTTGTAATATTTTTAGGGTTTATGTAGCGTGTTTAAGGTATAAGTTTTAAGTAGCATTTTTTGGGGATTATGTTGCGTTTTCTGGGTTTATGTAACATTTTTAGGGGTGATGTAGCTCTTATGTTGCATTTTTTAGGGTTTATGTAACATTTTTAGTGTTTGTGTAGTGTTTTTAGGGTTTATATTGTGTTTTTTGGTTTTATGTAGGGTTTTTAATGTTTTTGTTGCATTTTTTAGGGTTTATGTTGTGTTTTTAAGTGTTTATGTTACAGTTCTAGGGTTTATGTTGTGCTTTTAGAATTTATATAGCATTTTTTGGGATTATGTTGAGTTATTTGGTTTATGTTGCATTTTAAGTGTTTTAGTTGCATTTTTAAGGGTTTATGTAACGTTTTTAGGGTTTATATATCTATTTGAAGCCTCTTTTTGGGTTATAATGGTTGTTTATGGTTTGTAGTTTTTTTGGGGTTTAAATGGTTGTTAATGGGTGTTTATTGTTTTTTATGGTATCTAATGGATTTTTAATGGTTTTTTAGGTGGGAGGGGGTTTATGGGTTTATTTGTTTTTTTGGGATTGATAGGGGTTGTTAGGGTTTTTAGTGTGTTTAAGGGTTTCTTTGGGTATTGTAGTAGTTATTAGGGTTTATATAATGTGTTTTAGCGTTTTTTGGGTTCTTTAGGATTTTTTAGAGTTCTTAAGAGTTTAACATGGGTTTTTGGGTTTATTAGGGTTCTTTAGGGTTTATTAGTGTTCTTTAGGATTTGTTACAGTTTATTAGAATTTTTATTGTATATTAGGTTTTTATTGGGATTTTGTAGGTATTAATAGCATTTTCTAGGGTTTATCAACCTTTTCTAGGGTTATTTAGGATTTATTTGGGTTTATTTTATTTATTAGGGATTAGTAACGTGTATTTGGGTTTATTTTATTTATTAGGGATTAGTAACGTGTATTTGGGTTTATAACGATTTATTAGGGTTTATTATGATTAGTTAGGGTTTATTGTGGTTTATTAGGGGTTTTTTATGGTTAGTTTAAATTGGTTAAGATTTATTTAGCGTTGTTAGGATATGTTACAATTTATTTGGGGTTGTTAGGGTTTGTTACGATTTATATTGGGTTTACTAGGGTTTTTTAGGGTTATAGTGGGTTGTAGGGTTTTTAAGATATTATTTGGAGGTTTTTGTAGCAATTTGTTGGGTTTGTTAGACTTTTTAGTGATTATTAGGGTTATTATGGTTTACTAGTGTTTTTTATAGTATAATAAGGGTTTTAGGGCTTTTGTAGCATTTATTTGGGTGTAATAGAGTTTGTTCGTGTTTATTACAGGTTATTACAATTTATTAGTGTTTATTAGGGTTTTAGGGATTAATAGTGGGTTTTAGGGGTTATTGTGGTTTATTAGTGGTTCTTTGGGGTTATTAGTGGTTTTTAGGGTTTTTTAGGTTTTGTTATCGTTTTTAGGGTTTGTTACTGTTTGTTTGAGTTTTTTGGGGTTTTGTGCAATTTTTGGGTCTTATTGGTGTGTTTGGATTTTTTATGCATTTTTAGGGTTATTTTAGTGTTTTTTGGTGCTCTGTTGGATTTTTTGGGTTTTGAAGCATTTTTCAGCTTTTTGTAGCAATTGTTAGGGTTTATGTAGTGTTGTTAGTGGCTTTAGTGGTTCTTTAGGGGTTTTTGGGTTCTTTAGGGTACTTTATGGTGTATTAGGGTTTCTTTTGTGGTTTTTAGGGTTTTCTATGGGGTTTTAAGGGTTTCATAGAGTATATTAGGGGTTTGTTAGGCATTTTTAGGCATTTTAAGGTTTTTTAGAGTTTTTAGGGGTTTAGGGCTTTTAGCAATTTTTGAGGTTTTTTGTGGGTTTTTTAGGTTTTTAGGGTTTTTTAGGTTTGTTTTCGGATTCATTTAGTTTTTTCATGTTTTTAGGGGTTTTAGGGTTTTTAGGGTTTTTTAGGGTTTTTAGGATTTTTTTAGTTTTCTAGTGTTTTTTGGGGTTTTGGGTTTTTAGGGATTTATAGGGTTTTGTCAGGTTTTTCCAGGTTTGTTTGGGTATTTTGTGAATATTAGCATTTTGAATTGTTTAATAGAATTTTTGTTCTATATTTGGGTTTTTTTTGTATTTTGTAGCTTTTATTGGGGTCTAATAGGGTTTTTAGGGTTTATTGCGATTTATTAGTGTTTATTAGGGTTTAGTAGTGGGTTTTAGGGTTTATTAGGGTTTATTATGGATTATTATTGGTTGGTAGGGTTTGTTAGGATTTATTAGTGCTTATTAGATCGATTTAGGGTGTCTAAGGGGTTTTAGGGTTTCTAAGGGTGTGTTAGGGTTTCTAAGGGTGGGTTAGGGTTTTTATGGGCGAGTTAGGGTTTCTAAGGGTGTGGAATGGTTTCTAAGTGTTTATAAGTTTGTGTTAGGGTTTCTATGGGTGTGTTGGGGTTTCTAAGGTAGTGATAGGGTTTCTAAGGGCGTGTTAGGTTTTCTAAGGGTGTGTTAGGGTTTTTAAGGGTGTGTTAGTGTTTTGTTAGAGTTTCTTTTGGTTTCGTAGTGGTTTTTTAGGGTTTCGTTGAGTTTTTTTGGGTTTATTAGAGTTTCTTAGTGCTTCTTGGGGTTTTTTATGGATTTTTAGGATTTTTTAGGGGTTGTTTAGGGTTTGTTATGTTTTTAGGGTTTTTTGGGGTTTGTTAGGGGTTTTTAGGGTTTGTTAGGGTTTGTTAGGGTTTGATAGTGTTTGTTAGGGTCTGTTAGGATTTGTTAGGGTTTGTTAAGGTTTTTCATGGTTTTTAGTGTTTATGGGGTTATTCATGGTTTTTTAGGGTTATTTACTTGTTCATGGTAATCACAGATGTGTAGAGCAAGTCGCAAATTTCAACTTGATATGTGGTAGAGGTGAAACGGACACCCAGAGCAGAAGTTAAGAACATTTGGAGGACTTAAGGACCTTTTAGGACATTAATAAGGTGATAAGGTGTTCCTATTTATCCTAGATGTGTAGATCTAGTCGAAAGCTTCGATTTGATATATGGTAGAGGCAAAACGGACTCCCGGAGTAGAAGTTATGGTCTGTTGGAGGGTTTAACGGCCTTTTTGGGACTTCAAGGTTGTGAGAAGGTACTTCAGTGCTTATATGAGTGTAGGTCTAGTCACAAGCATTGATTTGATATGTGTTAGAGGAAAAACAGACACCCATAGAAGAAGTTATTGCAAAACGGACACCAGAAGCCAATCTTTTGACCATCCAAAGGGATTTTGGGTCTTTTGGGGGGTTGAAGAATGTGAAAAAGGGTTCCAGTGGTTACCAAAGTGTGTATCATTTCACAATCTTCGATTTTATATGTGGTAGAGCCAAAATAAATACACGTAGAAGAAGTTTTTGTCATTTTAAATTGAGCCACTCTCCAAGAGCCTAAAAACCTAAGAAACCCGCAACTCACTAAAATAGGCATAACGTCTCCTTCGGGTGTCCGTTTAAGCACTGTGACCAGTCAAATCGAAGATCGTGAGATGAATGAGCACCAAGTTTAGTATAAAATATGAGAAGATCAATGAAATATAAGATATATTAGTTATACCACTCTAAAAAAAGTCCAACTTCAAACGGCCATAACATTCGTTTCAGTTGTCCATTTGAGCTCTACCACATATCAAATCGAAAGTAGAAAAAATATCTACGTAGAAGGATGACTTGAACATAGTTAAAGTCATGTTTGAGACATTAAAATCCCATAAACACATCATAAGGACTCCAAAACTCTATTTTCGTGTATGGATCCCTGTCAAATTTTTCTTAATATGGTCATAAATTTTGATTTGTGTGTATGTTCGACCTCTGGAACCTGTTTTTATCATATTTCATTCCATGAGATTCATTTTGACAATTCATGGAGTGGAAATGGACACCCGAAGAAGAATTTATGCCTTTTTCAATGACTCTGTGATTTGTTAGGTTTTTCGAGACCCATTTCTAGCATTTTTGTCCTATTTGTTGTTTTTTCAAACAACTATAACTTATTATTACTGTTATTATTATTATCATCATCACGATATCATCCACATGCACATGGACATGGATGTGCGTTATTATTATATTTTTATTTCCATGCACATGCACATGCAATGCACACACGTTAATTTGTTATCACATGCGTTGTTATTATTATTTTTATTATTATTATGGTTGTTTTTGTTGTTGTTGTTCTCATCATCACATGCAAATGAACATGCAAATGCACATACACGCACATTCAATGCACGTGTGTTATTCTATTATCACATGAGTTGTTATTATTATTATTATTATTATCATCATCATGATCATCATCACATGCAAATGCAATGCAAAGGCGTTATTATTTATTACCATGCACGTGCACACATAATGCACATGCAATAGTCTATTATCACATGCAATGGTATTACTACTATTATCACAACTACTATTATTATTATTAATACTTCTGTTATTGTTACTATCATCACATGCAAATTTAGACAAACGTGCATTATTATTTATTATTTATTACCATGCACGTGCATATTCAATGACCTTGTATTATTCTTTTATTATTATTAATATTATCACAATTATTATTATTATTATTATTATTATTATTGTTATCATTATTATTATCATTATTAATAGAATTATCACATGAAAATGCACTTGCATGTGCGTTGTTATTTATTATTTATTACCATTCAAGTGCATGCGTTATTATTATTATTATTACAATTAGAATTATTAACATTATCATCAAATGAAAATATACATGCACATGCATGAGCGTTCTTATTTATTATTATTTATTTATTATTTAATACTATGGATGTGCACAAGAAATTGACTTGCGTTATTCTATTATTATTATTATTATTATTGTTTGTATCATCAAATAAAAATGCACATGCACGTGCATTGTTATTTATTATTTATTACCATGCACGGGCATGCATCATTATCATTATCATTACATGTAAATGTACATGCATGTGTGTTATTATATATTATTTATTATCATTCACATGAAAATACAATGCACTTGCGTTATTCTATTATCACATGTGTAATTATAATTTATTCTCATGCACGTGCACATGCAATGCACATGCATTATTCTATTATCACATGTGATATTATTTATTATTTATTATCATTCACATGCAAATGCACATTCATCTGGACTTGGTTATTATTTATTGTCTATTCCCATGCACATGCACATGAACATGCACTTGGATGTGCATTATTATTTATTATTTATTATCATTCACATGCACATTCACATACACATGTAATTCACAAGTTTTATTATTTATAATTTATAATTTATTATCATTCAAATGAAAATGCGTAGGCACATGCACATGCACATGTGTCATGATTTATTATTTAAACCATGCACATGCATACGCACATGCACGTGCATTATTACTATTATTATTATTATAGGTATTTTTAAGGTTTACTATCATTTTTTAGAATATTTAGGTGTTATCAACATTTATTATGGTTTGTTAGGGTTTCAGGGGTTTTAATGGTATATTAGCGTTTTTAGGGTTTGGTGGGGGTTATTAGGATTTTATAAGGGTTTATTATGGTGTGTTAATGTTTATTAGGGTATATTAGGTATTTTTAGGGTTTTATTAGGATTGGGTTGGGTTTATTAGGGTATATTATAGTATATAATGGTATATTTGGGTATGTTTATGATTTATTAGGGTTAATTATGGTTCATTATGGTTTATTGATTTTTAAGAGGTTATATTAGAGTTTTTAGGGTTTATTAGTGTTTATTAGGGATTATTAGTGATTTTAAGCGTTGTTAGGTTTTATTAGAATTTATTAGGGGTTTTTGGGATTTTTAATGGTATTTTTGTGTTTTTTAGGGTTCAGTGGGATTTATTATGGTTTATTATAGTGTGTTATGGTTTATTAGGGTTAAGTAGGTATTTTAGGGTCCTATTAGGGTTGAGTAGGTATATTTAAGGTTTTATTAGGGTTTATTGGGGTTGATTAGTGTTTATTAGGATTTGTTAGAGATTTTTAGGGTTTACTAGGGTTTGTTATTGTTTTTATTAGGGTATATGAGTGTTTTTTAGTTTTTGTTAATATATATGAGGGTTTTTTAGGACTTTTTAGGTTTTATTAGCATTTTTTTAGTGTTTGTGAGCAGTTTTTTTGGTCTATTTGATTTTATTAGAATTTATTATTGTTTATTAGGGTTTCCAGGGCTTTTTAATGGTTTGTTTGCGTTTTTTTGTTTATTGGTGTTTAGATGGGTTTATTAGGTTTTATTATGATGTGTCAAGATTTATTAGGGTTGAGAAGGTATTTTTAGAAATTTATTATGGTTTTATTAGGTTTTATTAGTTTTTATTAGCGTTTATTAGGGATTTTTAGGGTTTAATAGGGTTTTTAGGGGTTTATTTGTTTTTTGTTTTAGTAGGCTATATTAGTTTTTGTTAAGTCTTTTTAGATAATATAGTGTTTTTATTTTTGGTGAGTGTTTTAGTGTTTCTTAGGTTATATTAGAGTTTATTATGGTTTGTTATGGTTTCTAGTAATTTTTAATGTATATTAGCATTTTTTGTCTTTATTAGGTTATATTAGTGTTTTTGGGTCTTTTTAGGTAATATTGCATGTTTTTATTGTTTGTGGTCTTTTTTTTTTATTGTTTGTGACTGTTTTTAGGGATTATTAGGTTATATTAGAGTTTATCATGGTGTCTAGGTATTTTATAAGGTATACTAGCATTTTTTTCATTATTAGGGTTTTGTAGGGTTTTATTAGGGTTCATTATGGTGTGTTAAGGTTTGTTAGGGTTGAGTCGAGTTTATTTGGATTTATTTACGGTTTATTAGGGATTTTTAGGGTTTGTTTGGGGTTTATTAGGGTTTATTAGTGTTTACTAGCGTCTATTAGGGTTGGTTAGGGTTGTTTAGGTTTTCGTAACGTGTTTTTAGGGTTTATTAGGTTTTATTATCATTTATTAGGGTTTATTAGGTATTTTTGGGGTTTTATTAGCGTTGTGTAGAGACTCTTAGGGTTTATAGGGTTTATTAGGATTTTTTAGGGATTATTAGAGTTTATTTGGGGTTTTTTAGTGTTTAATTTTTTATATTATGTTATATTAGGGTTTAATATTTTTTTAGGGTTTTGAAGCATCTTCAGTGTTTTTGTAGCATCTTTTAGTGTTTTTGTAGCGTTGTTTGAGTTTATGTAGCATTTATAGTGTTTGTGTAGCACTTTTAGGGTTTAGTTAGCAGTTTTAGGTTTTGTTTAGCATTTTCTAGGGTTTATGTAACATTTTTAGGGTTTATGTAGCGTGATTAGGGTTAAGGTTTTATGTAGCATTTTTAGGGTTTATGTTGCGTTTTCTGGGTTTATGTAGTATTTTTAGAGGTGATGTAGCATTTATATTGCATTTTTAGGGTTTATGTAATGTTTTTAGGGTTAATGTTGTGTTTTTAGGGTTTATGGTGTGTTTTTAGGATTTATATAGCATTTTTTGATGTTTATGTTGCGTTGTTTAGGGTTTATGTTACGGTTCTAGGGTTTATGTAGTGCTTTTATGGTTTATGTAGCGTTTTTGCGATTATGTTGTGTTTTTTAGGTTTATGTTGAATTTTTAGGGTTTATGTTGTATTTTTAGGGTTTATGTTGAATTTTTTGGGTTTATGTATCTATTTAATGACTTCATTGGGTTTTAATGGTTGTTTATGGTTTGTAGTGTTTTTAGGGTTTTTAAGGGTTGTTAACGGGTGTTTATGGTTTTTATGGTATTTGATGGGTTTTCAATGGTTTTTTGGGGGTTTTTAAGGGAGTTTTTGTTTTTTTAGGATTGATAGGGGTTGTTAGGGTTTTTTAGTGTGTTTTAGTGTTTTTTTGGGTATTGTAGCAGTTTTTTGGGTTTATGTAATGTGTTTTAGCATTTTTTTGGTTCTTTAGGGTTTTTAGGGTTCTTTAGAGTTTATTATGGTTCTTTGGGGTTTATTAGGGTTCATTAGGGTTTATTAGTGTTTTTTAGGATTTGTTATGGTTTATTAGTGTTTTTATTGTATATTAGGGTTTTATTTGGCTTTTTTAAGCATTAATAGCTTTTTCCATGGTTTATCAACCTTTTTAGGGTTATTTGGGATTTATTAGGGTTTCTTAGGGTTTATTTTATTTATTAACGTGTATTTGGGTTTATTATGATTTATTAGGGTTTATTATGATTTTTTAGCGTTTATTGCGATTTATTAGGGGTTTGTTATGGTATCTTTCAGTTTGTTACAATTTATTTGGCATTGTTAGGATTTGTTACGATTTATTTGGGGTTGTTAGGGTTCGTTAGGACGTGTGTTATTCTATTGTCACACATGTTATTATTATCATTATCAATATCATTATTATCATTATCATTATTATAATTATCATTATTGTTATTACTATTATTATTATTATTATTATCATCACATGCAAATGCAGATGCACATGCATTATTATTTATTATATATTATTTATTTCCATGCACGTGAATATGTTATTGTTTTTGTTATTATTATTATTATTACTATTATTATTATTATCATCATCATCATAGGAAAATGATCATGCATGTCCAATATTATTTATTACCATGCACGCGCACACGCAATGTACCTACATTATTCTATTATCACATGCATTTTTATTGTTATTGTTATTATTACTATTATTGTTATTATCATCAAATGCAAATGAAAATGCACGTGTGTTATTATTTATTACCATACACGTGCACATTCAATACATATGTGTTTTTCTATGATCACATGCGCTATTATTATTAATATTAATATTATTGTTATTATTATCATCATGTGTGCTATGAGTTATTATTTATTATAATGCACTGCACATGCAATGGGATTTAGGATCTTTTTAGGGGTTGAAGAATGTCAGAAAGGGTTCTAGTGGTCACCAGAGTGTGTATCGTTTCAAAATCTAAGATTTGATATGTGGTAGAGCCAAAATGAACACATGTAGAAGAAGTTATTATCATTTTAAATTGAGCAACCCTCATAGCGCCTAAAAACCTAATAAACCTGCAACTCACTAAAATAGGAATAACTTCTCCTTCGAGTGGTTGTTTGAGCGATGTTACAAGTAAAATAGAATCTTGTTAAATGAGTGAGGACCAAGTCTAATCGAAACAGTGATAAGATCAAAGAAACAGAAGATATATTAGTTATACCACTCCAAAAAAATTCCAACTTCAAACGGACATAACATTCATTCTGGTTGTCCGTTTGAGATCTACCACATATCAAATCGAAGGAAGCAAAGAGATATAAACAGAAGGCTAACTTTAAAAAAGTTCGTGTCATGTTTGGCACCCTAAAGTCCAAAAACCCATCAGAGGGCCTCCAAAACACCATTTCTCACTCCGGATCCGTGTCGAATTCTTCTTAAAACGGCCATAACTTCTGATCTGTGTGTCTGTTTGGCCTTAGGGACCTATTTTTGTCATAGTTTATTCCATGAGATTTAGTTTGACTATTCACAGAGTGGAAATGGACATCTGAATAAGAAGTTATTACTTTTTTAATGACTCTATGATTTGTTAGGTTTTTCGAGACATCATTTCTAGCACTTTTGTCTTGTCTTCTATTTTTTCAAACAACTATTACTTGTTATTACTGTTATTATTATTATTATCATCATAATCTCATGAAAATGCACATGCACATGCATGTGAATTATTATTATATTTTTATTACCATGCACGTTCACATGCAATGCACACACGTTATTTTGTTATAACATGTGTTGTTATTATTATCATTATTATTATTATTTTGGTTGTTGTTGTTGTTGTGGTTGTTGTTATTACCATCACATGAAAATGAACATACAAATCCACATACACGCACCTTCAATGAACGTGCGTTATTCTATTATCACATGCATTTTTATTATTAGTATTATTAATATTTTTGTTAATATTATTATTATCATCATCACATGAAAATTCAATGCACGAGAGTTATTATTTATTACCAAACACATGGACACATAATGGACATGAAATATTATATTATCATATGCATTATTACTACTACTATTATCACCACTACTACTACTACTATTATTACTATTGCTGTTATTATTACTATCATCACATGCAAATGTATATGCACATGGGTTATTATTTATTATTTATTACCATGTACGTGTATATGCAATGCACTTGTATTATTCTTTTATTATTATTATTATTATTATCACAGTTATTATTATTATTATTATTATTATTATCATTATCATTATCATTATCATTATCACATACAAAAGCACATGCATCTGTGTTGTTATTTATTATTTATTACCATGCACGTGCAAGCATTATTATTATTATTGTTATTATTATTATTATTAAAATTAGTATTATTAATATTATCATCAAATGTAAATGCACATGCACATTCAGGTCCGTTCTTATTTATTATTATTTATTTATTATTTACTACTATGCATGTGCACATGAAATGCACTTGCGTTATTCTATTATTATTATTATTATTCTTATTATTCTTGTTTTTGTTGTTTGTATCCTCAAATATAAATGCCCATGCACATGCGTTGTTATTTATTATATATTACCATGCACTTGCATGCATCATTATCATTATCATTACATGTAAATGCACATGAACGTGCATTATTATATATTATTTATTATCATGCACATGCAAATGCAATGCACTTGCGTTATTCTATTATCACATGTGTTATTATTATTTATTCTAATGCACGTGCACACGCAATGCACGTGCATTATTCTATTATCACATGTGTTATTATTTATAATTTATTATCATTCAGATGAAAATGCTCATTCATGTGGAATTGGTTATTATTTATTGTTTATTACCCTGCACATTCACATGCACATGCACTTGTATGTGTGTAATTATTTATTATTTATTATCATTCACATGCACATGCATATAAACATGCAATTCACATGAGTTGTTATTTATAATTTATAATTTATTATCATTCACATGCAAATGCGCAGACATATGCACATGCACGTGCGTTATGATTTATTATTTAAACCATGCACATGCATGTGTGTTTTATAGGGTTTGGTGGGGGTTATTAGGATTTTATTAGGGTTTATTATTGTGTGTCAAGGTTTATTAGGGTTTATTAGGTATTTTAGTGTTTTATTAGGATTGAGTTGGGTTTATTAGGGTGTATTATGGTTTATCATGGTGTATTTGGGTATATTTAGGATTTATTAGGGTTTATTACGGTTCATTATGGTTTATTAATTTTTAAGAGGGTATATTAGGTTTTTTTAGTTTTTAGTAGTGTTTATTTGGGTTTATTAGTGATTTTAAGCTTTGTTAGGATTTATTAGCATTTATTAGGGGTTTTAGTGTTTTTAATGGTATATTTTCATTTTTTAGGGTTTAGTGGGGTTTATTATGATTTATTATGGCGTGTTAAGGTCTATTAGGGTTTAGTATGTATTTTTAGTGTATTATTAGGGTTGATTCGGTATCTTTAAGGTTTTATTAGGGTTTATTAGGGTTGAGTACGGTTTATTAGGGTTTTTTAGGGTTTTTTAGGTTTTACTAGGTTTTGTTAGTGTTTTTATTAGGGTATATGAGTGGTTTTTAGTTTTGTTAATTTATTTGAGGGGTTGTTATGACTTTTTAGGTTTTATTAGCATGTTGTTTGTGTTTGTAATCATTTTTAATGGTTTATTAGCTTTTATTTGAATTTATTATGGTTTATTTGGGTTTTTATGGCTTTTTAATGGTTTTTTTCGATTTTTTGTTTATTGGGGTTTAGTTGGTTTTTATTAGGTTTTTTTATGGTGTGTCAAGGTTTATTTGGGTTGAGAAAGTATCGTTAGGGTTTTATTATGATTTTATTAGGGTTTATAAGTTTTTATTAGGGTTTATTAGGGATTTTTAGGGTTTATTAGTGTTTTTAGGGGATTATTAGTTTTTTTGTTTGATTAGGTTATATTAGTGTTTATTAGGTCTTTTTAGATAATATAGCGTGTTTTTATTATTTGTGAGCGTTTTGTTTTTTTTGTGAGCATTTTTAGGGTTTCATAGGTTCTATTAGAGTTTATTATGGTTTATTAGGATTTCTAGGTATTTTAAAGGTGATTTAGCCTTTTTGTCTTTATTAGGTTATATTAGTGTTTTTTGGTCCTCTTACGCAATATTGCACGTTTTTATTGTTTACGATCATTTTTTTATTTTTTGTGAGCGTTTTCAGGGTTTATTGGGTTATATTAGAGTTTATTAGGGTTTCAAGGGATTTTTTAAGGTATACTATCATTTTATTCTTTATTAGAGTTTTGTAGGGTTTTATTAAGGGTTATTATGGTGTGTTAAGGTTTGTTAGGGTTTAGTAGGGTTTATTTGGCTTTATTTATGGTTTATTAGGGCTTTTTAGGGGTTTTGGGGTTTATTAGGGTTTATTAGTGTTTATTAGTTTCTATTAGGGTTGGTTAGGGTTGTTTAGGTTTTCTTAACTTGTTTTAGGGTTTATTCAGTTTTACTATCATTTATTAGGGTTTATTAGGTATTTTTGGGGTTTTATTAGGGTTGAGTAGAGTTTCTTAGGGTTTTTAGGGATTATAAGGTGTTTTTAGGGATTTTTCTAGTTTATTAGGGGTTTATTGGGGTTTAAGTCTATAGATTATGGTATATGAGGGTTTAATATTTTTGAGGGTTTTAAATTGTCTTTAGGGTTTTTGTAGCATTTTTTAAGGTTTGTGTGGCGTTTTTAGAGTTTATGTAGCATTTCTAGTGTTTATTTATTATTTATAGGGTTTAGTTAGTAGTTTTAGATTTTATGTATCATTTTTAGTGTTTTTTGTAACATTTTTAGGGTTTATATAGCGTGTTTAGGGTATAAGTTTTAAGTAGCATTTTTTGGGGATTATGTTGCGTTTTCTGGGTTTATGTAGCATTTTTAGGGGTGATGTAGCGCTTATGTTGTATTTTTTTAGGGTTTACGTAACGTTTTTAGTGTTCATGTAGTGTATTTAGGGTTTATATTGTGTTTTTGGGTTTTATGTAGCGTTTTTAATGTTTATGTTGCGTTTTTAGGGTTTATGTTGTGTTTTTAAGGGTTTATGTTATAGTTCTAGGGTTTATGTTGTGCTTTTAGAATTTATATAGCATTTTTTAGGATTATGTTGAGTTATTTGGTTTATGTTGCATTTTAAGTGTTTTAGTTGCATTTTTAAGGGTTTATGTATCATTTTTAGGGTTTATGCATCTATTTGAAGCCTTTTTTGGGTTATAATGGTTGTTTATGGTTTGTAGTTTTTTTGGGGTTTAAAGGGTTGTTAAAGGGTGTTTATTGTTTTTTATCGTATCTGATGGCTTTTTAATGGTTTTTTAGGTGGGAGGGGGTTTTATGGGTTTATTTGTTTTTTTGGGATTGATAGGGGTTGTTAGGGTTTTTAGTGTGTTTTAAGGTTTCTTTGGGTATTGTAGCAGTTATTAGGGTTTATATAATGTGTTTTAGCATTTTTTTTGTGTTCTTTAGGGTTTTTTAGAGTTCTTAAGAGTTTAATATGGTTTTTTGGGTTTATTAGGGTTCTTTAGGGTTATTAGTGTTCTTTAGGATTTGTTAAAGTTTATTAGCGTTTTTATTGTATATTAGGTTTTTATTGGGCTTTTGTAGGTATTAATAGCATTTTCTAGGGTTTATCAACCTTTTCTACGGTTATTTAGGATTTATTTGGGTTTATTTTATTTATTAGGGTTTAGTAACGTGTATTTGGGTTTATAACGATTTATTAGGGTTTATTATGATTAGTTAGGGTTTATTGTGGTTTATTAGGGGTTTGTTATGGTTAGTTTCATTTGGTTAAGATTTATTTAGCATTGTTAGGATATGTTACGATTTATTTGGGGTTGTTAGGGTTTGTTACGATTTATATTGGGTTTACTAGGGTTTGTTAGGGTTTATTAGTGGGTTGTAGGGTTTTTAGGATATTATTTGGAGGTTTTTGTAGCATTTCGTTGGGGTTTTTAGAGTTTTCAGTGACTATTAGGGTTTAATATGGTTTACTTGTGTTTTTATAGTATATTAGGGGTTTTAGGGCTTTTGTAGCATTTATTAGGGTGTAATAGAGTTTGTTCGGGTTTATTATAGGTTATTACAATTTATTAGTGTTTATTAGGGTTTTAGGGATTAATAGTGGGTTTTAGGGGTTATTGGGGTTTATTAGTGGTTCTTTGGGGTTATTAGTGGTTGTTAGGGTTTTTAGGTTTTGTTAGGGTTTTTAGGGTTTGTTATGGTTTGTTTGAGTTGTTTGGGGTTTTATGCGTTTTTTGGGTCTTATTGGTGTGTTTGGGTTTTTTATGCATTGTTAGGGTTATTTTAGTGTTTTTTGGTGCTCTATTGTATTTTGTGGGTTTTGAAGAATTTATCAGCATTTTGTAGCAATTGTTAGGGTTTATGTAGTGTTGTTAGTGGCTTTAGTGGTTATTTAGGGGTTTTAGGGTTCTTTAGGGTTCTTTATGGTGTATTAGGGTTTCTCTTGTGGTTTTTAGGGTTTTCTAGGGGGTTTTAAGGGTTTCATAGAGAATATTTGGGTTTTGTTAGGAATTTTTAGGCATTTTATGGTTTTCTAGAGTTTTTAGGGGTTTAGGGCTTTTAGCATTTTTTTAGGTTTTTTGTACATTTTTGAGGTTTTTAGGGTTTTTAGGTTTGTTTTCAGATTCTTTTAGTTTTTTCATGTTTTTAGGGGTTTTAGTGTATTTAGGATTTTTTAGGGTTTTTAGGAATTTTTGAGTTTTCTAGGGTTTTTTGGGTTTTTTGGGTTTTTAGGGTTTTATAGGGTTCTGTTAGGTTTTTCCAGGTTTTTTTTGGGTTTTTTGTGAATATTAGCATTTTGAATTGTTTAATAGCATTTTTGTTCTATATTTGGGTTTTTTTTATTTTGTAGCTTTTATTGGGGTCTAATAGGGTTTTTAGGGTTTATTTCGATTTATTAGTGTTTATTAGGGTTTAGTAGTGGGATTTAGGGTTTATTAGGGTTTATTATGGATTATTATTTGTTGGTAGTGTTTGTTAGGATTTATTAGTGCTTATTAGATCGATTTAGGGTGTCTAAGGGTGTTTAGGGTTTCTAAGGGTGTGTTAGGGTTTCTAAGGGTGGGTTAGGGTTTTTATGGGCGAGTTAGGGTTTCTAAGGGTGTAGTATGGTTTCTTAGTGTTTATAAGGTTGTGTTGGGTTTCTATGGGTGTGTTGGGGTTTCTAAGGCAGTGCTAGGCTTTTTAAGGGCGTGTTAGGGTTTCTAAGGGTGTGTTAGTGTTTCTTAGGCTTGCCTAGGGTTTTTGGGGTTTTGTTAGAGTTTCTTTTGGTTTCTTAGGGGTTTCTTAGGGTTTCGTCAAGTTTTTTTTGGGTTTATTAGAGTTTCTTAGTGCTTCTTGGGGTTTTTAGGGCTTTTTAGGATTTGTTAGGGTTTTTTTAGGGTTTGTTATGTTTTTAGGGTTTTTTGGGGTTTGTTAGGGTTTGTTAGGGTTTTTTAAGTTTTGTTAGGGTTTGTTAGGGTTTGATAGTGTTTTTTAGGGTTTTTTAGGGTTTGTTAAGGTGTTTCATGATTTTTCATGGTTTTTAGTGTTTATGGGGTTATTCATGGGTTTTTAGGGTTGTTTACTTGTTCATGGTAATCACAGATGTGTTGAGAAAGTCACAAGTTTCAATTTGATATGTGGTAGAGGTGAAACGAACACCCAGAGAAGAAGTTAAGAACATTTGGAGGACTTATGGACCTTTTCGGACATTAAGAAGGTGATAAGGTAATCTTATTTATCATAGATGTGTAGATCTAGTCGAATGCTTCGATTTGATATATGTTAGAGGCAAAACAGACTCCCGGAGTAGAAGTTATGGTCTGTTGGACGGTTTAAGGACCTTTTGGGCCTTCAAGGATGTGAGAAGGTGCTTCAGTGGTTATATGAGTGGTGTTCCAGTCACAAGAATTGATTTGATATGTGTTAGAGGCAAAACAGACACCCATAGAAGAAGTTATTGCAAAACGGACACCAGAAGCCAATCTTTTGACCATCCAAATGGATTTTGGGTCTTTTGGGGGATTGAAGAATGTCAGAAAGGGTTCCAGTGGTTACCAAAGTGTGTATCATTTCACAATATTCGATTTTATATGTGGTAGAGCCAAAATAAACACACATAGAAGAAGTTATTGTCATTTTAAATTGAGCCACTCTCCAAGCGCCTAAAAACATAAGAAACCCGCAACTCACTAAAATAGGCATAACGTCTCCTTTGGGTGTTCGTTTAAGCACTGTGACCAGTCAAATAGAAGATCGTGAGATGACTGAGCACCAAGTTTAGTAGAAACTATGAGAAGATCAATGAAATATATGATATATTAGTTATACCACTTAAAAAAAGTCCAACTTCAAACGGCCATAACATTCGTTTCGGTTGTCCATTTGAGCTCTACCACATATCAAATCGAAAGTAGCAAAAATATCTACGTAGAAGGATGACTTGAACATAGTTAAATTCATGTTTGAGACATTAAAATCCCATAATCACATCATAAGGACTCCAAAACACCATTTCCGTGTATGGATCCCTGTCAAATTTTTCTTAATATGGTCATAAATTCTGATTTGTGTGTATGTTCGACCTCTGGAACCTATTTCTATCATATTTCATTCCATGAGATTCATTTTGAAAATTCATGGAGTGGAAATGGACACCCGAAGAAGAAGTTATGCCTTTTTCAATGACTCTGTGATTTTTTAGGTTTTTCGAGACCCATTTCTAGCATTTTTGTCCAATTTGTTGTTTTTTCAAACAACTATAACTTATTATTTCTGTTATGATTATTATCATCATCATCATATCATCCACATGCACATTCACATGGACGTGCATTATTATTATATTTTTATTACCATGCACATGCACATGCAATGCACACACGTTAATTTATTATCACATGCGTTGTTATTATTATTTTTATTATTATTATGGTTGTTGTTGTTGTTGTTCTCATCATCACATGAAAATGAACATGCGAGTGCACATACACACACATTCAATGCAAGTGTGTTATTCTATTATCACATGAGTTATTATTATTATTATTATTATTATTATTATTATTATCATCATCATCATCATCATCATCATCACGTGTAAATGCAATGCACAGGCGTTATTATTTATTACCATGCACGTGCACACGTAATGCACATGCAATAGTCTATTATCACATGCAATGGTATTACTACTATTATCACAACTATTATTATTATTATTAATACTTCTGTTATTATTACTATCATCATATGCAAATGTTGACAAACGTGCGTTATTATTTATTATTTATTACCATGCACTTGCATATGCAATGACCTTGTATTATTCTGTTATTATTATTAATATTATCACAATTATTATTATTATTATTATTGTTATCATTATTATTATCATTATTATTAGAATTATCACATGAAAATACACTTTCATGTGCGTTGTTATTTATTATTTATTACCATGAAAGTGCATGCGTTATTATTATTATTATTACAATTAGCATAATTAACATTATCATCAAAAGTAAATATACATGCACATGCATGTCACGACCAGTCCTCGGGGCCCGTGCCGTGACTACCCCAAGCCCGCCTTCCATAGGCCAGGGGCTGGCGACTAGCACCAAGGCGTAAATCCCGGTAAAAAGGGAAGGCATTGCCTTTGTAAAGTAAACAAGCACCACAGAGTACAAGCGGAAGAAGTAAACACTAAGTAAAACTGAGTACAACAGTAAGTACAGAAAGTAAAAGGGGCTGGAAATACAAGCCCAACTGTAAAGTACAACTCGAAAGGGAAAAAAGCAACTGTAAAGTAAAGCCGCTACACCGAGTTGTCCACTGGAAATCCCACCTGAAGGGTGGGTACAGATAGCTCGATAGCTCCTCGGGTCCCGCCGTCCGCTCTGAGCACGTCCCGCTCAGTGGTCCACCTCCAAGTACCGTCCTACTCTACAAGCCTCAACCACGATCAATGCTGTCTGTCATCTACAACCAACACAACGTAGTGCGGGCATAGCCCGTGAAGGGGTGAGTATAAGCTACTCAGTAGGGACCCCGAGACCCCTGAAGGTCTCCTAAAATCCACAAAGGATAAACCAAAAAGGAGAGATACAAACACGAAGTAACAACCGACACTGCTTAGGTATATGCCCATACATATACCTAAGTCATCAATTCCAATATGCTCCAACCTTCGAGCCCAAGTACAACTCAGTCCACACAGGAAAGTATACGTATTCCACACAGGAAAGCAAACGTAATCCACACAGGATAGCATAACACAATCCACACAGGGAAGCAACATGATTCAGCTCACACGGGTATACTTCGTCAAAAGGGAAAGGGATGATCAGATATAGATACTGAATCATCTAAGCTGGGACCCACATAGGATACAAGACCAGCCGTCTTCATTGTTTCATTTAAGCTGGGACCCACATAGGATACAAGACCAGCACAGCTAGGACCCACATAGGATACAAGACCAGCTGTCTTCATTAATTCATCTATACTGGGACCCACATAGGATACAAGACCAGTATTGAATCATTTAAGCTGGGACCCACATAGGATACAAGACCAGCATAGCTAGGACCCACATAGGATACAAGACCAGCTGTCTTCATTGATTCATCTATACTGGGACCCACATAAGATACAAGACCAGTATTGAATCATCTAATCTGGGACCCACATAGGATAGAAGACCAGCACAGCTAGGACCCACATAGGATACAAGACCAGCTGTCTTCATTGATTCATCTATACTGGGACCCACATAGGATACAAGACCAATATTGAATCATCTAAGCTAGGACCCACATAGGATACAAGACCAGCACAGCTAGGACCCACATAGGATACAAGACCTGTTGTCTTCATCGTCGCAGTCCACTGAGGATCTCTGCACAAACGTTGTCGTCGAAGTCGTAGTAGCAGTCGCAGCCAGCACTAGGGTTCTCGCACACAGCAAGGTCGTTCGGGAGGGTCCGCTTCACGAGCCGAGAGGCTGATACATCAACTGTCACATAGCCCAGATTTGATGTATCCAAAAGTTCTGTATCGTCAACAGGAACTCAACGTTGCAGACGGCGCGTCAATCGGACGCCCGGTCTGAGAGTTATTGGCTTTTTTGTCCCAGGGGCCCGGTTGGTTTTTTTAAGGCAAAACCAACCCGACCGTACTCCACCTGCGTCCAACCCTCGGGTGGAGTATGCCAAAAGATCCGTCTCACTAAGAGGAACTCAAAAAAGTTGACGGCACGTCAATCGGACGTTCGTAGCTCAAGATATGAGCCTTTCCGCTCTGAGGGCCCGGTTGGTTTCGTGTACGAACCAACCCGTCTGAACACAAAGTATTCTGAAACCTTGATTGCGATATACCGAAACGACCGTCTCGATCCAAGGATCGCATCGCCGCTGACGGAACGTCGTTTGGAGATCCGTAGCCCGAGTTATGGGCATCTGAACCCAAACAGTTCGGTAACGGGGGTTTCGGGCCTGGGCCGACCCGGCCCGAGACCCCCCGGTTGGCCCGAACCGGGTCGACCCACCCCAGACAGGGTTGGTGCGGCCCGGCCCGGCCTGGCTGACTGGCCAGGCGCCGGTTCGGCTCAGCGCAGCGCGCCCAGCGCGCTCCCAGCTCGGCTTCGGCTGTGCTGTTGGAAAAAACGGGGGGCGCCTGCCCCCCTTATGAACTGCGCCCCCCCCCCCTCATTATGGGGGGCCATTTATGCAGGCCAGGGGAATTTAATTCCCCCGGTTTTCTCCTTTCCGGCTGGCCCGACCTGGCCGGCCGACTCCTTCTCAATGGGACCGGCGGTGGCTGGTCCCCTTTCGGCTCCGACACCGGCGGCCCGACTGGCCTCCGGTCACCATGCTCCGCCGCGGCCCGGAACCGGCCATGGCCCTTGTCGTCCGGCGCGGTGCGACGGCACCGCGCCCCTCCGCCGCGGCCCCGCTCCGGCCGCGGCGCCTTAGATTTCCTTCAATGCGGCGCGACGGCGTCGCGTTCTTGAATTTCTTTCCATGGCGCAGCGCGACGGCGCCGCGCAAAACTTGTCGTGTGATTCCCGCGTGGTGCGACGACACCACGCCTTCCTGTTCCATTCACAAGAAACAATCATGAACAAAGAGGGGGTTAGGCCGTGTTTGTGCTGTCCGGCCCCCTCTCGTTAAACGATAACATTTAGTCGATTAACCACGAAGTTCGACATGCCAGAATCAAGAACGAAAAATAATTTAATAAAATAACAATAAACTCCTACCTCGGTTTCAAGTGCAGAGCACGTCAACAAGCCGCGGAAGACAAGTGTTGCGGAGGTCAGACATCGCGGGAATCGAACGTCGATTCCGTTGACGTCGAGGTGCATCCGAAGAGGTAACGTCGCAGGAGAAGCTTCATAAGCTGACAGAGAAAGCCCGAGGAGGAAGCGACGTCTCCTTTCGTTGACACGGGAAGAATATCGAAAGAAGCGGCGTCGTCGATCTTCGTAAACACACTGGCTGCGAAGAAGAGAAGAGACGACACATCTTTCTCTTCTTATGGTGATGGTGTTCTTCGTCAGAGCCTAAGTGTTCTTCGCGTTCTTCGTCGTGGTTGAAGAAGAAGAAGAATGCTTCCCAATCTTCACAAGGTGGCAAAAGAAACTAACCAAAATAAAATTAGTCTAAGGCTTATTTTATTTACACAACTAAACCACATTGAATTTCAAAAGTTTGAAATTAAGTCACTCATCTTAATTAAAAACGCAAGTTGTCAAAATTAAATAGAGTGGAGTTATTGGGGAGTTTAAGGGGAGTTGAAGAGTTAGGGCTCATGTGGGCCCCACCACACTTAATCCTCTCAAGGGAGGTTATGTGGGTGTGGGTCCCACCTCTAACTCCCTTTGGGAGGAAATAACCAACATGGATAAAAATAAATTGTGTTTCCACAATTTATTTAACTTCATTTAATTTCCCTCAAAACTAACTCTCAACCCGCATAAAACGCAACCTCGGAAAAGGTCTCCTTAAGAGAATATCGGCGCTGCGAGATCATAGGTGTCCTCGGATTTCAATTCCGAGCACCGGTTCAAAATTTAGAAAAACCCGCTCGTTCGTTCACTGAACGTACCCGAGCCAAACTTCGGAAATTGATTCCGGGCACACCGGGCCTCGGAATCAGGTGCCGTCAGAAACTGCGTTCTTGTAAAATCCCAAAGAAAATTAAGAAAAAATTTCCCTTGACTTTTACGGGTCATTACACATGCAAGTGCGTTCTTATTTATTATTATTTATTTATTATTTAATACTATGCACGTGCACATGAAATGCACTTGCGCTATTCTATTATTATTATTATTATTATTATTATTTGTGTCATCAAATAAAAATGCACATGCACGTGCGTTGTTATTTATTATTTATTACCATGCACGTGCATGCATCATTATCATTATCATTACATGTAAATGTACATGCATGTGCGTTATTATATATTATTTATTATCATGCACATGAAAATACAATGCACTTGCATTATTCTATTATCACATGTGTAATTATAATTTATTCTCATGCACATGCACACGCAATGCACATGCATTATTCTATTATCACATGTGATTTTATTTATTATTTATTATCATTCACATGCAAATGCACATTCATCTGGACATGGTTATTATTTATTGTCTATTACCATGCACATGCACACGCACATGCACTTGGATGTGCGTTATTATTTATTATTTATTATCATTCACATGCACATTCACATACACATGTAATTCACAAGTGTTATTATTTATAATTTATAATTTATTATCATTCAAATGAAAATTCGTAGGCACATGCACATGCACGTGTGTTATGATTTATTATTTAAACCATGCACATGCATACGCACATGCACGTGCATTATTACTACTATTATTATTATAGGTATTTTTAGGGTTTACTATCATTTTTTAGAATATTTAGGTGTTATCAACATTTATTATTGTTTGTTCGGGATTCAGGGGTTTTAATGGTATATTAGCGTTTTAGGGTTTGGTGGGGGTTATTAGGAATTTATAAGGGTTTATTATGGTGTGTTAATGTTTATTAGTGTTTATTAGGTATTTTTAGGGTTTTATTAGGATTGGGTTGGGTTTATTAGGGTATATTATACTATATAATGGTATATTTGGGTATGTTTATGATTTATTAGGGTCAATTATGGTTCATTATTGTTTATTGATTTTTAAGAGGTTATATTAGGGGTTTTTAGGGTTTATTAGTGTTTATTAGGGTTTATTAGTGATTTTAAGTATTGTTAGGTTTTATTAGCATTTATTAGGGGTTTTAGGAATTTTAATGGTATTTTTGGGTTTTTTTGGGTTTAGTGGGATTTATTATGGTTTATTATATTGTGTTAAGGTTTATTAGGGTTAAGTAGGTATTTTTAGGGTTCTATTAGGGTTGAGTAGGTTTCTTTAAGGTTTTATTAGGGTTTATTAGGGTTGATTAGTGTTTATTAGGGTTTGTTAGAGATTTTTAGGGTTTACTAGGGTTTGTTATTGTTTTTATTAGGGTATATGAGTGTTTTTTAGTTTTTATTAATATATATGAGGGTTTGTGAAGACTTTTTAGGTTTTATTAGCATTTTTTAGTGCTTGTGAGAAGTTTTTTTGGTTTATCTGTTTTTATTAGAATTTATTATTGTTTATTAGGGTTTCCAGGGCTTTTTAATGGTTTGTTTGTGTTTTATTATTTATTGGGGTTTAGATGGGTTTATTAGGTTTTATTATGATGTGTCAAGATTTATTAGGGTTGAGAAGGTATTTTTAGACATTTATTATGGTTTTATTAGGGTTAATTAGTTTTTATTAGCGTTTTTAGGGATTTTTAGGGTTTAATAGGGTTTTTAGGGGTTTATTAGTTTTTTGTTTTATTAGGTTATATTAGTGTTTGTTAAGTCCTTTTAGATAATATAGTGTTTTTATTGTTTGTGAGTGTTTTTTGTGAGTGTTTTAGTGTTTCATAGGTTATATTAGAGTTTATTATAGTTTATTACGATTTCTAGTAATTTTTAAGGTATATTAGCATTTTTTGTCTTTATTAGGTTATATTAGTGTTTTTAGGTCTTTTTAGGTAATATTTCATGTTATTATTGTTTGTGGTCATTTTTTTATTGTTTGTGAGTGTTTTTAGGGTTTATTAGGTTATATTAGAGCTTATCATGGTGTCTAGGGATTTTATAGGGTATACTAGCATCTGTTTTCATTATTAGGGTTTTGTAGGGTTTTATTAGGGGTCATTATGGTGTGTTAAGGTTTGTTAGGGTTGAGTAGGGTTTGTTTGGATTTATTTATGGGTTATTAGGGATTTTTAGGATTTCTTTAGGGTTTATTACAGTTTATTAGGGTTTAGTAGTGTCTATTAGGGTTGGTTAGGGTTGTTTAGGTTTTCTTAACGTGTTTTTAGGGTTTATTAGGTTTTATTATCATTTATTAGGGTTTATTAGGTATTTTTGGGGTTTTATTAGCGTTGTGTAGAGACTCTTAGGGTTTTTAGGGGTTATAAGGCTTTTTAGGGATTATTAGAGTTTATTTGGGGTTTTTTAGGGTTTAATTTTTTATATTATGTTATATTAGGGTTTAATATTTTTTAGGGTTTTGAAGCGTCTTCAGTGTTTTTGTAGCATCTTTTAGTGTTTGTGTAGCATTGGTTGAGTTTATGTAGCATTTATAGTGTTTGTGTAGCACTTTTAGGGTTTAGTTAGCAGTTTTAGGTTTTTTTAGCATTTTCTAGGGTTTATGTAACGTTTTTAGGGTTTATGTAGCGTGTTTAGGGTTAAGGTTTTATGTAGCATTTTTAGTGTTTATGTTGTGTTTTTTGGGTTTATGTAGCATTTTTAGGGGTGATGTAGCATTTATATTGGATTTTTTAGTGTTTATGTAATGTTTTTAGGGTTCATGTAGTGTTTTTAGGGTTTATGTTGTGTTTTTAGGTTTTATGTAGCATTTTTTAATGTCTATGTTGCGTTGTTTAGGGTTTATGTTACGGTTCTAGGGTTTATGTAGTGCTTTTATGGTTTATGTAGTGTTTTTTGTGATTATGTTGTGTTTTTTGGGTTTATGTTGAATTTTTAGGGTTTATGTTGTATTTTTAGGGTTTATATTGAATTTTTTGGGTTTATGTATCTATTTGATGCCTTCTTTGGGTTTTAATGGTTGTTCATGATTTGTAGTGGTTTTTAGGGTTTTTAAGGGTTGTTAACGGGTGTTTATGGTTTTTATGGTATTTGATGGGTTTTCAATGGTTTTTTGGGGGTTTTTAAGGGATTTTTCGTTTTTTCAGGATTGATAGGGGTTGTTAGGGTTTTTAGTGTGTTTTAGTGTTTGTTTGGGTATTGTAGCTATTTTTTGGGTTTATGTAATGTGTTTTAGCATTTTTTTGGTTCTTTAGGGTTTTTAGGGTTCTTTAGAGTTTATTATGGTTCTTTAGGGTTTATTAGGGTTCTTTAGGGTTTATTAGTGTTCTTTAGTATTTGTTACGGTTTATTAGCGTTTTATTGTATATTAGGGTTTTATTGGGCTTTTGTAGGCATTAATAGCTTTTTCCAGGGTTTATCAACCTTTTTAGGGTTATTTCGGATATATTAGGGTTTCTTAGGGTTTATTTTATTTATTAGGGTTTATTAACGTGTATTTGGGTTTATTATGATTTATTAGGGTTTACTATGATTTTTTAGCGTTTATTGCGGTTTATTAGGGGTTTGTTATGGTATGTTTTAGTTTGTTTTGATTTATTTGGTATTGTTAGGATTTGTTATGATTTATTTGGGGTTGTTAGGGTTCGTTACGATTTATTATGTGGTTATTATGGTTTGTTAGGGTTTATTAGGGGGTTGTAGGGTTTTCTAGGCTATTATTTGGTGGGTTTTGTAGTGTTTTGTCAGGTTTCTTAGGGTTTTTAGTGATTATTAGGATTTTTTATGGTTTAATAGTGTTTTTTATTGTATATTAGGGGTTTTGGGATTTTGTAAAATAAATTAGAGTATAATAGGGTCTTTTAGGGTTTATTAAAGTTTATTATGATTTATTAGTGTTTATTAGGGTTTTAGGAATTAATAGTGGGTTTCAGGTGTTATTTGCGTTTATTAGTGGTTCGTAGGGGTTATTAGTGGTTGTTAGGGTTTGTAAGGTTTGGTTAGGGTTTGTTAGGACGTGTGTTATTCTATTATCACACACGTTATTATTATCATTATCAATATCATTATTATCGTTATCATTATTATAATTATCATTATTGTTATTACTATTATTATTATTATTATTATCGTCACATGCAAATGCAGATGCACATGCATTATTATTTATTATTTATTATTTATTATTTATTTCCATGCACATGCATATGTTGTTGTTTTTTTGTTCTTATTATTACTATTACTATTATTATTATTATTATCATCGTAGGAAAATGCACATGCATGTCCATTATTATTTGTTACCATGCACGCGCACACGCAATGTACCTACATTATTCTATTATCACATGCATTTTTATTGTTATTGTTATTATTACTATTATTGTTATTATCATCAAATGCAAATGAAAATGCACGTGTGTTATTATTTATTACCATACACGTGCACATTCAATACATGTGTGTTTTTCTATGATCACATGCGCTATTATTATTAATATTAATATTATTGTTACTATTATCATCACGTGTGCTATGAGTTATTATTTATTATAATGCATTGCACATGCAATGCACGTATGTTATTCTATTATCACATGCGTTGTTGTTATTATTATTATTATTATTATAATTATTATTATTATCATCTCATGCACATGCACATGCACATGCAAATGCACCTGCACATGAACGTGCATTATTATTTATTTTTTATTACCACGCTTGTGTCCATGCAATGCCCACATGTTATTTTGTTACCACATACGTTGTTATTCTTATTGTTATTATTATTATTATTATTGTGGTTGTTGGTGTTGTTGTTGTTATTATCATCACTTGGAAATTCACATGCAAATGCACCTGCAAATACATAAACACGCCCATTCAATGCACGTGTGTTATTCTATTATCACATGCGTTGTTATTATTACTATTATTAATAATAATATTATTATTATTATCATAAATATCATCAAATGAAAGTGAAATGCATGTGTATTATTATTTATTACCATGCACGTGCATACATAATGCACTTGCAATATTCTATTATCACAAGCATAGATACTAATACTATTATCACTACTACTACTACTTGTGTTATTAATATTATCATCACATGCAAATGAAGATGCACGTGCGTTATTATTTATTATTTATTACCATGCATGGAATATACAGTGCACTTGTATTATTCTTTAATTATTATTATTATTATCACAGCTTTTAATAATAATAATAATATTATTATCATTATCATTATTATTATCATTATCACATGAAAATCCACATGCATGTGGGTTATAATTTATTATTTATTACCATGCACATGCATGCATTATTATTATTATTATTACAATTTGTATTATTAATATTATTATCAAATGTAAATGCACATGCACATGCATGTGCGTTCTTATTTACTATTATTCATGTATTATTTACTACTATGCACGTGCAAATGCAATGCACTTACGTTATTCAATTATTATTATTATTATTATTCTTGTTGTTGTTGTTGTTGTTGTTTGTATCATCAAATACAAATGCACATGCACGATCATTATTATTTATTATTTATTACCATGCACGTGCATGGATCATTATCATTATCGTTACATGTAAATTCACATACATGTGCGTTATTATATATTATTTATTACCATGCACATGAAAATGCAATGCAATTGCATTAATCTATTATCACATGTGTTATTATTATTTATTCTCATGCACATGTGCAGGCAATGCACTTGCGTTATTCTATTATCACATGTGTTATTATTTATTATTTATTATCATTCACATGCAAATCCACATTCTTGTGGACTTTGTTATTATTTATTTTTTATTACCTTGAACATGCACATACACATGCACATCCACATTGATGTGCGTTATTATTTATTTTTGATTATCATTCACATGCACATGCACATAAACATGCAATTCATATGCGTTATTATTTGTAATTTATAATTTATTATCATTCACATGAAAATGCGCATGCATATGCACATACACGAGAATTATGATTTATTATTCAAACCATGCACATGCATATGCACATGCATGTGCATTATTACTACTATTATTATTAGAGGTATTTTTATGATTTACTATCATTTTTTAGGATTTTTAGGTGTTATTAACATTTATTATGGTTTGTTAGGGTTTTAGGGTTTTTAATGGTATATTAGAGTTTTTAATGGTTTGGTGGGGGTTATTAAGATTTTATTTGGGTTTATTATAGTTTTTCAAGGTTTATTAGGGTTTATTAGGTTTTTTTAGGGTTTTATTAAGATTGGGATGGGTTTATTATGGTATATTATGGTATATTATGAGATATTTGGGTATGTTTAGGATTTATTAGTTTTTTTTGTAACATCCCAAGTAAATGAAGAATAATATATTTTTATTTTTATTAATAATTGTGAATTAAATATTAATTTTACTTTAAATGGGTTACAATGTTCGATAGCATACCCGATATGCAACAATGGTTTTCTTTGAAATCTTACGTTGCACGCCAATTATATAATATTATTATTTTAAATGTTAGTTAACCCATAGCCATTATATTAGCGGGAATTAATAAAACTAACTACAATATGACTATACATGTTTGTTAAATGTATTTACATTAATCAAAAAAAAGTTAGAGGCTTAAAATGTGAATGAATCTAATTTTAAGCATAATTTACATTAAAAGGACGATTTACCGCCTTTTAATGGTGAACCCTCTTTAAATATATTTTTGGTAAATTTATGACATTTTAATTGACCAAATAAAATACTTCTTTAGAATGGGGGCATAAAAATTTTCTTTGTGTAAATTTTTGGGATTTTTCTGATAAAGTTCATTTTTTTAATGAATAGTGAAACTATTGTATTTTAATTCAATAGTTCCTTTTAATCAAATTTAATTATATGATTAGATTATCTTTTAATTGGTTTTAAAGTTTAATTAGAATATATTTTTACCATTTAATCAAATTTTGGTCATTGGAATTAATTTCACTTTGAAATTGGACATAAACAAGTGTCAATCTTTTGATAGTTATTGTTTATTAAAACACGCTATTTGTTTTAATAACGGGAATTAATTTTAAAATTAAATAATTCCACTTCAATGTTTTGAATTTGGAAAAACAAAAATCATTTTTGAATTTGGAATATCAAATATAGCTTTGGCTGAATTTTTGGTATTTTTCTGAAAAACATTAATTTTTGATGAATAGTTAAACCACATAGTGGTAGTTAAAAACTTAAATTTTTCATTTAAATGAAATTTTACAACTTATGTGAATTGAATTTAGAAAATCCGACATACATGGTTGTTATCAAGAAGTAAAATTTGGTTCAATAAGATGAAAATACTTTTTAGTGAATAGTAACTTTTGACTTTTATTTACTGCGGTTAAAATTAAATTGGGTAATTCAAGGTTAAAAGAATATTTTAATAATTAAAAATTACCTTAACACTTGTCCAAACCTTATTATTTGACTCATGTACAACCATGGTCATCTTTGAGTCGATTTTGGGACCCTATTGGGCCACTTGGGAGTGATAATGACAATTTAGATTAATTAACTTAATGTAAAGGAAAAAAAGACAAAAGAACATATCTTTTAGTAAATTAATTTTTATAAGGGGTTATATAAATTATCTTTTTGACTATAAATATTAATTAGAAATATAAAAATATTTCCTACATTATAGTATTTTTTATAATTTTTAGACATCAAATAAATAAAATTAATTATGACAGAATAATGTTGCAGTGTTTACCTCATTAATAAATCATTTAAATAAATGAAATTATAACGATTAAATTATTATACAAAACATGTCCAATTCTAATTGGATTATTTTATTTCGAATATGAGTCATCTTAGATTTGACTATAATGATTTTGGACCATTAGAAACCAAATATTAATATATAATAAAATAATGTTTTCACACTTTCTTAAAGAGCCCCACCTATCCCTTATAAAGGGAGTCCATTTATAATAAATTACTCACACCTCTCAAGCCATTTGGATCATCCCAAATATTCCAAATTAATCTCCCTACATCCCTATACTCCTCCAAGAAGCCTTACCTTAGGCATAAGGCACTTCAAGAAGTCCTTTGGTTCAAACCAAAGGGAGTTACCCAAATTAAAGGTAACAGTTTCTCTTAAATTGTTTTATTTTATTTGACTTCTCTTACCCCTAAAATCTTTTTATTAGTTTCTTTTGTAACAACAACAGTATCCTCCATATTCTAGGATTTTGTTATGAGAATTATTAGAACTAAAATTACACACACCTCCATCTAATGGATGAAGAACATAATGCTTCTATGGATGGAAAACTAACGTCTCACGAAACGATGATTGTTCAATTACATCTTACCACCTCTCATGGTGGACATTATGATGGAACTATATTTATATATGATATATATTATGTTTACTATTTCCTTATGCTTATGTACCTCCCAATTATATCACGCCTTTATGGTTTCCATAGTGGTTAAATACGGTAATCTCATTTGAGGAAGTGCGGACTACCGCCCCCTCAAAGTGATGTCATTCGTTGATGCCTTATGTGGGATGTATAAAGGATAGAGATAATGATATTATATATCATAAAATTAATGGAATTATAATATACCTATGTATCATTATGTTTTAATTCCATTAAAATAAGAAATTGAAATGGAAGTAGCGTTCATGCATACGTACAACTTACCGTCTCCATGAACGGTGCATTTCATTTCTTACCCCTAAATGTTATGTACTATTATAAATACATGTATATACTGGATATATATGATATATATGATATCTAAATCATCAATATCATTTTGTATATAATTTAATATTGACCACATGGACAACTTGTAAATATAAGGTGGTCATTTTTGTCTCAAGTGACAAATATCAGCAAAACGAAAGTTATTAACACAAATGATTACATAATGTTTATAACATGGTAATAAGTGATATAAAAGGAATTATAAACTTGAAAAAGGTTCTAAAGAAAATAGAAATTAACTTTAGATTATTATTCAAGATATTAAATAATGATCGAGCCAAGTTGGACACGAGGTAAGGGACTTCGTCTCAATCTCCTTTCATTGGGGCATATTTTATTTTAATACATGACTTTCTTTTATATGATGTATAAACTCCCTTGAATTTTCAAAGGGGATATTTTTCTACAATGCGTTTTACTAAATGACAAAAAGTATGTTTAATTTTAAAGTATGCGGTGGCAACGACCTTTTCCACCGCCATGAGTATTATTTGATCTTTGGCTTCCTCAACAAGTCATAATTTTTTTAAATTAAATTAAATACCATATACTCTTTTATGTAATTTGTTAATTAAAATGGTTTTGATAATGGATTTGTTATGTCAATATATTTATGTGATATATTTTGATTGAAATGTGGAAAATTTCTCATTCCTTCATATTTGTTTTATGTATTATTATTTTATAATGTTACTTAGACATTTGACGGGTGGTTACGTGATAAACCAAATGACAGGTGGTGTCGTGAATACTAGAACAGGTGGTTACGTTATAACCTCCAATGCATTGGGTATGGAAGTCGGCCTTATGGCTATTCCATTTAGTGATATGTGTGGTAGTCGACCGTATCATTATTCCCTTTAAGTATGTTTATGACCCAAGATACCATTATATGTTATGTGTTCTTTATATGGGTTGTATGTTAATATTTTGGTTACAAAAGGGTAATTATTGATATTTTATTAAGTGAAGTGTATTTACTTCTTCAAAAAGGTGAAAAGTATTTCTTATGATAAAGTATTCATGGTTTATTTTTTGTTTTGAAAAAATAAAAGTTTTCCTTCTTTGTGTTACCCTTACTGAGCTTTTTATGCTCATCCCAAGTTTTTGAATTGTTTTTCAAAGGACATAATGTGGAATAGGGTCATGGATGGGATCAAGGAAAAGTAATGTTGTCTTAAACATGGAACTAGACATGACTCTTTTTTTCAAGAGTTCATGTTTTATAAAAAAATGGAAACTGTGTAGAAGTTTCTACTTTGAAATATTTTGAGATGTAATTGTTATGTCCTAATTCTATAAAACTCTAAACCTGAAAAGATGCTCAATGTCAATTAGTCATTTAATTCTATATTATGTAATTTTTAAGTTCAGGTCCTTATAGTTGGTATCAGAGGTCGGTTTAGATAACTTTAGGAGTTAGGGTATTGTTAAATTAATATCCATAAATAAATTTATGTTAATATTGACATCATAGAGCATTTACAGATTACCATGTTGATTAGCCTAAGATATTTTTGTGTTAGGAATGTTTTTTCATAGAGGAACAAGTTAGATATGCTGGGAAGGCATACAGATGGAAATGAACATCCAATAAAGTCTCCGGAGATGGTCAGAATTAGAATTGAACAGTTTTTTGCAGTGATGGCTCAGTTGACTCAGGTGATAAATGGTGGTTGTGTTTTTTGATGATATTTTTTTTATTCAAAAAGTAAGGAGGAACATTTAAGGGTTGTCTTGCTAACCTTAAAATGAAATAATATATTTTTGAAATTTAGTAAGTGTGAGTTTTGGTTACAAAAAATTTCTTTCCGTGGTCACATTGTTTCAAAAAATGGCATAACTGTTGATCCTGCAAAAACAAAAGTTGTTGAAGAATAGCCAAGGCCCACAAATATAACTGAGATTCTTAGTTTTCTTGGTTTGTAATGTTATTACTGGAGGTTTTTTGAATGTTTTGCACAGTTATTTAGTCCAATGACTATGTTAACTCGAAAAGGTGTTAAGTTCATTTGGACAAAATAATGTGATGATTGTTTTCAGAAATTGAAAAGGAGATTGGTGAATGCTCCGGTTTTGGCACTGCCATCCAAAAATGGTGTGTTTGTTAGGTACAATGATGCTTCTTTGAAAGGACATGCATCTATTCTTATACAGAATGATCAGGTAATTGCTTATGCTTTACAACAGTTGAAACCCCATGAGTTAAATTACCCTACACATGATTTGGAATTAGTTTCTGTTGTTTTTGCTTTAAAAATTTGGAGGCATCATTTGTATAGAGTGAAGTGTGAAATATATACTGATCAAAAAAGTTTGAAGTATATATTCACTCAAAAATAATTAAACAAGAGACAGAGGAGATGGTTGGAATTAATCAATGAGTATTATTGAACGATCCATTACCATCCTACAAAAGCATATAAAGTGATGGATGATTTGAGTTGAAAAAGTAATGCTTCATTAACTATGTTATGTTTGGAACAAGAACCTCTGGTTTTTGATTTGATGGACTTTGGCATAGAAGTTGTTAGTGCTCGTAATTCTTCTGTTTTGTTTCAGGTGTTAGTGAGATCATCTCTATCAAACATAATAAAGAAATCGTAGAAAGAAGACAGTGAGTTATAGAAAATTGTAGAGTTGGTTCAGAAGGGTAAGTAGCCTGAATTTAACATTGATAATGGTTGTGTTTTGAGGTTTGGAAAGAGATTATGTGTGCCTTGTGATTCATAGTTGAAGAATGAGTTGTTATGTGAAGATTATAGTACCCCGTTTTCAGTTCATCCTGGCAGTATGAAGATGTACAGAGATCTTTGATAGTATTATTGGTGGGATGGAATGAAAAGAGATATTGCTGATTTTACTATGAAGTGTTTGACTTATTTTTCTAGTTAAAGAGGAGCGACATTTATTAAAAGGAATGCTTCAAACTCTACATGTTCCAAAGTATAAATGGGAAAATATATCCATGGACTTCATTATGGGATTACAAAAGACATCTCGAGGTAATAATTTAATTTGGGTTATAGTTTATCAATCGACTAAATCTGCTAATTTACTTCCTATTAGAGATACATTGTCTCTAGATCAACTTTTTCGATTGTATGTTAAAGAGATAGTCATGTTTCATGGTGTTCCACTCTCCATTATATCTGATCATGATCCCAAGTTTACTTCTAACTTTTGTAAAGGCCTTCAGAAGTTGTTGGTTACTGAATTAAATTTTAGTACAACTTTTCACCCTCAATCAGATTGGCAGTCAGAACGAAAAATTCAGACCTTGGAAGATATGTTATGTGCTTGATCGATGGATTATCAGGGAAGTTGGGACCAACATATTTAGTTGGTTGAATTTTCTTATAATAAAAGCTTTCATTCTAGTATACAAATGGCTCCATTTGAGGCATTGTCTGGAAAGCATTATCGAACTCCAGCATTTTGAGATGAAGTAGGTGAAAGGAAGATGATGGGATCAGAATTGGTAGAAGAGATGGTAGAGAAAGTTCAGTTGATTCAGAAGAACATGAGAACAGCTCAGAGTAGACAGAAAAGTGATGCAGATAACCGGAGGAAGGATCTTTCTTTTGAGGTAGCTGATCATGTATTTCTCAATGTTTATCCATGGAAAACTATGATGCATTTTGGTAAGAAGGGAAAGTTGAGTCTGAGGTTCATTGGACCTTACGAAATTCTGTAGAAGGTTGGATCGGTTGATTACAGAGTGTCTTTACCCCCAAGTTTATCTCAGGTACACAATGTTTTTCATGTTTCAATGTTGAGAAAGTATATGCCAGATCCATCTCATGTTTTGAGCCCAGGGGTAGTTTAGTTGGAAGAGAATCTCTCTTATGAAGAACAACCAGTCCAAATTCTTGACCGTAGAGAGAAAATGTTGTGGAATAAGGTAATTCACCAGGTAAAGGTTTTCTTGAAAAACCATATGGTTGAAGAGGCAACGTGGGAATCTGAAAATGCTATGAGGGATAAATACCACCCCACTTATTTTGATAAGTAAATAAAAATTACGAGGACGCAATTTCCAAAAGGGAGGAAAGATGTAACAACCCATGTAAATGAAGAATAATATATTTTGGTTTTTATTAATATCTTTGAATTAATAATTAATTTTACTTAAAATGGGTTTCTATGTTCGATAGCGTACACGATACGCAACAATGTGTTTCTTTGAAATCTTTCGTTGGATGCTAATAATATAAAATTATTATTTTAAATAGTAGTTATCCCATAGCCGTTGTATTAGAGGGAATGAATAGAACTAACTAAAATATGACTATACATGTTTGTTAAATGTATTTGCATTAATCCAATAAAAGTTAGAGGCTTAATATGTGAATGAATCTAATTTTAAGCATAATTTACAATAAAGGGCCAATTTACCACATTTTAATGGCAAACCCTCATTAAATATAGTTTTGGTCACATTAAGACAATATAATTGACCAAATAAAATCCTTCTTTATAATGGGGACATCAAAATTTTCATTGTGTAATTTTTTGGGATTTTTCCGATAAAGTTCATTTTTTATTGAATAGTGAAAATATTGTATTTTAATTCGAAAGTGTATTTTAATCTAGGTTATTGATATGGTAAGATTATCTTTTAATTGGTTTTAAAGTGTAATTAGAATATATTTTTACAATTTAATCCAATTTTCATCATTGGAATTAATTTCACCATAAAATTGGACATAAACAAGTGTAAATCTTTTGATAATTATTGTTTATTAAAAAACGCTATTTGTTTTAATAACGAGAATTAATTTTAAAATAAAAAAAATCCACTTATATGTTTTGAATTTGGAAAAATAAACATAATTTTTTAATTTGGAATATCAAATATAGCTTAGGATGAATTTTTTGTATTTTTATGAAAAACATCAATTTTGGATGAATAGTTGAACAACTTAGTGGTAGTTAAAAACCTAACTTTTTCATTTAAATGAAATTTTAACACTTCTGTGAATTGAGTTTTGAAAATCTAACATACATGGTTGTTATCAAGAAGTAAAATGTTGTTCAATAAGATGAAAATAATTTTTTGTGAACATTAACTTTTGACTTTTATTTACCGCAGTTAAAGGTAAATAGAATAATTCAAGGTTAAAAGAATATTATAATAATTAAAAATTACCTTAACACTTATCCAGACCTTATTGGATGACTCATTTACGACCATGGGGATATTTGGGTCGATTTTGGGACCCCATTGAGCCACATGGGAGTGATAATGACAATTTAGATTATTCAACATAAAGTAAAGGCAAAAAAGACAAAATAACATATCTTTTAGTAAATTAATTTTTATAAGGGGTAATATAAATTATCATTTTGAATATAAATATTCATTAGAAATATAATAATATTTCATACATGATAGTATATTTTTTATAATTTTTAGATATCAAATAAAAAAATTAATTATGACACAATAATAATGCATTGTTTACCTCATTAATAAATCATTTAAATAAATGAGATTATAATGATTAAAATATTATCCAAAACATGTTCAATTTTGATTGTATGATTTTATTTCGAATATGAGTCATCTTATCTTTGAATTTAATTATTTTTGGACCATTAGAAAACGAATATCATTATATAATAAAATAATATTTTCACACTTTCCTATGGAGCCCCTCCTCTCCCTTATAAAAGGAGACCAATTCTATCCAATTCCTCACACCTTTCAAGCCATTTTCCTCGTCCAAAATCAGCCCAATTAAGCACCCTACATCCCTATCCTCCTCCTAGAAGCCTTACCTTAGGCAGAATGCACTTCAAGAAGTACTTTGTTTCAAACCAAAGGGAGTTACCCAAATAAAAGACAACAGTTTCTTTAAATTGTTATATTATATTTGACTTCTCTTACCCCTAAACTCTTTTTATTCCTTTATTTTGTAACAACACCAGTATCCTAAACATACTATGATTTTGTTATGAGAATTATTAGAACTACACTTACACACACCTCCATCTAATGGATGAAGAACATAATGTTTCTTTGGATGGAAGACTAATGTCTCACGAAACGATGATTGTTCAATTACATCTTACCGCCTCTCATGGTGGCCATTATGATGGAACTATATTTTTATATGATATATATTATGTTTAATATATTCTTATTCTTATGTAACTCCCAATTATATCACGCCTTTATGGCTTTCATAGTGGGTAAATACGATAATCTCATTTGAGGAAGTGCGGACTACCGCCCCCTCAAAGTGATGTGATTCGTTATTACCTTATGTGGGATGTATAAAAGATGGAGTTAATGATATAATATATGATTATATACTGGAATTATAATATACCTATGTATCATTATTTTTTAATTCCATTAAAATAAGAAATTGAAATGGAAGTAGCGTTCATGCGTATGTACAGCTTACCGTCTCCATGAATGGTGCATTTCATTTCCTACCTCTAAATGTTATGTCCTATTATAAATACATGTATATAATGGATATATATGATATCTAAATCATGAATATAATTCTTGATATAATGTAATATTTACCAGATAGACAACTTGTAAATATAAGTTGGTCATTTTTGACTCCAGTGACAAATATCGACAAAACGAAATTTATTAACTCAAATGTTTACATAATGTTTATAACATGTTAATAAGTGATATAAGAGGAATAATAAACTTTAAAAAGGTTCTTAAGCAAGTAGAAATTAACTTTATCTTATTATTCAAGATATTAAATAATGATCGAGTCAAATCAGACACGAGGTAAGGGACTTCGTCTCAATCTCCTTTCATTGAGGCATATTTTTTTAATACATGACATTCTTTTATATGTTGTATAAACACCCTTGACTATTCAAAGGGGATCTTTTTCTACAAAGCGTTTTACTAAACAACAATAAGTGTGTTTCTTTTTAACGTACGCGGTGACAATGACATTTTCCGCCGCCATGAGTATTATTTGATCTTTGGATTCCTCAACAAGCCGTAATGTTTTTTTAAAGAAAATAAATACCATATACTCTTTTATGTATTTTGGTTTTGAAAATGGTTTTGATAATGGATTTTTTATGTCAATATATTTATGTGATATATTGTGATTGAAATGTGGAAATTTTTTCATTCCTTTATATTTGTAATATGTATTATGATTTTATAATGTTACTTAGACATTTGACGGGTGGTTACGTGATAAACCAAATGACGGGTGGTGCCGTGAATACCAGGACAGGTAGTTACGTTATAACCTCCAATGCATTGGGTATGGAATTCGGTTGTATGGCTATTCCATTTAGTGACATGTCTGATAATCAACAATATGGTTATTCCATTTAAGTATTTTTATGTCCCAAGATTCCTTTATATGTTATGTGTTCTTTATATGGGTTCTATGGTAATATTTTGGTTACAAAAGGGTAAGTAATGATCTTTTATTTAGTGAAGAGTATTTACTTCTTCAAAAATGTGAAAAGTATTACTTATGATAATGTATTCATGCTTTATTTTTTTTTTGAAAAACCAATAGTTTTCCTTCTTTGTGTAACCCTTACTGTGGTTTTTAAGCTCATCCCAAGTTTTTGAAATGTTTTTCACAGGACATAATGTGGAATAGGGTCAAGGATGGGATCAAGGAAAATTCATTTGTCTTAAACATGGAACTAGACATGACACTTTTTTTTCAAGAGTTCATGTTTTGTAAAAAAATGGAAACTTTGTAGAAGTGTCTACTTTGAAATATTTTGAGATGTAATTGTTATGTTCTAATTCTATATAACTCTAAACCTGAAATGATCCTTAATGTGAATTATTCATTTAATTCAATATTATGTAATGTTTATGTTCGGGTCCTTATAGTTGGTATCAGAGGTTGGTCTAGATAACTTTGGGAGTTAGGGTATTGTTAATTTAATATCCATAAAGTAATTTATGTTAATATTGAAATCATATAGCATTTACAGATTACCATGTTTCTTAGCCTAAGATATTTCTGTGTTAAGAATGGTTTTTCATAGAGGAACAAGGTATCTATGCTGGGATGGCATACAGATGGAAATGACCATCCAAAGAAGTCACCTGAGATGTTCAGAATTAGAATTGAACAGTTTGTTGCAGTGATGGCTCAGTTAACTCAGGTGATAAATGGTGGTTGTGTTTTTTGATGATATTTTTGTTTATTCAAAAAGTAAGTAGGAACATTTAAGGGATGTCTTGAAAACCTTAAAAGAAAAGAATCTATTTGGGAAATTCAGAAAGTGTGAGTTTTGGTTACAACAAATTTCATTCCTTGGTCACATTGTTTCAAAAAATGGCATAACTGTTGATCCTGAAAAATCAAAAGTTGTTGAAGAATGGACAAGGCCCACAAATATAACTGAGATGCTTAGTTTTATTGGTTTTTAATGTTATTATCGGAGTTTTTTTGAAAATTTTTCACAGTTATATAGTCCAATGACTATGTTAACTCAAAAAGGTGTTAAGTTCATTTGGACAAAAGAATGTGATTATTGTTTTCAGGAATTGAAAATGAGATTGGTGAATGCTCCAGTTTTGGCACTGCCATCCAAAAATGGTGTGTTTTTTATCTACAGTGATGCTTCGTTGAATGGACTTTCATCTATTCTTATGTAGAATGATCAGGTAATTGCTTATGCTTTATGACAGTTGAAACCCCATGAGTTAAATTACCCTACACATGATTTGGAATTAGCTGTTGTTGTTTTTGCTTTAAAAATTTGGAGGAATCATTTGTATAGAGTGAAGTGTGAAATATATACTGATCAAAAAAGTTTTAAGTATATATTCACTCAAAAATAATTAAACATGATACAGAGGAGATGGTTGGAATTAATCAAGGAGTATGATTGCACGATAAATTACCATCCTGGAAAAGCAAATAAAGTGACTGATGCTTTGAGTTGAAAAATTAATTCTTCATTAACTAGGTTATGTTTGGAACAAGAACCTTTGGTTTTTTATTTGATGGACTTTGGAATAGAAGTTTTTGGTGCTGGAAATTCTTCTGTTTTGTATCAGGTGTCAGTGAGATCATCTCTATCAAACAGAATAATGAAAGCACAGAAAGAAGACAGTGAGTTATAGAAAAACATAGAGTCGGTTTAGAAGGGTATGTTTCCAGAATTTAACAATGATAATGATTGTGTTTTGAGTTTGGAAAGATATTATGTGTTCCTTGTGATTCACAGTTGAAGAATGAGTTGTTATGTGAAGCTCATAGTTCCTTATTTTCAGTTCATCCTGGCAGTACGAAGATGTACAGAGATCATCAGGAGTATTATTGGTGGGATGGAATGAAAAGAGATATTGCTGATTTTATTGTGAAGTGTTTGACTTGTTTTTCAGGTTAATGTAGAGCGATAGTTATCAAAAGGAATGCTTCAACCTCTACATGTGCCAGAGAAGAAATGGGAAAATATATCCTTGGACTTGATTGTGGGATTACAAAAGACATCTCGAGGTAATAATGCAATTTGGGTTATAGTTTATCGATTCACCAAATCTGCTAATTTCATTCCTATTCGAGATACATTGTATCTAGATCAACATTCTCGATTGTATGTTAAAGAGATAGTCATGTTGCATGGTGTTACCCACTCCACTGTATCTGATCATGATCCCAGATTTACTTCTAACTTTTGGAAAGGCCTTCAGAAGTCATTGGGTATTGAATTAAATTTTAGTACAGTTTTTCACCCTCAATGATATGGGCAGTCAGAACGAAAAATTCAGACATTGGAAGATATGTTACGTGATTGCTCGATGGATTATCAGGGAAGTTGGGACCAAAATATTTCTTTGGTTGAATTTTCTTATAATAACAGCTTTTATTCCAGTATACAGATGGCTCCATTTGAGTAATTATATGGAAAGAATTTTCAAACTCCAGCTTTTTTCGATGAAGTAGGTGAAAGGAAGATAATGGGATCAAAATTGGTAGAAGAGATGGTATGTTTAGTTGATTTAGAAGCACATGACAACAGCTCAGAGCAGACAAAAAAGTTATGCAGATAACCAGAAGAAGGATCTTTCTTTTGAGGTAGGTGATCCTATCTTTCTCAATGTTTATCCATGGAAAACAGTGATGCGTTTTGGTAAGAAGGGAAAGTTGAGTCTGATTTTCATTGGACCTTATGAAATCCTGGAGAACGATGGATCAGTTGCTTACAGAGTGGATTTACTCCCAAGTTTATCTCAGGTACACAATTTTTTTCATGTTTCGATGTTGAAAACATATAAGCCAGATCCATCTCATGTTGTGAGCCCAAAGGTAGTTCAGTTGGAAGAGAATCTCATTTATGAAGAACAACCAGTCCAAATTCATGACCATAGAGAGAAAGTGTTGCTGAATAAGGTAATTCATAAGGTAAAGGTTTTGTTGAAAAACTATATGGTTGAAGAGGCAACGTGGGAATCTGAAAATGATATGGGGGATAAATACCCCCACACACTTATTTTGATAAGTGAATAAAAATTGCGAGGACGCAATTTCCAAAAGGGGGGAAAGATGTAACATCCCATGTAAATGAAGAATAATATATTTTTGTTTTTCTTAATATTTTTGAATTAAATATTAATTTTACTTAAAATGGGTTGCTATGTTCGATAGCGTACCCGATACGCAACAATGTGTTTCTTTGAAATCTTACGTTGCACGCTAATAATATAATATTATTATTTTAAATGGTAGTTAACCCATATCCGTTGTATTAGCGGGAATGAATAAAACTAACAACAATATGACTATACATGTTTGTTAAATTAATTTACATTAATCCATTAAAAGTTAGAGGCTTAAAATTTGAATGATTCTGATTTTAAGCATAATTTACAATAAAATGCCAATTTAACGCCTTTTAATGGAACACCGTCTTTAAATATAGTTTTTTTTCACTTTAAGACATTCTATTTGACCAAATAAAATCCTTCTTTATAATGGGGACATCAAAATTTTCTTTGTGTATAATTTTGGGATTTTTCCGATAAAGTTCATTTTTTTAATGAATAATGAAAATATTGTATTTTAATTCAAAAGTGTCTTTTAATCTAAGTAATTGATACGGTAAGATTATCTTTTAATTGGTTTTAAAGTGTAATTAGAATATATTTTTACCAGTTAATCCAATGTTGGTCATTGGAATTAATTTCACTTTGAAATTGGACATACACAGGTGTCAATCTTTTGATAGTTATTGTTTCTTAAAACACACTATTTGTTTTAATAACAGGAATTAATTTTAAAATTAAATAATTCCACTTCTATGTTTTGAATTTGGAAAAATAGACATCATTTTTGAATTCGGAATATCAAATATAGCTTAGGCTGAATTTTTGGTATTTTTCTGAAAAACATCAATTTTTGATGAATAGTTAAACCACTTTGTGGTAGTTAAAAACCTAACTTTTTCATTTAAATGAACTTTTACCACTTCTGTGAATTGAATTTCAAAAATATGACATACATGGTTGTTATCAAGAAGTAAAATTTGGTTTAATAAGATGAAAATAATATTTTGTGAATAGTAACTTTTGGCTTTTATTTACCGTAGTTAAAGGTAAATAGGGTAATTCAAGGTTAAACGAATATTATAATAATTCAAAATTATCTTAACACTTGTCCAGACCTTATTGGTTGACTCATTTACGACCATGGGCATCATTGGGTCGATTTCGGGACCCCATTGAGCCACTTGGGAGTGATAATGACAATTTAGATTAATTAACTTAAACTAATGGCAAAAAAGACAAAAGAACATATCTTTTTGAAAATTAATTTTTATAAGAGTTTATATAAATTATCTTTTTGAATATAAATATTCATTATAAATATAAAAATATTTAATACATGGTAGTATTTTTTTAAAAAAATTTAGACATCAAATAAATAAAAATAATTATGACACAATAACGATGTAGTGTTTACCTCATTAATAAATCATTTAAATAAATTAGATTATAATGATTAAAATATTATCCAAAACATATCCAATTCTGATTGGATGATTTTATTTTGAATATGAGTTATCTTATCTTTTACTATAATGATTTTTGGACCATTAGAAACCGAATATCATTATATAATAAAATAATGTTTTCACACTTTCCTAAAGAGCCCCTCCTCTCCCTTATAAAAAGAGACCATTTCTAACCAATTCCTCACACCTCTCAAGCCATTTGGATCTTCCAAACTCTGACCAATTAAGCTCCCTACTTCCCTATCCTCCTACTAGAAGCCCTAACTTAGGCAGAAGGAACTTCAAGAAGTCTTTTGGTTCAAACCAAAGAGAGTTACCCAAATTAAAGGTAACGGTTTCTCTTAAATTGTTTTATTTTATTTGACTTCTCTTACCCATAAACTCTTTTTATTCCTTTCTTTTGTAACAAAACCAGTATCCTAAATATACTAGGATTTTTTATGAGAATTATTAGAGCTACACTTACCCACACCTCCATATAATGGATGAAGAACATAATGTTTCTGTGAATGGAAAACTAACGTCTCATGAATCGATGATTGTTCAATTACATCTTACCGCATCTCATGGTGTCCATTATGATGGTACTGTATTTTTATATGATATATATTATGTTTACTATTTCATTATGCTTATGTACCTCCCAATTATATCACGCATTTTTGGTTTCTATAGTGGGTAAATACGATAATATCATTTGAGGAAGTGCGGACTACCGCCCCCTCAAAGTGATATGATTCATTAATGCCTTACGTGGGATATATAAAGGATGGAGTTAATGATATTATATATGATAATATACTGGAATTATAATATACCTATGTATCATTATGTTTTAATTCCATTAAAATAAGAAATTGAATTGGAAGTAGCATTCATGCGTACGTACAGCTTACCATCTCAATGAATGGTGCATTTAATTTATTACCTCTAAATGTTATGTACTATTATAAATACATGTATATTCTGGACATATATAATATATATGATATCTAAATCATGAATATAATTCTGGATATAATGGAATATTTTCACATGGACAACTTGTAAATATAAGGTGGCCATTTTTGACTCAGGTGACAAATATCGACAAAACGAAAGTTATTAAATAAAATGAATAAATAATGTTTATAACATGGTAATAAGTGATATTAAAGGAATAATAAACTTGAAAAAGGTTCATAAGCTAGTATAAATTAACTTTATCTTATTATTCAGGATATTAAAGAATGATCGTGTCAAGTCGGACACGAGGTAAGGGACTTCGTCTCAATCTCTTTTCATAGAGGAATATTTTGTTTTAATACATGTCTTTATTTTATATGCTGTATAAACACCCTTGACTATTCAAAGGGGATCTTTTTCTACAAAGCATTTTACTAAATGACAAAAAGTATGTTTTTTTTAACGTACGCGGTGACAACGACCTTTTCCACCACCACGAGTATTATTTTATCTTTGGCTTCCTCAACAAGCCGTAATTTTTTTTAAAAGAAAATAAATTCCATATACTATTTTATGTATTTTGGAATTGAAAATGGTTTTGATATTGGATGTGTTATGTCAATATATTTATGTGAAATATTGTGATTGAAATGTGGAAATTTTTTCTTTCTTTTATATTTTTTATATGTCTTATGATTTTATAATGTTATTTAGACATTTGACGGGTGGTTACATTATAAACAAATTGACGGGGGGTGCCGTGAAAACCAGGACAAGTGGTTACATTATAACCTCCAATGCATTGGGTATGTAAGTCGGCCGTATGGCTATTCCATTTAGTGATATGTGTGGTAGTTGACCGTATGTTTATTCCTTTTATATATGTTTATGTCCTAAGATACCTTTATATGTTATGTGTTCTATATATGGGTTCTATGGTAGTATTTTGCTTACAAAAGGGTAAGTAATGATCTTTTATTCATTGAAGGGTATTTAATTCTTCAAAAAGGTGAAAAGTATTACTTATGATAAAGTATTCATGGTTTATTTTTTATTTTGAAAAACTAACTGTTTTCCTTCTTTTTGTAACCCTTACTGATCTTTTTATGCTCATCCCATGTTTTTGAAATTATTTTCACTGGACATAATGTGGAATTGGGTCAAGGATGGGATCAAGGAAAAGTCATGTTGTTTTAAACATGGAACTAGACATGACTCTTTTTTTTCAAGAGTTCTTGTTTTGTAAAAAAATGGAAACTGTGTAGAAGTGTCTACTTTGAAATCTTTTGAGATGTAATTATTATGTCCTAATTCTATAAAACTCTAAACCTGAAAAGATCCTCAATGTGAATTATTCATTTAATTCAATATTATGTAATGTTTAAGGCCGGGTCCTTGTAGTTGGTATCAGAGGTCGGTTTAGATAACTTTAGGAGTTAGGGTATTGTTAAATTAATATCCATAATGTAATTTATGTTAATATTGAAATCATATAGCATTTACAGATTACCATGTTGCTTAGCATAAGATATTTATGTGTTAAGAATGGGTTTTCATAGAGGAACAAGGTAGCTAAGCTGGAAGGGAATACAGATGGAAATGACCATCCAAACAAGTCTCCTGAGATGGTCAGAATTAGAATTGAACAGTTTGTTGTAGTGATGGTTCAGTTGACTCAGGTTATAAATGGTGGTCGTGTTTTTTTGCTAATATTTTTGTTTATTCCAAAAGTAAGAAGGAACATTTAAGGTTTGTCTTGAAAAACTTAAAATAAAAGAATCTATTTGGGAAATTAAGCAAGTGTGGGTTTTGGTTACAACAAATTTCTTTCCTTGGTCACATTGTTTAAAAAAATGGCATAATTGTTGATCCTGCAAAAACAAAAGTTGGTTAAGAATGGCCAAGGCCCACAAATATAACTGAGATTTGTAGTTTTATTTTTTTGTGATGTTATTACCGGAGTTTTGTTGAAACTTTTTCACATTTATATAGTCCAATGACTATGTTAACTCGAAAAGGTGTTATGTTCATTTGGAAAAAATAATGTGATGATTGTTTTCAGGAATTGAAAAGGAGATTGGTGAATGATCCAGTTTTCGCACTGCCATCCAAAAATGGTCTGTTTGTTATCTACAGTGATGCTTTGTTGAAAGGACTTGCATCTTTTATTATTCATAATGATCAGGTAATTTCTTATGCTTTACGATAGTTAAAACCCCATGAGTTAAATTACCCTACATAGGATTTGGAATTAACTGCTGTTGTTTTTGCTTTAAAAATTTGGAGGCATCATTTTTATAGAGTGAAGTGTGAAATATATACTGATCAAAAAATATTGAAGTATATATTCACTCAGAAAGAATTAAACATGAGATAGAGGAGATAGTTGGAATTAATCAATGAGTATGATTGCATGATCCATTACCATCCTGGAAAAGAAAATAAAGTGACTGATTCTTTGAGTTGAAAAAGTAATGCTTCGTTAACTATGTTATGTTTGGAATAAGAGCCTTTGGTTTTTGATTTGATGGACTTTGGAATAGAAGTTTTTGGTGATGGAAATTCTTATGTTTTTTTTCAGGTGTCAGTGAGATCATCTCTATCAAATAGAATAAAAAAGCGCAAAAAGAAGACAGTGAGTCATAGAAAAATGTAGAGTTGGTTAAGAAGGGTAAGTTTCATGAATTTAAAATTGATAATGATTGTGTTTTGAGGTTTGGAAAGAGATTATGTGTGCCTTGTGATTCATAGTTGAAGAATGAGTTGTTATGTGAAACTCATAGTTCTCCGTTTTCAGTTAATCCTGGCAGTACGAAGATGTACAGAGATCTTCAGGAGTATTATTGGTGGGATGGAATGAAAAGAGATATCGCTGATTTTACTGGGAAGTGTTTGACTTGTTTTTCAGGTTAAAGTGGAGCGACAGTTATCGAAAGGAATGCTTCAACCTCTACATGTGCCAGAGTAGAAATGGGAAAATATATCCATGGACTTCATAGTGGGATTACAAAAGACATCTCAAGGTAATAATGCAATCTGGGTTATAGTTTATCGATTGACTAAATCTAATAATTTCTTTCTTATTCGAGAAATATTGTCTCTAGATCAACTTTATTGATTGTATGTTAAAGAGATAGTCATGTTTCATGGTGTTCCCCTCTCTATTGTATCAGATCATGATCCCGGGATTACTTCTAACTTTTGGAAAGGCCTTCTGAAGTCATTGGGTACAGAATTAAATTTTAGTACAGATATTCACCCTCAGTTAGATGGGAAGTCAGAATGAAAAATTAAAACATTGGAGGATATGTTACATGCGTGGTTGATGGATTATCAGGTAAGTTGGGACCAACATATTTCTTTGGTTGAATTTTTTTATAATAACAGCTTTCATTCCAGTATACAGATGGCTCCATTTGAGGCATTATATGGAAATCATTATCGAACTCCATCTTTTTGCGATGAAGTAGGTGAAAGGAAGATTATGGGATCAAAATTTGTAGAAGAGATGGTAGAGAAAGTTCAGTTGATTCAGAAGCACATGAGAACAGCTCAGAGCAGACATTAAAGTTATGTAGATAATCGGAGGAAAGATAATTCTTTTGAGGTAGATGATCATGTCTTTCTCAGTTTTTATCCATGGAAAACTGTGATGTGTTTTGGAAAGAAGGGAAAGTTGAGTCTGAGGTTCATTGTACCTTATGAAATCTTGGAGAAGGTTGGATCAGTTGCTTACAGAGTGGCTTTACCCCCAAGTATATCTCAGGTACACAATGTTTTTCATGTTTCTATGTTGAGAAAGTATATGCCAGATACATCTCATGTTTTGAGCCCAGAGGTAGTTCAGTTGGAAGAGAATCTCTCTTATGAAGAACAACAAGTCCAAATTCTTGACCGTAGAGAGAAAGTGTTGTTGTATTAGGTAATTCACCAGGTAATGGTTTTTTTGAAAAACCATATGGTTGAAGAGGCAATGTGGGAATCTGAAAATGCTATGAAGGATAAATACCCCCCAATTATTTTGATAAGTGAATAAAAATTGCGAGGACACAATTTCCAAAAGGGGGGAAAGATGTAACATCCCATGTAAATGAAGAATAATATATTTTCGTTTTTATTAATATTTGTGAATTAAATATTAATTTTACTTAAAATGGGTTACTATGTTCGATAGCATACCCGATACGCAACAATGTGTTTCCTTGAAATCTTATGTTTCATGCTACTAATCTAATATTATTATTTTAAATGGTAGTTAACCCATTGTCATTGTATTAGCGAGAATGAATAGAACTAACTACAATACGACAATACATGTTTGTTAAATGTATTTACATTAATCCAATAAATGATGGAGGCTTAAAATGTGAATGAATCTAATTTTAAGCATAATTTACAATAAAAGGCTGATTTACAGCCTTTTAATGGAGAACCATATTTAAATATAGATTTGGTCACTTTAAGACATTCTAATTGACCAAATAAAATCCTTCTTTATAATGGGGACATCAAAATTTTCTTTGTGTAAATTTTTGGGATTTTTCTGATAAATTTGATTTTTTTAATGAATAGTGAAAATATTGTATTTTAATTCAAAAGCCTCTTTTAATCTAAGTTATTGATATGGTAATATTATATTTTAGTTGGTTTTAAATTGTAATTAGAATATATTTTTACCATTTAATCCAATTTTGGTCATTGTAATTAATTTCACTTTGAAATTGGACATAAACAAGTGTCAATCTTTTGATAGTTATTGTTTATTAAAACACACTATTTGTTTTAATAACGGGAATTAATTTTAAAATTAAATAATACCACTTCTAAGTTTTGAATTTCACAAAATAGAAATAACTTTTGAATTTGTAATATCAAATATAGATTAGGCTGATTTTTTGGTATTTTTCTGAAAAACATCAATTTTTGATGAATAGTTAAACCACTTAGTGGTAGTTAAAAACATGAATTTTTCATTTAAATGAAATTTTACCACTTCTGTGAATTGAATTTAGAAAATCTGACATACATGGTTGTTATCAAGAGTAAAATTTGGTTCAATATGATGAAAATAATTGTTGGTGAATAGTAACTTTTGATTTTTATTTACCGCGGTTAAAGGTAAATAGGGTAATTCAAGGTTAAAAGAATATTATAATAATTCAAAATTACCTTAAAACATGTCTATACCTTATTGGTTGACTCATTTACGACCATGGAAATCATTGGGTCGATTTTGGGACCCCATTAAGCCACTTGGGATTGGTAATGACAATTTATATTAATTAACTTAAAGTAAAGGCAAAAAAGACAAAAGAACATATCGTTTAGTAAATTTAATTTTAGAAGGGGTTATATAAATTATCTTTTAGGATATAAATATTAATTAGAAATATAAACATATTTCCTACATGATAGTATTTTTTTATAATTTTTATAAATCAAATAAATATAATTAATTATGACATAATAATGATGTAGTGTTTACCTCATTAATAAATCATTTAAATAAATGAGATTATAATGGTTAAAATATTATCCAAAACATGTCCAATTTTGATTGGATGATTTTATTTCGAATATGAGTCATCTTATCTTTGAATATAATAATTTTTGGACCATTAGAAACCGATATCCTTAAATAATAAAATAATGTTTTCACACTTTCCTAAAGAGCCCCTCCTCTCCATTATAAAAGGAGACCATTTCTAACCAATTCCTCACACCTCTAAAGCCATTTGGATCGTCCAAACTCTGCCCAATTAATCTCCATAAATCCCTATCCTCCTCATAGAAGCCTTACTTTAGGCATAAGGCACTTCAAGAAGTCCTTTGGTTCAAACCAAAAGGAGTTACCCAAATTAAAGGTAACAGTTTCTCTTAAATTGTTTTATTTTATTAGACTTATCTTACCCCTACACTCATTTTATTCCTTTAATTTGTAAAAACACCAGTATCCTCAATATACTGGGATGTTGTTATGAGAAGTATTAGAACTACACTTACACACACCTCCATCTAATGGATGATGAATATATTGTTTCTGTGGATGGAATACTAATGTCTGACGAAACGATGATTGTTCAATTACATCTTACCGCCTCTCATGGTGGCCATTATGATGGCACTATATTTTTATATGATATATATTATGTTTAATATTTCCTTATGCTTATGTACCTCCCAATTATATCACGCCTTTATGGTTTCCATAGTGGGTAAATACGATAATCTCATTTGAGGAAGTGTGGACTACCGCCCCCTCAAAGTGATGTGATTAGTTAATGCCTTATCTGGGATGTATAAAGGATGGATTTAATGATATTATATATGATAATATATTGGAATTATAATATAACTATGTATCATTATTTTTTAATTCCATTATAATAAGAAATTGAAATGGAAGTAGCATTCATGCGTACGTACAACTTATCATCTCCATGAACGGTGCATTTCATTTCTTACCTCTAAATGTTATGTACTATTATAAATACATGTATATACTGGATATATATAATATTTATGATATCTAAATCATGAATATCATTCTGGATATAATGGAATATTTACCACATGTACAACTTGTAAATATAAGGTGGCCATTTTTTACTCAAGTGACAAATATCGACAAAACGAAAGTCATTAACTCAAATGATTACATAATGTTTAAAACATGGTAATAAGTGATATAAAAGGAATAATAAACTTGAAAAAGGTTCTTAAGAAAGTAGAAATTAACTTTAGATTATTATTAAGGATATTAAAGAATGATCGAGTCAAGTCATACATGAGGTAAGGGACTTCGTCTCAATCTCCTTTCATTGAGGCATATTTTGTTTTAATACATGTCTTTCTTATATATGATGTATAAACACCATTGAATTTTCAAAAAGAATCTTTTTCTACAAATCGTTTTACTAAACAACACAAAGTATGTTTCTTTTCAACGTCCGTGGTGATAAAGACCTTTTTCGTCGCCGCATGTATTATTTGATCTTTGGCTTCCTCAACAAGCTGTAATGTTTTTTTAAAAGAAAATAAATACCATAAACTCTTTTATGTATTTTGGTATTGAAAATGGTTTTGATAATGGATTTTTTATGTCAATATATTTAAGTAATATATTGTGATTTAAATGTGGAAATGATTTCTTCCCTTTATATTTGTTTTATGTCTTATGATTTTATAATGGTACTTGGACATTTGACACGTGGTTACATGATAATCCAAATGACGGGTGGTGCCGTGAATTCCAGGATGGGTGGTTTCGTTATAACCTCTAATGCATTGGGTATGGAAGTTAGCCGTATGGCTATTCTATTTAGTGATATGTGTGTAAGTCGACCGTATGGTTCTTCCATTTAAGTATGTTTATGTCCAAAGTTACCTTTATATGTTATGTATTCTTTATATGGGTTTTATGGTAATATTCTACTTACAAAAGGGAAAGTAATGATCTTTTATTCAGTGAAGAGTATTTACATCTTCAAAAAGGTGAAAAGTATTACTTATGATAAAGTATTCATGGTTTATTTGTTGTTTTTAAAAACTAATAGTTTTCCTTCTTTTTGTATTCCTTACTAATCTTTTTATGCTCATCCCACATTTTTGAAATGTTTTTCACAGGACATAATATGGAATAGGGTCAAGGATGAGATCAATGAAAAGTCATGTTGTCTTAAACATGAAACTAGACGTGACTGTTTTTTTCAATAGTTCATGTTTTGTAAAAAAATGGAAACTGTGTAGAAGTGTCTACTTTGAAATATTTTGAGATGTAATAGTTATGTCCTAATTCTCTAAAACTCTAAACCTGAAAAGATCCTCAATGAGAATTATTCATTTAATTCAATATTATGTAATGTTTAATGTTGGGTCCTTATATTTCTAATCGTTCATTATGGTTTATTAAATTTTAAGAGGGTGTATTAGGTTTTTTTAGTGTTTAGTAGTGTTTATTTGGGTTTATTAGCACTTTTATGCTTTCTTAGGTTTTATTATCATTTATTAGGGGTTTTAGGGCTTTTTAATGGTATATTTGAATTTTTTAGGGTGTAGTGGGGTTTATTATGGATTATTATGGTGTGTTAAGGATTATTAGGGCTGAGTAGGTATTTTTATGGTTTTAGTAGGGTTGAGTCGGTATCTTTATGTTTTATTAGGGTTTATTAGGGTTGAGTGCAATTTATTAATGTTTGTTAGAGATTTTTAGGGTTTACTAGGGTTTGTTAGTGTTTTTATTAGGGTATATGAGTGTTTTTTAGTTTTTGTTAATATATATGAGGGTTTATTATGACTTTTGGGTTTTATAAGCATGTTTTTAGTGTTTGTGAGCATTTTTAATGGTCTATTAAATTTTATATGAATATATTATGGTTTATTAGGGTTTCTAGGTATTTTTAATGGTTTGTTCGCATTTTTTTGTTTATTGGTGTTTAGTTGGGTTTTATTAGGTTTTGTTATGGTGTGTCAAGGTTTATTAGGGTTGAGAAGGTATTTTTAGGGTTTTATTAGGGTTCATTTGTTTTTATTAGGGTTTATTAGGGATTTTTAGGGTTTATTAGGGGTTGTTAGGGGTTTATTAGTTTTTTTGTTTTATTAGGTAATGTTAGTGTTTGTTACATTTTTTAGATAATATTGTGTGTTTTTATTGTTTGTGAGCATTTTTTTTTGTTTTTGAGCATTTTAGGGTTTCTTTGGTTATATTAGAGTTTATTACGGTTTATTAGGGTTTCTAGGGATTTTTATGGTATATTAGCGTTTTTTATCTTTATTAGATTATATTAGTGTTTTTAGGTCTTTTTAGGTAATATAGCACATTTTTATTGTTTGTGGTCATTTTTTATTATTTGTGAGTGTGTTTAGGGTTTATTTGGTTATATTAGAGTTTATGAGGGTTTTACGAATTTTTTAAAGTATACTATCTTTTTTTCATTATTAGGGTTTTGTAAGGTTTTATTAGGGTTTATGATGGTGTGTTAAGGTTGGTTAGGGTTGAGTGGGGTTTATTTGGATTTATTTATGGTTTATTAAGGCATTTTAGGGATTTTTGAGGTTTATTAGGGTTTATTAGTGTTTTTTCGTGTCTATTAGGTTTGGTTAGGGTTGTTTTAGGTTTTCTTAACGTGTTTATAGGGTTTATTTGGTTTTATTATCATTTATTAGGGTCTATTAGGTATTTTTGGGGTTTTATTAGGGCAGTGTATAGTTTTATTAGGATTTTCGGGATTATAAGGTGTTTTTATGGATTATAAGAGTTTATTAGGGGTTTATTTGGGTTTAATTTTTAATATTATGGCATATTAGTGTGTAATATTTTTGATGGTTTTAAAGCATCTATAGCATTTTTGTAGCATTTTTTATGGTTTGGGTAGCGTTGTTAGTGTTTTTGTAGCATTTTTAGTGTTTATGTATCGTTTTTAGCATTTAGTTAGCGGTTTTAGATTTTATGTACAATTTTTAATGATTATGTAACTTTTTTAGGGTTTATGTAGCATGTTTAGGGTTCAGGTTTTATGTAGCATTTTGGAGGGTTTATGTTGTGTTTTCTCAATTTATGTTGCGTTTTTAGGGGTGATGTAGCGTTTAAGTTGCATTTTTTGGGTTAATGTAACATTTTTAGGGTTCATTTAGTGTTTTTAGGCTTTATATTCTATTTTTAGGTTTTATGTAGCATTTTTTAATGTTTATTTTTCATTTTTTAGGGTTTATGTTGTGTTATTTGGGTTTATATCCCAGTTCTAGGGTTTATGTAGTGCTTTTAGGGTTTATGTTGCGTTTTTTGGGTTTATTTTACGTTTTTTGGTTTATGTTGCGTTTTTAGGGTTTTTATTTCATTTTTAGGGTTTATGAAACATTTTAGGGTTTATATATCTATTTGATGCCTTTTTTGGGTTTTAATGGATGTTTATGGTTTGTACAGTTTATTAGGATTTTTAATGGTTATTAACGAGCGTTTAGGGGTTTTTATGGTATCTGATGGTTTTTTAATTGTTTTGGGGTGTTTTATGGGTTTACTTGTTTTTTTGGGATTGATAGGGGTGTTAGGGTTTTTATTGTGTTTTAGGGTTTGTTTGGGTATTGTATCGGTTTTTAGGGTTTATATAATGGGTTTTAGCGTTTTTTTGGGTTCTTCAGGGTTTTTTAGTGTTCATTAGAGTTTAATATTGTTCATTAGGGTTTATTAGGGTTCTTTAGGTTTTATTAGTGTTCTTTAGGATTTGTTACGGCTTATTAGCGTTTTCTATTGTGCATTAGGGTTTCATTGGGATTTTGTAAGCATTAATAGCATTTTCTACGGTTTATCAACCTATTTTAGGGTTATTTTGGATTTATTAGGGTTTATTAGGGTTTATTTTATTTATTAGGGTTTAGTAATGTGTATTTGGGTTTATTATGATTTATTAGGGTTTATTATTATTTGTTAGGGTTTATTGGGATTTATTTGGGGTTTGTTATGGTTTTTTTGAGTTTGTTACGATTTATTTGGCGTTGTTAGGATTTTTTAGGATTTATTTGGTGTTGTTAGGGTTTGTTACGATTTATTTTTTGGGTTATTAGTGTTTTTAAGGGTTTATTAGTCGGTTGTAGGGTTTTTTAGGCTATTATATGGAGATTTTTGTAGCGTTTTGTCAGGTTTGTTAGGGTTTTTAGTGATTATTAGGGTTTGTGATGGGTTAATTGTGTTTTTTTATTGTATATTAGGGGTTTTAGGGATTTTGTAGCATTTATTAGGGTCTAATAGAGTTTTTATGGTTTATTACAGGTTATTACGATTTATTAATGTTTATTAGGTTTTTTAGGGTTTAATAGTGCGTTTTATGGGTTATTAGGGTTTATTAGTGGTTCTTAGGGGTTGTTAGTGATTGTTAGATTTTGTTAGGTTTTGTTAGGGTTGTTTGGGTTTGTTATGGTTTGTTTGAGTTTTTCGGGGTCTTATGAGTTTTTTTAGGTTTTATGGGTGTGTTTGGATTTTTATGCTTTGTTATGGTTATTTTAGTGTTTTTTCGGGTTTTGTTACGTTTTTGGGTTTTGAAGCATTTTTGGGTTTTTGTATCAATTGATAGGGTTTATGTAGCGTTGTTAGTGGATTTAGTAGCTTTTTCAGGTTCTTTAGGGTTTTCAGGGTTCTTTAGGGAGTATTAGGGTTTCTTTTGAGGTTATTAGGTTTTTCTAGGGGGTTTTTAGGGTTTTTAAGGGTTTCGTAGGGTTGGTTAGGGTTTTGTTAGGCCTTTTAGGCCTTTTAGGGTTTTTTGCATTTTTTGTGGTTTTTAGATTTTTTTGGGTTTTTTGAGGTTTTTTGAGGTTTTTTAGGGGTTTTTATGGTTTTTAGGATTTTTTAGGCTTTTTAGGTTTTTTACGGTTTTAGGGGTTTTAGGGTTTTTATGGTTTTTAGGGTTTTGTCAGGTTTTTCTAGGTTTGTTATGGTTTTTTGTGATTATTAGTATTTTGAAAGGTTTAATAGCGTTTTTATTTTATATTTGTGTCTTTAGGTATTTTGTAGCTTTTATTGGGGTCATAGTGTTTAAGGGTTTATTATGATTTATTAGCATTTATTAGGGTTTAGTAGAGGACTTTAGGGTTTATTAGGGTTTATTATGGTTTATTATTGGTTGGTAGGGTTTGTTAGGATTTATTAGTTCTTATTAGAGTGATTTAGGGCGTCTAGGGGTTTGATAGGGCTTCTAAGGGTGTGTTAGGGTTTCTAAGGGTGGGTTAGGGTTTTTATGGGCGTGTTAGGGTTTCTAAGGTTTTGCTATGGTTTCTAAGGGTTTCTATGTTTGTGTTAGGGTTTCTATGGGTGCGTTAGGGTTTCTAAGGGTGTGCTAGAATTTCTAAGGGTTTTTAGGGATTCTAAGGGTGTGTTAGGGTTTCTAGGGGTATGTTAGTGTCTCTTTTGTTTTCATAGGGTTTTGTTAGTGTTTTTAGGGTTTTTAGTGTTATGTTAGGGTTTCTTATGGTTTCTTTTGGGGTTTTTTAGTGTTTCTTCTAGTTTTTTGTGTTTATTGGTGTTTTATAGTGCTTATTTGGGTTTGTTAGGGCTTGTTAGGGTTTTTTTAGGTTTGTTAGGTTTTTTAGGGTTTTTTGGGGTTTTTAGGGTCTGTTAGGGATTGTTTGGGTATCTTAGGGTTTGTTAGAATTTTTTGGGGTTTATTAGGGTTTTTCATGGGTTTTAATGGTTTTTAGTGTTTATGGGGTTATTTATAGTTTTTAGAGTTATTTAGTTGTTCATAGTTGTCATAGATGTGTAGATCTAGTCACAAGATTGAAATTGATATGTGGTAGAGGTGAAACGGACACCCATAGAAGAAGTTATGGTCATTTGAAGGAGTTAAGGAACTTTTGGGTCCTTAATAACGTGATACAGTGTTCCTATTGGTCACATATTTTTAGATCTAGTGGAAAGATTCAATTTGATATATGGTAGATGCAAAACAGACTCCTAGAGTAGAAGTTTGGGTCTTTTGGAGGGTTTAAGTACCTATTTTGGACTTCAAGGATGTGAGAAGGTGCTTCAGTGGTTATAGGAATGTAGGTATAGTCTCAAGCATGGATTTGATATGTGGTAGAGGCAAAACGGACACACATAGAAGATGTAATTGCAAAACGGACACCAGAAGCCAATCTTTTGACCATCCAATGAGATTGTGGGACTTTGGGGGGGTTGAAGAATGTCAAAAAGCATTTCAGTGGTTACCAATGTGTGTATCTTTTCACAATATTCAATTTGATATGTGGTAGAGCCAAAATGAACACACACAGCAGAAGTTATTGTCTTTTTAAAATGAGCAACCCTCCTAGCACCTAAATACCTACGAAACCTAGAACTCACTAAAATAGGCATAACTTCTCCTTTAGGTGTCCGTTTGAGCATTGTGACTATTAAAATCGAAGCTTGTAAGATGAGTGAGGACCAAGTTTAATTGATACAATGAGAAGATCAAAGAAACATAAGATATATTAGTTATACCACTCCCAAAAAAGTCCAACTTCAAACAGCCATAACTATCTCTCTTGTTGTCCGTTTGAGCTCTACCACATATAAAATCAAAGACAGCGAAGAGATCTACGTAGCAGGCTAACTTGAACAAAGTTCATGTTATGTTTGGGATCCTAAAATCACAAAAACCCATTATAAGGCCTCCAAAACTACATTTCTGTGTCCGGATCCCTGTCAAATTTTTCTTAAAACGGTCATTACTTCTGATCTGTGTATATGTACGGCCTCCGAAACCTATTTTTATTGATGTTAATTCAATTAGATTTAGTATGAATATTCACAGAGTGGAAATGGACACCTGAGGAAGAAGTTATGCATTTTTTAATGACTCTATGATTTGTTAGGTTTTTCGAGACACCATTTCTAGCACTTTTGTCATGTCTGCTGTTTTTTCAAAAAACTATAACTTATTATTACTATTGTTATTATTATTATTATCATCATCTCATGAAAATGCACATGCACATTCACGTGCATTATTATTATAATTTTATTGGCATGCACGTGCACATGCAATGCACATACGTTATTTTATTATCACATGTGTTGTTATTATTATTGTTATTATTATTATTGTGGTTGTTGTTGTTGTTGTTGTTGTTATTGTTATAATAATCACATGAAAATGAACATCCAAATGCACATACATTCACATTCAATGAATCTGCTTTATTCTATTATCACATGCGTTGTTAATAATAATAATAATATTATTATTATTATTATCATCATCATCATCACCAACACATGTAAATGCAATGCACGGGAGTTATTTTTTATTACCATACACATGCACAAATAATGCACATGAAATATTCTATTATCATATGCAATAGTACTACTACTATTATCACAACTACTTCTACTATTATTACTACTACTGTTGTTATTCTGATCATCACATTTAAATGTAGATGCACGTGGATTATTATTTATTATTTATTACCATGTACGTGCATATGGAATTAACTTATATTATTATTATTATTATTATTATTATTATCACATTTATTATTATTATTATTATTATTATTATTATCATTATTATTATAATTATCACATGCATATTCACATGCATGTGCGTTGTTATTTTTTATTTATTACAATGCACGTGCATGCGTTATAATAATTATTATTATTATTACAATTTGTATTATTAATATTATCATGAAATGTAAATGCACATTCACATGCATGTGCATTCTTATTTATTATTTACTATTATGAACATGCACATGAAATGCACTTGCGTTATTCTATTATTGTTGTTGTTGTTGTTGTTGTTGTTGTTGTTGTTGTTGTTGTTTGTATCATCAAATACAATGGCACATTCTTGTGCATTGTTACTTATTATTTATTACCATGCACGTGCATGTGTCATTATCATTATCATTACATGTAAATGCACATGAACATGTGTTATTATATATTATTTATTATCATGCAAATTCTAATGCAATGCACTTGCATTATTCTATTATCACATGTGTTGTTATTATTTTTTCTAATGCACGTGCACATGCAATGCCTGTGTGTTATTCTATTATCACATATGTTATTATTTATTATTTATTATCATTCACATGGAAATGAACATTCATGTGGACTTGGTTATTATTTATTGTTTATTACCATGCACATGCACATGCACATGCACTTGTATGTGTGTAATCATTTATTATTTATTATCATTCACATGCACATACACATACACATGCAATTCACATGTGTTACTATTTATAATTTATTATTTTTATCATTCACATGCAAATTCCCAGGCATCTGCACATGCACATGTGTTCTGATTTATTATTTAAACCTTGTGCATGCATATGAGCATGCACGTGAGTTATTACTACTACTATTATTAGATGTATTATTAGGGTTTAATATCATTTTTTAGGATTTTTAGGTGTTATTAACATTAATTATGGTTCTTTAGGGTTTTAGGGTTTTTTAATGGTATAATAGCATTTTTAGGGTTTGCTGGGGGTTGTTAGAATTTTATTAGGGTTTATTATGGTTTGTCAAGGTTTATTTGGGTTTATAAGGTATTTTTAGGGTTTTATTAGGATTGAGTTGTGTTTATTAGGGTATAATATGGTATATTATGGTATATTTGGGTTTGTTTAGGATTTACTAGGGTTTATTAGGTTTTATTATTGATTATTAATTTTTAAGAGGGTATGTTGGGGGTTTTTATTGTTTAGTAGTGTTTATTCGGGCTTATTAGTGATTTTAAGCTTTGTTATGTTTTATTAGAATTTATTAGATGGTTTATGGATTTTAAGGGTATTTTTTCGTTTTTAGGGTTTAGTAGGGTTTATTATGGTTTATTATGGAGTGTTAAGGTTTATTAGAGTTGAGTAGGTATTTTTAGGGTTTTATTAGGGTTGAGTCGGTATATTTAAGGTTTTATTATGGTTTATTAGGGTTGAGTATGGGTTTTTAGCATTTGTTAGGGATTTTTAGGGTTTACTAGGGTTTGTTAGTGTTTTTATTAGGGTATATGAGTGTTTTTTAGTTTTTGTTCATATATATGATGGGTTGTTATGATGTTTTAGGTTTTATTAGCATGTTTTTAGTGTTTGTGAGCATTTTTAATGGTTTATTAGCTATTATTTGAATTTATTATGGTTTATTAGGGTTTTAGTGCTTTTTAATGGTTTGTTTTCATTTTTTTATTTATTGGGGTTTAGTTGGGTTTTATTAGTTTTTGTTATGGTGTGTTAAGGTTTATTAGGGTTGAGAAGGTATTTTTAGGGTTTTATTATGTTTTTATTAGAATTTATTAGTTATTATTAGGGTTTATTAAGGATTTTTAGGGTTTATTAGGGTTTGTTAGAGTTTTATTAGTTTTTTTTGTTTTATTAGGATATATTAGTGTTTGTTAGGCCTTTTTAGATAATATAGCATGTTTATATTGTTTGTGAGAATTTTGTTTTTGTTTGTGAGAATTTTTAGGGTTTCTCAGGTTATATTAGAGTTTATTATGGTTTATTAGGGTTTCTAGGATTTTGAAGGTATAATAGAAATTTTTGACTTTATTAGGTTATTTTAGTGCTTTTTGGTCTTTTTTGGTAATATAGCACGTTTTTATTGTGTTTGGTCATTTTTTATTGTTTGTGAGTGTTTTTAAGGTTTATTAGGTTATATTAGAGTTTATTAGGGTTTCTAGGGATTTTTAAGGTATACTAGCATTTTTTCTTTATGAGGGTTTTGATGGGATTTATTAGGGGCCATTATCTTATGTTTAGGTTTGTTAGGGTTGAGTAGGGTTTATATGGTTTTATTTATGGTTTATTAGGGATTTTTTGGATTTTTTGGGGTTTATTAGTGTCTATTAGTGTTTATTAGTGCCCATTAGGGTTGGTTTGGGTTGTTTATGTTTTCTTAATGTGTTTTCAGGGTTTATTTGATTTTATTATTATTTATTAGAGTTTATTATGTATTTTTGGTGTTTTATTAGGTTTGAGTAGAGTTTCATAGGGTTTTTAGGGATTATAACATGTTTTTTGGGATTATTAGAGTTTATTAGGGGTTTATTAGGGTTTAATTATTTATATTATGGTACATTAGGGTTTATTATTTTTTAGGGTTTTAAAGTGTTTTTAGGGTTTTTGTAGCATTTTTTAGGGTTTCTGTAGCGTTGTTAGCGTTTATGTATCATTTTTAGTGTTTATGTAGCATTTTAGGGTTTAGTTAGCAGTTTGAGATTTTATGTTTCATTTTTAGGGCTTATGTATCATTTTTAGGGTTTATGTAGCGTGTTTAGGGTTCAGGTTTATGTAGCATTTTTTATGGTTTATGTTGCGTTTTTTGGGTTTATGTTGCGTTTTTAGGGGTGATGTAGCGTTTATGTTGCATTTTTAGGGTTTATGTAACATTTTTAGGGTTCATTTAGTGTTTTTTGGCTTTATATTATATTTTTAGGTTTTATGTAGCATTTTTTAATGTTTATTTTGCATTTTTTATGGTTTTTGTTGTGTGTTTAGGGTTTATATCCTAGTTCTAGGGTTTATTTAGTGCTTTTAGGGTTTATATAGGGTATTTTGGGTTTATCTATTTGATGCCTTTTGTAGGGTTTTAATGGATTTTTATGGTTTCTAGTTTTTTTAGGGTTTGTAAGGGTTGTTGATAGGTGTTATTGTTGTTTATGGTATGTGATGGATTTTTAATGGTTTTTTGGGGAGGTTTATGGGTTTATTTGTTTTTTTAGGGATTGATAGGGGTTGTTAGGGTTTTTTAGGTTTTTTAGGGTTTGTTTGGGTATTGTAGTGGTTTTTATGGATTATATAATGTGTTTTAGTGTTTTTTTGGGTTCTTTAGGGTTTTTAGTGTTCATTAGAGTTTAATATGGTTCATTAGGGTTTATTAGGGTTCTTTAGGGTTTATTAGTGTTCTTCATGATTTGTTACAGTTTATAAGTGTTTTTTATTGTATATTAGGGTTTTATTGGGCTTTTGTAGGCATTAATAGCTTTTTCTAGGGTTTATCAACCTTTTTTAGGGTTATTTAGGATTTATTAGGGTTTATTTTATTTATTAGGGTTTAGTATTGTGTATTTGGGTTTATTACGATTTATTAGGGTTTATTATGATTTGTTAAGGTTTATTGCAATTTATTAGGGGTTTGTTATGGATTTTTTCAGTTTGTTAAAATTTATTTGGTGTTTTTAGGATTTGTGATGATTTATCTTGGGTTGTTAGGGTTTGTTACAATTTATTTTGGGGTTATTAGGGTTTGTTAGGTTTTATTAGTGGGTTGAATGGTTTTTTAGGCTATTATTTGGAGGTTTTTGTAGCATTTTTTCGGGCTTGATAGTGATTTTAGTGATTATTCATGGTTTATTATGGTTTAATAGTGTTTTTTATTGTATATTAATGGTTTTAGGGATTTTTTAGCATTTATCAGTGTCTAATAGAGTTTTTGGGGTTTATTAAATGTTATTACAATTTATGAGTGTTTATTTGGGTTTTTAGGGTTTAATAATGGGTTTTAGGGTTTATTTGGGTTAATTAGTGGTTCTTAGGGGTTATTAGTTGTTGTTAGGGTATGTTTGTTTTTGTTAGGTTTTTTAGGGTTTGTTACGGTTTGTTTGAGTTGTTTGGGGTTTTCTGATTTTTTTTGGGTTTTATGGGTGTGTTTGGATTTTTTATTTTTTCTTAGGGTTATTTTAGCATTTATTGGGGTTTTGTTTCATTTTTTGAGTTTTGAAGAATTTTTCAGTTGTTTGTAGGAATTGTTTGGGTTTATGTAGTGTTGTTAGTGGCTTTAGTGGTTCTTTAGGGTTATTTAGGTTCTTTATGGTGTATTAGGGTTTCTTTTGGAGTTTTTAGGGTTTTCTAGTGGGGTTATTTAGGGGTTTTAATGGTTTCATAGGGTTGGTTAGGGTATCGTTTGGATTTTTTTGGATTTTTATGGTTTTTTTAGCATTTTTAGGGGTTTTTAGCATTTTTGAGGTTTTTAGAGATTTTTAGGGATTTTTAGAGTTTTTTTGGTTTTGTTTTGGGGGTTTTTCAGTTTTTTCATGTTTTTAGGGGTTTTAGGTTTTTTTAGGGTTTTTTTGGAATTTTTAGGGTTGTAGGGTTTTTAGGGGTTTTTAGGGTATTTGCTGTTTTTTGGGTTTTTGGGGTTTTTAGGGTTTTATCAGGTTTTGCTGGGTTTGTTAGGGGTTTTTTGTGAATATTAGCGTTTTGTATGGTTTAATAGAATTTTTGTCGTATATTTGGGTTTTTAGGTATTTTGTAGCTTTTATTGGGGTATAATAGGTTTTTTAGGGATTATTACGATTTATTAGTGTTTATTATGGTTTAGTAGTGGGATTTAGGGTTTATTAGGGTTTATTATGGTTTATTATTGGTTGGTAGGGTTTGTTAGGATTTATTAGTGCTTATTAGAGTGATTTATTGTGTCTAAGGGTTTGTTAGGGTTTCTAAGGGTGTGTTGGGGTTTCTAAGGTTGGGTTAGAGTTTTTATAGGCGGGTTTGGGTTTCTAAGGGTGTGATATGGTTTCTAAGGTTTTCTATGGTTGTGTTAGGGTTTCTTATGGGTGTGTTGGGGTTTCTATGGGTGTGCTAGGGTTTCTAATGGTGTGTTAGGGTTTCTAAGGGTGTGTTAGTGTTTTTAAGGGTGTGTTAGTGTTTCTTAGGTTTTCTTAGGGTTTTGTTAGGGTAATTAGTGTTTTGTTAGGGTTTCTTGTGGTTTCTTTGGGGGTTTTTAAGGTTTCTTTTTTTTGTTTTTTTGGGTTTATTGGGGTTTATTAGTGCTTTTTGGGGGTTTTTAGGGATTGTTAAGGTTTCTTAGGGTTTGTTAAGTTTTTTTAGGTTTTTTTTTTGTTTTTAAGGGTTTTTTGGGGTTTGTTAGGGTTGGTTAGTGTTTGATAGTGTTTGTTAGGGTTTGTTACTATTTTTTCGTGTTTGTAAGGGTTTGATAGGGTTTTAAATGTTTTTAATGGTTTTCATTGTTTATGGTGTTATTCATGGTTTTTAGGGTTATTTAGTTGTTCATGGTTGTCACAGATGTGTAGAGCTAGTCTCAAGATTCAATTTGACATGTGGAAGAGGTGAAACGGACACACAGAGCTGAAGTTATGGTCCTTTGGAGGGCTTAAGGAACTTTTTATAGTTTAATAACTTGATAATTTGGTATTATTGGTCATAGATGTGTATATCTAGTCGAAAGATTCTATTTGATATATGGTAGAGGCAAAACAGACTCCCAGAGTAGAAGTTATGGTCTTTTGGAGGGTTTGAAAACATTTTGGGCCTCAAAGATGTGAGAAGGTGATTAAGTGGTTATTGGAGTGTCGGTCTAGTTGCAAGCTTCGATTTGATATGTGGTAGAGGCAAAAGAGACACCCATAGAAGAATTTATTGCAAAACGGACACTAGAAGCCAATCTTTTAACCGTCCAAAAGAATTTTGGGTCTTTTGGGGGGTTGAAGACTCTCAAAAAGGGTTCAATTGGTTAGAATTTTGTGTATCATTTCACAATCATTGATATTATATGTGGTAGAGCCAAAATGAACACACGTAGTAGATGTTATTGTCGTTTTAAATTGAGCAACTCTCCTAGCGCCTAAAAACCTAAGAAACCTACAACTCACTAAAAGAGGCATAACTTCTCCTTCAGTTTTCTGTCTGAGCATTATGACTAGAAAAATCGTAGATCATGAGATGAGTGAGGATCAATATTAGTAGAAACTATGATAAGATCAATGAATTATATGATATATTAGTTATACCATTCAAAAAAAGTCCAACATCAAACTTCCATATCTTTCCCTCCGGTTATCCTTTGAAATCTACCACATATCAAATCAAAATTAGCGAAGATATCTACACAGAAGGATGAATTGAACATAGTTCAAGTCATTTTGGGACCCTAAAATCCCAGACACCAATCAGAAGGACTCCAAAACTCCATTTCCATGTACGGATCCCTGTCAAATTTTTCTTAAAATGGTCATAACTTCTGTTATGTGTGTCTGTTCGGACTCCATCACCTATTTTTATTATAGTTCATTCCATGAGATTCAGTATGAATATTCACGGAGCGGAAATGGATACCTGAAGAAGACGTTATGCCTTTTTGAATGACTTTTTGATTTGTTAGGTTTTTCGAGACCCCATTTCTTGCATTTTTGTCATGTATTCTGTTTTTTCAAACAACTATAATGTATTATTACTGTTATTTTTATTATTATTATCATCATCTCATCCGCATTCACATGCACAAGCATATGCTTTATTATTATATTTTTATTACCATGCACGTGCACATTAAATGCACACATGTTATATTTTTATCATATGCATTGTTATTATTATAGTTATTATTATTATTGTGGTTGTTGTTATTGTTGTTGTTATTGTTTTTATCATCACATACAAATGCACATGAGAATGCACATACACGCACATTCAATGCACATGAGTTATTCTATTATCATATGCATTGTTAATAATAATAATAATATTATTATTATTATTATTATTATCATTGTCATCATCATCACATGAAAATTCAATGCACATGTGTTATTATTTATTACCATGCACGTGAACACGTAATGCACATGCAATATTCTTTTATCACATGCATTGGTACTACTACTATTATCGGTAATACTATTGTTGTTATTATTATTATCATCATCACATGAAAATGCAGATGCACATACGTTATTATTTATTATTTATAACCATGCATGTGCATATGCAATGCACTAGTTTTATTATTTTATTATTATTATTATTATTATTATTATCACAATTATTATTATTATCATTATTATCATTATCATTATTATTATCATTCTCACAAGCAAATCCACAAGCATGTGCATTTTTATTTATTATTTATTACCATACACGTGCATGCATTATTATTATTATTATTATGAAAATTAGTATTATTAATATTGTTATCAAATGTAAATGCACATGCACATGCATGTGCATTCTTATTTACTATTTTTTATTTAATATTTACTACTATGCACGTTCACATGCAATTCACCTGTATTATTCTATTATTATTATTATTATTATTATTTGTATCATCAAATACAAATGTACATGCGCGTGCGTTGTTATTTAATATTTATTACCATGCACATTCATTCATCATTGCCATTATCATTACATGTAAATGTACATACACATGATTTATTATATATTATTTATTACAATGCACATGAAAATGAAATGCACTTGTGTTATTCAATTATCACATGTGTTATTATTATTTATTCTCATGCACGTGCACACACAATGCACTTGTGTTATTCTATTATCACATGTGGTATTGTTTATTATTTATTATAATTCACATGCACATGCACATACACATGCAATTCACATGTTTTATTATTTATAATTTATTATTTATTATCATTCATATGCAAATATGCATGCATATTCACATGCACGTGCTTTATGATTTATTATTTAAACCATGCACATGCATACGCACATGCATGTGTGTTATTACTAGTATTATTATTAGATGTATTTTTAGCCTTTACTATCATTTTTAGGATTTTTAGGTGTTAATAACATTTATTATGGTTAGTTAGTGTTTTAGGATTTGTAATGGTATATTAGCATTTTTAGGGTTTGGTGGGGGTTATTAAGATTTTATTAGGGTTTATTATGGTGTGTCAAGGTTTATAAGGGTTTTTTAGGTATTTTAGGGTTTTATTAGGATTACGTTGTGTTTATTAGAGTATATTATGGTATATTATTGTATATTTGGGTATTCTTAGGAGTTATTAGGGTTTATTATGGTTCATTATGGTTTATTAATTTTTAAGTTGGTATATTAGGTTTCTTAGTGTCTAGTAGTGTTTATTCGTGTTTATTAGTGCTTTTAATCTTTGTTTGGTTTTATTAGCATTTATTAGGGGTTTGAGGGTTTTTTAATGGTATATTTGCGTTTTTAGGTTTTTGTGGGTTTTATTATGGTTTATTATGTTATGTTTAGGTTTATTAGGGTTTAGTAGGTATTTTTAGGGTTTTATTATGGTTGAGTCAGTATCATTATGGTTTTATTACGGTTTATTAGTGTTGGATCGGATTACACCAAATATACACAAGAGGGGGGTGAATTGTGTCTTTTCAATAATCTATACGAGATTGTGTTCTTACTTTTAACTTTAATCAGATAAAATGATGTAGTGAAAATTTAAATAGAAAAAACACAAGATGTATAGTGGTTTAGGGAATAGAAGGCTCATAGTCCACTCCACCAACACTCTATTCCACGAGTTTGGTGATTTTCACTATCTAGTCCTCGTTCCAACAGACCGGTTCACAACTGAGTACAGGCAGTTGACCCCTTTACAATCCAAGGTAAAACAAATCCTTCTAGTTCACTTACAGAACCTATACAGCTTAGTAAGAGAAGCCGATCACTCAAGAATAGAAAATAAATATTTTCATATTCTGAAAATACTTTCCAGATGTTCTTCACAATTGCAAAAACATGCAATTGACAGTATGTAGATGTCACCTTTAGAAATAATAATCTTCACATAAGATACATTCTGAGTCGATCCCATTGTAGTAAATATAATAAAAATAATTCACAACTTTAGCAGAGACAGATCCACAGTAAATCTTCGATATAGAACAAATGAATATTATATCATGTTCTTTCCTCTTTAACAAATGGAGCTTTGATGCTCCTTTTGAAACAGCAGATCGGTATGCTTCATTAGTCTCTATTTTCTTTTTTTTTCAAAATAATCAAAATACCACACATGATAAATAAAAAAAAATGTTGATGCAGATTCAAAAGGCCCATATAAATAAAAGAATGATAAGAACTTCTCCTGTAAAATTAGATCCGCCAAAGTCACCTTTTTACTCGCGATATTCAAACAATTAAATTTACAGAGTAGTTGTAACTTCCCTAAAGACTCAGCATAAAAAGCTCCTTTTAATTCGATCAAAACATTGATAAAACTTTTTTGAATCAATCAAAATCATACTTTAAAATTAGCTTTAAATCTGGCTTGAAATCCATATATTAATCAGTGTACTGACCGTTGCATAAAAATATCGACTTTAAATTCTCTGACGCCAAATGTAGGGTTGAGTTGAACTCTATGCGTCCTCTAAACGTAAGTTTGATGACGTAGTCTTCAAATGTAAGGTTCACAACGTAAGGTTGACAATGTAAAGTTGACAATGTAAACTTGACAACAAACGTAAGGTTTATTCCAAATGTAGAGTGGGTCATCCATACTTTTCTCTTCAACTTTCAAACGTACAATAAAAGATCCATACTTTTACTTGATCCATACTGTTCCATGAAATTATGGTTATTTACAAAAGTATGGTTGATGAACCATTCTTTTGAGAAATAAACATAATATTTAATATTTACGTACAGTTCTCCTACCATTCTTTTCTGATATCCCAAACATAGGGTTCCTTCCTAACGTAGGGTTCCTTCTTAACGTAGGGTTCTTCTTCCATACTTTGCTGATAACATATGGTTGATTAACCATACTTTTTATTTATCTCAAAAAGTATATATGTTTTTCATCCTTAGACTACATTTATCCACGTAGAGTATGAATAGTGCTTCCAAAACATGCTCAAGTAGATTCTGAATAAGTAGCACATGAACAGTGTTTCCAAAACATGCTAGATACAAATACTTTAGTAATAAATTCCCATTATTTGAAGAGTAAAATAAAATAATAAATACCTGCAAAATACTTAACAATTAAAACCATTTGAGAATAATTAAGGGTATTTGTGAGCATTAAATTGTCATAAAGAGATAGAGTATTAATATAAACTCCCCCTTTAAGTAATAAGATTATTTATTGTTGAAAACAACACTTGCTCAACAATCTCCCCCATTTTGATGATCACAAAACCCATAAAATAATTAATGAAATTAACTTAACTTAAAAATAAGTACATATAGTTTTGAAATTTGGAAAAGATAAATATCTCCCTTTAATTTATCCATGTTTTAATTTATTCCCCAATAAAATGAATTACTCCCCCAAACGAAAAGATGTTTATGTTTATCCAAATTTCTCCCGCTTTTTGTAATATCAAAAAGAATGATATAATATGTTATAGAACACAGATTAATGTAGCACTGAACAGAAGTAAATGCTATTATTAAATGATTAGTAATAATTAAATCAAGATTACTGGAATATCGAAATAAGAACAGTAAAACAAGTTAATATAATGAAATAGGTTTTCATTAAAAGTACAAAAATAATAAATACAGGAATCATGGTTTTGGCAGTTAACTGGTAGGGTTTATCATCTCTGGACTGTAGACTTGATTTCTGCTAACTGTTCTCTCAACCTTTTCATTAATCCATCACTGAGATGAATAATAAGATCTCTGTCCTCTTGAGTCATATGAATATCTTCAATGAGATTGGCTCTAAAAAACTCATGAAGTCGTTATTATTTCTCCATAAAAAAAAAGACAGCTTCTCTGTGAATTTATCTAAGATAGAGCGGATTCCTGGATCACTGGATGTCTACTGATCAACCAAGAATTTATGATTATCTAATAGAATAGATAATGGAGCACTATTTCACTGAATATCTTTCAACCTATCATTCATGTTTCTCATTGCGGCTGTGATAGCTTGAAATCTTCTGATTAAATCAGGTGAATTACCTGATCCACTAGCAACACTATTCCCAACTGATGAAAATTGTGTCTCCATAAACAAAATAAGATATGAGAAATCTTATTTCATAACCATTTCATATTTCAATTTAGAAACAGCATTTAGCATATCCTCTTTAAAAATTTCAACTTATTGCCTTGAAACAGAACACTCCTTAATCTTTTGAAATTTCAACTGTTCTGATGCTAAGGTGCTTCTCAGAGAATCATTCTCACATTACAGTTGAGATAACTTTTTATAAAACTCTTCAACTTCCCTATTCCTTGAATCAGAAGCACCCTGTGCTTGATTCTCATTCTCAGGATCTGTGTGATGTAGCAGTACTAAAGGTAATGATTCAGCATCAGATTTTTTTCTCCTTGTCCTGAGTAGGTTGGTCCATATATTTTTCCTCAGAGTCCTTTTCAGACTCTTCCATTGAAAAATCCTCTTGAAGAACTTTTGTGTGAGCTTTAGAATCATGCTCATCACGAACATCTATAATTTGTTCTTCCAGTGAAATATCTAAAATGATATCCTCTAGAGTTTCCTGAGGTCTGGCCACTTCCTCACTAGGATCTGCCTCCTTTTCATGTTGAAGTAATATGGAAACATCAGCTACAACTTGTTTTTTAGATCATTCAACTAACATTCTTTCAGGATCAAGATCTGTAACAGTGACATTTTGTTCTTGAAGTTGTTCAACAACCTTTTCTCTAACAAAGCTGTAAGAGAGTAAATCTATTATAGTTAAGTCAAGGGAAGTATGTTCATCAATCACATGTATTCTCCTCTGAGTCTGAATTCCCTCATGACTTCTTTCTTCCTTAGTTTCTTTCACTTCAAATCTGATCCTCCATTCCGTAGTGCTGACTCTCGATTCAGCTTGTCCCTCCTTGGACTTTGCAGATTGAGCTTGAGCACTCTCTGATTCATCATCTTCTCATATTGGAAAAATATTTCCTTTGATAGTACTCCAAAAATATCCAATATTTCTTAATGTTCCAGCATTAAACACATTACTGTTATAACAGCGTACTCTAGAATCCACCAGTCTCACCATGTCCTTCGTAAACAACAGCTTGGAGATGAATGGACCGAAAGGATAAATGTTCATTCGTGCATCACTCTGAAAACAATATATTAGGTATCTAACCATATACCTTGGAAAATTGTGTTTAACATCACTGAGAAAAGGATACATTATATACATATCGGGATATAATCTCTTTTCCATTTCAGACATTCTCGGTACAATCCCTGTTTGCACAAATTTGACCAAAATTTTCTGATCAGGCTCCAAATCCTTGATAAACATTTTCTTTACAGTCTTAATACCAAGGAGAAACAACATTATGTCCTCTGATTTATGCATAGAATCTCCCATATTTTTCAAATCGAAATGAAAAACTCCCTCATGAGGACAGTTGAGAATCTGATCAATTTCTACTGACGAGATTGAGAAATCCATATCCTCTATCTTAGCCATCATACTGTGCTTAGCATCTCCCAGACTAAACTGTATAGATTTGAAGAAGTATCGAAGCTCTAACTCATATAGAAATTCCGTATTATCACTGTTGAATTTCTGTTCATGATTCTGAAACGACAGTGCTTGTTTCAATAGGAGATTTTTCTGATATAGCCATTCAAGATCAATAGCCTTTCCATGTAATATTTTTCTTCCTTCTAAACATTGTTTCTTGGAACTGTTGGTTTCTCATTCATCATCTCTTTTAGTCTTTTCCATCTTTGCGAGAATTTCTGAAGGTTTGAAGGTTAGGGTTTCAGAGGTTTGAATATTAGGGTTGATGGGCAGAGGTGCGGTTTTCCGGTTCGAAAAGGTTTTGGTAGAAATGAAATGGTTTAGAAGTCGAAAGGGTTTCTGACAACCTTGATTCCCGTGTTTTTAATAATCATTACAAATATCTAAAAATAAATAAAATAGATTTCACGGGGAAAATAAACTTATTCTCTTTGAAAAACAAAATAATTAAATTATTTTAAGCAGAATTAAAATAAAGAACTACTATAGTAAAATAAAATTTTATTTAAAATCAAATAAACCTAGATCCCCCTTAATAAAATCAAGCCATGTAGTGGGAAGTGGTTTAGTAAAAACATCAGCTAATTGAATTTCAATACTTACAAATTCAAAAGATTTATCCTTTTTAAGAACATGATCTCTTAAAAAATGAAGTCTTATATCAATATGCTTGGTTTTAGAATGATTGATATGATTTTTTGAAATATTTATAGCACTAGTATTATCACATAAAATAGGCATATTATTAAAATTTAGTCCATAGTCCATAAGAGTGTTTTTCATCCACAACACCTATGCACAGCAACTGCCAGCAGAAACATACTCTACCTCAGCTGTTGATAGGGAAACTGAATGTTGTTTCTTACTTGACCATGACACTAATGATTTTCCTAAAAAGTGACAAGTTCCTGAAGTGATTTTCCTATCTAATCTACAACCCCCAAAGTCTGCATCTAATTATGAAATCAAATTAAAATCAGAAGTTTTGGGATAAATACGAGATTGAAAAATAGTTCCTTTTAAATATCTAAAAATTCTTTTAACAGCAGTTAAAGGAGATTCTTTAGGATTTGATTAAAATCTTGCACAAAGACATACTAAATACATTATATATGTCCTGCTAGCAGTAAGATATAATAAACTACCAATCATACCTCTATATAACTTGTTGTCAACTGATTTTGCAATTCCATCCAAATCAAGTTTTATATTAGTGCACATAGGAGTTGTATATGTCTTGTTGTTTTCAAGTCAAAATTTCTTCAATAAATCAGCAATGTATTTTCTTTGATTCAAAACATTTCCAAAATCTTTTTGATAAATTTGAATTCCTAAAAAAAATATAGTTCTACCATCATACTCATTTCAAATTCTTTTTTCATTAACTTTGAAAACTCATGACAAAGGTTTTTATTAGTTGATCAAAAAAATATACCATCAACATAAATTTGAACTAATAAAATATTATAATTCATAGTTTTATTAAACAGTGTTTTATCTGCCATTCCAACAGTAAAATCATTTTTCAAAATAAAAGAGCTTAATCTTTCATACCAAGCCCTAGGAGCTTCTTTAAGGCCATAGAGAGCTTGAGTAAGTTTAAAAATAGAATCTGGTTTTTGAGAATTTTCAAAACCAACAGGTTGCTCAATATAAACTTCCTCCATTAAATAACTATTTAAAACGGCAGACATAACATCCATCTGAAATAATTTAAAGTTCATTTGAGATGCATAGGCTAAGAGTATTCTGATGGCTTCTAGTCTAGCTACAAGTGCAATATTCTCATCATAATCTATACCTTCTTCCTGATTATATCCTTTAGCTGCAAGTCGAGATTTATTTCTATTTATTATTCCTTGATCATCTTGCTTATTTCTAAAGACCCATTTGGTTCCTATCACTGGATAGTTCTGTGGTCTTTCAACTAATTCCCAGACTTCATTTCTTTTGAACTGGTTTAAATCTTCATGCATTGCTATCATCCAGCTTTCATCATCTAAAGCTTCTTCTATATTCTTGGGTTCTAATTGGGATAGAAAGACAAATAATTCTATAAGATTTCCTATATTTTTTCTAAGTTGCATAGGATAAGAGGATTCTAATGGCTTCTTGTCTAGCTACATGTGGAATGGTATAATCATAATCTATAACTTCTTCCTGATTATATCCTTTAGCTACAGGTCTAACTTTATTTCTAGTTATTATTCCTTGATCATCTTGCTTATTTCTAAAGACCCATTTGGTTCCTATCACTGGATAATTCTGTGGTCTTTCAACTAATTCCCAAACTTCATTTCTTTTGAGCTGGTTTAATTCTTCATGCATTGCTATCATCCGGCTTTCATCATGTAAAGCTTCTTCTATATTCTTGGGTTCTAATTGGGATATAAAGGCAGATAATTCTAGAATATTTCATATATTTATTCTAGTTTTTATTCCTTTATCTAAGTTGCTTATTATAGTTTCTAAAGGGTGATTCTTTAAGGTTCTAGTATTTCTAGGAAACACACTTATAGGTTCTTTAGTATCATATTCTTCAGAACTGGACTGAATTTCATTTATATCTTTTTCAAAATCATTTTTCAAGTTCTCAAGCCTCATGTTATCATTAGAGTTAGATTCATCCATTTGATCTGTCCTTCTCTCAAAGGGATCAGATTCATCAAATTTCACATGAACTGATTCTTCAACAATCCTTGACTTCTTATTATAGATTCTATAAGCTTTGGAGGTAGCTGAATATCGTAAGAAGATTCCTTTATCAGATTTTGGATCGAACTTACCATGATTATCCTTGGTGTTCAAGATATAAACCTTTCATCCAAAAATTTTAAAGTAGTTAACTTTATGTTTTCTATTATTCCAAAGTTCATAGGGTGTCTTTATCAAAAGAGGTCTAATTAAAACTCTATTCATTATATAGCAGGCTGTGCTTACAGCTTCATCCCAAAAGTAGGTAGGAAGATTGTATTCATTTAGAATAGTCCTAGCCATTTCCTAAATAGTCATATTTATTCTTTCAACAATTCCATTTTGTTGAGGTGTTCTAGGTGCAGAGAAGGTGTGTTTAAAACCCATATTTGAGCAGAAGGAATTAAATTCTTGATTCTCAAATTCTCCCCCAAGATCACTTCTTAAAGAATTTTTTTTAAAAACTTTTTTATTTTGAACAGCTTTACAGAAACTTTCAAATAATGTAAAAGCTTCATTTTTAAATTTCAAAGAGAAAATCCAAGTAAATCTAGAATAGTAATCAACTAAAACAAATACATATAATTTACCAGCCAAGCATGCTACTCTTGAGGGTCCAAACAAATCCATATGGATATGTTCTAGAGGTTTAGATGTAGCAATGTTGTTAATAGATTTGAAGGATGATTTTTGTTGCTTTCCAAGTTGACACGCATCACATAATATGTCACATTCAAATTTGAGACTAGGAAAATCAGAAACTAAATGTTTCTTAGATAACTTATTTAAAACATATACATTACAATGTCCAAGTCTCCTATGCCAGATATAAGATTCATTCATTTTAGCAGTTAAGCAATTTACATGTTGTTTACACATGGAATTTAAATCTAGGGTATACACATTATCAGTTCTTGGTGATCTAAATTTAAGCAATATATTTTTGAAAACAGAACAGAAATTGTTAGAAAAATAAACTGCATAACCATCATCACATAGTTGAGAGATACTTATCAGATTATGTTTCAATCCGTGTACATAAAGTACTTTATTAATTGAGATAGCTTCTGGATCTCCAATTGTTCTAATACCAATGATTTTTCCTTTGGCATTGTCACCAAATGTGACAAGTCCACCATATTTTTGAGTCAGTGTAGAGAAATTCAATGAGTTTCCCCTCATATGTATTAAGTAGCCACTTTCTATATACCATATGTCCTTTTTCTCTTGTGACCTTCTCCCTGCGAATACATTTAAATATATTTCTTTGCTACCCATATTTTTTTGGGTCCAGTGGTGTTAGCTAGCAAGGATCTCAGAATACAGACTTGCTTTTCTTTTCTAAACTCACATGAGTCAAATAAATCATTTGATACAAAATCTTTCTTAATGAAACTTATTTGGGGTTGTCTAAAGAAACAGTTTTTAGAAATATATCCCCTTATTACACAGTAATTACAATTTAGTCTTTTTGAACTTGGAATAAAATAGTTTTTGTACAGCTTGGGTTTTTCACCTTTACTGCCAATTCCAAATCTTTCATTTTTAATGACATTATTACCAAGGATTTCATTTATAGTATTTTCTCCTTTAGTAAAAACAAGGGCTGCTGTTTTATAAGTTTATACTTCAGTTTGCAGTGATTTTATCTTTGATTCATAATCTGTATTGTTAGAATTAATTGAATCAAATTTTTCAGTTAACTCTTTATATTGTTTTTGCATTGTATATATTTCATCATAAATGGCCTTATAAACATTCTTTAAAGACTTATGATTCTTAAATAGATAGTCATATTTTTCTTTAAGCATATTGCAATAGGTTGAAAGTTTTTCATTAGAGTAATTAGATTCAGAACTAGAATCAGAAGAGTAGTAAGATTGTACCTCATTTGTTTCTTCCATAAAACACATGTTGGCTTTCATATTTTCTTCCTCCTTCTTTGATTCTGATTGAAATGTACTACTAGAGAATTCAGATACACTCCATGTATCTTTCATGGATTTCTTGTCCTTATGCTCATAGTCATTTCTTTTGAATAATTTCTTTCTCTTGTATTATTTTAGTTGAAGATAGTCAGGTCTGATATGACCCATTTTCTTGCATTCATAGCATCTGACTTCCTTGTCATCCTTTTTGAAGGATTTTCTGAAGCTATTCTTCGTTCTAAAGAATTTTTTGAATCTTTAGGCTAGCTAAACCAATTCCACATCAGAATTAGATAAATCATAACTCTCTGACTTCTCTTTTACATTTTTCTTCATCTTTATATTTTTTCTCTGTGATGATGCTTTCAAGGAAGTATCATCTCTTTTGATAAGCACTTTGTGTTAATTAGCTTCATCTTCCATCTCAGCTTCATACATCATTAATGTTCTAACCAGTTCTCTCATGGTTAAATCTTTGACAGGTGTCGACTGTCTGATTGCTGCCGAGATTCCGTTCCATTTTGTAGGCAGTACTCTCAATGCTTTTAAAGCATGATCAGATTGTTTAATGGGATCTCCCAAGGCAGTTATGTTATTGACAATCTCATTCAATCTTCCATTCATTTGATTAATACTCTCACCTTCAACCATTCTGAATGTATCAAATTTAAGCATAGTAGTTTCATATCTCATTTCTGTGATATTGTTAGTTCCTTCGTAAGCAACAGCAATAGTTTTTGCACATTTCATATGATATTGGGCATTGAGATACTCTTTTAAACTCATTAGATCCTAGACCACATATAATTTCCTTCATTGCCTTCGAGTTCATGTCATAATCTACTTCAGTAGCTGCACTCCATGTTTTAGGTTTTTCTGGTATTTCATATGGAGTCATAATCTTGGAATATACTCTGTAACCAAGGTTTTTTAGATAGATAATTATTCACGACTTCTAGCATTCATAGTTTTCTCCAGTGATGTACTGTGATTTGACCATAGAAATTACCTCTCTTGTATCAGTCATCTTGCTCTATGTATAATCACTTTCATCTTGTTAAAGCTTCATCAGAAAGATCAACCTCTGATGCCAATTGTTAGATCAAATTACACAAAATATACAAAAGAGGGGGGTGAATTGTGACTTTTCAAAAATCATTACAAGATTGTGATCTGCCTTTTAACTTTAATCAGATAAAATGATGCAGCGGAAATTTAAATAACAGAAACACAAGATGTATAGTGGTTCGGGGAACAAAAGGCCCCTAGTCCACTCCACCAACACTCTACTCCACGAGCTTGGTGATTTTCACTATCTGGTCCTTGTTTCAACAGACTGGTTCACAACTATGTACAGGCTGTTGACACCTTTACAATCCAAGGCAAAACAAAGCCTTCTGGTTCACTTATAGAACCTATACAGCTTAGTACGAGAAGCTGATCACTCAAGAATAGAAAAGAAATATTTTTTTTATTCTGAAAATACTTTCCATATGTTCTCCACAATTGCAACAGCATGCAATTGACTATAGGTAGATCATCGCCTTCAGAAATAACAATCTTCACATAAGAGAGGTTCTGAGTCGATCTCGTTGCAGTAAATATAAAAAAAATAATTCACTACTTTAGCAGAGACAGATCCACAGTAGATCTTCGATATAGAACAAGTGAATCTTCTATCGTGTTCTTTCCTCTTTAACAAATAGAGCTTTGACCCTCCTTTTGAAACAACAGATCGGTATGTTTCATTAGTCTCTATTTTCCTTTTTTTCAGAATAATCAAAAGATCACACATGATCAATAAAAAAAATATGATGCAGTTTCCAAAGGCCCATATAAATAAATGAATGATAAGAACTTCTCCTGTAAAATTAGATCCACAAAAGTCTCTTTTTACTCGCGATATTCAAACATTTGAATTAACAGAGTAGTCGTAACTTCCCCAAAGACTCAACATAAAAATATTTTTTTAATTCGATCAAAACATTGGTAAAACGGATTTGAATGAGTCAAAATTGTACTTTAAAATCAGCTTTAAATCTGGCTAGAAATCCGCCTAATAATTAGCGTACTGACCTTCGTATAAAAATATCGACTTTAAATTCTCTAACGCCAAATGAAAGGTTGAGTTGAACTGTATGTGTCCTTAGAACGTAAGGTTGATGACGTAGTCTTAAAACGTAAGGTTCACAACGTAAGGTTGAAAATGTAAAGTTGAAAATTTAAACTTGACAACAAACGTAAGGTTCATTCCTAACGTAGGTTTGGTCATCCCGAATTTTCTCTTCAACTTTCAAACGTACGATAAAAGATCCATACTTTTACTTGATCCATACTTTTCCAAGAGTGTATGGTTGTTTAAAAAATTAAGGTTGATGAACCTTACATTTGAGAAATAAACGTAACGTTTAATATGTTCGTACGGTTCTCCTTCCATACTTTTCTGATATCCCAAATGTATGGTTCATTCCTAACGTAGGGTTATTCTTCCCTACTTTGCCGATAATGTATGGTTGATTAACCATACTTTTTCCTTATCTCAAAAAGTATACATGCTTTTCATGCATATACTATGTATATCCACGTAGAGTATGAACAGTGTTTCTAGAATATGCTCAAACAGATTTCGAATAAGTAGTGCATGAACAGTGTTTCCAGAACACGCTAGATACGAATACTTTAGTAATAAATTCCTGTTATTTCAAGAGTAAAATAAAATAATAAATTCCAGCAAAATACTTAACAAATAAAATAATTAGAAAATAATTAAGGGTATTTCTGAACATCAAAATTGTCATAAAGAGATAGAGTATTAATATAAACTCCCTCTTTAAATAAAAATATTATGTATTGTTGATAACAACACATACTCCACAATTAGGTTTGAGTATGGTTGATTAGGGTTTGTTAGGGATTTTTAGGGTTTACTAGGGTTTGTTAATGTTTTTATTAAGGTATATGAGTGTTTTTTAGTTTCTGTTAATATATATGAGGGGTTGTTATGACTTTTTAGGTTTTATTAGCGTATTTTTAGTGTTTGGGAGCATTTTTAATGGTTATTAAGCTTTTATTTGAATTTATTATGGTTTATTAGGGTTTCTAGGGCTTTTTAATGGTTTGTTTGCATTTTTTTTGTTTATTGGTGTTTAATTGGGTTTTATTAGGTATTTTTATGGTGTGTCAAGGTTTATTAGGGTTGAGAAGGTATTTTTAAGGTTTTATTAGGGTTTTATTTCAGTTTATTCGTTTTATTAGGGTTTATTAGGGATTTTTAGGGTTTATTAGGGTTTGTTCGGGGTTTATTAGTTTTTTTGTTTTATTAGGTTATATTACTGTTTACTATGTCTTTTAATATAATATAGTTTGTTTTTATTGCTTGTCAGCGTTTTGTTTTTATTTGTGAGCGTTTTAGGGTTTCTTTTATTATATTAGAGTTTATTATGGTTTATTAGGGTTTCTAGGGATTTTTAATTTATATTAGCATTTTTTGCCTTTATTAGGTTATATGACTGTTTTTAGGTCTTTTTAGGTAATATAGCGCGTTTTTATTGTTTTTGATCATGTTTTTATTATTTGTGAGAATTTTTTGCGTTTATTAGGTTATATTAGAGTTTATGGGGGTTTCTAGGGATTTTTTATGGAATACTAGAATTTTTTTCTTTATTAGAGTTTTGTAGGTTTTTATTACGGGTTATTATGGTGTGTTAAGGACTGTTAGGGTTGAGTAGGGTTTATTTGGCATTATTTATTGTTTATTAAGGCTTTTTAGGGTTTTATTTGGGGTTTATTATGGTTTATTAGTGTTTATTGTGTCTATTAGGGTTGGTTAGGGTTTTTTAGGTTTTCTTAACACATTTTTAGGCTTTATTAGGTTTTATTATTGTTTATTAGGGTTTATTAGGTATTTTTGGGGTTTTTTTAGGGTTGAGTTGAGTTTCGTATGATTTTAGGGATTAATAGAGTTTATTAGGGGTTTATTAGGGTTTAATTTTATATATTATGGTATATTAGGGTTTAATATTTTTGAGGGTTTTAATGTGTCTTTAGGGTTTTTGTAGCATTTTTTAGGGGTTGTGTAGCGTTGTTAGAGTTTATGTAGCATTTTTAGTGTGTATGTAATGTTTTTAGGGTTTAGTTGGGGGTTTTAGATTTTATGTATCATTTTTAGGGTTTATGTAACATTTTTATGGTTTATATAGCATGTTTAGGGTTTAGGTTTTATGTACCCTTTTTTAGGGTTTATGTTGCATTTTCTGGGATTATTTAGCATTTTAAGTGGTGATGTAGCGTTTGTGTTGCATTTTTTCAGGTTTATGTAACGTTTTTAGGGTTCATGGTGTTTTTAGGGTTTATATTGTGTTTTTCGGTTTTATGTTGTGTTCTTAATGTTTATGTTGTGTTTTTTAGGGTTTATGATTTTTTTTAGGGTTTATGTTACAGTTCTAGGGTTTGTGTAGTGCTTTTAGGCTTTATGTAGCATTTTTGGGGTTATGTTGCATTTTTTGGTTTATGTTGCATTTTTAGAGTTTTTGTTTCATTTTAAGGGTTTATGTATTGTTTTTAGGGTTTATGTATCTATTTGAATCCTTTTTAGGGTTTTAATTGTTGTTTATGGTTTATAATGTTTTTAGGGTTTTTAAGGGATGTTACTGGGTGTTTATTGGTTTTTATGGTATGTGATGGCTTGTTAATGGTTTTTTGTGGGATTTTATGGTTTTATTTGTTTTTTTGATTGATAGGGTTGCTAGGGTTTTTAGTGTGTCTTAGGGTTTGTTTGGGTATTGTAGAAGTTTTTAGGATTTATATAATGTGTTTTAGCATTTTTTGGGTTCTTTAGGTTTTCTAGTGTTCTTTAGAGTTTAATATGGTTCTTTATTTTTTATAAGGGTTCTTTAGGGTTTATTAGTATTCTTTAGGATTTTTTACAGTTTATTAGTGTTTTTAATTGTATATTAGAGTTTTATTGGGATTTTGTAGGCATTAATATACTTTTCTAGTTTTTATCAACCTTTTTTAGGGTTATTTAGGATTTATTATGGTTTATTATGGTTTATATTATTTATTAGGGTTTAGTAATGTGTATTTGGGTTTATTACGATTTATTAGGGTTTATTATGCTTTGTTAGGGTTTATTGCTGTTTATTAGGGGTTTGTTATGGTTTTTTTTAGTTTGTTACGATTTTTTTGGCATTGTTAGGATTTTTTACGATGTATTTGGGGTTGTTAGGGTTTGTTACGATTTATTTTGGGCTTATTAGGGTTTGTTAGGGTTTATTAGTGGGTTGTATGGTTTTATAGACTATTATTTAGAGGTTTTTGTATCGTTTTGTCAGGTTTGTTAGGAGTTTTAGTGATTATTAGGATTTATTATTGTTCAATAGTGTTTTTTATTGTTTATTAGTGGTTTTAGGTATTTTGTTGCATTTATTAGGGTCTAATAGAGTTTGTTAGTGTTTATTACAGGTTATTACGATTTATTAGTGTTTATTAGGGTTTTTAGTGTTTAATAGTGGATTTTAGGGGTTATTAGGGTTTATTAGTGGTTCTTAGGGGTTATTAGTGGTTGTTAGGGTTTGTTAGGTTTCTTAGGGTTTTTAGGGTTTGTTAAGGTTTGTTTGAGTTGTTTGGGGTTTTATGCATTTTTTTGTGTTTTATGGGTTTTCTTGGATTTTTTATGCTTTGTTAGGGTTATTTTATCATTTTGGGGGTTTTGTTGTGTTTTATGGGTTTTAATGCATTTTTCGGGTTTTGTAGCAATTGATAGTGTTTATGTAGCATTGTTAGTGGCTTTAATCGGGATACCCTGATTTTTTGACATTCAAATAAGTATAACTTCTGATCCAAATGTCCCTTAGGCATATACCACATATCATATTGAAGATTGTTTCATTTTCTTCGATTGGACTGGTTGTGGAGTTGAAACAGGCTTCTAGATTAGAAGTTATGGTCGTTTTAACATTCTATGGCTTTTCAAATACACATATATATGTATTTATTCGTAAATATATATGTGTGTGTGTGTGTGTGTGTGTGTCTATGTGTGTGTGTTGTATATATATATATGTATTTATTTATTTATAAACACAAATAAAAAACATATTTTATAAATGTATTTAAAACTAATCTTATAAATATATATTAATATAAAAATAATTATACGGATAAAATTCATATTGATATAAATATATGTTAATATGAGAATGAATATATATATATATATATATACTAATATATGAATAAATATATATGTATTAATATAAATAAATATATTTATATTAATATGAATCTATATTAATATACGAATAAATATAACTAGATATATAAATAAATAGATATATCATTAAATAGAGAAAAAAACGAAATGGCTTAGTGGTAAAGGTGAAGGAACGCAAGGGGGAGGTCATGGGTTCGAGTTTGGGTGGAAGCAAGAAAGTGTGCGCGCGTGGGGGATGTGCGGGAAAGGCAGTGCGCATGAGGGATTGAGGGGGGTTCGCCTAGTCCAGATAAGGGGGGGGGGGGTCAAGCACTGTTAAAAGCTCCCCCCCAAATTATATAAAAAAAATTAATTTTTATTTTATTTTTTTGACATTTATCAGCACTAAACAAAAGCACTAATAAAGAGGAATTTTATAAGTGCTTTCTTAGTGCAGATAAAAGGTGCCTTTATCAGCGCTTTTTTAAGCGCTGATAAAAGGTGCCTTTGACAGCACTTTTCTCAGCGCTAATAAAATGGACTCCCCAATATCCTCACCTCGATTAAGAGTGCTTTTTTTAGCGTTGTTAATGCACTTTTCTAGCGCTAATAAAGGCCTTTTTTGTAGTAGTATGCACACGCAATGCGCCTGTGTTATTCTATTATCACATGTGTTATTGTTTATTATTTATTATCGTTCAAATTCAAATGCACATTCATGTGGACATGATTATTATTTATTGTTTATTACCATGCACATGGACATGCACTTGTATGTGCATTATTATTTATTATTTATTATAATTCAAATGCACATTCACATACACATGCAATTCACATGCATTATTATTTATTATTTATTATTTATTATCATTCACATGAAAATGCGAAGTCATATGCACATGCACATGCATTATTATTTATTATTTAAACCATGCACATGCATATACACATGCAAGTGTGTTATTAATATTATTATTATTAGAGCTATTTTTAGTGTTTACTAGCTTTTTTTAGGATTATTATGTGATTTTAACATTTATTATGGCTTGTTAGGGTTTTAGGGTTTCTTAATGGTATATTAGCATTTTTTTTAAGGTTTAGTGGGGGTTATTAGGATTTTATAAGGGTTTATTATGTTGTGTCAAGGTTTATTAGGGTTTATTAGTTATTTTTAGGGTTTTATTATGATTGAGTTGGGTTTATTAGGGTATATTATGGTATATTTGGGTATGTTTGGGATTTATTTGGGTTTATTATGGTTCATTATGGTTTATTAATTTTTAAGAGGGTATATTAGGGGGTTTTAGGGTTTAGTAATGCTTATTAGAACTTTTAAGCTTTTTTAGGTTTTATTATCATTTATTAGGTGTTTTAGGGCCTTTTAATGGTATATTTGCATTTTCAGGGTTAAGTGGGGTTTATTATGCTTTATTATGGTGTGTTAAAGATTATTAGGGTTGACTAGGTATTTTTAGGGTTTTATTAGGTGTGAGTAGGTATCTTTAGGGTTTTATTAGGGTTTATTAGAGTTGAGTAGGGTTTATTAGTGTTTATTAGGGATTTTAGGGTTTACTAGTGTTTGTTACTGTTTTTTAGGGTATATGAGTGTTTTTTAGTTTTTTTAATATATGAGTGGTTTTTGGGACTTTTTAGGTTTTATTAGCGTGTTTTTAGTGTTTGTGAGTATTGTTTATGGTTTATTAGGTTTTATTAGAATATATTATTTTTTATTAGGTCTTCAAGGGCTTTTTAATGGTTTGTTTGCGTTTTTTTGTTTGTTGGGGTTTAGTTGGGTTTTATTAGGTTTTATTATGGTGTGTCATGGTTTATTAGGGTTGAGAAGGTATTTTTAGAGTATTATTATGGTTTTATTATGGTTTATTAGTTTTTATTAGGGTTTATTAGGTTATTTTAAGGGTTTATTTCGGTTTGTTAGGGGTTTATTAGTTATTTTGTTTTATTAGGTTATATTAGTGTTTGTTAGGTCTTTTTAGATAATATAGATTGTTTTTATTGTATGTGAGTATTTCATTTTTTTTGTGATCATTTTAGGGTTTCTTAGGTTATATTAGAGTTTATTATGGTTTATTAGGGTTTCTAGGGACTTTTAAGGTATATTAGCATTTTGGTCTTTATTCGGTTGTATTAGTGTTTTAGGTCTTTTTAGGTAATATAGCGCTTTTTTATTGTTTGTTATGGTTTTTTGTTGTTTGTGAGAATTTTTAGGGTTTCTTAGGTTATATTAGAGTTTATCAGGGTTTGTAGGGATTTTTTAAGGTATACTAGAGTTTTTTTTCTTTATTAGGGTTTTGTAGGGTTTTATTAGGGGTTATTATGGTGTGTTTAGGTTTGTAAGGGTTGAGTAGGGTTTATTTGGCTTTATATATGGTTTATTAGCATTTTTTAGGATTTGTTTGGGGTTTATTAGGGTTTATTAGTGTTTATTAGTGTCTATTAGGACTGGTTAGGGGTGTTTAGGTTTTCTTAATGTGTTTTTATGGTTTATTAGGTTTTATTATCATTTATTAGGGTTTATTAGGTATTTTTGAGGTTTTATATGGGTTGAGTAGAGTTTCTTAGTGTTTTTAGAGATTATAAGGTGTTTTTAGGGATTGATAGAGTTTTTTTAGGGTTTATTAGGAGTTAATTAGGGTTTAATTTTTTTTATTATGGTATATTATGGTTTAATATTTTTGAGGGTTTTGAAGCGTCTTTAGGGTTTTTGTAGAATATTTTTGGGTTTGTGTAGCATTGTTAGAGTTTATGTACCATTTTTAGTGTTTATGTAGCATTTTTAGGGTTTAGCTAGCGGTTTTAGGTTTTATGTATCATTTTTAGGGTTTATGTAACGTTTTAGGGTTTATGTAGCATGTTTGGGGTTTAGGTTTTATGTAGCATTTTTTAGGGTTAATGTTGCGTTCTCTGGGTTTATGTATTGTTTTTAGGTGTGATGTAGCGTTTATGTTACATTTTCAGGGTTTATGTAACGTTTTTAGGGTTCATGTATTGTTTTTAGGGTTTATATTGTGTTTTTAGGTTTTATGTTGCGTTTTTTAATGTTTATGTTGTGTTTTTTATGGTTTATGTTGTGTTTTTTATGGTTTATGTTGTGTTTTTTAGGGTTTATGTTACATTTATTGGGTTTATGTAGTGATTTTAGGGTTTATGTTGCGTTTTTGGGATTTATGTTGCATTTTTTGGTTTATGTGGTGTTTTTAGGGTTTTTTGTAGCATTTTTTAGGGTTTATGTAACGTTTATAGGGTTTATGTACCTATTTGAGGCCTTTATTGGGATTTTAATGGTTGTTTATTGTTTGTAGTGAATTTTTGGGTTTTCAAGGTTTGTTAACATGTGTTTATGGTTTTTATGGTATCTTATTTCTTTTTAATGGTTTTGGGGGGCTTTTATGGGTTATTTGTTTTTTTGGGATTGATAGGGGTTGTTAGGGTTTTTTAGTGTGTTTTAGGGTTTGTTTGGGTACTGTAGTGAGTTTTAGGGTTTATATAATGTGTTTTTTCATTTTTTGGGTTCTTTAGAGTTTAATATGATTCGTTAGGGTTTATTAGGGTTCTTTAGGGTTTATTAGTGTTCTTTAGGATTTGTTATAGTTAATTTGCGTTTTTATTTGTATATTATGGTTTTATTAGGCTTTTGTAGGCATTAATAGCTTTTTATAGGGTTTATAAACCTTTTATAGGGTTATTTAGGATTTAATAGGGTTTAATAGGGTTTATTTTATTTATTAGGTTTTAGTAACATGTAATTGGGTTTATTACAATTTATTAGGGTTTATTATGAATTTTTAGGGTTTATTGTCATTTATTAGGGGTTTGTTATGGTTTGTTTCAGTTTGTTACGATTTATTTGGCATTGTTAGGATTTTTTACAATTTATTTGGGGTTGTTAGTGTTTTTCACGATTTATTTTGTGGTTATTAGGGTTTTTAGGGTTTATTAATGGTTTGTAGGGTTTTGTATGCTATTATTTTGAGATTTTTGTAGCGTTTTGTCGGGATTGATAGGGTTTTTAGTGATTATTAGGGTTTATTATGGTTTAATAGTGTTTTTTATTGTATATGAGGGGTATTAGGGTTTTTGTAGCATTTATTAGGGTCTAATAGAGTTTTTTAGTGTTTATTACATGCATTTACAATTTACTCGTGTTTATTAGGGTTTTTAGGGTTTAATAGTGGGTTTTATGGGTTATTGGGGTTTATCAGTGGTTCTTAGGGGTTATTAGTGGTTGTTAGGGTTTTTTTTGGTTTTGTTACGGTTTTTAGGGATTGTTACGGTTTGTTTGAGGTGTATGGTGTTTTATGCGTTTTTTTGGGTTTTATGGCTGTGTTTTGATTTTTTATGCTTTGTCAGGGTTATTTTAGTGTTTTTTGGGGTTTTGTTGCGTTTTGTGGGTTTTGAAGCACTTTTCGTGTTTTTGTAGCAATTGATAGGGTTTATGTAGTGGTGTTAGTGGATTTAGTGGTTCTTTAGGGTTATTTAGGGTTATTTAGGGTTTTTTGGTGTTCTTTAGAGTGTATTGGGGTTTTATTGGAGGTTTTTAGGGTTTACTGGGTGGTTTTTAGGGTTTCTAAGGGTTTCATAGGGTTGGTTAGGGTTTTGTTAGGCATTTTAGGCTTTTTAGGGTCTTTTAGAATTTTAGTGGTTTTTAGGTTTTTAGGGTGTTTTTAGGTTTTTTTAGGTTTTTTTGGGTTTTTGTGTTTGTTTTCGGGTTTTTTTTTATTTTTTTGGGTTTTTAGGGGTTTTTAAGATATTTAGGGGTTTTTTTGTATTTTATAATTTTTTTAGGGTTTTTTAGGTTTTTTCAGTTTTGTTAGCATTTTTTTGTTAATATTAGCATTTTGAATGGTTTAATTTCATTTCTGTTATATATTTGGGTTTTTAGGTATTTTGTAGATTTTATTGGGGTCTAATAGGGTTTTAGGGGTTATTATGATTTATTAGTGTTTATTAGGGTTTAGTAGTAGGATTTAGGGTTTATTAGGGATTATTATGGTTTATTATAGGTTGGTAGGATTTGTTAGAATTTATTAGTTTGTATTAGAGTGATTTAGGGTGACTAAGGGTTTGTTAGGGTTTTTAAGGGTGTGTTAGGGTTTTTATGGGTGGGATAGGGTTCTTAAAGGTGTGTTATGGTTTCTACGGGTTTCTAAGGATGTGTTAGGGTTTTGATGGGTGCATTTGGTTTTCTAAGGGTGTGCTAGGGTTTCTAAGGGTGTGTTTGGGTTTCTAAGGGTGTGATAGGATTTCTATGGGTGTGTTAGTGTTTCGTAAATTTTCTTTGGGTTTTTTAGGGTTTTTATGGTTTTTAGGGTTTTGTTAGTGTTTCTTATAGTTTCTTTGGGGTTTTTAGGGGTTTTCTGGTTTTTTGTGTTTATTAGGGTTTCATAGTGCTTCTTGGGGTTTGTTAGGGCTTGTTAGTTTTTTTAGGGTTTGTTATGTTTTTTGGGGTGTTTTGGAGTTTGTTAGGGTTTGTTAGGATTTTTTAGGGTTTGTTTAGGTTTGTTAGTGTTTGTTAGGGTTTTTTAGGGTTTTTACGGTTTTTCATGGTTTTTAATGGTTTATAGTGTTTATGGGGTTTTTCATGGTTTGTTAGGGATATTTAGTTGTTCATGGTTGTCACAGATGTGTAGAGCTAGTCGCAAGCTTCAATTTGATATGTGGTAGAGGTGAAACTGACACCCATAGCAGAAGTTATGGTCATTTGGAGGATTTACGGACCTTTTGGGTCTTTAGGACCGGTATAAGGTGTTCATATTGGTCACATATGTGTAGATATAGTCAAAAGCTTCGATTTAATATATGGTACAAGGAAAATGGAATCCCAGAGTAGAAGTTATGGTCTTTTAGAGGGTTTAAGTATCTTTTTGGGCCTTCAAGGATGTGAGAATGTTCTTCAGTGGTTATAGGAGTGTAGGTCTAGTCTCATGCTTCGATTTGATATGTGGTAGGGGCAAAACGGACACCCATAAAAGAAGTTATTTCAAAATGGGCACCAGAAGCCAATCTTTTGACCATACAAAGGGATTTTGGGTCTTTTTGGGGGTTAAAGAATGTCAGAAAGGGTTCCAGTGGTTAACAGAGTGTGTATCTTTTCACAATCTTCTATTTGATATGTGGTATAGCCAAAATTAACACACTTAGCAGAAGTTATTGTCGTTTTAAATTGAGCAACCCTCCTAGTGCCTAAAAACCTATGAAACCTGTAACTCACTAAAATAGGCATAACTTCTCCATCGGGTGTCCATTTCAGCGTTGTGACCAGTAAAATCGAATCTCGTGAGATGAGTGAGGACCAAGTATAATCTAAAATATGTGAAGATCAAAGAAACATGAGATATATTAGTTATACCACAACAAAAAAGTCTAACTTTCAACGGCCATAACATTCACTTTGGGTATCTGTTTGAGCTCTACCACATATAAAATTGAAGGCAGTAAAGAGATCTATGCAGAAAGATAACTTTAGAAAATTTCAAGTCATGTTTGGGACCCTAAATTCCCAAAAACCAATCAGAAGGCCTCCAAAACACCATTTATATGTCCGGATCCTAGTCAAATTTTTTTATAACGGTCATAACTTCTTATCTGTGTGTCTGTTCGGCCTCTAGCACCTGCTTTTATCATAGTTTATTCCATGAGATTTTGTTTGACTATTCAAGGAGCAGAAATGGACACCTAAAGAAGATGTTATTCATTTTTTAATGACTCTGTGATTAGTTTGGTTTTTCAAGACTCTATTTCTAGCACTTTTTCCCTCTCTGATGTTTTTTCAAACAACTATAACTTATTTTTACTGTTATTATTGTTATTATTATTATCATCTCATGCAAATGCACATGAACATGCAGAGTAATTATTATTATATTTTTATTACCATGCACGTGAACATGCAATGAACACATGTTATTTTTTATCACATGAGTTGTTATTATTATTGTTATTATTCTTATTGTTGTTGTTGTGGTTGTTGTTGTTGTTGTTATTTTTATTATCATCACAAGCAAATGCACATCCAAATGCACATACACACACATTCAATGAATATGTGTTATTCTATTATCATCATCATCATAATCATCACATGAAATTGCAATGCACTGGAGTTATTATTTATTACCATACACATGAACACGTAATGCACATACAATATTCTATTATCATATGCCTTAGTTCTACTATTATTATTATCACCACTACTACTACTATTATTACTACTTCTGTTATTATTACTAACATCACATGAAAATGTACATGTACGTGTGTCATTTTTTATTATTAATTACCATGTACGTGCATATGAAATGCAATTGTATTATTCTTTTATTATTATTATTATCACATTTATTATTCTTATTCTTATTATTATTATTATTATCATCATTATTATTATCATTATCACATGATAATGCACATGCATGTGCATTGTTATTTATTATTTATTACCAAGCACGTGCATGCGTTATTATTATTATTATAACAATTAGTATTATTAATATTATCATCAAATTTAAAGGCACATGCACATGCATGTGCATTCTTATTTATTATCATTTATTTATTATTTACAACTATGGATGTGCACATTACATGCACTTGAGTTATTCAATTATTATTATTATTGTTATTGTTATTATTATTATTATTATTCTTGTTGTTGTTGTTGATTGTATCATCATATACAAATGGACATGCACGTGCGTTGTTATGTATTACATATTACCATGCACGTTCATGCTTCATTATCATTATCATTACATGTAAATGCACATGCATATGGGTTATTATTTATTATTTATTATCTTGCCCATGCAAATGCAATACACTTGCGTTATTCTATTATCACATGTGTTATTATTATTTATTCTGAAGTATGTTCACACACAATGAACATGCGTTATTCTATTATCACATGTGTTGTTATTTATTATTTATTATCATTCACAAGCAAATGCACATTCATGTGGACTTTGTTATTATTTATTTTTTATTACCATGCGCATGCACATGCACATGTACATGCACTTGTATGTGCGTAGTTATTTATTATTTATTATCATTCACATGCACATGCACATACACATCCAATTCACATGAGTTATTATTTATTATTTATTATTTATTATCATTCATATGCAAATGAGCAGGCTTATGCACATGCAGGTGCGTTATGATTTATTATTTAAACCATGAACATGCATATGCACATGCACGTGCGTTATTACTACTATTATTATTGGAGGTATTTTTAGGGTTTACTATCATTTTTTAGGATTTTTAGGTGTTATTAACATTTATTATGGTTTGTTAGGTTTTTAGGGTTTTTAATGGTATATTAGCGTTTTTAGGGTTTGGTGGGGGTTATTAGGATTTTATTCGGGTTTATTATGGTGTTCTAAGGTTTATTAGGGTTTATTAGTTATTTTTAGGGTTTTATTAGGATTGAGTTGGGTTTATTAGGGTATATTATGCTATATTATGGTATATTTTGGCATGTTTAGGATTTATTAGGGATTATTATGGTTTATTATTGTTTATTAAATTATAAGATGCTATATTCTGGTTTTTAGTGTTTAGTAGTGTTTATTCGGGTTTATTAGCACTTTTAAGCTTTTTTAGGTTTTATTAAAATTTATTACGAGTATTAGGGCTTTTTAATGGTATATTTTCATTTTTTAGGGTTTAGTGGGGTTTATTATGGTTTATTATGGTGTGTTAAGGTTTATAAGGGTTGAGTAGGTATTTTTAGGGTTTTATTAGGGTTGAGTCGGTATCTTTAAGGTTTTATTATGGTTTATTAGAGTTCAGTACGGTTTATTAGGGTTTGTTAGGGATTTTTTAGGGTTTACTAGGGTTTGTTAGTGTTTTTATTAGGGTATATGACTGTTTTTAGTTATTGTTTATATATATGAGGGGTTGTTATGAGTTTTTAGGTTTTATAAGGGTGCTTTTAGTGTTTGTGAGCATTGTTAATGGTTTATTAGATTTTATTTGAATTTATTATGGTTTATTATTGTTTCTAGGGATTTCTAATGGTTTGTTTTCATTTTTTTATTGGGGTTTAGTTGGGTTTTATTAGGTTTTATTATGGTGTGTCAAGGTTTATTAGGGTTAAGATGGTATTTTTAGGGTTTTATTATTGTTTTATTACGGTTTATTAGTTTTAATTAGTGTTTATTAAGTATTTTTAGGGAATATTAGGGTTTGTTACGGGTTTATTAGTTTTTTTGAGTTCTTAGGTTATATTAGTTTTTGTTAGGACTTTTTAGATAATATTGCATGTTTTTATTGTTTGTGAGAATTTTGTTTTTGATTGTGAGAATTTTTAGGGTTTCTTAGGTTATATAACAGTTTATTATGGTTTATTAGTGTTTTTAGGGATTTTTAAGGTATATTAGAATTTTTTGTCTTTATTAGGTTATATTAGTGTTTTTAGGTCTTTTTATTTAATATAGTGTGTTTTTATGGGTTGTGATCATTTTTTATTGTTTGTGAGCATTTTTAGGGTTTATTAGGTTATATTAGAGTTTATCAGGGTTTTTAGGGATTTTTTAAGGTATACTAGAATGTTTTATTTATTAGGGTTTTGTAGGGTTTTAAGAGGGGTTATTTGGTGTGTTAAGAATTGTCAGGGTTGAGTTGGGTTTATTTGGTTTTATTTATGGTTTATTAGGGCTTTTTAGGGTTTGTTTGGGGTTTATTAGGGCTTATTACTGTTTATTATTGTCTATTAGGGTTGGTTAGGGTTGTTTAGGTTTTTGTAACGTGTTTTTAGGGTTTATTATATTTTATTATCATTTATTAGCGTTTATTAGGTATTTTGGGGGTTTTGTTAGGGTTGAGTATAGTTTCTTAGGGTTTTTAGGGATTATGAGAGTTTATTAGGGGTTTATTAGGGTTTAATTTTTTATATTATGGTATATCATGATTTAATATTTTTTAGGGTTTTAAAGCGTCTTTAGGGTTTTTGTAGCATTTTTTAGGGTTTTTGTAGCATTGTTAGAGTTTATGTAGCATTCTTAGTGTTTTTGTTGAATTTTTAGGGTTTAGTTAGGAGTTGTAGATTTTATGTATCAGTTTTAGGGTTTATTTAATATTTTTAAGGTTCATGTAGGGTGTTTAGGGTTTAGCTTTTATGTAACATTTTTTAAGGTTTATGTTGCATTTTCTAGGTTTATGTAGCGTTTTTAGGGGTGATGTAGCATTTATGTTTCATTTTTTTGGGTTTAGGTAACTTTTTTAGAGCTCATGTAGTGTTTTTAGAGTTTATATTGTGTTTTTTGGTTTTATGTAGCGTTTTGTAATGTTTATGTTGCGTTTTTTAGGCTTTATGTTGTATTTTTTGGGTTTATGTTATAGTTCTAGGGTTTATGTAGTGCTTTTAGGGTTTATGTAGCGTTTTTTGGGATTATCTTGCGTTTTTTGGTTTATGTTGCATTTTTAGGGTTTTTTGCATTTTTAAGGATTTATGTGATGTTTTTCGGGTTTATGTATCTATTTGAATCCTTTTTTAGGGTTTTAATGGTTGTTTATGGTTTGTAGTTTTTTTGGGTTTTTAAGGGTTGTTAACAGGTGTTTATGGTTTTTATGGTATCTGATGGATTTTTAATGGTTTGGGGGGGGGGGGTTATGGGTTTTTTGTTTTTTTTGGGATTGATAGGGGTTGTTTGGGTTTTTAGTGTGTTTTTGGGTTTTTTTGGGTATTGTAGCAGTTTTTAGGGTTTATATATTATGTTTTAGAATTTTTTGGGTTCTTTAGGATATTTTAGTGTTTTTTGGAGTTTAATATGGTTCTTTAGGGTTTAATAGGGTTCTTTTGGGTTTATTAGTATTTTTTAGGATTTGTTACAGTTTATTAGAATTTTTATTGTATATTAGGTGTTTATTGGGCTTCTGTAGGCATTAATAGATTTTTCTAGAGTTTATCCACCTTTTTAGGGTTATTTAGGATTTATTAGGGTTTATAAGGGTTTATTTTATTTATTAGGGTTTAGTAACATGTATTTGGGTTTATTACAATTTATTAGGATTTATAATGATTTGTGAGGGTTTATTGCGGTTTATTAGGGGTTTGTTATGGTTTGGTTGAGTTTGTTATGAATTATTTGTCATTGTTAGAATTTTTTATGATTTATTTGGGGTTGTTAGGGTTTGTTACGATTTATTTTGGGGTTATTAGGGCTTGTAGGGTTTATTAGTGGGTTTCAGGGTTTTGTAGGGATTTATTTGGAGGTTTTTGTAGCTTTTTGTCATGTTTGTTAGGGGTTTTAGTGATAATTAGTGTTTATATTGGTTTAATATTGTTTTTTATTGTATATTAGGGGTTTTAGGGATTTTGTAGTGTTTATTAGGGTTTAATAGAGTTTGTTAGGGTTTATTACAGGTTATTATGATTTATTTGTGTTTATTAGGGGTTTTAGGGTTTAATAGTGGTGTTTAGGGGTTATTAGGGTTTATTGGTGGTTCTTAGGGGTTATTAGTGGTTGTTAGGGTTTGTAAGGTTTTGTTAGGGTTTTTAGGGTTTGTTACGGTTTGTTTGAGTTGTTTGGGGTTTTGTGCATTTTTTTGGGTTTTATGGGTGTGTTTGGATTTTTTATTCTTTGTTAGGGTTATTCTAGCATTTTTTGGGGTTTTATTGTGTTTTGTGGGTTTTGAAACATTTTTCGGTTTTTATAGAAATTGTTAGGGTTTATGAAGCGTTGTTAGTGGCTTTAGTGGATCTTTAGGGTTTTTAGGGTTCTTTAGGGTTTTTATGGTGTATTAGGGTTTCTTTTGAGGTTTTTAGTGTTTGTTAGGGGTTTTTAGTGTTTTTATGGGTTTCATAGGGTTGGTTAGGATTTTGATTGGAATTTTTAAACTTTTTAGTGTTTTTAGCGTTTTTAGGGGGGTTAGGGTTTTAGCATTTTTGAGGGTTTTTAGGGCTTTTTAGGTCTGTTTTTGGGTTTTCTCGGTTTTTTCATGTTATTAGGGGTTTTAGGGTTTTTTAGGGTTTTTAGGATTTTTAAGGTTATTAGGGTTTTTTGGGTTTTTTGGGTTTTTTGGGTTTTTTGGGTTTTTTGGGGTTTTAGGGTTTTTTAGGGTATTGTCAGGTTTTGTCGGGTTTGTTAGGATTTTTTTTGTGAATATTATCATTTTGAATGGTTTAATATCATTTTTATTGTATATTTGGGTTTTTAGGTATTTTGAAGCTTTTATTGGGGTCTAATAGGGTATTTAGATTTTATTACGATTTATTAGTGTTTATTAGGGTTTAGTAGTGGGATTTAGGATTTATTAGGGTTTATTATTGGTTGGTAGGGTTTGTTAAGATTTATTAGTTCTTATTCGAGTGATTTAGTGTGTCTAAGGGTTTTTATGGTTTCTTAGTGAGTGATATGGTTTCTAAGGGTGAGTTAGAGTTTCTATGGCCATGTTATGGTTTCTAAGGGTGTCCTCTGGTTTCTAAGGGGTTCTAGGGTTGTGTGAGGGTTTCTATGGGTGTGTTGGTGTTTCTAATGGTGTACTAGGGTTTCTAAGGGTGTGTTAAGTTTTCTATGGGTGTGTTAGGGTTTCTAAGGGAGTGTTAGTGTTTCTTATGATTGCTTAGGGTTTTGTTAGGGTTTTTAGGGTTTTGTTAGGGTTCCTTATGGTTTCTTAGAGAGTTTTTAGGGCTTCTTCAGGTTTTTTGGGTTTATTGGGGTTTCTTAGTGCTTCTTGGGATTTGTTTGAGCTTGTTAGGGTTTGTTAGGGTTTTTTAGGATTTGTTAGGTTTTGTTATGTTTTTTAGGGTTTTGGGGGGTTTGTTAGGGTTTTTTAGGGTTTTTAGGGCTTGTTAGTGTTTGTTATGTTTTGTTAGGGTTTTGTGTGGTTTTAATGTTTTTAGTATTTATGGGGTTATTTATGGTTTTTTAGGGTTATTTAGTTGTTCATGGTTGTCATAGATGTGTAGATCTAGTCACAAGTTTCAATTTGATATGTGGTAGAGGTGAAACGGACACCCAAAGCAGAAGTTATTGTCATTTTGGGGACTGAAAGAACTTTTGGGACTTTAAGAACGTGATTATGTGTTCCTATTGCTCACAGATGTGTAGGTATAGTAAAAATCATTGATTTGATATATGGTAGAGGCAAAACGGACTCTCAGATTAGAAGTTATGGTCTTTTGGAGGGTTTCAATACCTTTTTGGGCCTTCAAGGATATGATAAGGTGCTTCAGTGGTTATAGGAGTGTTGGTCTAGTCGCAATCTTAGATTTGATATGTGGTAGTGGAAAAAGGGACACCCATATAAGAAGTTATTGCAAAATAGACACCAGAAGCCACTCTTTTGACCATCCAATGCGATTTTGGGTCTTTTTGGGGGTTGAAGAACGTCAGAAAGGGTTCCAGTGGTTACCATAGTGTTTATCATTTCACAATCTTCGATTTGATATGTGGTGGAGACAAAATGAACACATGTAGCAGAAATTATTATCATTTTAAATTGAGCAACTCTCCTAGCGCCTAAAAACATAAGAAACCTGCAACTCACTAAAATAAGCATAACTTCTGATTCTGGTGTCCATTTGAGCACTATGAGCAGTCAAATAGAATCTTGTGAGATGAGTGAGGACCATGTTTAGTAGAAGCTATTAGAAGATCAAACTAATATTAGATATATTAGTTATACCACTCCAAGAAAAATTCCAACTTCAAACAACCATAACTTTCGCTTCGGTTGTCCGTTTGAGCTCTACCACATATCAAATCGAAATAAAAGAAGAGATATACGAAGAAGGATGACTTTAATATGGTTCAAGTCATGTTTATGTCCCTAAAATCCCAGAAACCCATCACAAGGCCTCCAAAACTCCATTTCCGTGTAGGGATCCCTGTCAAATTTTTCTTAAAATAGTAATAACTTCTGATCTGTGTGTCTGTTCGGCCTCTGACACGTGTTATTTATCGTAGTTCATTCCATGAGATTCGGCTTGACTATTCAAGGAGTGGAAATGGAAACCCGAAGAAGATGTTATGCCCTTTTCAACGGCTCGGTGATTTGTTAGGTAATTCGAGACCCCATTTCTAGCATTTTTTCATGCCTGTTGTTTTTTCAAACAACTATAAATTATTATTACTGTTATTATTATTATTATTATCATCATCTCATCCACATGAACTTTCATATGCACGTACATTATTATTATATTTTTATTACCATGCACGTGCACACTTAATGAAAACACATTATTTTATTATCACATGCATTTTTTTATTATTGTTATTATTATTATTGTGGTTGTTTTTGATATTGTTGTTGTTGTTGTTATTATCATCACATGAAAATGCACATGCGAATGCACATACACGCACATTTAATACATGTGTGTTATTCTATTATCACATGCGTTTTTAATAATAATAATAATATTATTATTATTATTATTATTATTATTATTATCATCATCACATGCAAATGAAATGCACGAGCATTGTTATTTTTACCATGCACGTGCACATGTAATGCACATACAATATTCTATTATCACATGTATTGGTATTACTACTATTATCACCACCACTACTACTATTATTACTACTACTATTATTATTACTATCATCACATGAAAATGTAGATGCACGTGCGTTATTATTTATTATTTATTACCATGCATGTGCATATGCAATGCACTTGTATTATTATTTTATTATTATTTTTATTATCACCGTTTATTATTATTATTATTATTATTATCATTATCATTGTCATTATTATCATCATTATCACATGAAAATGCACATGCATGTGTTTTGTTATTTATTATTTATTACCATGCACGTGCATGCGTTATTATTATTATTATTATTACAATTAGTATTATTAATATTATCATCAAATGTAAATGTACATGCACATGCATGTGCATTCTTATTTATTATTATTTATTTATTATTTACTACTATGAATGTGCACATGAAATCACTTGCGTTATTCTATTATTATTATTATTATTATTATTATTTTTGTTTGTATCATCCAATAAAAATGAAAATGCACGTAATTTGTTATTTATTATTTATTACCATGCACGTGCAAGCATCATTATCATTATCATTACATGTAAATTCACATGAACGTGCATTATTATATATTATTTATTATCATGCACATGCAAATGCAATGCACTTGAATTATTCTATTATCACATATTGTATTATTATTTATTCTCATGCACATGCACACACAATGCATGTGCTTTATTCTATTATCACATGTGTTATTATTTATTATTAATTTTCATTCCCATGAAAATGCACATTAATGTGGACTTGGTTATTATTTATTGTTTATTACCATGCCCATGCACATGCACATGCACATGCACTTGGATGTGACTTATTATTTATTATTTATTATGATTCACATGCACATTCACATACACATGTAATTCACATGCGTTATTATTTATTATTTATTATTTATTATCATTCACATGCAAATGCGCAGCCATATGCACATGCACGTGCATTATGATTTATTATTTAAACCATGAAAATTCATATGCACATGCACGTGCATTAAAACTATTATTATTTTTTGAACTATTTTTAGGGTTTAGTATAATTTTTTAGAATTTTTAGGTGTTATTAACATTTATTATGGTTTGTTAGGTTTTTTGGGGTTTTTAAAGGAATTTTAGCATTTTTAGGGTTTGGTGGGGGTTATTAGGATTTTATTAGGGTTTATTAGGGTGTGTAAAGGTTTATTTGGTTTTATTAGGTATTTTTTGGGTTTTATTACTATTGAGTTGGGTTTATTAGGGTATATTATGGTATATTATGGTATATTTGGGTATATTTAGGACTTATTAGTGTTTATTATTGTTCATTATGATTTATTAATTTTTTAGAGGGTATATTAGGGTTTTTAGGGTTTAGTAGTGTTTATTAGGGTTTATTAGTGCTTTTATGATTTGTTAGGTTTTATTAGAATTTATTAGTGGTTTAGGGCTTTTTAATGGTATATTTGCGTTTTTAGGGTTTAGTGGGGTTTATTATGGTTTATTATAGTGTGTTATGGTTTATTAGGGTCGAGTAGGTATTTATAGGGTTTTATTAGGGTTGAGTAGGTATATTTACAGTTTTATTAGGGTTTATTAGGGTTGATTAGTGTTTATTAGTGTTTGTTATGGATTTTTAGGGTTTACTAGGGTTTGTTTGTGTTTTTATTAGGGTATATGAGTGTCTTTTTAGTTTTTGTTAATATATATGAGGGGTTATTAAGAATTTTTAGGTTTTGTTAGAATTTTTTTAGTATTTGTGAACATTTTTTATGGTTTATTAGGTTTTATTAGAATTTATTATCATTTAATACTGTTTTAGGCCTTTTTAATGGTTTGTTTGCGTTTTTTTGTTTATTCAGGTTTAATTGGGTTTTATTAGGATTTATTATGGTGTGTCAAGGTTTATTAGTGTTGAGAAGGTATTTTTCGGGTTTTATTATGGTTTTATTAGGGATTATTAGTTTTTATTAGGGTTTATTAGGTATTTTTATGGTTTATTAGGGTTTGTAAGGGGTTTATTAGATTTTTTGTTTTATTAGGTTATATTAGTGTTTGTTAAGTATTTTTAGATAATATACCATTTTTTATTGTTAGTGAGAATTTTGTTTTTGTTTGTGAGCATTTTGTTTTTTTTTTAGAATTTTTAGGGTTTGTTAGGTTATATTAGAGTTTATTATGGTTTACTATGGTTTGTATGGATTTTTAAGGTATATTAGTGTTTTTTTGTCTTTATTAGGTTATATTAGTGTTTTTGGTCTTTTTAGGTAATATAGCATGTTTTTATTGATTGTGATAATTTTTTAATTGTTTGTGAGCATTTTTAGGGTTTATTAGATTATATTAAAGTTTATTAGGGTTTCTCGGGATGTTTTAAGGTATACTAGCATTTGTTTCCATTATTACTGTTTTTTAGGGTTTTATTAGGGGTCATTATGGTGTGTTAAGGTTTGTTAGGGTTGACTAGGGTTTATTTGGATTTATTTAAGGTTTATTAGGGATTTTTAAGATTTTTTGGGGTTTATTACGATTTATTAGTGTTTATTAGTGTCTATTAGGGTTGGTTAGGGTTGTTTAGGTTTTCATAAAGTGTTTTTACGGTTCATTAGGTTTTATTATCATTTATTAGGGTTTATTAGGTATTTTTGGGGTTTTATTAGGGTTGAGTAGAGTCTCTTAGGGATTCTAGGGATCATAAGGTTTTTTTACAGATTATTAGAGTTTATTAGGGGTTTATTAGGGTTTAGTTTTTTCACACTTTGGTATAATAGGGTTTAATATTTTTGAGGTTTTTGAAGCGATTTTAGGGTTTTGGTAGCATTTTTTAGTGTTTGTGTAGTGTTGTTTGAGTTTTTGTAGCATTTTTTGTGTTTATGTAGCGCTTTTAGGGTTTAGTTAGCAGTTTTAGGTTTTATGTAACATTTTTTAGGGTTTATGTAACATTTTTAGGGTTTATGTAGCGTGTTTGGGGTTTAGGATTTATGTTGCATTTTATAGGGTTTATGTTGCGTTTTCTGGGTTTATGTAGTGTTTTTAGGGGTGATGTAGAGTTTATGTTGCATTTTTTAGGGTTTATGTCACATTTTTAGGGTTCATGTAGTGTTTGTAGGGTTTATGTTGTGTTTTTAGTTTTTTAGGTAGTGTTTTTAATGTTTATGTTGCGTTGTTTACGGTTTATGTTATGGTTCTAGGGTTTATACAGTGCTTTTGGGGTATATGTAGCGTTTTTTGGGGTTATGTTGTGTTTTTTGGTTTATGTTGTGCTTTTGGGGTTAATGTTGCGTTTTTAGGGTTTATGGTGCATTTTTAGGGTTTTATTGGGCTTTTGTTGGCATTAATCGCCTTTTCTAGGGTTTATCAATATTTTTAGGGATATTTAGAATTTATTAGGGATTCTTAGGGTTTATTTTGTTTATTTGGGTTTATTAACCTGTAATTGGGTTTATTACAATTTATTTGGGTTTATTATGATTTGTTAGGGTTTATTGTTATTTATTAGGGTTTTGTTATGGTTTTTTTAGTTTGTTCCTATATATTTGGCATTTTTAGGATTTGTTATGATTTATTTGGGGTTTTTTAGGGTCTGTTAGGGTTTATTAGCGGGTTGTAGGGTTTTGTAGGCTATTATTTGGCAGGTTTTGTAGTGTTTTGTTGGGTTTGTTCAGGTTTTTAGTGATTGTTAGGATTTATTATGGTTTAATAGTGTTTTTATAGTATATTAGGGGTTTTAGGGCTTTTGTAGCGTTTATTAGAGTCTAATATGGGTTTTTAGGGTTTATTACATGTTATTAGGATTTTTTAGTGTTTATTAGGGTTTTAGGGTTTAATAGTAGGTTTCAGATGTTTTTTGGGTCTATTAGTGGTTCTTAGGGGTTATTAGTGGTTGTTAGGTTTTGTTAGGTGTTGTTAGGGTTTGTTAGGACGTGTAGTATTCTATAATCACACACATTCTTATTATCATTATTTTCATTATCATTATTATCATTATCATTATTATCATTATCATTATTATAATTATAATTATTGTAATTACCTCCAATGTCATGAAGGCCTTCATTTTTATTGATTTTTGATAATCCCCCTTTCAAGGGGTGAGGTGGAACCCTTACAAGGCTTGTAGGAGTAAGTATTACATGGCCTGTAGGCCTTAGATGAATTTAGTGCCTATAGGATTCAAACATTACATACAACCCAAACTAACTACTTGGAACTTCTCCTCCCCAGCATCTTCATCATGAAATCACCTCTCCACCTTTGCATGGCTGTTCATCTAGTCTTTCCCATGCATGCACAGGCTAGTCCCGATGGAAGGATCCATACCCTCCCATTCTCGCAATCCGTTTAGCTTCTGAATTGGTGAAACCTCCTTGCTCATCCTCCTTCTGATGCTTGCTCTTTGTAGGTTGTTTGATTTGTATCAGCACTTAAGGTAGCCCGAAAGCCATGAGGTGGCCTGAAGGCCTTACTAACCCAAAGGCCTTGGTGGCCCGAAGGCCTTAAAGGACTTGGGGACCAAATCGGTGGCCCGAAGGCCCAAACGGGGGAATATTTCCGGCTGCTACAATGACAAACATTGCTTGCTACAGTTCCCGCTACAGTACTGCTACAATACCCAGAAATTAGCCTCCACCTGGTTTTGCTCCTGGGTCTCTTGGATGCACTTAAGGAGTCTTCACCAACTGGGTTGAGGCTCATGTGAATTATTGTAATTACTATTACTATTATTATTATTATTATTATTATTATTATTATTATTATTATCGTCACATGCAAATGCAGATGCACATGCGTTATTATTTATTATTTATTTCCATGCACATGCATATGTTGTTGTTGTTGTTGTTGTTGTTATTATTATTACTATTACTATTATTATTATTATTATCATCATCACATGAAAATGCACATGCACATCCATTATTATTTATTACCATGTATGCGCACATGCAATGAACTTACATTATTATATCATCACATGCATTTTTATTGTTATTGTTATTGTTACTATTATTTTTATTATTGTTATTATCATCAAATGCACATGAAAATGAAAATGCACATGCGTTATTATTTATTACCATACACATGCACATTCAATACATGTGTGTTATTCTATTATCACATGCGTTGTTCTTATTAATATTACTATTATTGTTATTATTATCATCATGTGTGCTATGAGTTGTTATTTATTATCATGCACTGCACATGCAATGCTCGTGCGTTATTTTATTAAAAAATGCCTTGTTGTTGTTGTTGTTATTATTATTATTAATGTTATTATTATTATTACTATTATTATTATTATCATCTCATTCACATGCACATGCACATGCACATGCACATGCATTATTATTTATTTTTTATTACCATGCATGTGCACCTGCAATGTACACACGTTATTTTATTCTCACATAAATTGTTATTCTTATTGTTATTATTATTATTGTGGTTGTTGTTGTTGTTGTTGTTGTTTTTGTTGTTTTTTTATTATCATCACATGAAAATTCACATGAAAATACATAAACATGCACATTGAATGCACGTGCATTATTCTATTATAACATGTGTTATTATTATTATTATTATTATTATTATCGTCATCATTATCACATGAAAATGAAATGCACGCACTTTATTATTTATTACAAGGCACATGCACACGTAATGCACATGCAATATTCTATTATCACATGCATTTGTACTACTACTATTATCACTACTACTACTACTACTGTTATTATAATTATCATCACATTCAAATGCAGATGCACGTGTGTTATTATTTATTATTTACTACCATGAACATGCATATGCAATGCACTTGTATTATTCTTTTATTATTATTATTATTATTATTATTATTATTATTATTTTTATTATTTGAATTATTAATATTATTATCAAATGTAAATGCAAATGTACATGCATGTGTCATGGTTTATTAGGGTTGAGAAGGTATTTTTAGGATTTTGTTAGTGTTTTATTAGGGTTTATTCATTTTATTTAGGGCTTGTTAGGTATTTTTAGGGTTTAATAGTGGTTGTTAGGGGTTTATTAGTTTTTCTGTTTGATTTGGTTATATTAGTGTTTGTTAGGTCTTTTTGGATAATATAGCATTTTTTTATTGTTTGTGAGCGTTTTGTTTTTGTTTTTGAGTGTTTTAAAGTTTCTTTGGTTATATTAGAGTGTACTAGGGTTTATTTGGGTTTCTTGGGATTTTTATGGTATATTAGAATTTTTTGTCTTTATTAGGTTATATTAGTGTTTTTAGGTCTTTTTAGGTAATATAGAGTGTTTTTATTGTTTTTTATCGTTTTTTATTATTTCTGAGCATTTTTAGGGTTTATTAGGTTATATTACAGTTTATCATGGCTTTTAGGGATTTTTTATCGTATACTAGAAATTTTTTTCTCTATTAGGGTTTTGTAGGGTTTTATTAGCGGTTATTATGGTGTGTTAATGTTTTTTAGGGTTGAGTAGGGTTTATTTGGATTTATTTATAATTTATTAGGACGTTTTATGGTTTTTTGGGGGTTTATTAGGGTTTATTAGTGTTTATTAGTGTCTATTAGGGTTGGTTAGGGTTGTTTAGCTTTTCTTAACATGTTTTTAGTGTTTATTAGGTTTTATTATCCTTTAATAGGGTTTATTAAGTATTTTTGGGGTTTCATTAGGGTTGAGTAGTGTTTCTTAGGATTTTAGGGATTATAAGGGGTTTTTAGGGATTATTAGAGTTTATTATGGGTTTATTAGGGCTTAATTTTTTATATTATGGTATATTATGGTTTAATATTTTTGAGGGTTTTGAAGCATCTTTAGGGTTTTTGTAGCATTTTTTAGGGTTAGTGTAGCATTGTTAGAGTTTATACAGCATTTTTAGTGTTTAGGTAGAATTTTTAGTGTTTATGTAGCATTTTTAGGGTTTAGTTAGTGGTTTTATATTTTAGGTATCATTAGTAGGGTTTATGTAATGTTTTTAGTGTTTCTGTAGTGTGTTTAGGGTTTATGTTTTATGTAGTATTTTTTAGGGTTTATGTTGCGTTTTTTGGGTTTTGTATCATTTTTAGGGGTGATGTAGCATTTATGTTGCATTTTATTGGGTTTATGTAACATTTTTATAGTTCATGGAGTGTTTTTAGGGTTTATATTGTGTTTTTAGGTTTTATGTTGCATTTTATAATGTTTATGTTGCATTTTTAATGTATATATTGCGTTTTTAGGGTTTATGTTGTTATTTTTAGGGTTTATGTTATAGTTCTTGGGTTTATGTAGTGATTTTAGGGTTTATGTAGTATTTTTTCGGTTTATGATGCGTTTTTTGGTTTATGTTGCATTTTAGGGTTTTTGTTACATTTTTAGGGTTTATGTTACGTTTTTATGGTTTATGTATCTATTTGAAGACATTTTTTGGGGTTTAATGGTTGTTTATGGTTTGTAGTGTTTTTTAGGGTTTTAGTGGTTGTTAATGGGTATTTATGGTTTTTTGTGGTATATGATTTGTTTTTAATGGTTTTTGGGGTTTTATGGGTTTATTTGTTTTTTTGGGATTGATAGGGGGTTTTAGGATTTTTTAGTGTGTTTTAGGGTTTGTTTGGGTATTGTAGCGGTTTTAGGGTTTATATAATGATTTTTTGTGTTTTTATGGTTCTTTATGGTTTTTAGTGTTCTTTAGAGTTTAATATGGTTCTTTTTGGTTTATTAGGGTTCTTTAGGGTTTATTAGTACTGTTTGGGATTTGTTATAGTTTATTTCCATTTTTATTGTATATTTGGGTTTATTGGGCTCTTGTAGGCATTAATAGCTTTTTCTAGGGGTTATCATTCTTTTTAGGGTTATTTAAAATTTATTAGGGTTTATTTTATTTATTAGGGTTTAGTAACAAGTATTTGGGTTTATTACGATTTATTAGAGTTTATTATTATTTGTTAGGGTTTATTGGAGTTTATTAGGGGTTTGTTATGGTTTGTTTCAGTTTGTTACAATTTATTTGGAACTGTTAGGATTTGTTATGAATTATTTGGTGTTTTTAGGGTTTGTTACATTTTTATTTAGGTGTTATTAGGGTTTTTTAGGGTTTGTTAATGGGTTGTAGGCTTTGTAGGCTATTACTTGGAGATTTTTGTAGGCTTTTTTCAGGTTTATTAGTTTTTTTAGTGATTGTTAGGCTTTATTATGGTTTAATAGTGTTTTATTGTATATTAGGGGTTTTAGGACTTTTGTAGTGTTTATTAGGGTCTAATAGAGTTTGTTAGGGTTTATGAAAGGTTATTACGATATATTAGTGTTTATTAAGGTTTTGAGGGTTTAATAGTGGGTTTCATGCGTTATTAGGGTTTATTAGTGGTTCATAGGGGTTATCAGTGGATGTTAGGGTTTGTTAGGTTTTGTTAGGGTTTTTAGGGTTTTTACGGTTTGTTTGAGTTGTTTGTGGTTTTATACATTTTTTTGGGTTTTATGGGTGTGTTTAGATTTTTTATGCTTTGTTAGGGTTATTTTAGCATTTTTTGGGGTTTTGTTGTTTTTTGTGGGTTTTGAATCATTTTTCGGGTTTTTGTAGCAATTAATAGGGTTTATGTAGCGTTGTTAGTGCCATAGTGGTTCTTTATGGTTTTTTAGGGTTTTTAGGGTTCTTTAGGGTTCTTTAGGTTGTATTAGGGTTTCTTTTGAGGGTTTTAGGGTTTTCTAGGGGTTTTTTAGGGTTTTTAAGGGTTTCATAGGGTTGGTTAGGGTTTTTTAGCCATTTTTTGGATTTTTAGGGTTTTGTAGCGTTTTAGTGGTTTTTAGTTTTTTAAGGGGGTTTTTAGGTTTTTTGAGGTTTTTAGGGGGTTTTAGGTTTTTTTTCAGTTTTTTTCAGTTTTTAGGGGTTTTATGGTATTTTAGGGTTATTTAGGGTTTTTAGGAAATTTTTAGGGTTTTTAGGGTTTTTAGGTTTTTTTTGTTTTTAGGGATTTTTTGGGTTTTATGGTTTTTTAGGGTGTTGTCTTGTTTTGCTGGGATTGTTAGAGTTTTTTGGGAAAATTAGCATTTTTAATGGTTTAATAGTGTTTTATTGTATATTTGGGTTTTAGGTATTTTGTAGCTTTTATTGGGGTCTCATAGGGTTTTTAGGGTTTATTACTATTTATTAGTGTTTATTAGGGGTTAGTAGTCAGTTTTAGGGTTTATTAGGGTTTATTATGGTTTATTATTGGTTGGAATGGTTTGTTGGGATTTATTAGTTCTTATTAGAGTGATTTAGGGTGTCTAAAGGTTTGTTAGGGTTTCTCAGGGAGTGTTAGGGTTTCTTATGGTGGGTTAGGGTTTTTATGGGTGGGTTAGGGTTTCTAAGGGTGAGCTATGGTTTCTAAGGGTTTCTATGGTTGTGTTAGGGTTTCTATGGGTGTGTTGGGGTTTCTAAGGGTGTTCTAGGGTTTCTAAGGGTGTGTTAGGGTTTCTAAGTGTGTGTTCGTGTTTCTAAGGGTGTGTTTGTGTTTCATAGGTTTTATTAGGGTTTTCTTAGGGTTTTTTTGTGTTATGATAGGGTTTATTATAGTTTCTTATGGGTTTTTAGGTTTTTTAGGGTTTCTTTGGGATTTTTGTGTTTATTGGGGTTTCTTAGTGCTTCTTGGGGGGGTTTAGGGCTTGTTAGGGTTTTTAAGGTATTTTAGGATTTGTTTTGTTTATTAGTGTTTTATGGGGTTTTTAGGGTTTGTTAGTGTTTGTTTGGGTTTTTTAGGGGTTTTTAGGGTTTTGTGTTGTTTTTAATGGTTTTTGAGCTTATGGGGTTATTCATGGTTTGTTAGGGTTATTTAGATGTTCATGGTTGTCACAGATGTGTAGAGCTAGTTGCAGGTTTCAATTTGATATGAGGTAGAGGTGAAACAGACACCCAAAGAAGAAGTTATAGTCATTTTGAGGTCTTAAGGACCTTTTGGGTCTTTAATAACGTGATAAGGTGTTACTATATGTCACTGATGTGTAGATCTATTCGAAAGCTTCAATTTGATATATGGTAAAGGCAAAACAGGCTCCCGGAGTAGAAGTTATGTTCTTTTGGAGGGTTTATGTACCTTTTTGGGTCTTCAAGGATGTGTGAAGGTGCTTCGGTGGTTATAGGAGTGTAGGTATAGTCTGAAGCTTCGATTTGATATCTGGTAGAGGCAAAATGAAAACCCATTGAAGAAGTTATTTCAAAACGAACAACAGAAGCCAATCTTTTGGCCATCCAAAGGGATTTTGGGACTTTTTAGGGGTTGAAGAATGTCAGAAAGGGTTCAAGTGGTTACTAGAGTGTGTATCGTTTCACAATATTTAATTTTATATGTTGTAGTGCCAAAATAAACACACGTAGTAGAATTTATTGTCGTTTTGAATTGATCAACCCATCTAGCGCCTAAAAACCTAAGAAACCCGCAACACACTAAAATAGGCATAAAATCTCCTTCAGGTGACCATTTGAGCACTATGACAAGTAAAATAAAAGCTCGTGAGATGAGTGAAGACCAAGTCTAATCAGAACTATGAGAAGATCAAAGAAACATAAGACATATTAGTTATAACACTCCAAAAAAAGTCCAACTTCAAACGACCATAACTTTGGCTCCGGTTGTCCGTTTGAGCTCTACCACATATCAAATCGAAGGAAATGAAGTGATATATGCAGAATGCTATCTTGAATAAAGGTAAAGTCTTTTTGGGACCCTATACTCCCAAAAAATCCCTCATAAGGCCTCCAAAACCCCATTTCCATGTCTGGATCCCTATCAAATTTATCATAAAATGGTCATAACATCTGATTTGTGTGTATGTTCATCCTCTGACACCTGTTTTTATCATAGTTAATTCCATGAGATTTAGTTTGAGTATTCACGGAGTGGAAATGGACACCCGAAGAAGACGTTATGCCTTTTTAATGACTCAGTGATTTCTTAGGTTTTTCGAGACACCATTTCTAGCAATTTTGTCTGGTCTGCTGTTTTTTCAAACAACTAAAACTTATTATTACCGTTATTATTATTTTCATTATCATCATCTCATGAAAATTCACATGCACATGCTTGTGCGTTATTATCATATTTTTATTACCATGCACGTGCACATGTAATGCACACATGTTATTTTATTATCACAAGTGTTTTTATTATTATAGTTATTATTATTGTGGTTATTGTTTGTCACGAATCATCCCAGTGGGGCCCATGCCGCAACTCCCCAAACCTACATCCAATAGGACAGGGGCTGGTGACTAGCACGGAGTAGGCATATTACTAACAAGGGATGCATTTCCTATGCACCTGTACACATGCACACATATCCAAGCCCACAAATGCTAAAATTAAAAAAACACTAAGGAAAAGAAATGCATGCATACAACTAAACCCAACAAACAGAGTATGATGGAAGGTATAGTACTGAAAGTAAACTGGGCCAGAATACAAACCCACAATAACAAGATTCTGAAAACTGCAAATTCCAACCAATAAACACAAAATGTACTGGGATTTCTTCTCGTAGCTGTAGGAACGCCTCTTCCTACAGTGAACTTAGAAAGCTTGGTCCTGTCCTGGTCCGGATTGGACTCTGTCAAAAGGTTGTTCATCTTCACAAGACATGACACGTGCAGGTAAAGCCCGTGCAGGGGTGAGTATAACAATACTCAGTAGAGGTTCCCGAAAAAACCACAAAGTAGTACACAATTTAAAAGGTATAGTTATCTATGCACAATACATGTCTATAGAACATATAGCACAAACCAGATATACTCAAAGCAAAGACCCAGAGTTTAAAGACAAGTCACACGACCGCATACCCCCAGCTTGGGGTTCAGTTGAAAGATTCCATGAAGCACTCGTTCCCGGATAACACACTCCACGAGTCTTATAGCTCGGATGACGTCCGTTCGAGAAGTACTATTTGTCGAGAAAGGCAACGATAGGTAGTAAGAATCATTACAGGAGACACACTCTTGAGTGGGAAAGATCATGATACACAGATAATGATCACTACCAGGGCCATGGTGGATACCCCAAATCATCTGGAATTCACCTTCTAGGTAGAGGATCGATGCTCGGTGGAGTTAGTCAAGTCAATGCCAAACTCTACTTAGGTTCAAGAATGGATAGAGGATCTTGATTCAGGCCTCTCGGATGGATGCCAGACTCTATCACAAAAATTACTTCCAAAGGGATCATACTCATGTAGAAGGAAATGATGGCTGACCTTTAGGGGAATGAGATGAAGGGGAACTAACCCAAATTAATGGTGTACAAGATGTGGTGAACAAGAGGACCATGCCATTTTCCAAAAAGTACACAACATGTAGAAAAGTTACACGTCATGTAGTCCAACCCCAGGTACTACCCATGTACAACGGCCCATGTCATAAGTCTGGTCGTATAGAAAAACTGAGTACACGGCGTGTAGTACGATGTACACGCCATGTCCGAGTGACTGGGGTTGGCTCTGTGTACGCTGGCCATGTGCCCGTACACGGTCATCAACCCGTGTACACCAACCCGTGTAATCTGTACACGGGGTGACCCACGTTACTGGCCCCACTTGGCCGTGTGATGGAGTACATGGTTGTGTACTCCATCCCATGTCCATGTACCCCATAGACACACGACGAGTTCTGCGTAGCCTCGTCGGCCATGCTGTACGCGTCGTGTCATCTAAAGCTATGTAGTCCAACCCATGTCCCTGCACTTCCCAAAGTACACGCCGACCTTCGGGGAAAGTCTGACACACCGTGTGACTAGGGTCACACACCGTGTGATTCCTCTCTGGCCCCAGAAACCCAAGCCACTGCCACCAATACTACACAGCGTGTTCTTCGGAAGTACATGTCGTGGGTTCTGGAAATTTCTAGAAATGATGCTCTTCACCGGCACGCCTCTCGTTCAGCCCTGATCATCAATCCGACTGTCCGATCGCCACAAAAAACCTGGGTTTTGGTTCTCCCGATGCCAGGAATATTCTTCCTGTGTTTCTGGACCTCTAATCGGCACTGAAAACATGCTTTGATCTTCCCACACGATGAACGCTCGAAGAACGACCCTTCGTTATCCGGTCTAATTCATCATCATCTGTCGTCATCACATATCTGCAAGGATGTTGTGGTTTCGTTCCTTCAATTTGGGATCATTTTGTCGCAAAACGGATGTGCAATGATCTATTGTTCATCTCCCCATGAAGAAGGCGAAGAATGCGCGAAAGAAAAGGGAAGAAATAAAAAAAACAAAACTTTATGAACGAACCTCCACTATCGTTCATCATGGCATTGATCTACTCCTATTAATAAGCTTAAGCGTAATAGAAATCAAGAACAATAATCAATGTGGATTAATTCCCCATAATCATCCCAAATAAAATCCCTCCAGTAAGAAAGCACGAATCTTCATATCAACATGTTTGTGGTTGATCCGCGTTCATCCTTTAAAATTAAAAACGAGGGAAACCTAAAAAAATAACAACCCCTACCTTTAAGAAAGGATCGATCATTGATGAAAGGGGTGTGCTGCTTTCATCGCCGAGATCCTTCAACATCATTGGTGCAGCAAATCTCAACTTTGATCTATCGTTGTTCGTCGCTGAGAGTTTGCTCCAATGCTCCATGGATTCTCCAGAGGATTCTCTCAATCGTTGCCAATGTGCAATATTCAATTATCCTAATAAAAAGGGAAACATATTTGACATCCTGTCACACTGTGGAAATAATGAGTTAGCATTGTTGTTTCTGAGTCATTATAAAATGACATTAATCACTGAAACAGCTGACCCATCGCTGCGCTGTAGCAGACATTTCCAAAAATAAATAACATAAACTTTACGAATTTATTTTATTTTATTTAACTTAAAATGTCTGAAAATTAACTTTTTCCCTTGACCCGAACCAGTTGAGGTTAGGCTCATTCTTAGGTAAATTCGTCATCCCAGATGCAACGGTGCCCTCATATTTTTAATCTGGGCATCCATTTGGAAACTGCCACAACCACACACAAGTGCCGACTCACATAACTAAAAAAACGTTCAAACCACCATTCCGGGCTCACTGGCCTCGGAATGATGTGTCATCTCTGCTCCCGGTTTCAAAATAATTCCATATAATATTTAAAAATAATACACAAAAAATATGTGACATTATTATCCCCACCTTGGGGCTTTACGTCCCCGAAAATCCAAAATAAAGGCTACTCAAAAGTATGTGGGTACGAGGCACGAATCTTAGCCTCCCACTCCCATGTGCTCTCTTGAATATCCCTGTGCTTCCACCGGATGCGCTCCAAGGGAATCGATCACCCACGAAGGATCCTATCCTACCGATCCTTGATCTCCACTGAGTACTCAATGAAGGTCACCCCGTCATCGATTCCAGCTCGCCCCAGTAGATGACGTGTGATGGGTCATGTATGTACCTCCTAAGCTGCGAAACGTGGAAGACATCATGTACACAATTCAACTACAGCGGTAGGGCTAGGTGGTACGCCACCTCTCCAACTCTGCACTGTATCTGAAAGAGTCTGATGAACCTCGGAGATAGCTTGACGCCTCGTCCAAATCTCTGTAACCCTCATCGAGTTGATACCCGAAGAAAGACGTGGTCTCCCTCTTCAAAATCCAGAGGTCTCCGTTGTCTGTCAACATAAGAATTCTATTGGCTCTGTACAGTCTTCATCTGCTCCTAGATGATTTTCACCTTCTCGGTGGTATCTCGCACCAACTCTGGACCCACGGTTGCTGACTCTCGGGGGTCGGTCCATCAAAGCAATTACCTGCAGGGTCTCCCATACAAGGCTCGAACAGTGCCATACCAATAGTGGAGTGGTAGCTACTGTTGTATGTAAACTCCACTAGCCGTAGGTGGTCCTCCCAACTGCGACCAATGTCCAAGACACAGACTCGCATCATATCCTCCAGAACCTGAATGGTCCTCTCCATCTGACCATCAGTCTGGGGATGAAACACTGTGCTCAAGCGTAGCTGAGTCCCAAAAGCTTCCTACAGTCCCTTCCACAATCGAGATGTGAAATGGGTGTCTCGGTTTGAGACTATATCGAGGGGACTCCATGAAGCCGAATTATCTCCTGCACGTAGAGGCTTCCCAAGATTTATATGGAACTCTGCTCCTGGATATCTAGGAAGTGGGATGACTTGGTGTGTCATTCAATGATCACCCAGATGGAATCATGCCCCTTGGACATCCTTGGTAAGCCTATCATGATGTCCATCGATATTCCATCCCACTTCCACTCTGGAACATCTAGGGGTGAGCTAATCCCGCATGAACCTGGTGCTCAACCTTCACCTGCTGGCATGCGAGGCATCGAGAAATGAACTCCTCTACTGCCTTCTTCATTCCCGACCACCAGAACTGTCATCAAAGATCCTGGTACATCTTTTCCACTCTAGGATGTACCGCCAAAGGGGATGTATGAAACTCCCTCAGGACCTCCTCTTGCAATGCCACCGGTACAACATTTCGTCTTCTGAAAAGAAGTATGTTCTCCCCACCTTGTGAATATCCATCAGGAGCATGTCCTGTGGATAACTGAGCATGTAAAGCCACACAGTCAACATCTTCTAGCTGCGCCTCCCTAACCCGTTGTAAATGTGGAGGGGCGACAACCATAAACTGTAGGTAGGCTACATCTTCCCTGTCCACAAAGGACAACTGTAACATGGCTAACTGCTATGCCGCCTCATCCAACAGTAGTGAGCTCGATCTTCAGCTCAGAGCATCCGCCACCTTGTTTCCCTTCCCAAGAGTATAGATGATCCCAAAATCATAGTCCAGGAGGAACTCTAGCCAACGCCTATATCTCAGATTCTGATATTTCTACGAAAATATGTAGCTAAGGCTCTTTTGGTCAGAGTAGATGATAAACTGCTTTCCCATAAGGTAGTGTCTCTACATCTTCAATGCAAAGACTATTGATGCCAAATCGAGATCATGGGTCACATAGTTCTACTCATGTGGCCTAAGTTGGTGCAAACCATAAGCAATAATTGCCTGCCTCTGCATTAGGACACAGCTGAGCCTGGTCCCTGATACATCGTAGAAAACTATGTACTCAACACCATCCTCCGACAACCTCAAGACTGGGACAATTGTCAAAATCTATCTGAACTGCTCAAAAGCCTACCGGCACTTCTCCATCTACATGAAGGTTTTCCCCTTCCTGTTCAAGGCTGTCATCAGTGCTGATATCCGGGAAAATTATAGAATGAATCTTTGGTAATATCCTGCCAACCCAAGGAAGCTATGCTCCTCCATCATGCTCCAAGGTGGCTCCCCTGACAACACAGCCTCCACCTTGGCTGGGTCTATAGCTACTATATCCGCTGAGATGAAATTTCACAGAAAGTGGACCTCTTGAATCCTGAAATGGCACTTTGAGAGCTTCTCATAAAGCTAGTACTCTCGAAGTACGTCTACAACCATCTGTAGGTGTCTCACGTGATCCTCCTCTGACGCCGAGTAAACAAGGATGTCATTGATGAAGACCACTGTGAATTGGTCCAAGTACGGCTGGATGATATGTTTCATCAGTCCCATGAACACTGTAGGGGCGTTCTTCATGCCAAAAGGCATCTCCAAGTACTCATAGTGACCATAGCGGCATCTGGAATCCGTCTTCGGAAAATCCTCATCCCGCACTCATAGCTGGTGATAGCCTGATCGATGGTCAACCTTCAAGAACCATTGTGCCCCTCTTAACTGATCACAGAGGTCATCGATCCTTGGCTGTGGATACTTTTTCTTCACCATCACCTGGTTCAGGTGCCAATAATCCACGCACAACCTCAGACTCCCATCTCCCTTCTTGGCAAACAAGACTGGGGACGCCCATGGTGAAACATTGGGTATCACGAAACCCTTGCTCTGCAAATCCTCCAACTGCACTCTCAGCTCGTGAAGCATTGCGAGAGCCATCCGATATGCTGATGAGGAAATCTGTGCCGTCCTGGGGTGTAAGTTGATGTAGAAGTCGATTTCCTAGCGAGGAGGTAATCCTAGAACATCTTCAGGAAAGACGTCCACATACTCTCCCACCACTACTTGGAACTGGGAGATCACAACATCCACTGGTCTGAGGGCAAGGCTAGAAAACTCGTGAGTGATTAGATGCACCCTCCTATTCATAAGCCCATTATGCGCTACCTAGGATTCCCTTTCTCCGATAAAGGAAAACCTTGTTCCATCACGGCGGACACACGACACTCTTTACCTAAAATAGTCAATATAGGCAAGGAACGAAGATAACCAATCCATACTGAGAATGATGTTGTAAGGCCTTAATGCTACCACCAAGAGGTTCCAACCGAAACTCTCACCTGCAAGGGTAAGATCACACTGTCTGCAGAGGTGTGTGATCATCGAGTCGCCTCCCGTAGGTGTATATATGTGTAAGGATCGAGTCAACGGTTCTACCAGAATCATGAGGTTTCTTACAAGACATGTGGTTATGAAAGAATGACTAGAACCTCTATCATTAATTATGTATGCTAAGGTAGAGAAGACACAGATCGTACCTCAAATCATCCCTAGATCCCCTGGGTTATATGCCTCGACTGCATGCAGTTGTCCCCGCCCTTGTCCCCCAGCTCCCTGAGCCTGGTGCGGACCTCCTGGGGCTGGTGGTGGAAGTAATTCAAAGTGTCTGCCACCACCCGTATCTCTCCTTGCTCCTCTACCACATCTACTACCTGGAAGGTCTGTATACTCCTCTCTCTGCCTCTTCCTCGGTGGTCCATCCACCACTTCCCTGTCAACAACTCAACGGGTCGGACAATCTCTAGAGAGATGTCCCCTACCGTCGCACACGTAGCATCGCTTCTCCCTGGGCTGACAGGATCTAGCCTGAGAGCCCTGAACTATCGATCCTCTATCCTAGGTCCTCCTATGACACCTCCCGCATCTAGATCCATGTGCCTGATGTTGGATCCCTTTTTCCGGGGTCTCTGCACCTGTCTGCTTGCTACTGACTGTCGTCGGATGTCTCTGCTCCGCCAAGAAGATCTCGATCACCAAGGCATGCTCGAGCACTCCAGAATAAGTCAATATGCATAGAGGCACGACACTAGCTTGGATGTACCATCGTAGACCTCACTCGAAGGCCTGAGCTCTGAAGTACAGATCCTTGACAATATCCTTCGAGTACCGGGTGAGGTTGGTGAACCTCGATGAATAGTCATCTACTATCATACTACCCTGCTGGAGCTGAAGAAGCTTCTGGATGCGCACAACTGTCAGTGTAACCGGAGAGAACTCCTCCCTGAAGAGTCGCTCAAACTCCATCCACGAAAGAGTCTCCTCATCGTGAGTCTGTATGGTCAGACTCCACCATCATCTCATTGAACCCTTTAAAAGGCTCGCTCCTAGGTACACCTTCTGGTCTGCTGGTGCCCTCACTAGATGGAAAACTCTAGTCACCACCTCAAGGCAGTCCTCAGCATCTTGAGGGCCAGGCTCGACTCAGAACCTAAGGGGTGTCTGTCTCTAGAACTCATTGAGCACGCTCAGCCAGTGCTCCTCATCGGTCAGTACAGTAGGTACCACAGGCTACTCCACTAGGGGGTGGCATAGCGGGTGCACCACCTGGTGGAAACGCATGGGGAACTGGTCCCTGTATCAATGCCTCGTCATTGAGGGGGTTATCCTTGTGATCACGCTGCTGAATCCTAGAGGGTATGCATCATGGAGGCATCCTGTAAGGAAAAAAGATGTACCATGGTCAATGAGTATATCTGGATAGCTGACACAAAGGACATGGAAAACACAACTCATTCCTATATGTTGCATGTACCTTCCTTTTATTTCCCCACAACCATTGTTTTCATGTACCGAGTCGAAAAGCAGGTTATCAGAGTCCTGGTGTATGGATACATCGGCCAGTGCACCAACACTCGAGTCTCTGGCCTGAAATCCGAGCTCGAAACACATAACACAGTTGCCCAAAACTCACAGACTCTTGGTCCTAAGGTAGAATCAACCGCCTCCAATACCACTCTGTCATGACCCGTCCCAGTGGGGCCCACACCACGTGTCACGACCCGTCCTCAGGGCCCGTGCCGTGACTACCCCAAGCCCGCCTTCTATAGGCCAGGGGCTGGCGACTAGCACTAAGGCATAAATCCCGGAAAAAGGGAAGGCATTGCCTTTGAAAAGTAAACAAGCACCACAGTGTAAGAAAGCGGAAAAGTAACACTAAGTATAAACTGAAACAAGCTGTGCTAAAAGTAAAAGGGGACGGAAATACAAGCCCAACTATAAAGTACAACTGAGAGGGAAAAACAACAACTGAAAAGAAAAGCCGCAGCGTTGAGCCGTCCTCTAGATGTCCCACCAGAAGGGTGGGTACAGATAGCCTCCACTGCTCCTCGGGTCCACCTGACCGCTCCGAGTCCGTCCCGCCCAGTGGTCTACCTCTAGGTACCGTCCTGCTCCGCAAACCTCCACCACGATCAGCGCTGTCCGTCGTCTACAACCAACACAACGTAGTGCGGGCATAGCCCGTGCAGGGGTGAGTATAAGCTACTCAGTAGGGACCCCGAGACCCCCGAACGTCTCCCGAAATACACAAAGGATAAACCACAAAGGAAAGATACAATCAAGAAGTAACAACCGACACTGCTTACGTATATGCCCATACATATACCTACGTTATCAATTCCCGTTCGTCTCCAACATCCGAGCCCAAGCACAACCCAGTCCACACAGGAAAGAAAAACGTAAATCCACACAGGATAGCACAACACAATCCTCAAAGGAGAGCAAAACGTAATCCACACAGGATAGCATGACACAATCCACAAAGGAGAGCAAAACGTAAATCCACACAGGAAAGCAAACAGTATTTCAGCTCACTCAGGTATACATCGTCGAAAAGGTGAAAGGGATGATCAGATATAAATACCGAATCATCTAAGCTGGGACCCACATAAGATACAAGACCAGCTGTCTTCATTGATTCATCTGTACTGGAACCCACAGAGGATACAAGACCAGTACTGAATCATCTAAGCTGGGACCCACATAGGATACAAGACCAGTACAACTAGGACCCACATAGGATACAAGACCAGCTGTCTTCATTGATTCATCTATACTGGGACCCACAGAGGATACAAGACCAGCACTGAATCATCTAAGCTGGGACCCACATAGGATACAAGACCAACACAGCTAGGACCCACATAGGATACAAGACCAGCTGTCTTCATTGATTCATCTATACTGGGACCCACAGAGGATACAAGACCAGTACTGAATCATCTAAGATGGGACCCACATAGGATACAAGACCAGCACATCTAGGACCCACATAGGATACAAGACCAACTGTCTTCATTGATTCATCTATACTGGGACCCACAGAGGATACAAGACCAGCACTGAATCATCTAAGCTGGGACCCACATAGGATACAAGACCAGCACAACTAGGACCCACATAGGATACAAGACTATTTGTCTTCATTGATTCACATATACTGGGACACACATAGGATACAAGACCAGCACAGCTAGGACCCACATAGGATACAAGACCAGTTGTCTTCATTGATTCATCTATAATGAGACCCATAGAGGATACAAGACCAGTACTGAATCATCTAAGCTGGGACCCACATAGGATACAAGACCAGCACAGCTAGGACCCACATAGGATACAAGACCAGCTGTCTTCGTTGATTTATCTATACTGGGACCCACAGAGGATATAAGACCAGCACTGAATCATCTAAGTTGGGACCCACATAGGATACAAGACCATCTGTCTTCATCGTCGCAGTCCACTAAGGATCTCTACACAGTCATCGTCGCAGTCACAGTAGTAGTCGCAGCCAGCTCTAAGGTTCCCGCACACAGCAAGCTCGTTCGGGAGGGTCCGCTCCACGAGCCGAGAGGCTGATACATCAACTGACTCAAGGTCCAGAGTTGATGTATCCAAAAGTTCTGTATTGTCAATAGGAACTCAACGTCGCAGACGGCGCGTCAATCGGACGCCCGGTCTGAGAGTTATTGGCTTTTTCGTCCTAGGGGCCCGGTTGGTTTTTAAGGCAAAACAAACCCGACCGTACTCCACCTATGTCTAAACCTCGTGCGGAGTATGAATAAAGATCTGTATCACTTAGAGGAATCCACCATAGCTGACGGCACGTCAATCGGACGTCCGTAGCTCAAGATATGAGCGTTTCCGCTCCGAGGGCCCGGTTGGTTTCGTGTACGAACCAACCCGGCCGAACCCAAAGTATTCCAAAACCTTGAGTGCGATATACCGAAACGACCGTCTCGATCCAAGGATCGCATTTCTACTGATGGCGCATCGTTCGGAGGCCCGTAGCTCAATTTACGGGCAAAAGAACGAAAATGGTCCGAAGACGGGGGGTCCGGGCCCGGGCCGACCCGGACCGACCCCCCCAGGGTAGGCCGAACCCGGTCGACCCAACCTGGTCTAACCCGGCTGGACCCAGTCCGGTCCGGCCGGGGCGCAGCCCGGCCGGTCGGACCGGCCTGGCTCGGCTCGGCCGAGCAACCGAGCAGCTGGACACCGCGGGGCGCTGCCCTCATGGATTGGAGGTGTCGCGGCCCCGCGTGGGGCCGCGTGGGGCCGCGCTGGATCAAGCGGACGCGGCTTCTGCCGCGTCCCGTGCGGGCGAGCCGGACCCGCGTGGCAGCGGGTCCGCTGGCCGCCGCCGCGGCTGAAGCCGGGGCGCCGCCGCCTCCGGCAGCCGGCGCCGCCGGCCGCTTTCGCGGGCCACCAGAGTTGCTCCGGTGGTCCGTTTTCCTTCCCGTCTGCGCCGTTCTTCCTCCCGGGTTCCGTTCTTCACTGCGGGATCATCGAATCGGCCTTGTATCACGATTTACCGTCGCCCGACAAATCCGCAAAGCCACGAAGAACGCCGGAGGGTTGTCGGGTCGTGTTCATTTGGCCCGCACCCTCCGCGTTAGATAATAACAACGGGAGAATAAAACAACATATCGAAAAACAATTTTTAATAAAATAAAATTGTTCATAATAATCCGGTTTCTTTATTTAAAAGAAACGATCATGGGAAAAGGGTATTTCCAAAATAAAATCTCTACCTCATCAAGTCTTCGCCCGCGGGTTCTTCGCGGATTTGATCGTCGCGGAAGGAGGGGTTCGTCGCGGAAGGAGGAGATCGTTGCGGTATCCGGCGCCGTTTCGACAAACTCCGAGGACAATGAAACAACAGATTTAATTATAAATAATTAAATCCGTGTGTTGTTATAAACCACAAAGAAGTTTTAAAAGAAACCTGAAACTCTTACCTCAAACAGATGATTTGAAGATTTCGTTGCGGAAGAAGGAACGTCGCAGAAGAACGTCGCGGAAGAGGAAACGTCGGCGTCGCGGCACACGGCGTCGCGTCGTCGATTTCCGCGGTTTCGGCGTTCTTCGTCGGAGGCCGGCATTCTTCGCGTTTTTCGCGACGAAGGGTGAAGGAACAAGAACTTCTGTCAAAAGTCTCTCAACGTGTAATCCTCCAAAAGTCGGTGTTGGTCTTATTTTATTATTACGCCAACAAACGAATAAGAGGTAAGTAACGACCCATTAATTCATAGAATTAAATTAACGAAAAAAACTGCCCATTTAATTTACGAACAAAACTGCCCAATTAAATGGTCCGTTAAGAAATTAAGGAAACGCGTCAGTTGACTTTCATAAAGATGGGTTTTCGCGGGTGCGTTACTTAGCGGAAAAGAAACGGTGGGGCTCGTGCGGCCCCACCTCTCAAATATCCTACCAAGAGGGTAGGATATTTTCGGATAGCACCCTATCCGCATCGACACAGCTTAAGCAACTTTAAGTGGCTTCAAGTGGCTTCCAAGTGGCTTAAGTGAAATAAAATAAAGTTTGTCGCACAACTTTATTTTATTTCATAACTTTAAACCCGAAAATTAAAACCACACCCGAGAAAACGCAACTCCAGAAGAGGCGTTTCTAAGCAAGTATTGGCGCTGCGATTTCATCAGTGCCCTTGGAATTTGATTCCGAGCACCGGTTCAAAAGTTAGAAAAACCCGCTCGTCCGTTCACTGAACGTACCCGAGCCAAACATCGGAAGGTGATTCCGGGCACACCGGGCCTCAGAATCAGGTGCCGTCAGAAACTGCGTTCTTGTAAAATTTCAAAGAAAATTAAGAAAAAAATTTCTTTGAAATTTCCGGGTCTTTACATTACTCCCACCATAGGGCTTTACGTCCCCATAAAGCTTCACCACAAACTTAGGGATACAAAGGCGGTACTGAGCATGCATCTGAGCCTCCCGCTCCCAAGTGCTCTCCCGGAGGTTCCCGAGCTGCCATCTGAGGCGCACAAGAGGAATCGATCGTCCACGTAGGACCCGCTCCTGTCGATCCTCGATTTCCACTAGGACCTCCGCAAAAGTCGCCCCATCATCCACGTCTAGCTCCCCATGGTCAATGATGTGCGTCAGGTCTTGCACGTATCTCCTCAGCTGAGATATGTGGAAGACGTCGTGCACCCGGTGCAACTGAGGTGGTAGAGCCAGGCGATAAGCCACCTCACCAATCTTGTCGAGGACTTGGAATGGTCCGATGAAGTGTGGAGACGACTTGCCGCCTCGGCCAAATCTCCGTAATCCACGTCGAGGTGAGACACGCCAAGAGACGTGGTCGGCATCCTCAAACTCTAGTGGCCTCCGCCTTCTGTCAGTATAAGACTTTTGCTGGTTATGAGCTATCCTCATCCACTCATGGATGACTGGACCTTCTCTGTCATGGCCTAGACCATCTCCAGCCCCACAAGTACTGCTAAGATTTTTTCTTTGCCGATAAGAGAAATATGGTCTCATCCCCTGGATGAACCACTTTCTTTGCCTAATACAGTCAATCCCGACATGGACGATACTAATCCATACCAAGGATGAAGTCGTAAGGCCTCGACACTACTACCAAGAGATCCAACCGTTACTCTTGCCTCCAAGGGTTGAGTCACACTGTCGGCATCAGTGTGTGGTAACTGGGTCTCCTCCAGTAGATGTCTCACAAGTGAGGGTCAAGTCAACAGTCAAAACTGGAACCTATTAGTAACAACACAAAAGAGGACAGGAATGAAAACATCACAAAGGTATGCATCTTTTATTATTGAAGCTCATAATACAAGACACTACACAACTAAAACAAGGGACTAGAAGTACAAAGGACGTATCTACTAGTTCCGCTCCTATCCATCTGCTCCCAGAGCTCCATGATCGAAGGCCTCAGCTGCCTGAAGCTGAGCTCTCAAATGTCCACCAACTCCGTACGGTAGGGGTGGACCTCCAGGTGGTGGTGGTGGCAACACCTCGAAGTGTCGCACACCAACGGCTACTCGGCCAGCTCCTCTGCCTCGTCCGCCTACACCCTGCGGACCACCGTGGCCGAACCTCTATCTGGGAGGTCCCTCTACCACCTGCTGCTCGTCTGTAAGACGATTCGGGCAGTCTCGAGCCATGTGACCTTGCCCGCCGCATGCGTAGCAATGCTTTCCCCTCGTGTAGCTGGCTCTCCTTCGTGTGCCCCGCACAACCGAATCTTCATCTAGTGACTGCCCATCAGATGGTCTGGCCCGTTTGGACCTTTGCGTCACCTGTCTACTTCCAACTGCAGAAGACCCTGCTACGGGCTGTCCTGAGAAGGGCCCTGTCACTGGAGCCTGCTCGGCGAGAAAACACTCCACTAGAAGGGCTCTCTCCAACACCTCTGCCTATGTCGGAATGTTGAGGGAGATCATCGAAGCTCTGATCTCGTGCCTCATTCCTTGCTCGAAGGTCCGGGCCCGGAAGAACAGGTCCCGTACCTCACGGAGGGTGGCTGGGATGAACTCGGAGCGGAAGATGCTCTCAAAGTCCGTCCAGAGGAGAGATGTCTCGTCGTGCACCTGGAGCATCAAGCTCCACCATCTTCCTGCTGCCGCGTGCAGGAGGCTCGCTGCGAGGATCACCATGAGGTCTGCTGGTGTCCTCACTAGCCTGAAAACTCGTATGATCGCCTCTAGCCAGTCCTCGGCTGCCTGGGGGTCCGTCTCCCCATGAAACCTGGGTGGTCGCTGGCGCTGGAACTCATGCAGAGCTCCAAGGCGACGTGCATCGTCAGCGGTCGTGGCGGGATGCATCAGTGGCTCGGCGGGTAATGGTACCGCCGATGCCTCTGCTGACAAAGAGCCTTGCACCGAGGCCTCGTCGCTCGGTGGGCTGTCATCACGCTCCACTCTCGGAACCCTAGCTGGCTGCCGTCGTGGGGCCATCCTGAAAGAAACAGGTGTGCCACAGTCAGAACAGTATACCTGGTGAGCTGACACAAGTAATCACAAAGAAAACTTGAACACACATGCAATCAATGTTTTCGTGCATTAAGTCGGAAATTAGAAGTCGGAGTCCTGGTGTACGGATACGTCGGCCGCCGCACCAACACTGGACTCCCTGGACTGATAACCACACCCAATACGCTAAACACTATTGCTTCACATAGAAGAAAGATCATAGTCTGTGATAGAACCGACCACCTCTGATACCAATTTGTCACGACCCGTCCTCGGGGCCCGTGCTGTGACTACCCCAAGCCCGCCTTCCATAGGCCAGGGGCTGGCGACTAGCACCAAGGCGTAAATCCCGAAAAAAGGGAAGGAATTCCCTTTGAAAAGTAAACAAGCACCACAGAGTAAGCAAGCGGAAAAGTAAACACTAAGTAAAAACTGAAACAAGCTGTGCTGAAAGTAAAAGGGGCCAGAAATACAAGCCCAACTGTAAAGTACAACTGAAAGGGAAAAACTGCAACTGAAAAGAAAAGCCGCAACGTCGAGCTGTCCTCTGGAAGTCCCACCTGAAGAGTGGGTACAGATAGCCTCCACTGCTCCTCGGGTCCACCTGACCGCTCCGAGTACGTCCCGCCCAGTGGTCCACCTCCAGGTACCGTCCTGCTCCGCAAGCCTGCACCACGATCAGCGTTGTCCGTCGTCTGCAACCAACACAACGTAGTGCGGGCATAGCCCGTGCAGGGGTGAGTATAAGCTACTCAGTAGGGACCCCGAGACCCCCGAAGGACTCCTGAAATCCACAAAGGAAAAACCACAAAGGAAAGATACAATAACGAAATAACAACCGACACTGCTTAGGTATATGCACATACATATACCTATGTCATCAATTCTCGTTCGGCTCCAACAACCGAGCCCAAGCACAACCCAGTCCACACAGGAAAGCAAAACGTAAAACCATACAGGATAGCACAACACAATCCTCAAAGGAGAGAAAAACATAATCCACACAGGATAGCATGACACAATCCACAATGGAGAGCAAAACGTAAATCCACACAGGAAAGCAAACAGTATTTCAGCTCACTCAGTTATACATCGTCGAAAAGGTGAAAGGGATGATCAGATATAAATACTTAATCATCTAAGCTGGGACCCACATAGGATACAAGACCAGCTGTCTTCATTGATTCATCTATACTGGGACCCACAGAGGATACAAGACCAGTACTGAATCATCTAAGCTGGGACCCACATAGGATACAAGACCAGCACAGCTAGGACCCACATAGGATACAAGACCAGCTGTCTTCATTGATTCATCTATACTAGGACCCATAGAGGATACAAGACCAGCACTGAATCATCTAAGCTAGGACCCACATAGGATACAAGACCAGCACAGCTAGGACCCACATAGGATACAAGACCAGCTGTCTTCATTGATTCATCTATACTGGGACCCACAGAGGATACAAGACCAGTACTGAATCATCTAATCTGGGACCCACATAGGATACAAGACCAGCACAGCTAGGACCCACATAGGATACAAGACCAGCTATCTTCATTGATTCATCTATACTGGGACCCACAGAGGATACAAGACCAGCACTGAATCATCTAAGCTGGGACCCACATAGGATACAAGACCAGCACAGCTAGGACCCACATAGGATACAAGACCAGCTGTCTTCATTGATTCATCTATACTGGGACCCACATAGGATACAAGACTAGTACTGAATCATCTAAGCTGGGACCCACATAGGATACAAGACCAACACAGCTAGGACCCACATAGGACACAAGACCAGCTGTCTTCATTGATTCATCTATAATGGGACCCACAGAGGATACAAGACCAGTACTGAATCATCTAAGCTGGGACCCACATAGGATACAAGACCAGCACAGCTAGGACCCACATAGGATACAAGACCTGCTGTCTTCATTGATTCATCTATACTGGGACCCACAAAGGATACAAGACCAGCACTGAATCATCTAAGCTGGGACCCACATAGGATACAAGACCAGCTGTCTTCATCGTCGCAGTCCACTGAGGATCTCTGCACATTCATCGTCGCAGTCACAGTAGCAGTCGCAGCCAGCTCTAAGGTTCCCGCACACAGCAAGCTCGTTCGGGAGGGTCCGCTCCATGAGCCGAGAGGCTGATACATCAACTTACTCAAGGTCCAGAGTTGATGTATCCAAAAGTTCCGTATTGTCAACAGGAACTCAACGTCGCAGACAGCGCGTCAATCGGACGCCCGGTCCGAGAGTTATTGGCGTTTTCGTCCCCGGGGCCCGGTTTGTTTTTAAGTAAAAACCAACCCGAATGTACTCCACCTGAATCCAAACCTCGGTAAAAGTATGCCAAAAGATCCGTCTCACTTAGAGGAATCCACCAAAGCCGACGGCACATCAATCGGACGTCCGTAGCTCAAGATATGAGCGTTTCCGCTCCGAGGGCCCGGTTGGTTTCGTGTACGAACCAACCCGGCCGAACCCAAAGTATTCCGAAACCTTGAGTGCGATATACCGAAACGACCGTCTCGATCCAAGGATCGCATTTCTGCTGACGGTGCGTCGTTAGGAGGCCCGTAGCTCATGATACGAGCAAAAGACCGAAAATGGTCCGAAGATGGGGGGTCCGGGCCCGGGTCGACCCGGATGGACCCGATCCGGTCCGACCAGGGCGCGGCCCGGCCGGTCGGACCGGCCTGGCTCGGCTCGGTCGAGCGGCCAAGCAGATGGACGCCACGGGGCGCTGCCCCCGCGGATTGGAGGTGCCGCGGCCCCGCGTGGGGCCGCGCTGGATCAAGCGGACGCGGCTTCTGCCGCGTCCCGTGCGGGCGAGCCGGACCCGCGCGGCCGCGGGTCCGCAGGCCACCGGCGCCGCCGCGCTGGTGACCCGCGCCACCGGCCACTTCCGCGGGCCACCAGAGTTGCTCCGGTGGTCCGTTTTCCTTCCCGTCTGCGCCATTGTTCCTCCCGGGTTCCGTTCTTCACTGCGGGATCATCAAATCGGCCTTGCGTCACGATTTACCATCTCCCACCAAATCTACACAGCCACGAAGAACAGCGGAGGGTTGTCGGGCCGTGTTCGTTTGGCCCGCACCCTCCGCGTTAGATAATAACAACGAGAGAATAAAACAACATATCCAAAAAAAAATTAATAAAATAAAATTGTTCATAAGAATACGGGTTCTTTATTTAAAAGAAACGATCACGGGAAAAAGGCATTTCCAAAATAAAATCCCTACCTCGTCAAGTCGTTGCCCGCGGGTTCTTCGTGGATTTGATCGTTGCGGAAGGAGGGGTTCTTCGCGGAAGGAGGAGATCGTCGCGGTATCCTGCGCCGCGTCGACGAACTCCGAGGACCAAGAAACAACAGATTTAATTATAAATAATTAAATCCGTGTGTTGTTATAAACCACAAAGAAGTTTTAAAAGAAACCTGAAACTCTTACCTCAAACAGATGATTCGAAGATTTTGTTGCGGAAGAAGGAACGTCGCAGAAGAACGTCGCGGAAGAGGAAACGTCGGCGTCGCGGCACACGGCGTCGCGTCGTCGATTTCCGCGGTTTCGGTGTTCTTCGTCGGAGGTCGGAGTTCTTCGCGTTCTTCGTGTTCTTCGCGTTCTTCGCGAAGAAGGGTGAAGGCACAAGAACTTCTGTCAAAAGTCTCTCAACGTGTAATCCTCCAAAAGTCGGTGTTGGTCTTATTTTATTATTATGCCAACAAACGAATAAGAGGTAAGTAACGACCCATTAATTCGTAGAATTAAATTAATGAAAGAAACTGCCCATTTAATTTACGAACAAAACTGCCCAATTAAATGGTGCGTTAAGAAATTAAGGAAACGCGTCAGTTGACTTTCATAAAGACGGGTTTTCGCGGATGCGTTGCTTAGCGGAAAAGAAACGGTGGGGCTCGTGCGGGCCCCACCTCTCAAATATCCTACCAAGAGGGTAGGATATTTTCGGATAGCACCCTATCCGCATCAACACAGCTTAAGCAGCTTTAAGTGGCTTCAAGTGGCTTCCAAGTGGCTTCCAAGTGGCTTAAGTGAAATAAAATAAAGTTTATCGCACAACTTTATTTTATTTCATAACTTTAAACCCGAAAATTAAAAACCACACCCCAGAAAACGCAACTCCGGAAGAGGAGTTTCTAAGAAAGTACCGGCGCTTCGATTTCCTCAGTGCCCTCGGAATTTGATTCCGAGCACCGGTTCAAAAGTTAGAAAAACCCTCTCGTCCGTTCACTGAACGTACCCGAGCCAAACTTCGAAAGGTGATTTCGGGCACCCCGGGCCTCGGAATCAGGTGCCGTCAGAAACTACGTTCTTGTAAAATTCCAAAGAAAATTAAGAAAAAAAATTTCTTTGAAATTTCTGGGTCTTTACACCACAACTCTCCAAGCCGGCCTACAATAGGCTAGAGGCTAATGACTAGCACTATGTAGGAATATTTCTAACATGGGAGGCATTTTCTAAGAACCTGTACACACACACACATCTTCAATCCCACAAATGCTGAAATGGAAAAAACACTATGGAACAAAATGAATTCATACAACTAAACCCAACAAAAAAAGTACGACAGAAGGTAATGTATTGAATGTAAACTGGGCCAGAATACAAGCCCACCAAAACAAGAGTCTAAAAACTGCAAATTCCAACCTGTAAACAAAAAAGGTACTAGGACTGCTGCTCGTAGCCGTAGGAACGCCTCAGCCAGCAGGGAACTCAGAAAGCTCGGTCCTGTCCTGGTCTGCCCAAGACTATGTCAAAAGGCTTCTCGTCTACACAAGACACGACACATGTGGGAAAATCCCGTACAAGGGTGAGTATAACTATACTCAGTAGAGGAACCCAAAAAAACCCCAAACCAGTACACAAAGTAAAGGTACAATCATCAATGCGCAGTACATGTCTACAGAACATATATCACAAACCAGATATACTCAAAGCCCAGACCCATATTCCAGAGACAAGTCACAGGACTACATACCCCCAGTTAGGGGTTCAGTTCAAAGATTCCACGAAGCACTCGTTCCAGGAGAACACACTCCACGGGTCTTATAGCTCTGATGATGTCCTTCTGAGAAGTACTGTTCATCGGGAAATGCCACAAGAGGTAGTTACACTCGTTACAGGTGACACACTCTTGAGTGGAAAGATTATGATAGATAGATGCACTCGTTATAGGAGACTCACGCACGAGTAAGAAAGATCACCATACACAGATGAGGTTTACTTCCAGGGCTATGGCCGATACCACGACTCATCCGGAATTCACCTGTTAGGTAGAGGATTGACGCTAGGTGGAGTTGGTCACGTCGATGTCAGACTCTACTTAGGGTCAATAATGGATAGAGGATCTCGATCCGGGCCGCTTGGATGGATGCCTGACTCAATCAAAAAAAGTCCGGCTGAAGGGATCATACTTTTGTAGAAGGAAATGATGCCTAACCTTTAGGGGAACAAGAAGAAGGGGAACTAACCCAATAAAAAGATTTCCAAGATGCGGTGAACAAGAGGACCAGGCTGTTTTCAAAAAATTACATGGCGTGTAGAAAAGTTTCATGCCGTGTAGTCTAACCCCAGGTACTGCCCGTGTACAACGGGACATGTCGTAAGGATGGTCAGGTAGAAAAACTGAGTACACGGTATGTAGTACGATGTACACACCATGTCTGGTTGACTGGGGTTGGCTCCTTGTACACTGGCCATGTGCCCGTACACGGTCATCAACCAGTGTGCACCAACCCGTGTAATCTATACACTAGGTGACCCATTATACTGGCCTCACCTGGCCGTGTGATGGAGTACACGGTCGTGTACTCCATCCCGTGTCCGTGTACCCCCTAGACACACGCTGAGTTCCGCGTAGCCTCCTCTACCATGCTGTACACGCCGTGTCATCTGAATCCGTGTAGTCCAACCCGTGTCTATGTACATACCAAAGTACACGCCGAGCTTTGGGGAAAATCTATCATGCAGTGTGGTCAGGGTCACACGCAATGTGATTCCTCTTTGGCCCCCTAAACCCTATCCACCACCACTAGTACAACACAATGTGTTCTTTGGAAGTACACGTCGTGTGTTCTGGAAATTTCCAGAAATGAAGCTCTTCGCCGGCGCACCTCCTGTGCTGCCCCGATCATTGATCCCGCTGTCCGATCTCCATGAAACTCTCGGGCTTTTGTCTCCTCGACGCGATGAAGCTTCTTTTGGTGTTTCCGGACCTCCGATCAGCCCCGAAAACATGCTTTGATCTTCCCACGTGAAGAACGCTCTAAGAATAACCATTCACGATCCGGTTCGATTCATCATCCGACATCGTCATCACACCTCCGCAAGGTTGCTGTGGTGTCGATTCATCAATTTGGGATCGTTGTGTCGCAAAACAGATCCGCAACGATCTGTTGTTCATCTCCCAATGAAGAAGGCGAAGAACGCGCGAATGAAAAGGGAAGAAATGCAATAAAACAAAATTTTGTGGAACGAACCTCCGCCATTGTTCATCACAGCATTTATCTACTCCCGTTAATAGGCTTAAACGGAGTAGAAATCAACAAAAATAATCAACGTGAATTAATTCCCCATAATCATCCCAAATAAAATCCCTCCCGCAAGAATGCACGAATCCACAGATCAACATGTTCGTGGTTGATCCACGTTAGTCGTTTAAATTTAAAAATGGGGAAAACAGAATAAAATTAGAAACCCTACCTTTAAGAAAGGATCGATCATTGATGAAAGGGCCGCACTGCCATCGTCGTCGAGATCCTTCGACTTTATTGGCGCAACAAATCTCAAATTTGATCTGTCATTGTTCTTCGCTGAGAGTTTGCTCCAACGCTCCACGGATTCTCCAGAGGATTCTCTGAATCATTGCGAGCGAGAAATATTCAATTATCCTAATATAAAGGGAAACGTATTTGACATCCCATCACACCGCGGAATTAATGAGTCAGTATTTCTATTTCTGAATCATTATGACATGACATTAATGACTGAAACAGCTGCCCCGTCGCTGCAATGGAGTGCACATTTCCAAAAAAGAAATAAAATAATCTTTGAGATTTTTTTTATTTTACTTAAAACGTCCGAAAATTAACTTTTTCCCTTGGCCCACACTGGTCGAGGTTAGGTTTGTTCTTAGGTAAAGACTTTATCTTGGACGCAACGGTTCCCTTAGATTTTTAATCCGGGAATCCGTTTGGAAACTGCCACAACCGTGCACTAGTGCCGACTCACTTAACTAAAAAAAAGTTCATACCACCATTCTGGGATTACTGGCCTTAGAATTATGTGCTATCTTTATGCCTGGTTTCAAAATAATTCAATATTATATTTAAAAATAATACAAAGAAAATTCGAGACATTACATTGTTGTTGTTGTTGTTGTTGTTGTTGTTGTTATCATCATCACATGCAAATGCAATGCACAAGAGTTATTATTTATTACTATACACATGCACACGTAATGCACATGAAATATTATATTATCATATGCATTAGTAATACTACTATTATCACCACCACCACTACTATTATTACTACTGTTGTTATTATTACTATCATCACATGAAAATGTAGATGCACGTGCATCACTATTAATTATTTATTTCCATGTACATGCATATGGAATTCACTTGTATTATTATTTTATTGTTATTGTTATTATTATTATTATCATTATCATTATCATTATCATTATCACATGAAAATGCACATGCATGTGTGTTTCTATTTATTGTTCATTACCATGCACGTGAATGAATTATTATTATTATTGTTACAATTAGTATTATTAATATTATCATCAAATGTAAAGGCACATGCACATGCATGTGAATTCTTATTTATTATTATTTATTTATTATTTACTACTTTGCACGTGCACATGAAATGCACTAGCGTTATTCTATTATTATTGTTGTATTGTTGTTATTATTATTATTATTATTCTTCTTCTTGTTGTTGTTTGTATCATCGAATACAAATTCACATGCACGTGTGTTGTTATTTATTATTTATTACCATGCACGTGCAAGCTTCATTATCATTATCATTACATGTAAATGCACATACACAACGTTGTTATATATTATTTATTATCATGCACATGCAAATGCAATACACTTTTTTTATTCTATTATCACATGTGTTATTATTATTTATTACAATTCACATGCACACACAATGCACGTGCGTTATTCTATTATCACATGTGTTGTTATTTATTATTAATTATCATTCACATGAAAATGAACATTCATGTGGACTTGGTTATTATATATTGTTTATTACCATGCACATTCACATGCACATGAACATGCACTTGTATGTGTATAATAATTTATTATTTATTTTCATTCACATGAACATTCACATACACATGCAATTCACATGCGTTATTATTTATAAATTATTATTTATTATCATTCACATGAAAATGCGCAGGCATATCCACATGCACATGCGTTATGATTTATTATTTAAACTATCCACAAGCATATGAACATGCACGTGAATTATTACTACTACTACTATTAAAGGTATTTTTAGGGTTTACTATCAATTTTTAGTATTTGTTTGGTGTTATTAACATTTATTATGGTTTGTTAGGGTTTTAGGGTTTTAAATGGTATATTAGCATTTTTTAGGGTTTGGTGGGGATTATTAGGATTTTATTTGGGTTTATTATGGCGTGTCAATGCTTATTAGGGTTTATTAGGTATTTTTAGGGTTTTATTAGGATTGAGTTGTGTTTATTAGGGTATATTATGGTATATTATGGAATATTTCGGTATGTTTAGGATTTATTAGGGTTTATTATGGTTCATTATGGTTTATTAAATTTTAAGAGGGTATATTAGGGGTTTTTAGTGTTTTGTAGTGTTTATTCATGTTTATTAGTGCTTTTAAGCATTGTTATGTTTTATTAGCATTTATTAGGGGTTTTAGGGCTTTTTAATGGTATATTTTCATTTTTAGGGTTTAGTGGGGTTTATTAGGGATTATTGTGGTATGCTACGGTTTATTAGGGTTGATTAGGTATTTTTGGGTTTTATTTGGGTTGGGTCGGTATCTTTAAGGTTTTATTAGGGTTTATTAGGGTTGAGTACCGTTTAATAGGGTTTGTTAGGGATTTTTAGGGTTCACTAGGATTTGTTAGTGTTTTTATTAGGGTATATGAGTGATTTTTAGTTATTATTAATATACATGTGGGGTTTTTGTGACTTTTTAGGTTTTATTGGCATGTTTTTAGTGTTTGTGAGTATTTTTAATGGTTTATTAGCTTTTATTTGAATTTATTTGGGTTTATTAGGGTTTCTAGGGCTTTTTAATGGTATGTTTGGGTTTTTTTGTTTATTTGGGTTTAGTTGGGATTTATTAGGTTTTTTAATCGTGTGCCAAGGTTTATTAGGGTTGAGAAGGTGTTTTAGGGTTTTATGATGGTTTTATCAGGGTTTATTAGTTTTTATTAGGGTTTATTAGGGTTTATTAGGGTTTATTAGGGTTTGTTAGGGGTTTATTAGTTTTTTTGTTTTATTAGGTTATAATAGTGTTTGTTAGGTCTTTTTATATAATATAGCATGTTTTTATTGTTTGTGAGTGTTTTTAGGGTTTCATAGGTTATATTAGAGTTTATTATGGTTTATTAGGGTTTCTAGGGATTTTTATGGTATATGATCTTTTTTTGACTTTATTAGGTTATATTAGTGTTTTTAGGACTTTTTAGGTAATATAGTGCATTTCTCTTATTTTTGATCATCTTTTTATTGTTTGTGAGAGTTTTAGGGTTTATTAGGTTATATTAGAGTTTATCAGGGTTTCTAGAGATTTATTATGGTATACTAGCATGCACTACTTGAAATACAGTCTTTCCCAACGGTTCTATACCGTTGGGAAATGCTACAGAACCGTTGGTATATGTTAGACCAATGGTTCTGCAAACCATAGGGAAGTAAACCATTAGGAATGCTTTTCCCAATGGTTTACAGTGAACTGTTGGGATATGGTGGGGAAAAATTAACCTATCCCAACGGTTTGGCCCGTTGGGAAAGCCCAAGCAGTCTCCTCTTTCCCAACAGTTTCCAAACCGTTGGGAAAAGTTTTTTACCAACAGTTCATAGAACCGTTGGTAAAAAAACCCAGAGATGCTATGCCAATGGTTTGAAACCACTGGCATAGCCTATGCTGTGCAAATTACACAGTAGCTTGCAATTTGCACAGTAGCTCTGCAATTTTCCCACCAGGTCTCATTTTGTGCATTCCCTCTCATTTTCAATCCAATTATTGTACTTGAAATAAACTAACACATAAATATACAATTATTGTAACTGCAATAACCAACTAACACATACATATAGAGAAAAAATTCATACACATTTAACATATAATGCATCCTGGAACTATACACATCCATAATTAAATTAGAATTCATAACGTAATTATAAACATACATAATTCATTTAAAATTAAATTTAAAATTTAAATTACAATTATATGTGGAATCTGGAATTCAATTCATAATTTGATCGGTTTTTCGTATACCATATATTTTTACCTGAAATGATGTCCATTATAAAAAAAAATACATACACCTGGAGTGATACCGGCCACACCGTGCCTCAGATTGAGGCAAGGTTAACTCGTACACATCCCAAATGACCCATCGATTGTTGTCCTAAAGTATCAACATATTCCGAAAGCGTTTGATCGGTTTTCCGTATTCCAGTTGTTGTTTTTCATTTTAAATGACGTCCTTTTGAAACAAAAGTCAGACACTTTGAGCGGTGCCGGCAACACCGCGTCTTAGATTGAGGAAGGGTTGAGTCGTACACGTCACATATGCCCCATGGATTGTTCTCCTAAAGTTTCAATGGAAACCGAACGTGTTTTGTCAGTTTTCCGTATGTACTTAAAATGTTGTCCATTTTAAACAAAAGAGAGCCACTTAGAGTGATCCCGAGCACACTGTGCCTCAGATTAAGGCGGGTTTGACTCGTACACATCACATATGACCCATGGATCGTTTTCCTAAAGCATCAACACATTTCGAATGTGTTTGGTCGGTTTTCCTTATGTTAGTTGTTCTTTTCACTTATAATCTTGTCCATTTTAAACAAAAGAGAGACACTCTGAATGGTGTTGGCCACACCGCGCCTTTGATTGAGGCGATTTTGACTCGTACACATCACATTTGATCCATGGATCGTTGTGCTAATTTATCGACACAATCCGAATGCGTTTGGTCAGTTTTTCGTATGTTAGTTTATGTTTTTCACTTAAAATGACATCCTTTTGAAACAAAAGATAGAAAATTTGAGTGGTGACGGCCAAACCATGCCTCATATTGAGGCGGGGTTGATTCATACATGTCACATGTGACCCATGGATCGTTATCCTAAAGTTTCAACGGAAACCGAATGCTTTTTGTCAGTTTTTCGTATGTACTTAAAATGTTGTCCATTTTAAACAAAAGGGAGCCACTTAGAGTGATTTCAGCCACACCGTGCCTCGGATTGAGCTCAGGTTGACTTTTACACGTCACATATGACCCATGGATCGTTTTCCTAAAGCATCAACACATTTCGAATGCGTTTGGTTGGTTTTTCGTATGTCAGTTGTTCTTTTCACTTATAATCCTGTCCATTTTAAACAAAAGAGAGACACTGTGAATAGTGTCGGCAACACCACGCCTTGTATTGAGGTAGGGTTGATTTGTACACATCACATATGACCCGTGGATCGTTTTTCTAAAGTATAAACACAATACGGAAGCGTTTGGTCGGTTTTCCGTATGCCATTTGATGTTTTTCAATTAAAATGACTTCCTTTTGATACAAAAGACAGACACTTTGAGTGGTACCGGCCACACTGCATCTCAGATTGAGGCGTGGTTGATTCTTACACGTCAAATATGACCCATGGATCGTTATTCTAAAGTTTCAATGGAAACCGAATGCATTTTGTCAGTTTTCCATATGTACATAAAATGTTGTCCATTTTAAACAAAAGGGATCCACTTAGAGTGATCCTAGCCACACCGTGCCTCGGATTGAGCCCGAGTTGACTCGTACATGTCACATATAACCCATGGATCTTTTTCCTAAAGCATCAACACATTTTGAATGCGTTTGGTCAGTTTTTCGTATGTCAGTTGTTCTTTTCACTTATAATCATGTCCATTTTAAACAAAAGAGAGACACTGTGAATGGTTTCGGCCACACTGTGCCTCGGATTGAGGCGGGTTTGACTCATAAATGTCACATATGACCCGTGTATCGTTGTGCTAAAGTATCGACACAATATGAATGCGATTGGTCGGTTTTTCGTATGCCAGTTGATGTTTTTCAATTAAAATGACGTCCTTTTGAAAAAAAGACAGACACTTTGAGTTATGCCAGCCACACCACATCTCAGATTGAATCAGAGTTGATTCGTACACGTCACATATTACCCAGGTATCATTCTCCTAAAGTTTCGACAGAAACCGAATGGGCTGATCGGTTTTCCGTATGTACTTAAAATGTTGTCCATTTTAAACAAAAGGGAGACACTTTGAGTGATCCCGGCCACACCGTGACTCGGGTTGAGCCCAGGTTGACTCTTACACATCAAATATAACCCATGGATCTTTTTCCTAAAGCATAAACACATTTTAAATGCATTTGGTCAGTTTTTCATATGTCAGTTGTTCTTTTCACTTATAATCCTGTCCATTTTAAACAAAAGAGAGACACTCTGAATGGTGTCGGCCACACCGCATCTCGGATTGAGGCGGGGTTGACTCGTACACATCACATATGACCCGTGGATCATAGTGCTAATGTGTCGACACAATCTGAATGCGTTTGGTCTATTTTCCTTATGCCATTTGATGTTTTTCAATTAAAATGACATCCTTTTGAAACAAAAGACAGACACTTTGAGTGGTTCCAGCCACACTGCATCTCATATTGAGGCAGGGTTGATTCGTACATGTCACATATGTCCCATGGATGGTTATCCTAAAGTTTCAACAGAAACCAAATGCGTTTGATCAGTTTTCCATATGTACTTAAAATGTTGTCCATTCTAAACAAAAGGGAGCCTTTTAGACTGATCCAGGCCACACCGTGCCTCGGATTGAGCCTGGGTTGACTCGTACACATCACATATGACCCATGTATCGTTTTCCTAAAGCATCAACACATTTCAAATGTGTTTGGTCAGTTTTTTGTAAGTCAGTTGTTCTTTTCACTTATAATCCTGTCCATTTTAAACAAAAGAGAGTCACTCTGAATGGTGTCGGCTACACCACGCCTTGGATTGAGGTGGAGTTGACTCGTACATGTCACATATGACCTGTGGATCATTGTGCTAATGTATTGACACAATCTGAATGCGTTTGGTCAGTTTTCCGTATGTCAGTTGATGTTTTTCACTTAAAATGACATCCTTTCGAAACAAAAGACAGACACTTTGAGTGGTGCCAGCCACACCACGTCTCATATTGAGGCGGGGTTGATTCGTACACGTCACATATGACCCATGGATCGTTATCCTAAATTTTCAATAGAAACTAAATGCGATTGGTTGGTTTTCCGTATGTACTTAAAATGTTGTCCATTTTAAACAAAAGGGAGTCACTTAGAGTGATCATGGACACACTGTGCCTTGGATTGAGCCCAGATTGACTCGTACACATCACATATGACCCATGGATCATTTTACTAAATCATCAACACATTTTGAATGTGTTTGGTCGGTTTTTCGAATGTCAGCTGTTCTTTTCACTTATAATCATATCCATTTTAAACAAAAGAGAGACATTGTGAATGGTGTCGGCCACACTGCGCCTCGGATTGAGGCGAGGTTGACTTGTGAACATCACATATAACATTTGGATCATTTTTCTAACGTATTGACACAATCTAAATGCGTTTGGTTGGTTTTCTGTATACTAGTAGATGTTTTTCGATTAAAATGACATCCTTTTGAAACAAAAGACAGAAACTTTGAGAGGTTCCAGCCACACCGCGTCTCAGATTGAGGTAGGGTTTATTCGTACACGTCACATATGAACCATGGATCGTTCTCCTAAAGTTTCAATGGAAACTGAATGTGTTTGGTCGGTTTTTCATATGTACTTAAAATGTTGTCCATTTTAATCAAACGGGAGTCACTTGGAGTAATCCTGGCCACACCGTGCCTCGAATTGAGGCCGGGTTGACTTGTACATGTCAAATATGACCCATGGATTGTTTTCCTAAAGCAACATCACATTTATAATGCGTTTTTTCAGTTTTTCTTATGTCAGTTGTTCTTTTCACTTATAATCCAGTCCATTTTAAATAAAAGAGAGACATTGTGAATGGTGTCAGCCACACCACGCCTCGGATTGAGGCGGGGATGACTCGTACATGTCACATATGACCTGTGGATCTTTTTTCTAAAGTATCGACACAATACAAATGCGTTTGGTCTGTTTTCCATATGATAGTTGATGTTTTTCACTTAAAATGACGTCCTTTTGAAACAAAAGACAGACACATTGAGTGGTGTCGGACACATCGCGTCTCATATTAAGGCGGGGTTGATTCGTACACGTCGCATATGACCCATGGATCATTCTCCTAAAGTTTCGACATAAATCAAATGCGTTTTGTCAGTTTTCTGTATGTACATAAAATGTTGTCCATTTTAATCAAAAGGGAGCCACTTAGAGTGATCCTGGCCACACCGTGCCTTGGAATGAGCATGGGTTGACTCATACATGTCACATATGACCCATGGATCATTTTCCTAAATCATCAACACATTTTGAATGCATTTGGTCGGTTTTTCGTATGTCAGTTGTTCTTTTCACTTATAATCTTGTCCATTTTAAACGAAAGAGAGAGACTATGAATGGTGTTGGCCACAACACGCCTCGGATTGAGGCGGGGTTGACTTTTACATATCACATATGACCCGTGTATCGTTGTGCTAAAGTATCGACACAATCCAAATGTGTTTGGTCAGTTTTCCGTATGCCAGTTGATGTTTTTCAATTAAAATGACGTCCTTTTGAAGCAAAAGACAAACACTTTGAGTGGTTTCAGCCACACCGCGTCTTAGATTGAGGTGGGGTTCATTCGTACACATCACATATGACCCATGGATCGTTCTCCTAATTTTTCGGCATAAACCGAATGTGTTTGGTCGGTTTTCCGTATGTACTTAAAATGTTGTCCATTTTAAACAAAAGGGAGCCACTTAGAGTGATCCCGGCAACATCGTGCCTCGGATTGAGCCTGGATTGACTCGTACACATCATATATGACCCATGGATCTTTGTCCCAAAGCATCAACACATTTAGAATGCGTTTGGTCAGTTTTTCGTATGTCAGCTGTTCTTTTCACTTATAATCCTGTCCATTTTAAACAAAAGAGAGACACTTTGAATGGTGTCGGCCACACCGCACCTCGGATTGAGATGGGGTTGACTCGTACACATCACATATAACACGTGGATCGTTGTGATAAAGTATTGACACAATCCTAATGTGTTTTATCAGTTTTCCGTATGCCAGTTGATGTTTTTCAATTAAAATGACGTCCTTTTAAAACAAAAAGACAGACACTTTGAGTGGTGTCGGCCACACCATATCTCAGATTGAGGCGGGGTTTATGCGTACATGACACATATAACCCATGGATCATTCTCCTAATGTTTCAATGGAAACCAAATGCGTTTGGTCAGTTTTCCAAATGTACGTAAATGTTGTCCATTTTAAACAAAAGGGAGCCACATAGTGTGATCTCGGCCACATAATGCCTTGGATTGAGCCCAGGTTGACTCGTACATGTCAAATATGACCCATGGATCCTTTTACTAAATCATCATCACGTTTCGAATGTGTTTGGTCTGTTTTTCTTTTGTCAGTTGTTCTTTTCACTTATAATTCTGTCCATTTTATACCAAACAGAGAGAATGTGAATGGTGTTGGCCACAATGCACCTCGGATTGAGGCGGGGATGACTCGTACACATCACATATGACACGTGGATCTTTGTGCTAATGTATCTACATAATCCGAATGCGTTTGGTCACTTTTTCGTATTCCAGTTGATGTTTTTCACTTAAAATAAAGTCCTTTTGAAACAAAAGACATACACTTTGAGTGGTGTCGGCCACACCGCATCTCAGATTAAGGTGGGGTTGATTCATACACGTCACATATGACCCATGGATCATTCTCCTAAAGTTTCAATGAAAACTGAATGCATTTGGTCGGTTTTCCTTATGTACATAAAATATTGTCCATTTTAAACAAAAGGGAGACACTTAGAGTGATCCCAGCCACACCGTGCCTCATATTAAGCTCGGGTTAACTTGTACACGTCACATATGACCCATGGATCGTTGTACTAAAGCATAAACACATTTCAAAGGCGTTTGGTTAGTTTTACGTATGTATGTTGATCTTTTCACTTATAATCCTACCCATTTTAAACAAAAGAGAGACAATATGAATGGTTTCGGCCACACTGTGCCTCTGATTGAGGCGAAGTTGACTCGTACACGTCACATATGACTCGTGTATTATTGTGCTAAAGTATCGACAAAATCCTAATGTGTTTGGTCTGTTTTTTGTATGCCGGTTGATGTTTTTCAATTAAAATGACGTCCTTTTGAAACAAAAGACAGACACTTTGAGTGGTGCCGGCCACACCACATCTCAGATTGAGGCGGGGTTGATTCGTACACGTCACATATTACCCATGGATCATTATCCTAAAGTTTCAACAGAAACCGAATGGGTTTATCGGTTTTCCATATGTACTTAAAATGTTGTCCATTTTAAACAAAAGGGAGCCACTTAGAGTGATCTTGGCCACACCGTGCCTCGGATTGAGCCCGGGTTGACTCGTACACATCACATATGACCCATGGATCATTTTCCTAAAGCGTCAACACATTTCGAATGCGTTTGGTCAGTTTTCCATATGTCAGTTGTTCTTTTCACTTATAATCCTGTCCATTTTTAACAAAAGAGAGACACTCTGAATTGTGTTGGCCACACCGTGCTTCGGATTGAGGCAGGGTTGACTCTTACATGTCACATATGACTCGCGGATCATTGCGCTAATTTATCGACACAATCTGAATGCGTTTGGTCTGTTTTCCGTATGCCATTTGATGTTTTTCAATTAAAATGACGTCCTTTTGAAACAAAAGAGAGACACTTTGAGTGGTTCCAGCCACACTGCATCTCAAATTGAGGCGGGGTTGATTCGTACACATCACATATGAATCATGGATCATTATCCTAAATTTTCAATAGAAACCGAATGCGTTTGATCAGTTTTCTGTATGTACTTAAAATGTTATCCATTTTAAACAATAGGGAGCCACTTAGACTGATCCCGGCCACACCGTGCCTCGGATTGAGCCCGGGCTGACTCGTACATGTGACATATGACCCATGGATCGTTTTTCTAAAGCATCACCACATTTCGAATGTGTTTGGAAAGTTTTCCGTAAGTCAGCTGTTCTTTTCACTTATAATCCTGTCTATTTTAAACAAAAGAGAGACACTCTGAATTATGTCGGCTACACCGTGCCTCGGATTGAGGCGGAGTTGACTCGTACACGTCACAAATGACCCGTGGATCATTGTGCTAAAGTATTGACACAATCCTAATGCGTTTGGTCGGTTTTCCGTATGTAAATTGATGTTTTTCACTTAAAATGACATCCTTTCGAAACAAAAGATAGACACTTTGAGTGGTGCCGGCCACACCGCGTCTCAGATTGAGGCGGGGTTGATTCGTACATGTCACATATGACCCATGGATCGTTCTCCTAAAGTTTCAACAGAAACTAAATATGTTTGGTTGGTTTTCCGTATGTACTTAAAATGTTGTCCATTTTAAACAAAAGGGAGCCACTTAGAGTGATCATGGCCACACCGTGCCTCAGATTGAGTCCGAATTGACTCGTACACATCACATATGACCCATGGATCGTTTTCCTAAAGCATTAACACATTTTAAATGTTTTTGATCGGTTTTTTGAATGTCAGTTGTTCTTTTCACTTATAATCCTATCCATTTTAAACAAAATAGAGACACTGTGAATGGTTTCGGCCACACCGCACCTCGGATTGAGGCGGGGTTGACTTTTACACGTCACATATAACCCGTGGATCGTTGTGCTAAAGTATTAACACAATCCGAATGCGTTCGGTCAATTTTCCATATACCAGTTTATGTTTTTCAATTAAAATGACGTCCTTTTGAAACAAAAGACAGACACTTTGAGTGGTGTAGGACACACCGCATCTCAGATTGAGGAAGGGTTGATACGTACACATCACATATGACCCATGGATTGTTCTCCTAATGTTTCAATGGAAACCGAATGCGTTTGGTCGGTTTTTCATATGAACTTAAAATGTTGCCCATTTTAATCAAAAGGGAGCAACTTGGAGTGATCCTAGCCACACCATGCCTCGTATTGAGACCAGGTTGACTCGTACACATAAAATATGATCCATGGATCGTTGTCCTAAAGCATCATCACATTTCGAATGAGTTTGGTTAGTTTTTCTTATGTCAGTTGTTCTTTTCACTTATAATCCTGTCCATTTTAAACAAAAGAGAGACACTGTGAATGGTGTTGGACACACCACGCCTCGGATTGAGGCGGGGAGGACTCTTACATGTCACATATGACCTGCGGATCGTTTTACTAAAGTATCGACACAATCCGAATGCGTTTGTTCAGTTTTTAGTATGACAGTTGATGTTTTTCACTTAAAATGACGTCCTTTTGAAACAAAAGACAGACACATTGAGTGGTGCCGGCCACACCGCGTCTCAGATTAAGTTGGGGTTTATTCATACACTTCACATCTGACCCATGGATCATTGTCCTAAAGTTTCAACGGAAACCGAATGCGTTTGGTCAGTTTTCCGTATGTACTTAAAATGTTGTCCATTTTAATCAAAAGGGAGCCACTTGGAGTGATCCCGGCCACACTGTGCCTCGTATTGAGAATGGGTTGACTCGTACACGTCACATATGACCCATGGATCATTTTCCTAAAGCATCAACAAATTTCGAACACGTTTCGTCAGTTTTTTGTATGTCAGTTGTTCTTTTCACTTATAATCTTGTCCATTTTAAAAAAAAGAGAGACACTGTGAATGGTGTCAGCCACACCACACCTCAGATTGAGTCAAGGTTGACTCGTACACGTCACATATGACCCGTGTATCATTTTTCTAAAGTATCGACACAATCTGAATCTATTTGGTTGGTTTTCCGTATGCCAGTTGATGTTTTTCAATTAAAATGACGTCCTTTTGAAACAAAAGACAGAAATTTTGACTGGTCTCGACCACACCGCGTCTCAGATTGAGGCGGGGTTCATTCCTACACATTAAATATTACCCATGGATCGTTATCCTAAAGTTTCAAAATAAACCGAATGCGTTTGATCGGTTTTCTGTATGTACTTAAAATGTTGTCCATTTTAAACTAAAGGGAGCCACATAGAGTGATCCTGGCCACACCGTGCCTCGTATTGAGCCCGGATTGACTCGTACACGTCACATATGACCCATGGATCATTTTCCTAAAGCATCAACACATTTCTAATGCGTTTGGTTAGTTTTTCATATGTCAGCAGTTCTTTTCACTTATAATCCTGTCCATTTTAAACAAAAGAGAGACACTTTGAATGGTGTCGGTGACACCACACCTCGGATTGAGACGGGGTTGACTCTTACACGTCACATATAACCCGTGGATCATTTTTATAAAGTATCTACACAATACGAATGTGTTTTATCGGTTTTCTGTATGCCAGTTGATTTTTTTCAATTAAAATGACATCCTTTTAAAACAAAAGACAGACACTTTGAGTGGTGCCGGCCACACCACGTCTCAGATTGAGGCGGGGTTTATTCGTACACGTCACATATGAACCATGGATCGTTCTCCTAAAGTTTCAATGTAAACAGAATGCGTTTGGTCAGTTTTCCAGATGTACATAAAATGTTGTCCATTTTAAACAAAAGGGAGCCACTTAGAGTGATCCCGAGCACACCGTGCCTCAGATTGAGGTCTGGTTGACTCGTACACGTCAAATATGACCTATGGATCATTTTCCTAAAACATCATCACATTTCGAATGCATTTGGTCAGTTTTTCTTATGTCAATTGTTCTTTTCACTTATAATCCTTTCCATTTTAAACAAAAGAGAGACACTGTGAATGGTGTCGGCCACAACATGCCTCATATTGAGGCGGGGATAACTCGTACACGTCACATATGACTCGTGGATCTTTGTTCTAACGTATCGACACAATCCGAATGCATTTGGTCAGTTTTCCGTATTCCAGTTGATGTTTTTCACTTAAAATGGCATTCTTTTGAAACAAAAGACAGACAATTTGAGTGGTGCCAGCCACACCGCATCTCAGATTAAGGTGGGGTTGATTCGTACATGTCACATATGACCCATGGATCATTCTCCTAAAGTTTCAATAGAAACCGAATGTGTTTGGTCGGTTTTCCATATGTACTTAAAATGTTGTCCAATTTAAACAAAAGGTAGACACTTAGAGTGATCCCGGCCACATCGTGCCTCGTATTGAGCTCGGGTTGACTTGTACACGTCACATACGACCCATGGATCATTTTCCTAAAGCATAAACACATTTCGAATGAGTTTGGTCGGTTTTTCGAATGTCAGTTGTTCTTTTCACTTATAATCCTATCCATTTTAAACAAATGAGAGACACTGTGAATGGTGTCGGCCACACCGTGCCTCGGAATAAGGCGAGGATGACTCTTACACATCACATATGTCCCGTGGATCATTGTGCTAAAGTATCGACACAATCAAAATGCGTTTGGTCGGTTTTCCGTATGCCAGTTGATGTTTTCAATTAAAATGACGTCATTTTGAAACAAAAGAGAGACACTTTGAGTGGTGTTGGCCACACCGCATCTCAGATTGAGGGGAGGTTGATTCATACACGTCACATATGACCCATGGATCTTTATCCTAAAGTTTCAATGGATCCGGAATGCGTTTGGTCGGTTTTCCATATGTACTTAAAATTTTGTCCATTTTATGAGAATCCTCATGTGTCTATTAGTGGAATGGTATTTACTGAAAATCTTGTGGACATTCATATTGAATATTTTTATATCATTCTTAGTATGGATTAGATTTTAGTTTATCATGCTATGAAACATTTCGGAGCTAACAATGTCATGCCCAATGAATACATCTCTTTTATAACATACCAAGAATCTATTATATTGATTAGATGTGTAAATGCGATTTACATTGATTATCATGATGAAAATAAATAAAAACATATTATAGATTTTCTAGTAGTAAATGAAATCAAGGAGGGTGGGGGTCTGTCCGGCGGGGCTGTCTGGGGTGCTGTCTGGTGGGTGTCCGGGGGGCTGTCCGGGGACCAAGGAGGAGGGTGGGGGGGGGCTGTGCGGGGGGCTGTCTGGGGGGTGTTCGGGGGGTTGTCTGGGGTCCAAGGAGGAGGGTGGGGGGCTGTCTTGGGGGCTGTCCGGGGTCCAAGGAGGAGGGTGGGGGGCTGTCCGGGGGGCTATTCGGGGGGCTGTCCGGGGGTGTCCGGGGGGGGGGGTGTCCGAGGTCCAAGGAGGATGGTGGGGGTTTGTCTTGGGTATAGGAAGGAGGGGGGTTCCCAAACACACAACCACTAAAAGACAACAACATCGATAAAAACAGATAATATATAAAAATAACTCAAATCCAATACTATACTACGAGTCTACTTGGGCACGCGCAGCTGATCGTCCACCTCTGGTACGAACCCTCCTCGTACCATCGGCCTGGGTACTAGGACCAGTACTAGGTTCCTCATTGAATAACTGTGGACGTATAGATGGATCCTACAAAAATTTTTACAAAAAAATTAATCAGATGACATTATATATTCTTTAAAGATATATATATTTGAAATAAAGTACTCACTATAGGCACTAATGGTGGAACACCCATCTCCGCCATCCGAAGATTGTTCTCCATCATTTTTTTCCTTCGTCTCTCTTCAATTGGATGCATTTCCTGATTTTGAAAACAAATATTTAATTAATTAGAAAAAGGAAACTAATGTGTAAACCAAAAAATTAAATATATGAGGGAATAGGGGGATTCATTGGTAATTTAGCTATCAATTGTTTTAGAAGAGCTTGAATGAATTTAATAAATCATACAAGTTGTAATGTTCACCAAGTTAGAAATATTATTTAACTAGGTTTGAATACAGTTCAATTCCAAATTAGAAAATGCAATTCAAATAAAACAGCAACCAATAAACATTGAAAATTCACATAACAGTCAAGTCAGCTAAATCATATTTGTGATCAATACTAAATCAATTTGAATATTACCAACCTTAACAACCCAACTTGAGGTAAACCAAAAGAATTGAGAACATGGATGAATGATTCTATATATTTTCAACCACAACTTCAGGTTCACAATCAACTCTGACAATTGAGCTATTGGAGTCATCAAAAGAAATAAATGGATTGACTCTAATGGAAATTGGGACAGTGTCAATTCCATCATCACCATCATCAAAAATATGTCTTGGAATTACTTCAACTATGACACCAAATTCATGTCGAAGATGGTCTTTGACATAAAAAACTTGTATAATGATTGATCCCAACACAAATGGTTCTTCGGTAGTAAGAGTGTGAGTCATATTAATTACTCATAATACACAATCATCAATAAATGTGCCATGTATCGTCATCGAATCAAACCAATGGAATTTCATCATTGTGACTCGTCAATGAGAGTAATAATAAAATATTATTATTTTCTCAATAACTCCATAATAACCCACATTTTCAAATCACGGTCTACTATCTGATGCACTGGCATAACAATCTGTTGTGGAAGTAACCATAACACCATCATGTTGTGTTCTCATGTTCTTTGCTCGTTCAGTGACAATAAATTTGTACCCATTGATAAAAATTGATTTACAGTCACGAACCACGGTATTAAGACCAAAATCCAAAGCTCTTATTTCCTCAGAGACAGATTCAGCAGACAAACTCAATACCTGCAATATAAATGACAGTTAAACTTAATTAAATATTGAAATAATTAATTTAAACAGTAATATTTTTACCTTCATTTTTTACCAAGCAGAAAACTCTTTGCTATGCAAAGTCTCTCTCCTTCTCAAAGATAAAGAATGATGTTTCATATTTACCATTGTTTTATGTTCCCTGTAGATAAAAAATATGAATAGCTTAACAGATATATATGTAAGATATACATAATAAATTTAGTTACCTGATATAGTCATCGAACAAATCATAGTTGAACAAAACTGTGTGATGTGCCATCTCCCGCTCTTCATGGCTTAATGTCTTCAATGTATATGATCAAGGAATTCCACCTTTTTGAGGAAGTGATGAAAAACTGGGTTCAATTTTCTCATTCTGTTCTTCTTCATTTCTCATTGGTCTGTTCAATATTGTAGTAAGATCAGACAAATACATCGAGTAGAAATCCGTACATTCTTGAGCCAGGTAACCATTCACGATAGAACCTTTAGGATGATTTCTGTTTCGGACATAAGACATTAATGTGAACATATTTCTTTTAGTTGGATCCATCCAATGAAAAGAAAAAGGTCCTCCGAGAAGTATTTCAGTGGAAATATGGACAGTCAGATGCAGCATGCATGTGAATAATGATGGAGGAAATATTTTCTCCAACTCACACAAAATTAATGGGGCATCTATCAACATTTTTTCAAGAAAGACTTTGACAACTTATTAGCACAAAGATCTATAAACAAATGGCACAACCAAATAATAGACACCCTTACATTATTGGAAAAAAGATGACATATTGCTATTGGAAGCAACTCATGCAGTAGAACGTGATAATCACGAGTCTTCAAAGATTTTAGCTTCAACTCTCTTCTGTTGACCCGTTTAGATATGTTGTTTGAATAACCATTAGGAACTCTAATAGTCTCTAATACTTCCAGAAATTGTTTTTTTCATAGATGTCATCACATAAGAAGCACATGTAAGTTGCCATTTATTTTCACTGATACGCACAGGATGCAATTCTGGTCTGATGCCCCAATCCACCAAGTCACGCCGAGATCGTAAATCATCTGTTGTCTTCCCCATGACATTTAGAAGAACTGAAAGAAACATTTCGCATATATTATTTTCAATATTCATTATGTCTAAGGAATTACGTAACAAATTGGTTGACCAATAAGGAAAATCAAAAAAGATACTCCTCTTCCTCCAATTGTAACAGGTTTCAGTGGAATCATTCATTCTCATTCCAGATTTCATTTGACCCTTCTCGAATGAAAAATTGAAATCTTTCAATTCATTAAGCACATCAGTTCCAGACATACGTTGAGGTGTATCATCGGTGTCTATGGTATTATCAAATCTTCGATGATTCATTCTATATGGATGATCCTTTGGAAAGAATTTTCGATGTCCCATAAAACTGAAACTACAACGATATTTCAGTCTTATGGATCCTGTATTCTTCATACAAACTGGACATGACAGTTTTCCCTTCGTGCTCCATCCAGACATCATTGCATAATCCGGAAAATCATTGATCGTCTACATAAGCGTAGCACGCTTCTGAAATATATCTTTCGAACATGCATTGTATGTGCGCACACCCACATCCGAAAGAAGTTTCAACTCTTTTATTAAAGGTTGAATGTATACATCAATATCAATGTCGGGATCAGAAGGACCAGATATTAGTATACTCATGAAAGAGAAAGGTTTTTTCATACACAACCATGGGGGAAGATTATAAATGTGTATAAAAACTGGCCATGTGCTGTGCGAAGTAAGCATCTGCCCAAACGGATTAAAACCATCACATGAAAGACCCATCCTCGCATTACCCACATCAGCTGACAAATCAGGATGTCGAACATCAATTCTCTGCCATGAAAATCCATCTGCAGGATGAACCAACTCATCATTAGTCTTCTTTCTCTCGGTATCATGCCATCTCATTTTTATTTATATGTCATCAGACATAAAAAGATTCTGGAGTCTGGGGATCAATGGAAAGTGACACATTACTTTCTATGGAACGCGGGATGGCGTTCCATCAGATTTTAAATTCCATCGGGATGTTCCACATTTTATACAATCATTTCGTTCAGCGGTTTCCTCCCAGAATAAAGTGAAATCTTTCGGGCAAGCATGAATTTGTTTCTTGAAAATCCTTGTTCCTCAACTAACTTCCATGCCATATAGTGGTTTGAAGTAATATATGCATCATTTGGAAGTAAATCCATCAAGAGGGTAAGAATGTAATTGATTGTTGTATTAGAAATCCCATACATAGTTTTCCCATGAAACAATCGGATTAAAAATTCCAGCTTTTTCATTTAATCGCATTGTCGATATACTAGAGTCGTGGCAACATCATTCAATTTTTTCACCCTATCAATATCATCATTTTCATAGGATACATATGCTATCCTCATATCAAAGTATTCTTGAGTCGAAATACTTTCTTTTTCATGATTAAAAATAAATGGAAACCGATCATCTAATAAATTCTCCATTCCAGTCCTTTCATTTCGATCATAACCAATTTGAGATTTCATTTTCTCCCCATTGTGATACCACACAATGTAGTTTTCTTGAAACCCATTTTTGGTTACGTGGTAGCTGACTTCTTCACGGCTCAACCAAGGTCTACCAACATAATTGGAACATGGGCAGTGTATGCAACCACTTTCTGAAACATTGTGAAATGAAAAATCTATAAAGCCCTCCAAATTGTTTTGAAAATCGCTTGAGATCAGATCGGTTTCATACATCCAGCTTTTGGTCATTATGTAAAAAGAATTTATAAAACTCATTTTGTCATAAACAATTCAATAGGATTGAAAATTAATAGAAAATACATTTAAGTAAATGATTAAGGAAGAAAATAATCAAGGTATCAACGACACATGTGAAAAAAACATACTAATGTGTTATTGAAAAAATGTAAAACCAACAAGAACTTAATGTGTTATCACATCACAACATGCCTCATCCCATAACCATATTAGTAGGGTATCATGAACATGAATAACATAAACCTTGTGCCATCCTCCTACCCTACATGACCCCAACCACATGCCACATCTTATTATAGCCTTATCACATCGCACCTCACCTGAAAACACTAGGGAAATCATTGTACATCTCACTTGAAGACACATGGAAAATCACATCGCATCTTGCCTAAAAACACATGGTCAATCAATTGTGAAGGAGAGTAGGGAAGACATGGTATCTATCAAAACATATAACCACCATCCTAAATATTAGAAAAAATACCCATAACTCAGAACCTCTGATCGTTGGTATGTTTATCCAACTCTGGTTGGGAATGTGTAGAAATAACATAAAATACATGATATATAGATAGCACAAAATACCCAACCTATGGGTTCACATTAACTACATAATCACACACTTCACTACTACCATACAACACATAAACCATCACAACCACATTCACCACTATATGAAACACACCACACCACCACCACACAAGACACATAGCATTTACCACTTTCATTTATAAGCCACTTCATTTACACTTACATTTTCCATTCATTTAATGTTAAATTAAATAAATCCATTTACCACAAATCCATTTCTATTCCATATCATTTATTTACTATCTTGTTTCCTTGTTTTAACGACATAATTTATTCCATAGATAACCAGGAAACTAATAAAACAACCACACAACAACTCACCATCTCACAATAACCATCGTCGCCATGTTACATCGGCCAACCATCTCACCAAAACAACCACATATCACAACAAAACTATTGCACATCAAAAACAACCACACAACCAAAACCACCTCACCACATCATAAACCACAACCTCATCACACAACACCTCGACACGACACAATAACACCACACATCATCACTATCACAAAACTTCACATGTCACATCCATGCCCACTAACCATCACATCACAACCCCACATATCACAAAGCCCAATTGGTCACCTCAATCACCATACAACAGCCTACAACATACATTGAAACACAACAAAAAACCTCTCATAGAAGCAACATACCCTAACTTCCACAATTTATTCAAGGACTTTTATTATATTACCCCTTTATTTAGCATGGACATTATAACACAAATGATATTCCATGGGAAATTAATTAATTAACAAAATATTTGTTCATTTCCCTATTTTTCACGGTGAAATCACATCAAAATCCAAACATAAAACAAAAAATTTAGATCAATAACAATAAAAACAAGGTAGAATATGTGTATAAAGAATAAAATACCTGATTTTAGAAGATTCAGATGGTTTTTCACCTATTCGGATGGGGGAGTTCGCGAGAGGAGCAGAGCGCCGAATTGATTTTAGGGTTCTGTTACGAATGGGGGAGAGCAGCGGCCCGATTGTATTTGGGGAAAATATTTGCCAAGGGTTTTTAAAAACCTTTGGAAAAGGGGTGTTCAGGGTACCCTTTCCCAACAGTTTCATAAAACCATTGGGAAATGGTAACTTAAACACCCATTTTCCAATGGTTTTATGAAACCGTTGGCAAAGGGGTACCCTTTCCCAACGATTCTAATGAACAGCTGGAAAAGGCTTCCCTAAACCTTCTTTACCAACAGTTTAAGAAAACTGTTGGTAAAGAACAATGGGAAAAAACTACATTTCTAGTAGTGATGTTTTTCTTTATTAGGGTTTTGTATGGCTTTATTAGGGGTTATTATGGTGTGTTAAGGGTTTTTAGGGTTGAGTTGGGTTTGTTTGTCTTTATTTTTGGTTTATTAGGGCTTTTTAGGGTTTTTGGGGTTTATTTGTGTTTATTAGTGTTTGTTAGTGTCTATTAGGGGTTTTTAGGTTTGTTTAGGTTTTCTTAACTTGCTTTTAGGGTATATTAGATTTTATTATCATTTATTAGGGTTTATTACGTATTTTTGGGGTTTTATTAGGGTTGAGTAGAGTTTCTTAGGGTTTTTAGGGATTATAAGGTGTTTTAGGGATTATTAGAGTATTTTATGGGTTTATTAGGGTTTAATTTTTTATATTATGGTATATTTGGGTTTCATATTTTTGATGGTTTTAAAGCGTCTTTAGGGTTTTTGTAGAATTTTTTAGGGTTTGTGTAGTGTTTTTTAGAGTTTATGTAGAATTTTTAGTGTTTATGTAGAATTTTTGGGGTTTAGTTACCAGTTTTAGATTTTATGTATCATTTTTAGGGTTTAGGTAACATTTTTGGGGTTTATGTAGCGTGTTTATGGTTTAGGTTTTATGTAGCATTTTTTATGGTTTATGTTGCATTTTCTGGGTTTACGTAGCGTTTTTAGGGGTGATGTAGGATTTATGTTGCATTTTTAAGGTTTATGTAACATTTTTATGGTTCATGTTGTGTTTTTAGTGCTTATATTGTGTTTTTAGGTTTAATGTAGTGTTTTCTAATAGTTATGTTGCATTTTTTAGGGTTTATGTTGTGTTTTTTAGGGTTTATGTAGTGATTTTAGTGTTTATGTAGCATTTTTTGGGTTTATGTTGTGTTTCTTGGTTTATGTTGCGTTTTTAGGGTTTTTGTTGCATTTTTATGGGTTTAGATAACGTTTTTACAGTTTATGTATCTATTTGAATCTTTTTTTAGGGTTTTAATGTTTTTTTATGGTTTGTAGTTTTTATAGGGTTTTTTAGGGTTCTTAACGGGTGTTTATGGTTTTTTATGATATCTGATGGCTTTTTAATGGTTTTTTGCGTGGGTTTATGGGTTTATTTGTTTTTTTGGGATCAGTAGGGGTTGTTAGGGTTTTAGTGTGTTTTAGGGTTTGTTTAGGTATTGTAGATGTTTTTAGGTTTTATATAACGTGTTTTAGATTTTTTTGGGTTCTTTATGATTTTTTAGTGTTCTTTAGAGTTTAATATGGTTCTTTAGGGTTTATTAGGGTTCTTTAGGGTTTATTAGTGTTCTTTAGGATTTGTTACAGTTTGTTAGCATTTTTTATTTTATATTAGGGTTTAATAGAGCTTTTGTAGGCATTAATAGCCTTTTCTAGGGTTTATCAACCTTTTTAGGGTTATTTAGTATTTATTAGGGTTTATTAGAGTTTATTTTTTTATTAGGTTTTAATTACATGTATTTGGGTTTATTACAATTTATTAGGGTTTATTATGATTTGTGAGGGTTTATTGCGGTTTATTAGGGTTTGTTTCAGTTTCTTATGATTTATTTGGCCTTGTTAGGATTTGATATGACTTATTTGGGGTTGTTATGGTTTGTTATGATTTATTTTGGGGTTATTATGGTTTGTTAGGGTTTATTATTGGATTGTAGGGTTTTGTAGGCTATTATTTGGAGGTTTTTGTTGTGTTTTATCGGGTCTGTTAGGGGTTTTAGTGATTATTAGGGTTTATTATGGTTTAATAGTGTTTTTATTATATATTAAGGGTTTTAGGGATTTTGTAGCATTTATTAGGTTCTAATAGAGTTTTTAGGGTTTATTATAATTTATTACAATTTATTAGTGTTTATTAGGTTTTTAGGGTTTAATAGTGGGTATTTGGGGTTATTAGGGTTTATTAGTGGTTCTTAGCAGTTATTAGTTGTTGTTATGGTTTTTTGGTTTTGGTAGGGTTTTTAGGGTTTGTTATAGTTTGTTTGAGTTGTTGGGGGTTTTATGCATTTTTTTGGGTTTTATGGGTGTGTTTGGATTTTTTATGCTTTTTGGGGGTTATTTTAGCATTTTTTTGGGTTTTGATATGTTTTGTGGGTTTTGAAACATTTTTTGATTTTTTGTAGGACTTGTTAGGGTTTATGTAGCTTTGTTAGTGGCTTGAGTGGTTCTTTTGGGTTTTTTTTGGGTTCTTTAGGGTTCTTTTGGGTTCTTTATGGTGTATTAGTGTTTCTTTTTAGGTTTCTAGGGATTTCATGGGGGGGGGGGGTTTAGGGTTTAAAAGGGTTTCATAGGGTTGCTTAGGGTTTTTTTCGGCATTTTTTGGCTTCTTAGGATTTTTTACCGGTTTTAGCAGATTTTAAGGTTTTTAGCATTTTTTGAGGTTTTCTGAAGTTTTTTGAGGGTTTTTAAGGTTTTTTTGGGTTTTTTAGGTTTTTTTGGGTTTTTTTTGGTTTTTTTGGTTTTTTCCAGTTTTTAGGTGATTTAGGGTTTTTTCGGGTTTTAGGGATTGTAGGATTTTTTCGGGATTCTTGGGTTTTTAGGGTTTTTTAGGTTTTTTTAGGTTTTTTGGGTTTTTAGGGTTTTTTAGGGTTTTGTCAGGTTTTTCCAGGTTTGTTAGGGTTTTTTGTGAATATTAGCATTTTGAATGGTTTAATAGAATTTTTTTTGTATATTTGGGTTTTTAGGTATTTTTAGCTTTTATTGGGGTCTAATAGGTTTTTTAGGGTTTATTATGATTTATTAGTGTTTATTAGGGTTTAGTAGTGGGATTTAGGGTTTATTATGGTTTATTATGGTTTATTATTGTTTAGTAGGGATTGTGAGGATTTATTAGTGCTTATTAGACTAATTTAGGGTGTCTAAGGGTTTGTTATGGTTTTTAAGGGTGTGTTAGGGTTTCTAAGGGTGGGTTAGGGATTTTATGGGCGGGTTAGTGTTTCTAAGGGTGTGTTGGGGTTTCTAAGAGGGTTCTATGGTTTATAAGGGTGTGTTGGGGTTTCTAAGTATGTGTTAGGGTTTCTAAGGGCGTGTTAGTGTTTCTTAGGTTTGCTTAGGGTTTTGTTAGGGTTTTTAGTGTTTTGTTCGGGTTTGTGATGGTTTCATTGGGGTTTTTAGGGTTTCTTTGAGTTATTTTTTTTGGGTTTATTGGGGTTTCATAGTGCTTCATGGGGTTTGATAGGGATTGTTAGGGTTTTTAGGGTTTTTTAGGGTTTTTCATGGTTTTTAATGGTTTAAGTATTTATGGGGTTATTCGTGGTTTTTTAGGGTTACTTAATTGTTCATGGTTGTCCCAAATGTGTAGAGCTAGTCACAACCTTCAATTTGATATGTCGTAGAGGTGAAACGGACACCCAGAGAAGAATTTATGGTCATTTGGAAGACATACAGACCTTTTGGGACTTTAAGAACGTGATAAGGTGTTCTTATTGGTCATAGATGTGTATATCTAGTCGAAAGATTTGATTTATTATATGGTAGAGGAAAAACGGACTCCTGGAGTAGAAGTTATGGTCTTTTGAAGGGTTTAAGCACCTTATTGGGCCTTCAAGGATGTGAGAAGGTGTTTCAGTGGTTATTGGAGTGTAGGTCTAGTCGCAAGCTTCAATTTGATATGTGGTAGAGGCAAAATAGACACCCATAGAAGAAGTTATTGACAAACAGACACCAGATGCCAATCTTTTGACCATCCAAAGGGATTTTGGGTCTTTTGGGGGGTTGAAGAATCTCAGAAAGGGATCTAGTGGTTACGAGAGTGTGTATCTTTTCACAGTCTTTGATTTGATATGTGGTAGATCCAAAATGGTCACACCTAGAAGAAGTTATTGTCGTTTTAAATTGAGCAACTCTACTAGTGCCTAAAAATCTAAGAAACCCACAACTCACTAAATTTGGCATAACTTATCCTTTGGGTGTCCGTTTGAGCACTATGACCAGTCAAATCGAAGCTCGAGAGATGAGTTAGGACCAAGTTTAGTAGAAATTATGAGAAGATCAAATAAATATAAGATATATTAGTTACACCACTCCAAAAAACAATCCAACATCAAACGGCCATAACTTTCGCTTCTATTATCCGTTTGAGCTGTAGCACATATCAAATCAAAAGTAGCGAAGAGATCTACATAGAAGGATTACTTAAACATAGTTCAAGTCATGTTTGGGACCTTAAAATCCCAGAAACCCATCCTAAGGCCTCCAAAACTCCATATCTGTGTACGGATCCCTGTCAAAATTTTCTTAAAATGTTCATGACTTCTGATCTGTGTGTCTATTCAGCCTACGAAACCTGTTTTTATCGCAGTTTGTTCCATGAGATTCAGTTTGACAATTCATGGAGCGGAAATGGACACCCGTAGAAGAAGTTATTACTTTTTCAATGAATCTATGATTTGTTAGGTTTTTCGAGATCCCATTTCTAGCATTTTTGTCATGTCTGATGTTTTTTCAAACAACTATTACTCATTATTACTGTTATTATTATTATTATTATCGAAATCACATCCACATGAACATGCACATGCACGTGCCTTTTTTTATATTTTTATTACCATGCACATGCACGTGCAATGCACAAAGGTTATTTTATTGTCACATGCATTGTTATTATTATTGTTAGTATTATTATTGTGGTTGTTGTTGTTGTTGTTGTTGTAATTATCATCACATGCAAATGCACATGCACATACACACACATTCAATGCACGTGCGTTATTCTATTATCTCATGCATTGTTAATAATAATAATAATAATATTATTATTATTATCATCATCATCACATGGAAATGCAATGCATGGGCATTATTATTTATTACCATGCACGTGCACACGTAATGCACATGCAATATTCTATTATCTCAGGCATTGGTAATACTACTATTATCACCACTACTACTACTATTACTACTCCTGATATTATTACTATCATCACATTCAAATGTAGATGTACGTGCGATATTATTTATTATTTATTAACACACACATGCATATGCAATGCACTTGTATTATTCTTTTATTATTATTATTATTATCACAATTTTTATTATTATTACAATTATTATTATTATTTTTATCATTATCATTATCATTATTATTATCATTATCACACGAAAATGCACATGCAAGTGCGTTGTTATTTATTATTTATTACCACGCACGTGTATGCGTTATTATTATTCTTATTATTACAATTAGTATTATCAATATTATCATCAAATGTAAATGCACATGCACATGAATGTGCGTTCTTATTTGTTATTATTTATTTATTATTTACTATTATGCACGTGTGCATGAAATTCACTTGCGTTATTCTGTTATTATTGTTTTTGTTGTTGTTGTTGTTGTTGTTTGTATCATCAAATACAAATGCACATAAATGTGAGTTGTTATTTATTATTTATTACCATGCACGTGCATGTTTCATTACCATTATCATTACATGTAAATGCACATGCATGTGCGTTATTATATATTATTTATTATCATGCACATGAAAATGAAATACACTTGTGTTATTCTATTATCACATGTGTTATTATTATTTATTCTCATGCACGTGCACATGCAATGCACGTGCATTATTCTATTATCACATGTGTTATTATTAATTATATATTATCATTCACATGCAAATGCACATTCATGTGGACTTGGTTATTATATATTGTTTATTACCATGCACATGCACATGAACTTGAACATGCACTTGGATGTGCGTTATTATTTATTTTTTATTATAATTCACATGCACATGCACATACACATGTAATTCACTTGCGTTATTATTTATAGTTTATTAATTATTATCATTCACATAAAAATGCACAGGCATATGCACATGCACGTGAGTTATGATTTATTATTTAAATAATGCACATGCATCTCCACATGCACGTGTGTTAATACTCCTATTATTATTATAGGTATTTTTGGGGTTTACTAGCATTTTTTAGAATTTTTAGGTGTTATTAACATTTATTATGGTTTGTTAGGGTTTAAGGGTTTTTTAATGTTATATTAGCATTTTTAACGGTTTGATGGGGGTTTATTAGGATTTTATTAGGGTTTATTATGGTGTGTAAAGGTTTATTAGGGTTTATTATGTATTTTAAGAGTTTTATTGGGATTGATTTGGGTTCATTGGGGTATATTATGGCATATTATGGTATATTTGGGTATGTTTAGGATTTATTAGGGTCTATTATCGTTCATTATGGTTTATTAATTTTTAAGAGGTTATATTAGGGTTTTTAGAATTTAGTAGTGTTTATTAGGTTTTATTAGTGATTTTATGATTTGTTAGGTTTTATTAGCAAATATTAGAAGTTTTAGGGATTTTTAATGGTATATTTGCATTTTTATGGTTTAATGGTGTTTATTATGGTTTATTAAAGTGTGTGATGGTTTATTTGGACTGATTAGGTATTTTTAGGGTTTCATTAGGGTTAAGTATGTATCTTTAGGGTTTTATTATGGTTTATTAGGGTTGAGTAATGTTTATTAGGGTTTGTTAGGGATTTTTAGGGTTTACTAGTGTTTGTTAGTGTTTTTATTAGGGAATATGAGTGTTTTTTAGTTTTTGTTAATATATATTAAGGGGTTGTTAAGACTTTTTAGGTACTATTAGAGTGTTTTTAGTTTTTGTGAGCATTTTTATGGTTTATTAGGTTTTATTAGAATTTATTATGGTTTATTAGGGTTTCTATGGATTTTTAATGGTTTGTTTTCATTTTTTGTTTATTGGGGTTTAGTTGGGTTTTATTAGGTTTTATTATGGTGTGTCAAGGTATATTAGGGTTGAGAAGGTATTTTTAAGGTTTTATTATGGTTTTATTAGGTTTTAATAGTTTTTATTAGGGTTTATTATGGATTTTAGGGTTTATTAGGGTTTGTTAGGGGTTTATTAGTTTTTTTGTTTTATTGGTTTATATTAGTGTTTGTTAAGTCTTTTTAGATAATATAGAATTTTTTATTGTTTGTGAGCATTTTGTTTTTGTTTGTGAGAAATTTTAGGGTTTATTAGGTTATATTAGTGTTTATTATGGTTTATTATGGTTTATAGGGATTTTTAATGTATATTAGAGTTTTTTGTCTTTATTAGGTTATATTAGTGTTTTTAGGTCTTTTTAGGTAATATTGCGTGTATTTATTGTTTGTGATCATTTTTTTATTGTTTGTGAGCGTTTTTTGGGTTTATTATGTTATATTAATGTTTATACGAGTTTCTAGGTATTTTTTAAGGTATACTAATGTTTATTTTCATTTTTAGGGTTTTGTAGGGTTTTATTAGGGGTCATTATGGTGTGTTAAGGTTTGTTAGGGTTGAGTCGGGTTTATTTGGATTTATTTATGGTTTATTAGGGATTTTTTGGGTTTTTGGGGTTTAGTATGGTTTATTAGTGTTTATTAGTGTATAACAGGGTTAGTTAGGGTCGTTTATGTTTTCTTAACATGTTTTTAGGGTTTGTTAGGTTTTATTATCATTTATTAGGATTTATTTGGTATTTTTGGGGTTTTATTAGGGTTGAGTAGAGTCTGTTATGGTTTTTAGGGATTATAAGGTGTTTTTAAGGATTATTGGAGTTTATTAGGGGTTTATTAGGGTTTAATTTTGTATACTATGGTATGTTAGGGTTTAATATTTTCAAGGGTTTTGAAGCGTCTTTAGGGTTTGGGTAGCATTTTTTAGTGTTTGTGTAGCATTTTTTGAGTTTATGTAGAATTTTTAGTGTTTATGTAGTGCTTTTAGGGTTTAGTTAGCGGTTTTAGGTTTTATGTAGCATTTTTTAGGGTTTATGTAATGTTTTTAGGTTTTATGTGGCATATTTAGGATTAAGGTTTTATGTAGCATTTTTAGGGTTTATGTAGCATTTTCTATGTTTATGTAGAGTTTTTAGGGGTGATGTAGCGTTTATGTTCCATTTTTAGGGTTTATGTAACATTTTTAGGGTTCATGTAGGGTTTTTTGGGTGTATGTTGTGTTTTTAGGTTTTATGTAGCGTTTTTTAATGTTTATGTTGTCTTGTTTAGGGTTTATGTTTCGGTTCTAGGGTTTATGTAGTGCTTTTTGGGTTTATGTAGTATTTATTGAGTTTATGTTGTGTTTTTTGGGTTTATGTTGCGTTGTTAGGGTTTATGTTGCATTTTTAGGGTTTATGTAACGTTTTTTGAGCTTATGTATCTAGTTGTTGCCTTTTTTAGGGTTTTAATGGTTATTTATGGTTTGTAGTGGTTTTTTGGGTTTTTAAGGGTTGTTAACAGGTGTTTGTGGTTTTTGTGGTATTTGATGGGTTTTCAATGGTTTTTTGGGGGGTTTTAAGGTTTTATTTATTTTTTTTGGATTGATAGGTGTTGTTTGGTTTTTTTATTGTGTTTTAGGGGTTTTTTGGGTATTGTAGCGGTTTTTAGGGTTTTTGTAATGTGTTTTAGCATTTTTTCATTCTTTAGTATTTTTTAGGGTTCTTTAGAGTTTATTATGGGTTTTCAGGGTTTATTAGGGTTGTTTAGGTTTTATTAGGGTTCTTTAGGATTTGTTACGGTTTATTAGCAATTTTTATTGTATATTAGGGTTTTATTGGGCTTTTGTAGGCATTAATAGCTTTTTAGGGTTTATCAACCTTTTTTAGGGTTATTTAGGATTTATTAGAGTTTCTTAGGGTTTATTTAATTTATTAGGGTTTATTAATGTGTATTTGGGTTTATTATGATTTATTGGGGTTTCATATGATTTGTTAGGGATTATTACGGTATATTAGGGGTTTGTTATGGTTTGTTCCAATTTTTTACGATTTATTTGGCGTTGTTAGGATCTGTTACGATTTATTTGGGGTTGTTAGGGTTTGTTACGAATTATTATGGGGTTAGTATGGTTTGTAAGGGTTTATTAGCGGGTTATAGGGTTTTGTAGGCTATTATTTGGCAAGTTTTGTAGTGTTTTGTCGGGGTTGTTAGGGTTTGTAGTGATTATTAGGATTTAATGTGGTTCAATAGTGTTTTTATTGAATTTTAGGGGTTTTAGGGATTTTTTAGGGTTTATTAGAGTCTACTAGGGTTTTTTAGGGTTTATTATTGGTTATTATGATTTATTAGTGTTTATTAGGGGTTTAGGGTTTAATTGTGGGTTTCAGGTGTTATTTCGGTTTATTAGTGGTTCTTAGGGGTTATTAGTGGTTGTTAGGTTTTGTTAGGGTTTGTTAGGACGTGTGTTATTTTATTATCACACATGTTATTTTTATAACTATTATCATTATCATTATTATCATTATCATTATTATCATTATCATTATTATCATTATCATTATTATCATTATCATTATTGTTATTACTATTATTATTATTATTATCCTCACATGAAAATGCAGATTCACCTGCGTTATTATTTATTATTTATTATTTATTATTTATTTCCATGCACGTGCATATGTTGTTGTTCTTATTATTATTATTATTATCATCATCACATGCTAATGCACATGCACGTCCGTTATTATTTATTACCATGCATGCACACACGCAATGCACCTACATTATTCTATTATCACGTGCATCTTTATTGTTATTATTATTATTAATATTAATGTTATTATTGTTATTATCATCAAATACAAATGAAAATGAACGTGCGTTAATTTTTATTACCATACACGCGCACATTCAATACATGTGCATTATTCTATTATCACATGCACTATTATTATTAATATTACAATTATTGTTATTATTAATATCACGTGTGCTATGAGTTATTATTTATTATCAAGCAATCCACGTGCGTTATTCTATTATCACATGAGTTGGTGTAGTTATTATTATTATTATTACTATTATTATTATTATTATTACTATCATCTCATACACATGCACATGCACAAGCACATGCTTTATATTTTATTTTTTATTACCATGCACGTGCACATGAAATACACACAGTTTATTTTATTATCAAATACGTTGTTATTATTATTATTATTATTATTATTATTGTGGTTGTTGTTGTTGTTGTTGTTGTCGTTGTTGTTATTTCTATTATCATCACATGAAAATGCACATGCAAATACACAAACACACACATTCAATGCACATGTGTTATTCTATTATCACATGCATTGTTATTATTAATATTAGTATTAGTATTAATATTATTATTATTATCATCGTCATCATCGTCACATGAAAATGATATGCACGCATGTTATTATTTATTACCATGCACATGCACATGTAATCCACATGCAATATTCTATTATCACATGCATTGGTACTACTACTATTATCACTACTACTACTACTATTATTATTATTATCATCACATGAAAATTCAGATGCACATGCGTTATTATTTATTATTTATTACCATGCACGTGCATATGTAATGCAACTGTATTATTATTATTATTATTATTACTATTATCATAATAATAATTATTATTATTATCATTATCATTATTTTTATCATTATCACATGAAAATCCACTTGCATGTGTGTTGTTATTTATTATTTATTACCATGCACGTGCATACATTGTTATTATTATTATTATTACAATTAGTATTATTAATATTATTATAAAATCTAAATGCACATGCAAATGCATGTGCCTTCTTATTTACTATTATTTATTTATTATTTACTACTATCCACAAGAACATGCAATGAACTTGCGTTATTATATTATTATTGTTGTTGTTGTTGTTGATGTTGTTGTTTCAATCATCAAATAAAAAATCACATGCACGTGCGTTGTTATTTATTATTTATTACCATGCACGTGCATGCATCATTATCATTATCATTACATGTAAATTCACATACACATGTGTTATTATATATTATTAATTACCATGCACATGAAAATCCAATGCACTTGCGTTATTCTATTATCACATGTGTTATTATTATTTATTCTCATGCACGTGCACACACAATGCACTTGCGTTATTCTATTATCACATGTGTTATTATTTATTATTTATTATCATTCATCGGAAAATGCACATTCATGTGGACTTTACTATTATTTATTGTTTATTACCATGCACATGCACATGCACATGCACATGCACATGCACTTGGATGTGCGTTATTATTTATTATCATTCACATGCACATGCACTTACACATGCAATTCACATATGTTATTATTTATAATTTTTTATTTATTATCATTCACATGCAAATGCGCATGCATATGCACATGCATGTGCATTATGATTTATTATTTAAACCATGCACATGCGTTATTAATACTATTATTATTAGAGTTACTTTTAGGTTTTACTGTCAATTTTTAGGATTTTTAGGTGTTATTAAAATTTATTATGGTTAGTTAGGGTTTTAGGGTTTTTTAATGATCTATTTTCATTTTTTAGGGTTTGGTGGGGGTTATTAGGATTTTATTAGGGTTTATTATGGTGTGTCAAAGTTTATTAGGGTTTATTATGTATTTTTAGGGTTTTATTAGGATTGAGTTGGGATTATTAGGGTATATTATGGTATATTATGGTATATTTGGGTATGTTTAGGATTTATTATGGTTTATTAAGGTTCATTATGGTTTATTAATTTTTAAGAGGGTATGTTAGGTTTTTTTGTGTTTAGTAGTGTTTATTCGGGTTTATTTGCGCTTTTGAGCTTTGTTTGGTTTTATTAGCATTTATTAGGGGTTTTAGGGTTTTTTACTAATATATATGCCTTTTTTAGGGTTTGGTGGTGGTTATTAGTATTTTATTAGGGTTTATTATGGTGTGTTAAGATTTATTAGGGTTTATTATGTATTTTTAGGTTTTTATTGGGATTGAGATGGGTTTATTGGGGTATATAATGGTATATTATGGTATATTTGGGTATGTTTAGGATTTATTAGGGTTTATTATTGTTCATTATGGTTTATTAATTTTTTGGAGGGTATATTAGGGTTTTTAGGGTTTATTAGTGTTTATTAGCGTTTATTAGTGCTTGTAAAGGACTGTAAATTTCAAGGAATTTTTTTTCTTAAATTCTTTGAGATTTCACGAGTACGCAGTTTCTGACAGCACCTGATTCCGAGGCCCGGTGTGCCCAGAATAAATTTCCAAAATTTAGCTCGGGTACGTTCAGTGAACGAACGAGCGGGTTTTTATATCTTTTGAAACGGTTCTCGGAATTGAAATCCAAGGGCACCGATGGAACTGCATCACCGGTAATTGCTTAAGAGGACCTTTTCCAAAGATGTGTTTGCTATGGAGGAGTTGTTTAAAAATGTGGATTAAATAAAAAGTGAATAAAATTGTGTACAATTTTATTTATTTCTCTAAGGTAGTTTTATCCTACATGGGTAAGTTAGAGTGGGACCCACTAGCATCCTAACTACCCATGTGGGGATAAATGTGGGGTGGGGCCCGCACGAGCCCCGTCCCTTCACATTCCCTTAAACCCCCCATTTAAACCCTTGTATTTAATTAAGTGAATCCTTCTCTCCCCTCCTCCCACATTAAAGCTTTCCAACTTATCACATAATTAATTAGACAACTCATTGTTTAATTAATTAAGTGATTTGGATTTTTATTTTGTAATTTTTTTTGAATGCATGGCATGAATTAATAAAATAAGGAGGAGCCTTATATTATATTGTTGGTTGGATTGTTGTGTTGAGACTTTGGGAGAAGAGCTCTAGTTTCATCTTGAAGAACTTCATCTTCAACAAAGAACCCCAACTCTCTGACGAAGAATGTTGATTCGGCAGCCCTGGTTTCTTTACCTTCTTCTTCCTTTGTGACAAGGGAGGAGACCCCGACGACGACGGAATCGACTCCATTGTCCGTGGCGCTTGACAATTGCAGATGTCCTTTGAAGTAGGGGTGTGTTTATGAATGAGAAACATTGTTTTTTCTTCCATGTTATTGGTTCTCTCTAAACCATTTGCTATCGAACTAATGCGGAAGGAACCAGACTAAACAAACACGGTCCGATTCCTCTGTCGTTCTTGTTGTATGGTGTTCTCCTACCATTCTTGACCCGTGAATCAAGGAAAGTTTTCAGAGTCGATCGGAGACCTTAGAACATCGGAAACGGCCTCGGAACATCGGGGCGACCTAGGAGCAGAAGTTTTGTAGCAAACGGATCATCGGAACGAAGGAAGGACGCCTCAAGAGGCGTGCTGGCCAGAGGCGTCGTTTCTGGAAAATTCCAGAATACACGGCATGTCCTTCCAAAGCACACGCCGTGTAGTACAAGTGTTAAGTGGCAAAATTAATGGACATCAGAAGAAGTGACACACGACGTGTGACACCGATCGCACGATGAGTACTGTCCAAACAGTTTGACAGAGGAGACTTCGTTGGACATGGCGTGTATTTAATGAAAATACACGGACACAGACAGAAATACATGGCCATGAGGCATGGCGTGTATTATCTTTATAGAAAGGTAGAAACGGCTTCACGAGGCTCGGCGTGTAATCCGGGAGATACACGTACACGGGCAGAACAACACGGCCAAGAGGCACGGCGTATACTACCGCCACCATGGAAGAAGCAGCTTCGCGATGCTCGGCGTGTAATCTGGGTGATACACGGACACGGGCGAAACCACACGGCCCAGAGGTACGGCGTGTATTCAGAAAATACACAGACACAGGGGTGGAGTACACAGGCATGTACTCTACCACACAGCCAGGCATGTCCAGAACACAAGGAACTGACCCTAGAGGTTTGGACACGGCTTGTAACCATACTACACGCCGTGTATTTACTTATCTACACGGCCAGCCCTGCGACACGGGCCATATCAGACGGGCAGTACCCAGTGTCTGATGACACAGCGTGTATCACTTATCTACACACCGTGTACTTTTGGAAAATGGCTTGGTCGTCTTGTTCTCCATGACTTGGGCACGTTTTGATTGGTTTTTCCCTGATGACGTGGGACAGAACTACGGGATACATCAACTCTAGTCTTCGTGACAGTTTATGTATCGACCCCTTGGCTCATGGAGCGAACCCTCCCGGAATCGAGCGTGCTGTGTGCAGGAACCCTAGAGCTGGCTGTGACTCCAACGATGATGGTTACTGTACTTGGATCCTACATGGGTTCAGCAATGATAGTTACTATACTAGGATCCTATGTGGGTTCGTCAGCGACGACTTTTGTACTTGGATCCTACATGGGTTCGGCCGAGGAGATGATTCAGAGGCTACATATAATCATCTCTACCCCAATTAGTGAATATTATACCTGTGTGAGCTGAGTCTTGAAATTCAATCATTATCTTCGATATGATTGACTTGCTTTTCTGTGTGGATTAGGTTGTACTTTCCTGTGTGGACTGGGTTGAAGTTGGGCTTGGAAGTTGGAGCTGAACTGGAATTGATGAATTAGGTATATGTATGGGAATATACCTGAGTAGTGTTGGTTGATACTTTGTTTTTGTATCTTTCCTTTTTGGTTTATCCTTTGTGGATTCTGGGAGGCCTTCGAGGGTCTCGGGGTCCCTACTGAGTATCATATACTCACCCCTGCACGGTTTATGCCCGCACTACATTGTGTTGGTTGTAGAAGACAGACATCGCTGATCGTGGTTGAGGCCTGAGGAGCGGGGCGGTATACGTAGCTGGACTATCAGGTGGGACGTACATAGAGGTGGACTATCAGGTGGGATGTACACGTATTGGACGGCTGGACCCGAGGAGCCGACGCGACTATCTGTACTCACCCTTCAGGTGGGAGTTCTGGAGGATGTCCTGGTGGTTGATGCATTACTTTCCAGTTGTTGAAATTTCTTATCTCAGTTGTACTGTACTTTCAGTTGGTTTTGTATAATGGCCCATTTACATTCCAGCACTTACTTTTGTAATCATTTTACTTAGTGTTTACTTCAGCTTGTGTACTCTGTGGTGTTTGTTTTCTTATATAAAGGCAATGCCTTCCCTTTTATCGGGATTTATGCCTTTGGTGCTAGTTGCCATCCCCTAGCCTATGGAAGGCGGGCTTGGGGTAGTCACGACATGGTCCCCAAGGACGGGTCGTGACAAATTGGTATCAGAGGAGTCGGTTCTATCGTAGAACATAGGAATCTAATAATTTATTCTATGAGAAGCGATAGTGTTAAGGGTAATGAGTGTGGTTATCAGTCCAGGGAGTCCAGTGTTGGTGTGGTGGCCGACGTATCCATACACCAGGACCCTGAATTCTGATTTCCAACTTAGTACATGAAAACATTGATTACATGTGTGTTTCAAAGTTTTCTTTGTGATTACTTTGTGTCATCTCACTAGGTATATTGTATTAACCATGGCAGAACTGTTTCTTTCTGGATAGCCCCACGACGGAAGCCAGCTATGGTTCCGAGCTTTGTGAGAGATGGAAGCCCACTGAGTGACGAGGCCACGGTGCAGGGCCCTATTACATCGGAGGCACCAGCGGTACCTCTACCCACCGAGGCACTGATACCACTAGCCCCAGCAGTTGAGAGTGCACGTCACCTGAGTGCACTGCACAAGTTTCAGCGTCAGAGGCCACCCAGGTCCCACAGAGAGACGGACCCTCAGGTAGCTGAAGATTGGCTGGAGGCTATTGTCCGAGTCTACAGATTGGTAGGGACACCAGAAGATCTTATAGTGATCCTTGCGGCGAGTCTCGTGCATGCAGCAACAGGTAGATGGTGGAGCCAGATGATTCAGGTGCATGATGAGGCATCTCTACTTTGGATGAACTTTGAGAGCCTCTTTCTCTCAGAGATCGTTCCATCCTCCCTCTGTGCAGTGCACATATAGGAGTTGCTACAACTGCGGTAGGGCAGCATGACAGTAGCCCAGTACTCGACAAAATTTATTGATCTCTCGTGCTACTCCACGGACATGGTACATGACACATTATTCTGAGCCTAGACCTTCAAGCAGGGACTGAGGCATGAGATCATGGATTCGATGATCTCCCTCAGCATTTCGACATAGGCAGTAGTACTGGAGCGATCCCTTCTTGTAGAGAGCATTCATGCTGAGCCTACACCAGTAGTGAGACCTACCGAAGGGCGACACGTAGCAGCGTCTTCTGCAGCTGGCAGTCGACAGTTTTCACAGGGGTCCAAGTGGACCAAACCATCAGGTGGGCGACCTCATGATACTGGTTCAGATGTGCAGGGAACACGCAGCAGAGCCAGTCATACGAGAGGTAGATAGTTCTATGCATGTGGCGGGCAGGGCCACATGGCTTGTGACTGCCCGACCCGCCAAGCAGAGGAGCATTAGACAGTTGAGGGACCACCCAGGCAGAGGTAGAGGTTCAGCCGTGGTGGTCCATAGGGAGAATACGGATGAGGTAGAGGAGCTGGCCGAGCAGTAGGTGGTGGACGACGCTTCGGGGCTCCACCAAAACCACCACCAGGAGGGCCACCCCGACCACAGGGAGCTGGCAGGCAGAGGCAGGATCAGCTTCAGGTAGTGGAGGCCTATGACCACGACGCACCTCAGATGATTCGAGGTACTATCTGTGTCTACTCCACCCTTGCTTCTGTTCTTATAGACATAGGAGAAAGTCATTCTTTCATTACGCTACCCTTTTTCGGATCTCGGGGATTCCTACAGAGTCGTTGGCTCGATCCTTATAGCTAGAGACTCCTACGGGAGCAGACTCGATGATTACGCACTGGTTCTAGTAGTGTGAGATTACTCTAGGAGGAGAGAGCTTCAGCTGTGATCTTCTTGTAGCAGCGTCGAGGCCTTACGATGTCATCTTGGGCATGGATTGGTTATCTACAGTCCATGCTCAGATCGACTGTATTAGGCGCAAGGTGCGGTGTGTCCGCACAGATTGGAGCAGGTTCACCTTCACTGGCGAGAAGGGAGCCTTTGTAGTACAAGATGGACTCACATAGAGGATAGGACATCCGATCACCCATCAGTTGGCTAGTCTCATCCTAGGAGCAGTTGATTTGCGGAGTCTGAGTTTTCCTGTTGTGGTGGATCAGTATGCAGACGTTTTTCCTGACGAAGTTCCAGGACTACCTCCTCGAAGTGAGGTAGACTTCTATATTGAACTGTACATCGGGAAAGCCTTGATATCTACTCCAGCATATCGGATGGCTCCCGCTGAGCTTCACGAGATAAGGGTACAGCTGGAGGACTTGCAGGGCAAGGGATTCCTCCGACCCACTGTTTCACCTTGGGCTTCCCCGATTTTGATCGCCAAGAAGGCGGACGGGATCTTGCGACTGTGTGTCGACTACCGTCACCTGAATCAGGTGACTGTGAAGAATAGTTATCCACTTCCGAGGATTGACGACCTCTTCGATCAGCTCAAGGGAGTGTGATGGTTCTTGAAGATAGACCTCAGATCAGGCTATCATCAGCTAAGAATTCGAGACGAGGATGTCAAGAAGACGACCTTCAGGTGTCGATATGGCCACTATGAGTTCTTGGTTATGCCTTTCGGCATAACCAACACTCCATAAGTGTTCATGAGTCTCATGAACAGGATCTTCTGGCCTTACCTCCATCGATTTGTCGTAGTCTTCATCGACGGCATATTGATTTACTCGACTACTAAGGAGGAGCATGCCTACCACTTGAGGGTTGTGTTGGATACACTCCGAGAGCACCAGATTTATGGTAAGCTCTCGAAGTGTCAGTTCTGGATTTGAGAGGTCCACTTCTTGGGGCACGTTATATCTGAGGTAGGAGTTGCGGTGGATCCGGCGAAGATCGAGGTAGTGCTAGCATGAGATCCACCTAGGAGCGTGACGGAAGTGCGGAGTTTCCTAGGTCTGGCTGGGTATTATCGGAGATTTGTGCCAGACTTCTCCAGAGTTGCAGCATCGAATTCATCTTTGACAAAGAAGGGGAAACCCTTTGTGTGGTCAGATAGATGTTAGCAGAGCTTCCAGGAGCTGAGATAGAGATTGACCAGTGCACCCATCTTGAGGAAACAAGAGGAGGGAGTAGGGTACTTAGTTTACTGTAATGCATCAGGGACCGGACTTGGGTGTGTCATGATGCAGGAGCGGGAAGTGATCGCCTATGGTTCACTACAGTTGAAGTAGCATGAGCAGAACTATGCTACCCATGACCTGGAGTTAGCAGTAGTGGTCTTCGCCTTGATGATGTGGCGACACAATCTGATTGGCGAGCGTGTTACAGTCTATTCTGACCACCAGAGTCTCAGGTACATCTTCTCGTAGAAGGACCTGAACCTAAGATAGTGAAGATGAGTCGAGTTCCTTCAGGACTATGACTTTCAAATAGTCTATACTCTTGGGATGGGGAATGTAGTAGTTGATTCTCTCAGCAGGAGGTCGGGTATTCAGCTACTTGGAGAGGTGACAGAGCAGCTAGCCGCATTGCAGATATCCTTCGTGGATAGATATGGAGAAGCCTTCCTACAATCGCTAACAGTCACTCCTCCACTACTTTAGTGGGTCAGAGAAGCACAGCGTGGGTACATTGACTATGAGACATGATGTGAACAGATATCCACAGGACATGCACCTGATGGATTTTCTATAGGAGGAGAGCACATCCTCATTTTCAGAGGACGTACCATGGTACCAGTTGCATTACAGGAGGAGGTGATGAGAGAGTTTCAAACATCCCCATTGACGGTACATCCCGGAGTAGCGAAGATGTACCAGGATCTCAGACGATAGCACTGGTGGCCAGGTATGATGAAGGTTGTGGTAGAGTTCGTTTCACGATGCCTCATGTGCCAGCAGGTGAAGGTGGAGAACCAGGTACCATCAGGCTTGGTACAGCCCTTGGAGGTCCGGGAGTGGAAGTGGGACGAGATATCTAGAGATTTCATGACAGGGCTTCCACGTACTTCCAGAGGAAACGAATACATCTGGGTGATCATAGACTGACTCACCATGTCGGGCCACATTCTACCTATCAGAGAGCAGGGTTCAGTGGAGAGATTGAGATGCCTCTAAGTTCAAGAGATTGTACGACTTCATGGTGTGCCATCGTCTATTGTCTCCGATCGAGACACTCGCTTTACTTCCTGGCTTTGGAAGGGGTTGTAGGAGGAATTTGGGACACAGCTATGCCCGAGCACCGCCTTTCGCCCTTAGATGGATGGCCAGACTGAGAGAACCATTCAGACTCTCGAGTACATGCTCCATGCATGTGTCCTCGACGTCGGTCGTAGCTGGGAGGATCACCTACCTTTTATGGAGTTTGCGTACAACAAAATCTACCACTCCACCATCGGGATGGCACCATAAGAGGCATTGTATGTCCAACCTTGCAGATCACCTCGGTGCTGGACTGACCCTGGGGAGTCAGCACTCGTAGGAAAAAAGATGGTTCAGGCTATGACAGAGAAGGTGCAGATCATCTAGGAGTGGATGAGGACTGCTCAGATCCGACAGAAATCCTATGCTGATAGGAGGCAGAGACCACTAGAGTTCAAGGATGACGACCACGTTTTCTTACGAGTATCACCTCGACGTGGATTACGGAGATTTTTCCGGGGCAACAAGATATCTCCACGCTTCATCGGACCATTCCAGGTACTCATCAGGGTAGGCGATGTAGCTTATCACCAGTCTCTTCCACCTCAGTTGCACCGGGTGGACGACATCTTCCACGTATCTCAACTGAGGAGATACGTGCATGACCCGACGCATATCATTGATCACAGGGAGCTGGACATCGATGACGAGGTGACATTTGCGGAGGTCCCGATGGAGATCGAGGATTGAAAGTAGAGGGTCCTATGTGGATTCTCTATTCCTCTAGTGTGCATTAGGTGGTAGCATGTGAACCTCCAGGAGAGCACATGGGAGCGAGAGGCTCAGATGCATGCACAGTACCCTCATTTGTTTCCCTAGTTTATGATGTATCTTTACGGGGATGTAAAGCCCTGAGGTGGGAGTAATTTAATGACCCGTAAATTTAAAGGAAATTTTTTTCTTAAATTCTTTGAGATTTCACGAGTACGCAGTTTTTGACGGCACTTGATTCTGAGGCCCGGTGTGCCTGGAATAAATTTCCGAAGTTTAGCTCGGGTACGTTCAGTGAACGAACGAGCTGGTTTTTCTATCTTTTGAATAGTTGCTCGGAATTGAAATCAAAGGGAACCGATGGAACTGAAATGCCGGTAATTACTAAAGAGGACCTTTACCAAAGATGTGTTTTCTATGGAGGAGTTGTTTAAAAAATGTGGATTAAATAAAAAGTGAATAAAATTGTGTACAATTTTATTTATTTCTCTAAGGTTGTTTTATCCTACATGGGTAAGTTAGGGTGGGACCCACTAGCATCCTAACTACCCATGTGAGGATAAATGTGGGGTGGGGCCCGCACGAGCCCCAACCCTTCAAATTCCCTTAAATCCCCCATTTGAACCCTTGTATTTAATTAAGTGACTCCTCCTCTCCCGACCTCCCACATTAATGCTTGCCAACTTATCACATAATTAATTATACAACTCATTTTTTAATTAATTAAGTGATTTGGATTGGTATTTTGTAATTTTTTTGAATGCATGGCATGAATTAATAAAATAAGGAGGAGCCTTATTTTTTTTGTTCGTTGGATTGTTGCGTTGAGACTTTGGGAGAAGAGCTCTAGTTTCATCTTCAAGAACTTAATCTTCAACGATGAATGCCAACTCTCCGATGAAGAACATTGATTCAGAGGCCCCGGTTTCTTTACCCTCTTCTTCCTCCACGACAAGGGAGGAGACATTGACAACGACGGAACTGACACCATCATCTGCGGTGCTTGACAACCGCGAACTTCCTTTGAGGTAGGGGCGTGTTTATGAATGAGCACCATTGTTTTTCCTTCCATGTTATTGGTTCTCTCTAAACCATTTGCTATCGAACTAATGTGGATGGAACCAGAACAAACTAACATGGTCTGATTCCTCCTCCATTGTTGTTGTATGGTTTTCTCCCACTGTTCATGAGCGGTGAATCAAGGCAAGTTTTCGGAGCTGATCGGAGACCCGAAAACATAGGAAATGGCCTCAGAAAATCGGGGTGACCTAGGAGTGGGAATTTTGTACCAAACAGATCATCGAAATGACAGACGGACACCTTGGGAGGCGTGTTGTCCAGATGCGTTGTTTCTAGAAAATTCTAGAGTACACGGCGTGTCCTTCCAAAGAACACGTCGTGTAGTACAAGCGTTCAGCGGCAGAAGTAACGGACATCAGAAGAAGTGACACACGGCATTTGACATCGGTCACATGGCATGTACTGTCCACATAGTTTAACAGAGGAGACTCCGTTGGACATGGGGAGTATTTAAGGAAAATACACAGACATGGACAGAAATACACGGCCACGAGGCACGGCATGTATTATCTTCATTGAAATGCAGAAGTGGCTTCGCGAGGCTCGGCGTGTAATCCGGGAGATACAAAGACACGGGCAGAACCACACGGCCACGAGGAACGGCGTGTACTACCACCACCATGGAAGAAGAGGCTTCGCGAGGCTCGGCGAGTAATCTGGGTGATACATGGATGCAGGCGCAACCACATGGCCAAGAGGCATAACGTGTATTCCGGAAATACACGGACACAGGGTGGAGTACACAGGCATGTACTCCACCACACGGCCAGGCAAGGCCATCACACATGGAACCCACCCTATATGTTTGGACATGGTGGGTAACCATACTACACGTCGTGAATTTAATTATCTACATGACCATCCCTGCGACACAGGCCATATCACTCGGGCAGTACCCGGTGTCTGATGACATGGCGTTAATTGCTTATCTACACGCCATGTACTTTTGGAAAATGGCTTGGTCATCCTATTCTCCGTGACTTGGGCACATTTTGCTTGGGTTTTCCCCAATGATGTGGGATGGAACTATGGGATACATCAACTCTGGTCTTCGTGACAGTTTATGTATCGACCGCTTGGCTCGTGGAGTGGACCCTCCCGGAATTGAGCATGCTTTGTGCGGAAACACTAGAGCTGGCTGTGACTTGAATGACGATGGCGACTATACTTGGATCCTATGTGGGTTCGGTAGCAAGGATGACTGTACTTGGATCCTCCATGGGTTTGGTAGCAATGACGACTATACTTGGATCCTACGTGGGTTCGGCAGTGATGGTTACTGTACTTGGATCCTATGTGGGTTTGGCAGCGACGACTTCTGTACTTGGATCCTACGTGGGTTCAGCAGATGAGATGATTCAGAGGAAACATCTAATCATCTCCACCCCTCTTCATGAATATTATACCTGTGTGAGATGAGTCTTGAATTTAAACCATTATCTTCAATATGATTGACTTGCTTTCCTGTGTGGATTGGGTTGTACTTTCCTATGTGGACTGGGTTGAACATGGGCTCAGAAGTTGGAGCTGAACTGGAATTGATGACTTAGATATATGTATGGGAATATACCTATGTAGTGTTGGTTGATACTTCGTTTTTTGTATCTTTACTTTGTGGTTTATCCTTTGTGGATTCTGGGAGGCCTTCAGGGGTCTCGGGGTCCCTACTAAGTATAGTATACTCACCCCTTCACGGGATATGCCTGCACTACGTTGTGTTGGTTGCAGACGACGGACAACGCTGATCGTGGTTGAGGCCTGAGGAGTGGGACGGTATACAGTGGTGGGATATCAGGAGGGACATACACGGAGGTGGACTATCTGGTGGGACATACACGGAGTGGACGGCCAGACCCGAGGAGCTGACGAGACTATCTGTACTCACCCTTCATGTGTGAGTTCCGGAGGACGTCTTGGTGGTTGCTGCTTTACTTTCCAGTTATTGAACTTTCTTATCTCAGTTGTACTATACTTTCAGTTGGGTTTGTATACTGGCTCATTTACTTTCCAGAACTTACTTTTGTTCTCAATTTACAAAGTGTTTACTTCAGCTTGCGTGCTCTATGGTGTTTGATTTCTTATATAAAGGAAATGCATTCCCTTTTATCGGGATTTACACCTTTGGTGCTAGTTGCCAGCCCCTGGCCTATGGAAGGCGGGCTTGGTGTAGTCACGACACAGGCCCCGAGGACGGGTCGTGACAATGCTTTTAAGCTTTGTTAGGTTTTATTAGAATTTATTAGGGGTTATAGGTCTTTTTAATGGTATATTTGCGTTTTTAGGGTTTAGTGGGGTTTATTATGGTTTATTAAAGTGTGTTATGGTTTATTTAGGTTGACTAGGTATTATTAGGGTTTTATTAGGGTTTAGTAGGTATATTTAGGGTTTTATTATGGTTTATTAGGGTTGAGTAGTGTTTATCAGGATTTGATAGGGATTTTTAGGGTTTACTAGTGTTTGTTAGTGTTTTTATTTGTTTATATGAGTGTTTTTTAGTTTTTGTAAATATATATGAGGGGTTGTAAGGACTTTTTAGGTTTTATTAGCATGATTTTAGTTTTTGTGAGATTTTTTATGGTTTATTAGGTTTTATTAGAATTTATTATGGTTTATTAGGGTTTCTAGGGCTTTTTAATGGTTTGTTTGTGTTTTTTGTTTATTGGGGTTTATTTGGGTTTTATTTGGTTTTATTATGGTGTGTCATGGTTTATTAAGGTTGATAAGGTATTTTTAGGGTTTTATTATTGGTTTATTAGGTTTTATTAGTTTTTATTAGGGTTTATTAGGGATTTTTAGGGTTTATTATGTTTTGTTAAGGTTTTATTAGTTTTTTTTGTTTTATTAGGTTATATTAGTGTATGTTAAGTCTTTTTAGATAATACATCATTTTTTATTGTTTGTGAGAATTTAGTTTTTGATTGTGAGTGTTTGTAGGGTTTCATAGGTTATATTAGAGTTTATTATGGTTTATTATGGTTTTTTAGGATTTTTATGGTATATTAGCATTTTTTGTCTTTATTAGGTTATATTAGTGTTTTTAGGTCTTTTTAGGTAATATAGTGAGTTTTTATTTTTTGTGATCGTTTTATTATTGTTTGTGAGCGTTTTAGGGTTTATTAGTTTATATTAGAGTTTATTAGGGTTCATAGGTATTTTTTAATGTATACTAGCATTTTTTTATTTATTATGGTTTTGTAGGGTTTTATTACGTGTTATTATTGTGTGTAAAGGATTGTTAGGGTTGAGTATGGTTTATTTGGATATATTTATGCTTTATTAAGGATTTTTAGGGTTTGTTTGGGGTTTATTATGGTTTATTAGTGTTTATTAGTGTCTATTAAGGTTGGTTGGGGTTGTTTAGGTTTTCTAAACGTGTTTTTAGGGTTTATTAGGTTTTACTATCATTTATTAGGGTTTATTAGGTATTTTTGGGGTTTTATTAGTGTTGAGTAGAGTCTCATAGGGTTTTTAGGGATTATAAGGCGTTTTAGGGACTATTAGAGTTTATTAGGGTTTAAGTATTTATACTATGGTATATTAGGGTTTAATATTTTTAGGGGTTTTGAAGCGTCTTTAGGGTTTTTTGTAGCATTTTTTAGTTTTTGTGTAGCATTTTTTGAGTTTATGTTACATTTTTACTTTTATGTAGTGGTTTTAGGGTTTAGTTAGTGGTTTTAGGGTTTATGTAACATTTTTTGGGGATTATGTAATGTTTTTATGTTTTATGTAGTGTGTTTAGTGTTTAGGTTTTATGTGGAATTTTTTAGGGTTTATGTTGTCTTTTCTGGGTTTTGTAGCATTTTTAGGGGTGATGTAGCGTTTATGTTGCATTATTTAGGGTTTATGTAACTTTTTTAGGGTTCATGTAGCGTTTTTCGGGTTTATGTTGTGTTTTTTGGTTTTATGTAGCATTTTTAATGTTTATGTTGCGTTATTTAGGGTTTATGTTACTGTTCTAGGGTTTATTTAGTGTTTTTTGGGTTTATGTAGTGTTTTTGGGGTTTATGTTGCGTTTTTTGGGTTTATGTTGCATTTTTAGGGTTTATGGTGTATTTTTGTGGATTATGTAACGTTTTGTGAGTTTATGTATCTATTTTTGCCTTTTCTAGGGTTTTAATGGTTGGTTATGGTTTGTAGTGTGTTTCTGGGCTTTTAAGGGTTGTTAATGGGTGTTTGTGGGTTTTATGGTATTTTTTGGGTTTTTAATGGTATTTTGTGGGTTTAAAAGGCTTTATTTGTTTTTTCGGGTTTGATAGGGGTTGTTAGGGTTTTTAGTGTGTTTTAGGGTTTGTTTGGGTATTGTAGCTATTTTTAGGGTTTATGTAATGTGTTTTGGCGTTTTTTGGGTTCTTTAGGATTTTTTAGTGTTCTTTAGAGTTTATTATGGTTCTATAGGTTTTATTTGGGTTCTTTAGGGTTTATTAGTGCTCATTAAAATTTTTTACGGTTTATTAGAGTTTTTAATTGTATATTAGGGTTTTATTGGGATTTTGCAGGCATTACAGCTTTTTTTAGGGTTTATCAACCTTTTTAGGGTTATTTAGGATTTATTAGAGTTTCTTAGGGTTTATTTTATTTATTAGGGTTTATTAATGTATATTTGGGTTTATTACGATTTATTAGGGTTTATTATGATTTTTTAGGTTTTATTGTGGTTTATTAGGGGTTTGTTATGGTTTGTTTCAATTTGTTACGATTTATTTGGCTTTGTTTGGATCTGTTACGATTTATTTGGGGTTTTTTGGGTTTGTTACGAATTATTATGGCGTTATTAGGGTTTGTTAGGGTTTATTAGCAGGTTGTAGGGTTTTGTAGGCTATTATTTGGTGGGTTTTGTAGTGTTTTGTCGGGTTTGTTAGGGTTTTTAGTGATTATTAGGATTTATTTTGGTTCAATGGTGTTTTTATTGTATATTATGGGTTTTAGGGCTTTTGTATTGTTTATTAGAGTCTAATAGGGGTTTTAGGGTTTATTATATGTAATTATGATATATTAGTGTTTATTAGGGTTTTTGGGTTTAATAGTGGGGTTCATGTGTTATTTGGGTTTATTAGTGGTTCTTAGGGGTTATTAGTGGTTATTTGGTTTTGTTAGGGTTTGTTTGGACGTGTGTTATTCTATTATCACACATGTTATTATTATCATTATTATCATTATCATTATTATCGTTATAATTATTATCATTATCATTACTGTTATTATTATTATTATTATTATCCTCACATGAAAATGCAGGTGTACGTGCGTTATTATTGATTATTTACTATATATTATTTATTTCAATGCATGTGCATATGTTGTTGTTGTTGTTGTTGTTATTATTATTGTTATTATCACTACTACTATTATTATTATTATTATTATCATCATATGCAAAAGCACATGCACGTCCGTTATTATTTATTACCATGCACGCGCACATGCAATTCACCTACATTATTCTATTATCACATGCATATTTATTGTTATTGTTATTATTACTATTATTGTAATTATTGTTATTATCATCAAATGCAAATGCAAATGCACGTGCGTTATTTTTAATTACTATACACGCGTACATTCAATACATGTGCGTTATTCTATTATCACATGCATTATTATTTTTAATATTACTATTATTGTTATTATTATGATCGTGTGTGCTATAAATTATTATTTATTATCATGCACTGCACATGCAATGCATGTGCGTTATTCTATTATCACATGCATTGTTTTTTTATTATTGTTACTACTATTATTATTATTATCATCTCATGCACATGCACATGCACATGTATTCTTATTTATTTTTTATCACCATGCATGTGCACATGCAATGCACACACGTTATTTTATTATCGCATACGTTGTTATTCTTATTGTTATTATTATTGTGGTTGTTGTTGTTGTTGTCATTGTTGTTATTGTTTTTATCATCACATACAAATGCACATGCAAATGCACATGCAAATACATAAACACACACATTCAATGCACATGCATTATTCTATTATCACATGCGTTATTATTATTATTATTATTATTATTATTATTATCATCATCGTTGTCATCATCTCATGCAAATGCTATGCATTTGTATTATTATTTATTACCATTCATGTGCACACGTAATGCACGTGCAATATTCTATTATCACATGAATTGATACTGCTACTATTATCACTACAACTACTGCTACAATTATTATTATTATCATCACATGCAAATACAGATGCACGTGCATTATTATTTATTATTTTTTACCATGTACGTGCATATGCAATGCACTTGTATTTTTCTTATTATTATTATAATTATTATCACAGTTATTATTATTATTATTATTAATATCATCATTATAATTATTATTATCATTATCACATGACAATCCACATGCATGTGCGTTGTTATTTATTATTTATTACCATGCACGTGCATGCGTTATTATTATTATTATTATTATTACAATTAGTATTATTAATGTTATTATCATATGTAAATGCACATGCACGTGCATGTGCCATCTTATTTACTATTATTTATTTATTATTTACTACTATGCATGGGCACATGCAATGCACTTGCGTTATTCTGTTATTATTATTGTTGTTGTTGTTATTGTTGTTGTTGTTGTTGTTGTTGTTGTTGTTGTTGTTGTTTGTATCATCAAATATAAATGCACGTGCACGTGCGTTGTTATTTATTATTTCTTACCATGCACGTGCATGCATCATTATCATTATCATTACATGTAAATTCACATACACGTGCGTTGTTATATATTATTTATTACCATGCACAGGAAAATGCAATGCACTTGCTTTATTCAATTATCACATGTGTTATTATTATTTATTCTCATGCATGTGCACATACAACGGACTTGCGTTAGAATACGAACTTGCATTATTCTATTATCACATGTGTTATTATTTATTATTTATATACATTCACATGAAATTGCACATTCATTTGGACTTTGTTATTATTTATTGATTATTACCGTGCACATGCACACGCACATGCACAAGAACATGCACATGCACTTGGATGTGCATTATTATTTATTATCATTCACATGCACATGCACATACACATTCAATTCACATCCATTATTATTTATTATTTATAATTTATTATCATTCACATGCAAATGAGAATGAATATGCACATGCACGTGGGTTATGATTTGTTATTTAAACCATGCACATCCATATGCACATGCACGTGCGTTGTTACTACTATTATTATTAGAGTTATTTTTAGGGTTTACTTTCATTTTTAGGATTATTAGGTGTTATTAACATTTATTATGATTTGTTAGGGTTTTAGGGTTCTTTAGTGGTCTATTAGCTTTTATTAGGGTTTGGTGGGGGTTATTAGGATTTTATTAGGGTTTATTATGGTGTGTCAAGGTTTATTAGGGTTTATTAAGTATTTTTAGGGTTTTATTAGGATTGAGTTGGGATTATTAGGATATATTATGGTATGTTATGGTATATTTGGGTATGTTTAGGATTTATTATGGTTTATAATGATTCATTATGGATTATTAAATTTTAATAGTGTATATTAGGGTTTTTTAGTGTGTAGTAGTGTTTATTCGCGTTTATTAGTGCTTTTTAGCTTTGTTAGGTTTTATTATCATTTGTTAGGGGTTTTAGGGATTTTTACTGATATATTTTCGTTTTTTAGGGTTTAGTGGTGTTTTTTATGGTTTATTATGGTGTGTTAAGGTTTATTAGAGTTGAGTAGGTATTTTTATGGTATTATTAGGGTTGAGTCGGTATCTTTAAGGTTTTATTAGGGTTTATTAGGGTTGAGTATGGTTTATTCGGTTTTGTCATGGATTTTTAGGGTTTACTAGGGTTTGTTAGTGTTTTTATTTGGGTATAAGAGTGTTTTTTACTTTTTTGTTAATATATATGAGGGGTTGTTATGAATTTTTTGGTTTTATTAGCATGTTTATAGTGTTTTTGAGCTTTTTAATGGTTTATTAGCTTTTATTTGAATTTTGTATGGTTTATTAGGGTTTCTAGGGGTTTTTAATGGTTTGTTTGCATTTTTTTATTGGGGTTTAGTTGGGTTTTATAAGGTTTTTTATGGCGTGTCAAGGTTTATTAGGGTTGAGAAGGTATTTTTAGGGTATTATTAGGGTTTATTTGTTTTTATTAGGATTTATTAGGGATTTTTAGGGTTTATTTGGGGTTGTTAAGGGTTTATTATTTTTTTTGTTTTATTATGTTATATTAGTGTTTGTTAGGTCTTTTTAGATAATATAGCGTGTTTTTATTGTTTGTGATCATATTGTTTTTGTTTGTGAGCATTTTAGGGTTTCTTTGGTTATATTAGAGTTTATTATGGTTTATTAGGGTTTCTAGGTATTTTTATGGTATATTATAATTTTTTGTCCTTATTAGGTTATGTTAGTGTTTTTAGGTATTTTTAGGTAATATAGCACAATTTTATGGTTTGTGATCATTTTTTATTGTTTGTGAGCGTTTTTAGGGTTTATTAGGTTATATTAGAGTTTATAGGGGGTTTCTAGGGATTTTTTAAGGTATACTAGCATTTTTTTCTTTATTAGGGTTTTGTAGAGTTTTATTAGAGTTTATTATGGTGTGTTAAGGTTTGTTACGGTTGAGTAGGGTTTATTTGAATTTATTTATGATTTATTAGGGATTTTTATTGTTTGTTTGGGGTTTATTAGGGTTTATTAATGTTTATTAGTGTCTATTTGGGTTGGTTAGGGTTGTTTAGGTTTTCTTAACGTGTTTTAAGGTTTAATAGGTTTTTGTATCATTTATTAGGGGTTATTAGGTATTTTTGGGGTTTTATTTGGTTTGAGTAGAGTTTCTTAGAATTTTAGGGGGTATAAGGTGTTTTTAGGGATTAATAAAGTTTATTATGGGTTTATTAGGGTTTAATTTTTTAAAATTATGGTATGTTAGGGTTTAATATTTTTGAGGGTTTTGAAGCATCTTTCGGGTTTTGTAGCATTTGTTAGGGTTAGTGTAGCGTTGTTAGAGTTTAGGTAGCATTTTTAATGTTTATGTAGAATGTTTAGTGTTTATGTAGCATTTTTAGGGTTTAGTTAGCAGTTTTAGATTTTATGTATCATTTTTATGGTTTATGTAACGTTTTTAGGGTTTATGTAGCATGTTTAGGTTTTAGGTTTTTTGTAGCATTTTTAGGGTTTATGTTGCATTTTATGGGTTTATGTAGCGTTTTTAGAGGTGATGTAGCTTTTATGTTGTATTTTTTAGGGTATACGTAATATTTTTAGGGTTCATGGAGTGTTTTTAGGGTTTATATTGTGTTATTAGGTTTTATGTAGCATTTTTCATTATTTATATTACATTTTTTTGGGTTTATGTTGTGTTTTTTAGGGTTTATGTTACAATTCTAGGGTTTATGTAGTGTTTTAGGGTTTATGTAGCATTTTTTGGGTTTATGATACGTTTTTTTGTTTATGTTGCGTTTTTAGGGGTTTTGTTGCATTTTTTAGGGTTTATGTAACATTTTTATGGTTTATGAATCTATTGGAAGCCTTTTTTAGGGGTTTAATGGTTGTTTATGGTTTGTAGTGTATTTTAGGGTTTTGAGGCTTGTTAACAAGTTTTTATGGGTTTTTATGGTATATGATGGCTTTTTAATGGTTTTTGGGGGGGTTCTATGGGTTTATTTGTTTTTTTGGGGATTGATAGGTGTTGTTACGGTTTTTAGTTTTTTTTAGGTTTTGTTTGGGTATTGTAGCTGTTTTTATTGTTTATATAATGTTTTTTGTGTTTTTTGGACTCTTTAGGGTTTTTTAGTGTTCTTTTGAGTTTAATATGGTTCTTTAGGGTATATTAGGATTCTTTAGGGTTTATTAGTGTTCTTTAGGATTTATTATAGTTTATTCGAATTTTTTTATATTAGGGTTTTATTGGGCTTATGTAGGAATTAATACCTTTTTCTAGGGTTTATCAACCTTTTTTATCATTATTTACGATTTATTAGGGTTTATTAGGGTTTATTTTATTTATTAGGGTTTAGTAACGTGTATTTATGTTTATTAAAATTTATTAGGATTTATTATGATTTTTTAGGGTTTATTGGGGTTTATTAGGGGGTTAGTTATGGTTTGTTTCAGTTTGTTACAATTTATTTGGCCTTGTTAGGATTTGCTACGATTTTTTGGGGTTGTTAGGGTTTGTTATGATTTATTTTGGGGTTATTAGGGTTTTTAGGGTTTTTTAGTGGGATGTAGGGTTTGTAGGCTATTATTTGGAGATTTTTGTAGCGTTTTGTCTAGTTCATTAGGGGTTTTAGTGATTATTAGTGTTTATTATGGTTTAATAGTATTTTATTGTATATTAGGGGTTTTCGGGATTTTACAGCGTTTATTACGGTCCAATAGAGTTTGTTAGGGTTTATGATATGTTATTACGATTTATTAGTGTTTATTAGGGTTTTTAGGGTTTAATAGTGGGTAGTAAGGGTTATTTGGGTTTATTAGTGGTTCTTAGGGGTTATTAGTGGTCTTTAGGGGTTGTAAGGGTTTTTAGGGTTTGTTACGGTTTGTTTGAGTTGTTTGGGGTTTTATGCATTTTTTTGGGTTTTATGGGTGTGTTTGGATTTTTTATGCTTTGTTAGGGTTATTTTTGCATTTTTTGGGGTTTTGATGCATATTTTGGGTTTTGAATCATTTTTTAGGTTTTTGTACCAATTGATAGGGTTTATGTAGCGTTGTTAGTGGATTTAGTGGTTCTTTAGGATTCTTTAGGGTTTTTATGGTCTTTGAGGATTCTTTAGGTTGTATTAGGGTTTCATTTGAGGTTTTTAGGGTTTGCTAGGGTTTTTAGGGTTTCATAGGCTTGGTTAGGGTTTTTTAGGAATTTTTACGCTTTTTAGTGTTTTTTAGCGTATTTAGTGGTTTTTAGGTTTTTTAGGAGTTTTTATGTTTTTTTTGAGGTTTTTAAGGGTATTTTAGTTTTTTTCGGATTTTTTCGGTTTTTAGGGGTTTTAGGTTTTTTAGTGTATTTTATGGTTTTTAGGATTTTTTAGGGTTTTTAGGGGTTTTTTTGGTTTTACGGTTTTTTTTTTGGGTTTTTATGGTTTTTTTAGGGTTTTGTCAGGTTTTGCCGAGTTTGTTAGGGTTTTTTTGTGAATATTAGCATTTTGAATGGTTTAATAGAGTTTTTGATGTATATTTGTGTTTTAGGTATTTTTTAGCTTTTATTGGGGTCTAATAGGGTTTTTTGGATTTATTACGATTTATTAGTGTTTATTAGGGTTTAGTAGTGGGCTTTAGGGTTTATTAGTGTTTATTATGGTTTATTATTGGTTTGTAGGGTTTATTAGGATTTATTAGTTCTTATTAGATTTATATGGGGTGTCTAAGGGTTTATTAGTGTTTCTAAGGGTGTTTTAGGGTTTCTAAGGGTGGTTTATGGATTTTAAGAGCGGGTTAGGGTTTTTAAGGGTGTGCTATGGTTTCTAAGGGGTTTTAAGGTTGTGTTGGGGTTTCTATGAGAGCTTTGGGGTTTCTAAGGGAGTGATAGGTTTCTAAGGGTGTGATAGGGTTTCTAAGGATGTGTTAGGGTTTCTAAGGGCGTGTTCGTGTTACTTAGGTTTGCATAGGGTTTTGTTAGGGTTTTTAGGGTTTTAGGGATATGTTAGGGTTTCTTATAGTTTCATAGGGGTTTTAGGGTTTTTTTATGGCTTCTTAGGGATTTTGGTGTTTATTGGAGTTTCTAAGTGCTTATTGGGGTATCTTAGGGATTTTTAGGTATTGTTAGGGTTTTTGAGGGTGTGTTATGTTTTTTAGGATTTTTTGGGGTTTGTTATGGTTTGTTTGAGTTTGTTAGGGTTTTTAGGGTTTGTTAGGGTATTTTATGGTTTTGCGTTGTTTTTAATGGTTTTTAGTTCTTATGGGGTTATTCATGGTTTTTTAGGGTTATTTAGTAGTTCATGGTTGTCAGAGAAGTGTAGATCTAGTCGCAAGCTTCAATTAGATATGTGGTAGATGTGAAACGGACACCGAGAGAAGAATTTATGGTCATTTGGATGACTAAAGGTCCTTTTGGGTCTTTAATAACGTGATAATGTGTTCCTATTGGTTACTATGTGTAGATCTAGTCGAAAGCTTCAATTGGATATATGGTAGAGGCAAAACGGACTCCTGGAGTAGAAGTTATGGACATTTGGAGGGTTTATGTACCTTTTTGGTCCTTCAGGGATGTGACAAGGTGCTTCAGTGGTTATAGGATTGTTGGTCTAGTCTCAAGCTTCGATTTGATATGTTCTAGAGGCAAAACGGACACCCATTTAAGAAGTTAACGCAAAACGAACACCAGAAGCCAATTTTTTGACCATCCAAAGGGATTTTGGGTCTTTTGGCGGGTTGAAGAATGTTAGAAAGGGTTCCAGTGGTTACCAGAGTGTGTATCTTTTCACAATACTCGATTTGATATGTGGTAGAGCCAAAATTAACACACGTAGTAGAAGTTATTGTCATTTTAAATTGAGCAACCCACCTAGCGCCTAAAAACCTATTAAACCCACAACTCACTAATATAGGCATAACTTCTCCTTTGGCTGTCCGTTTGAGCAATGTGACTAGTAAAATCGATGCTCGTGAGATGAGTGAGGACCAAGTCTAATCAAAACTATGAGAATATCAAAGAAACAGAAGATATATTAGTTATACCACTCTTCAAAAAGTCAAACTTCAAATGCCCATAACTTTCATTCCAGTTATCCGCATCAACTCTACCACATATCAAATCAAAGGAAGCGAAGAGATCTACGCAAAAGGATAAATTTAACAATGTTAAAGTCATGTTTGGGACCCTAAAATCCCAAAGACCCATAATAAGGCCTCCAAAACCCAATTTCCATGTCTGGATCCCTATCAAATTTTTCTTATAACGGTCATAACTTCTGATATGTGTGTCTGTTCGGCCTCTGAAACCTATTTTTATCGTATTTCATTCCATGAGATTTAGTTTGACTATTCACGGAGTGGAAATGGACACCTAAAGAATAAGTTATGACTTTTTAATGACTCTGTGATTTCATAGGTTTTTCGAGACACCATTTCTAGCACTTTTTTCATGTATGCTGTTTTTTCAAACAACTATAACTTATTGTTATAGTTCTTATTATTTTTATTATCATCATCTCATGGAAATTCACAAGCACATGCACATGTGTTATTATAAATTTTTATTACCATGCACGTGCACATGCAATGCATGCACGTTATTTTATTATCACAAGCATTGTTATTATTATTGTTATTATTATTATTTTGGTTGTTGTTGTTGTTGTAGTAGTAGTAGTTGTTGTTATTATCATCACATGCAGATTCACATCCAAATGAAAATACCCACACATTCAATGAACATGTGTTATTCTATTATCACATGTTTTGTTATTATTAAAATTAAAATTATTTTTATTTTCAATATTATTATCATCATCATCACATGAAAATTCCATGCACAGGAGTTATTATTTATTAACATACACATGCACACGTAATGCAAATGAAATATTCTATTATCATATGCTTTAGTACTACAACTATTATCACCACTACTACTACTATTATTACTACTGCAGTTATTATTACTATCATCACTTGCAAATGTAGATACATGTGCGTTACTATTTATTATTTATTACCATGTACGTGCATATGGAATGCACTTGTATTATTCTTTTATTGTTGTTGTTGTTATTATTATCATTATTATTATCATTATCATTATCATTATCATTATCACATGCCAATCCACATGCATGTGGATGGCCATTTATTGTCTATTACCATGCATGGGCATGCATTATTATTATTATTATTATTACAATTAGTATTATTAATATTATCATCAAATGTAAAGGCACATGCACATGCATATGCATTCTTATTTATTATTATTTATTTATTATTTACTACTATGAATGTGCACATGAAATGCACTTGCGTTATTCTATTATTGTTGTTGTTGTTATTATTATTATTGTTTTTATTCTTGTCGTTGTTGTTGTTTTTATCATCAAATACAAATGCACATGAACGTGTGTTGTTATTTATTATTTATTACCACGCACATGCTTGTGTCATTATCATTATCATTACATGTAAATGCACATGAATGTGCATTATTATATATTATTTGTTATCATGAACATGCAAATGCAATGCACTTGCATTATTCTATTATCACATGTGTTATTATTATTTATTCTAATGCACGTGCACATGCAATGTACATGCATTATTCTATTATCACATGTGTTATTATTTATTATTTATTATCATTCACATGAAAATGCACATTCATGTGCACTTGGTTATTATTTATTGTTTATTACCATGCACATGCTCATGCACTTGTATGTGCATAATAATTTATTATTTATTATCATTCAAATGCACATGCACATACACATGCAATTCACATGCATTATTATTTATTATTTATTATTTATTATCATTCACATGCAAATGCACATGCATATGCATATGCATGTGCGTTATGATTTATTATTTAAACCATGCACATGCATGTGCATTCTTACTACTATTATTATTGGAGGTATTTTTAGGGTTTACTATCAATTTTTAGGATTTTTTTTGGTGTTATTAACATTTATTATTGTTTGTTAGGGTTTTAGGGTTTTTAATGGTATATTAGAATATTTTAGGATTTTGTGGGGGTTATTATGATTTTATTAGGGTTTATTATGGTGTGTTAAGGTTTATTAGGGTTTATTAGGTATTTTTAGGGTTTTATTAGGATTGAGTTGGGTTTATTAGGGTATATTATGCTATATTATGGTATATTTGGGTATGTTTAGGATTTATTAGGGTTTATTATGGTTCATTATGGTTTATTAATTTTTAATATGGTATATTAGGGTTTTTTAGTGTTTAGTAGTGTTTTTTGGGTTTATTAGCACTTTTAATCTTTGTTATGTTTTATTAGCATTTATTAGGGGTTTAGGGATTTTTAATGGTATATTTGTGTTTTTTAGGGTTCAGTGGGGTTTATTATGGTTGATTATGGTGTGTTAAGGTTTATTATGGTTGAGTAGGTATTTTAGCATTTTATTAGGCTAGAGTCGGTATCTTTAAGGTTTTATTAGGGTTTATTAGGGTTGAGTACGGTTTATTAGGGTTTGTTAGGGACTTTTAGGGTTTACTAGGGTTTGTTAGTGTTTTTATTGGGGTATATGAGTGTTTTTTAGTTTTTTTTAATATATATTAGGGGTTGTTATTACTTTTTAGGTTTAATTAGCGTGTTTTTAGTGTTTGTGAGCATTTTTAATGGTTTATTAGCTTTTATTTGAATTTATTATGGTTTATTAGGGTTTCTAGGGCTTTTTAATGGCTTGTTTGCATTTTTTTGTTTAATTGGGTTTTATTAGGTTTTGTTAAGGTGTGTCAAGGTTTATTTGGCTTGAGAAGGTATTTTTAGGGTTTTATTATGGTTTTATTAGGTTTTATTAGTTTTTATTAGGGTTCATTAGGGATTTTTAGGTTTTATTATGGTTTGTTAGTGGATTATTAGTTTTTTTTGTTTTATTAGGTTATATTAGTGTTTGTTAGGTCTTTTTAGATAATATGCTGTGTTTTTATTGTTTGTGAACGTTTTTAGGGTTTTGTAGGCTATATTAGAGTTTATTATGGTTTATTAGTGTTTCTATGGATCTTTAAGGTATATCAGCTTTTTTTTTGTCTTTATTAGGTTATATTAGTGTTTTTAGGTATATTTAGGTAATATTACGCATTTTTATTTTTTGTGATCCTATTTTTATTATTTGGGAGCGTTTTTAGGGTTTATTAGGTTATGTTAGAGTTTATGAGGGTTTCTAGGGATTTCTTACGGTATACTAGCATTTTTTTTCTTTATTAGAGTTTTGTAGTGTTTTATTAGGGGTTATTATGGTGTGCTAAGGTTTGTTAGGGTTGAGTAGGGTTTATTTGGATTTATTTATGGTTTATTAGGGTTTTTTATGGTTTTTTGGTGTTTATTATGGTTTATTAGTATTTATTAGTGTCTATTAGGGTTGGTTAGGGTGGTTTAGGTTTTCTTAACTTTCTTTTAGGGTTTATTATTTTTTATTTTCATTTATTGGGGTTTATTTTGTATTTTGGGGTTTTATTATGGCTGAGTAGAGTTTCTTAGGGTCTTTAGGGATTATAAAGTGTTTTTAGGGATTTTTTGAGTTTATTAGGGGTTTATTAGTGTTTAATATTTTATATTATGGTATATTAGGGTTTAATATTTTTGATAGGTTTAAAGCATGTTTATGGTTTTTGTAGCATTTTTTTTGAGATTGTGTCATGTTGTTAGAGTTTATGTAGCATTTTTAGTGTTTATGTAGCATTTTTAGGGTTTAGTAGCAGTTTTAGATATTATGTATCATTTTTAGGGTTTATGTAACGTTTTTAGGGTTTATGTAGCGTGTTATGGTTTATGTTTTATGTAACATTGTTTAGGGTTTATTGTAAAGCCCCAGAAATTTCAAGGAAAACTTTTTCTTAATTTCTTTGAAATTTTACAAGTCCGCAGTTTTTCTAACGGCGCTTGATTCCGTGGCCCAGTGTGCCCGGAATAAATTTCAGAAGTTTTGTTCGGTTACGTTTAGTAAACGTACGTGCAGGTATTTATATATTTTGAACCAGTGCTCGAAATTGAAATCTGAGGTCACCGATGAACTTGCAGTGCCGGTATTCACCTAAGGGGACATTTACCGCAGTTGCGTTTGGTAGGGGGGAGAAGATAATTTTTAGGTTTTCCTTTTGAAACAAATAAAAATTATGTGTTACATAATTTTTGTTAATGGGGTGGTTATCTTCTCCAAAGAGGAGTCAGAGGTAGGGACCACACCCCACATAACCTCCCATGAGAGGATAATGTGTGGTGGGGCCCACATGAGCACCTAACCCCTCAACACCCCCTTTAACTCTTTAAACCCCTCTCTTAACTTTTGATCTTCCATGTAATGTTGGAGCCTCTCCACCTCCCTCCCATTAATTGTACCAACACAATTAATTAAAGTCTTCTTTAATTAATTTGTGGTTTCAACAATTCATTTGAATTGTTTTGAAATTCACGGAAATATTATTATATTGGGGAGGCTTTTTATTATATTTTCCATGGAAAATATTCTATGGTGGAACTTTTGTAGAATTAGGGAGACATCATTCTTCCCCTTAGAACATGAAGAACGCCCTTTCTCTCCAACGAAGAATGAAGAAATTATCTTCGATCTTCATCCAAGCCACAAGAGGAGGAGCCGCCCATGAGGAACGTTGACTATGCTTCCTCCTCAGACGCACCCTGACTTCAACGAATCGACATCGTCTTTGAATTCTCTTCTTGCAACACCGACAAGCGACCATTGGAATCAAGGTAGGAGGGTTTTGTATAATTTTAAAAGAATAATGTTATACCTCATTCATGATCAATGCATTGGATTGTCATCGGCCTTTTTTATCACCTAAAGTGGAGAGCGCGGGCCGAACGAACACGGCATGACAACCCTCCGTTGGTTCGTGATTATTTTGGAAATGGAGACCGGAGGTGGCGGCGACGGGAGGCAGTGGAAACTGGAAGTGGCCGACACGCACCGGCCGCATGGAGGATAACCACGCCCCCCAACCGCAGGCCGCTCGGGCTGATGAACCGGCCGGGCTGGTGAACCGCGGCAGCCACAGGTGGCATCCGGAGGAGGTACGACCCTCATCCGCGGGCCGCTTTCTGGATGAACCGGTCGGCTACGGTCGGCCTGGCCGGAGAAAGCGGCGCCGCTTGGCGCCAGGCTATGGAGAAGACCACGGGCTACGCTTGGCGGGCCGCTTCGGCAGGCAAACCGGTCGGCCGCCTGCTGGCCGAGCTGAAGGAAACTACGACGCCTATGGGCACCAAGTGCAGAGGAACCACGACCCGCAGTCAAGGGCCGCTCACACCAGAGAAAACTGGCCGGCTTCGGCTAGACGGGCAGTAAGGAGGGGCAGTGCCGCTCGGCACTATCGGGCGAGCCGAACCGGCCCGCGACCCGAGTCGGGTTCGCTGGTGGGTCGCACCCCACCGGGCGGGCCGACCCTCTAACCTGCTCGGACCCGCTGGGTCGGGACCCCAGGTGGGCCGCGCTACACCGGTCTGGGACGTCCCCCAGCCGGGTCGGACCCGCCAAACCGGGTCAGGCCGACCCGCCAGCCCACTGGGCTTGATGGGCTGGGCCCGTTTCTCTTAAACGCGAATATCTTCTAGATCGCGCGTCTGATCGACGCGTCGTCTGCGGCACATGGATCAGCGCAATGAGGAGGTACTTTTGCGATACTCTAGGTGAGTTTTAGATGACTTTGGAAAATGTACGGGTTTGGATCGAGTGTAAATCCAACTGGGACCCTAGAACGGAAAATCCAATATCTCTCAGACATGGCATCCAATTGACGTGTCGTCTATTGCATTGGGTTTCTTTTGACGAGACGGAACTTCTGGATACATAAAATAAGGACTTCTTGATAGTTGATGTGTCGAACCCTTTGCTCGAGGTGCAGACCCTCCCGGAATCGAGAGTGATGTGTATGGGAACCCTAGAGCTAGTTGCGACTGCATCGACTTCTATACCGGAATCCTATGTGGGTTCGACAGCGACGACTACCATACTGGAATCCTTTGTGGGTTCGACGACAAAGAAAACTATACCGAAATCCTATGTGGGTTTGACAATTCTGACAGAGTAGCTGCACTGTATCATGTGTGGGTCCGACAGCTTAGATGAATTAGTAACTACATCTGATCATCTCTATTACTCTTGAATAGTTGGATTGTATCATGTGTGGGTCCGACAACATAGATGAAATAGCTGGAATGTATCCTGTGTGGGTTCGATAGCATAGACGAGATACCTGCATTGTATCCTGTGTGGGTCCAACAGCTTAGCTGGACTGTATCCTGTGTGGGTCTGACAGTTTAGATGATCCAGTGGCTACATCTGATCATCTATATATCTCTACAATTGTGTCATACCGGTTTGAGTTGAGTCATTTCTTTCAACCATTATCATCATAGTGTTTGACTTTACTTCCTGTGTGGATTGATTTGTGCTTGGGCTTGTGAGATGGATCTGGATTGTGACTGGTAACTTAGGTATATGTATGGGCATATACCTAAGTAGGGTTGAATGATTCTTCGTGGTTGTATCTTTCTTCTTTTTATTAACCTTAGAAGATATTGTGAGACCTCGGGGGTCTCAGGGTCCCTAATGAGTATCATTATACTCACCCCTACACGGTCTATGCCCGCACCTCATTGTGTTGGATGCAGACGACGGACAGCGCTGACGGAGGCCGAGAGCGCCACAGCTAGACGGTACTCGGATGTGGACCTTGTAATGAGTCAGCACATGGTGGAGACTGACGGACGTGAGTGCTGAGGTGGCCATTTTTACCTACCCTTCAGGTAGGAATTCCTAGAGGGTGATCCAAGAGCTGCTCTTACATTCAGTTGATTGACCCTTTTCACTTGTACTTGTTGTTCAGTTGGGTTTGTATACTGGCCCATTTACTTTCCAGCACACTCTTTTGTATTCGGTTATACTTAGTGTTTAATTCCTGTTACTCTGTTGTGTTTTTTTACTTTTATAAAGTCAATTCCTTCCCAGCTTAGGGATTTACGCCTTTGGTTCTAGTCTCCAGCCCCTGGCTTATGGAAGGCATGATTGGGGTTGTCACGGCATGGGCCCCGAGGAAGTGTCGTGGAAAATTGGTATCAAAGGAGTTGGTTCTACTGCAGAACTCAGGACTCTGATCATTCTTTCCTGTGAAACAATACTGTTAAGAGTATTGGGTGTGTTTTTCAGTCCAGGGAGTCCAGTGTTTGTGCGGCGATCGACATATCTATTCATCAGGACCCATACCTATGATTTCTGACTCAGTGCACGAAAACCCTGATTGCGTGTGTGTATTCTTTGAAAAGTTTTATTTGTGATTACTTTGTGTCAGCTCACCAGGTATTCTGTTTAACTGTGGTGCACCTGTTTCTTTTTAGGATGCCCCCACGAAGGCAGCCAACTAGGGTTTCGAGTTACGTACGAAATAGTAGCCCACCGAGCGACGATGCCTCGGTGCAGGGCCCCATCATAGTGGAGGCACCAGCGGTACCCCTACCCACTGGGCCACCGATAACACCAGCCCCAGCAGCAGAGAGTGCATTCCACTTGAGTGTGTTTCATGAGTTCCAGCGACAGAGGCCGCCCAAGTTCCGCAGAGAGACGGACCCACAGGTAGTTGAGGATTGGCTAGAGGTTGTCGTGAGAGTTTTCAGATTGGTAGGGACACCAACTGACCTTATGGTGATCCTTTCCACGAGTCTCCTGCATGCACCAGCATGTATATGGTGGATCCTGATGCTCCAGGTGCATGAAGGGGTATCTTTACTCTGGATGGACTTCGAGAGTCTCTTCCGCTCGGAGTTTTTTCAAGACACCCTTCATGCGGTATGAATTCAGGAGTTACTTAATTTGTAGCAGGGCAACATGATAGTAGCTCAGTACTCAGTGAGGTTCACCAACCTCTCACACTACTCCACTGATATTGTGTGGGACCAGTTCATCAGGTCCCGGACCTTCGAGCAGGGACTTAGACATGAGATCAGGGCTTCGACAATTCCCCTCAGCATTCCAACATAGGCGGGGGTGCTGGAGCGAGCCCTTCTAGTGGAGAGCATTCTCGCTGAGCAGAAACCTATAGTGAGACCCACCACTAGGCGAAACGTAGTAGAGTCTTCTATAGCCGGTAGGAGATAGATGATGTAGAGGTCCAATTGGACCAGTCCATCAGGTTGGCGACCCCAGGATAGGGGTTTGGTTGTGCATGGCACACAAGACAGAGTCAGCAATACAAGGAGTAGGCAGTGCTATGCATGTGGTGGGCAGGGCCACATGGCTCGTGACTGCCCAACCCACCATGCAGATGAGTAGCAGATAGTAGAGGGACCACCCAGGCAGAGGCAGAGGTTCGACCGTGGTGGTCCGCCAGGAGCAGGAGGACATGGCTGAGCAGCGGGTGGTGGATGACATTTCGATTCACTACCACCACCACCACCAGGTGGTCCACCCAGACCACAGGGAGCTGGCAGACAAAGGGGGGCTCAACTCCAGGCAGTCTAGGCCTATGACCACGGCACACCTGAGATGATTCGAGGTACTATCTGTGTCTACTCCACCCTTTCTTCAATACTCATAGACACAGGTTTGAGTCATTCTTTTATTGTCTCTGCCCACGTTTGGAGCTCGGAGATTCCGACGGAGCCGTTGGATCGATCCTTACAACTAGATACTCCTACGGGAGCTGACTCGACGATTACACACTGGTGATGACAGTGTGAGCTTACTCTAGGAGGCGATAGTTTCAGCTGGGATTTTCTTGTAGTGGCACTGAGGCCTTACGACGTCATCATGTGTATGGCCTTGTTATCAACAGTCCATGCTCAGATCGACTGTATTAGTCGCATAGTGCGGTGAGTCTGCATGGATGGGAACAGGTTCACCTTCACCGAAGAGAAGGGAGCCTTTGCAGTGCATGATGGACTTACGCAGAGGAGGGGGCAGCCGATCACAAATCAATTGGCTAGTCTTATCCTTGAAGTTGTTGATGTGAGGAGTCTGAGTTTTCCTATTGTGGTGGATCAGTACACATATGTTTTCCCTGACTACGATCTAGGACTACCTCCTCGTAGAGAGGTAGACTTCTATATTGACATGTACCCCGGGACAGCACCGATATCTACTCCAGCATATCGGATGGCTCCCTCCGAGCTGCGTGAGTTGTGGTTACAGCTGGAGCACTTGTAGGGAAATGGATTTATCTGACCCAGGGTTTCACCCTGGGCATCACCGATTTTGTTCACCAAGAAGGCGGATGGGAGCTTGCAACTGTGTGTCGACTACCGTGGCCAGAATTTGGTGACCATGAAGAAAGAATACCCACTCTTGAGGATTAACGACCTCATTGATCAGATCAAGGGAGAACGATTGTTCTCAAAGATAGACCTCAGGTCTGGCTATCACCAGCTCAGAGTTTCAGATGAAGATGTGAATTAGAAGGCCTTCAGGTGTCGGTATGGCCACTACGAGTTCTTGGTTATTCCCTTCGGCGTAACCAATGCTCCAGGAGTGTTCATGAGTCTCATGAATAGGATCTTCCAGCCTTACCTCGATCGTTTTGTCGTAGTCTTCATCAGCGACATACTAATTTACTCGACTTCTGAGGAGGAGCACGCCTACCATTTGTGGGTGGTACTGGATACACTCTGAGAGCACCAGATTTATGGTAATATCTCGAAGTGCCAGTTCTGGATTCAAGAGGTTCATTTCTTGGGACACGTCATCTCGGAGGTTGGAGTTGAAGTGGACCTCATGAAGATCGAGGTAGTACTTGCTTGGGATCCACCCTAGAGTGTGACAGAGGTGCGGAGTTTCCTGGGACTAGCTAGGTACTATCAGAGATTTGTGCCAGACTTCACTATAGTTGCAGTATTGCTTTTAGCTTTGACGAAGAAGGGGAAACCATTCGTGTGGTCAGAGAGATACCATCAGAGCTTTCAAGATCTGAGGCAGAGGTTGACCAGTGCACCCATCTTGAGGCTACCAGAGGAGGGCGTAGGGTATGTAGTTTACAGTGACGCATCAGGGACTGGACTCGGGAGTGTCCTGATGTAGGAGCAAGAAGTGATCGCGTATGGTTCACGGTAGTTGAGACAGCACAAGCAGAATATTGCTACCCCTGACATGGAGTTAGCAGTAGTGGTCTTTCCCTTGAAGATGTGGTGGAACTATCTGATGGGTGAGTGTTTTACAGTCTATTCTGACCACCAGAGTCTCAGGTACATCTTCTCACAGAAGGACCTGAACCTGAGATAGCAGCTATGGCTCTAGTTCCTCCAGGACTATGACATTGAGATAGTCTATACTCCTGGGAAGGGGAACATTGTAGAAGATTCTCTTTGTAGGAGATCTGGAATTCATCTGCTAGGAGAGGCAACAGAGCAGCTGGCTGCGTTTCAGATATCCTTTATGGATAGAGATGGATCTGCCTTTGTAGAGTTTCTCACAGTCACTCCTCCAGTCCTTCAGCGAGTCAGAGAGGCACAACATGGGGATGTTGACTGTGAGATGCAACGTGCTTAGATATCATCAAGGTAGGAACCTGATGGATTTTCTAAAGGTGGGGACCACGTCATCCTCTTCAGATGATGTACCATGGTACCAGTTTCACTACAGGAGGAGGTGTTGAGGGAGTTTCACACTTCCCCTCTAGAGGTACATCTAGTAATGGCGAAGATGTATCAGGACCTCATAAGACAGCACTGGTGGCTAGGTATGAAGAAAGCAGTAGCAGATTTTGTCTCGCGATGCCTCACTTGTCAGCAAGTGAAGACAGGGCACAAGGTACCAGCAGGCTTGGTACAACCTTTAGTTGACCCAGAGTGGAAGTGGGACAGGATATCCATGGATTTCGTGACGGGAAATCCACGTACATCCAGAGGACACGACTCTATCTGGGTGATCGTATATCGACTCACCAAGATGGCCCACTTCCTATTGATTAGAGAGTAGAGATCTGTAGAGAGCTTGGGATGCCTCTACATTCAAGAGATCATACGGATTCATGGTGTGCCATCGACTATCGTCTCTGATTGAGATACTTGTTTCACTTCCCGTCTATGGAAGGGCTTACTAGAGGATTTTGGGACACAGCTTCACATGAGCACCGCCTTCCATCCTCAGACGGATGGTCATGATGAGAGGACCATTCAGACTCTCAAGGACATGCCCCGTGCATGTGTCCTCAACTTTGGTCGCAGCTGGGAGGGTCACTTACCCTTGGTGGGGTTTGCGTACAACAACAGCTACCACTCCACCATCGGGATGGCCCCTTACGAGGCACTGTATGACCGACCATGCAGATCAACTCTGTACTGGACAGACCCAGGGGAGTCAACCCTTGTAGGACCAGAGATGGTTTAGGCTATGACGGAGAAGGTGCAGATCATATAGGGGAAGATGAAGACTGCACAGAGCAGACAAAAGTCCTATACTGATAGGAGACGAAGACCACTGGAGTTTGAAGATGGCAACCACATCTTCCTACGGGTCTCACCTCGATGAGGTCTATGGAGATTTGGCCGAGGCGGCAAGTTATCTCCGCGATTCGTCGGTCCATTCCAGGTCCTCAACAGAGTAGGCGAGGTGGCTTACTTCCTGGCCCTTACACCTTAGTTGCATCGGGTGCACGACTTCTTCCACGTATCTCAGTTGAGGAGATACGTGCACGACCCATCCCACATCATTGACCACGAGGAGATGGACATCGATGATGGGGCGACATTCATGGAGGTCCCAGTGGAGATCGAGGATCGACTAGAGTGGGTTCGGCGTGGATGATTGATTCCTCTGGTGTGTGTTTGCTGGCAGCACGAGAACCTCCAGAAGAGCACATGGGAGTGGGAGGCTCAGATGCGTTCTGAGTACCCACTCTTGTTTCCCTAGTGCGAGTTGTAGTTTTATGATGATGTAAATCCCTAAGGTGGGGGTAATGTAATGACCCAAAAATTTCAAGGAAAATTATTTCTTAATTTCTTTGGAATTTTACGAGTCCGTAGTTTCTGACGGCGCCTGATTCCGAGGCCAGTGTGCCCGAAATCAATTTCTGAAATTTTTTCAGGTACGTTCAGTAAACGTACATGCATGTTTTTCTATCTTTTGAATCGGTTCTCGAAATTGAAATCCAAGGACACCGATTAACTCGCAGCGCTGGTATTCTCCTACGGGGACCTTTACTGCAGTTGTGTTTGGTCGGGAGAAGTTAACTTTTGGGTTTTCTTTTTAAAATAAATAAAAATTATGTGTTACATAATTTTTGTTAAGGGGGTGGTTATCTTCTCCAAAGAGGATTTGGAGGTGGGGCCCACACCCCACATAACCTCCCATGAGAGGATAATGTGTGGTGGGGCCCACATGAGCACCTAACCCCTCAACACCCCCTTTAAATCCTTAAACCCCTCTCTTAACTTTTCAACTCCCACATAATGGTGGAGCCTCTAAACCTCTGTCTCATTAATTATTCCAACACAATTAATTAAAGTCTTCTTTAATTAATTTTTGGTGTCAACAATTCATTTGAATTGTTTTGAAATGCATGAAAATATTATTATATCGTGGTGCCTTTTTATTATATATGCCTTGGAAAATATTCTGTGGTGGAACTTTTGGAGAATTAGGGAGAGAGCATTCTTCCCTGAAGAACACAAATAATGCCCTTTCTCTCCAATGAAGAACGAAGAAATCGTCTTCGATCTTCGTCCAAGCCACAAGAGGATGAGCCGCCCACGGGGAATGTCAGCTACGCTTCCTCATCGGATGCACCCTGACGTTGTCTTCAAATTCTCTTCCTGCAACACCGACAAGCGAACATCAGAATCAAGGTAAGGGGTTTTGTTTAATTTTAAATGAATAAAATGATGACTCGTTCATGATGAATACTTTGGATTGTGTTCAGCCATTTGTTATCGCCTAATGTAGAGGGCGTGTGCCAAACGAACACGGCCCGATGACCCTCCGTTGGTTTGTGATTATTTTGGCAACAACGAACAGAGGTGGAGGCGACCAGAGGCAGTGGCGACCAGAAGTGGTTGCCGTGTGAAGGAGAACCGCGGCCCGCAACCGCATGCCACCCAGGCTGAAGAACCGTCCGGCTACTACCGGTCGGGCTGGTGAACCGCGACACCCGTAGGTGCCATGCAAAGGAGGTGTGACCCGCATCCGTGAGCCTCTTTCGGGAAGAACCGGTCAGCTACGGCCTGCCGAGTAGGAGACTGCGGCGCTGTGGAGAAGACCGCGGCCTGCACTGGTCGGGCCTCCTTCGGCGGGCGAACAGGTCGGTCGGGCTGAAGGAAACTACGGTACCTATGGGTGCCGTGTGCGGAGGAACTGCGGCCCGCAATGTGGGGCTGCTTGCGTCGGAGAAAACCGGCCAGCTTCGGCTAGCCGGGTAGCAGGGAGGGGCGCCGCCAGGCGAGCCGAACCGGCCCGTGACCCGGGCCTGGTCTGTGGTTGTGCCGCACCCCACCAGGCGGGACTGACCCCCTAATCGGGTTGGACCTTCGCGGGTCTTGGGGTCCCTACTGAGTATCGTTAAACTCACCCCTGCACGGGCTATGCCCACATCTCGTTGTCTTAGATGCAGATGACGGACAGTGCTGACGGAGGCCGAGAGCGCCACGACTGGATGGTACCCGGAGGTGGACCTTGCCACGAGTCGGCACAGGGTGGAGACTAATGGATGTGAGTGATGAGGTGGGCATCTGTACCTACCCTTCAGGTAGGAATTCCTAGAGATCGATCCAGGAGCTTCTCTTACTTTCAGATGTTTGTCCCTTTATACTTGTACTTGTTGTTCATTTGGGTTTGTATACTAGCCCATTTACTTTCCAGCACACTCTTTTGTATTCAGTTATACTTAGTGTTTACTTCCTGTTGCGTAGTCTGTTGTGTTTTTTTTACTTTTATAAAGGCAATGCCATCCCATCTTAGGGATTTACGCCTTTGGTGCTTGGCGCCAGCCCCTGGCCTATGGAAGGCGGGCTTGAGGTAGTCACGACACGGGCCCCAAGGACGAGTCGTGACATTTATGTTGAACTTTCTGGGTTTATGTAGCGTTTTTAGGGGTGGTGTAGAATTTATGTTTCATTTATTAGGGTTTAGGTAATGTTTTAGGGTACATGTTGTGTTTTTAGGGATTATATTGCGTTTTTAGGTTTTAGGTAGCGTTTTTTAGGGTTTATGTTGTTGTTTTTAGGGTTTTTCTTACAATTCTAGGGTTTATGTAGTGCTTTTAGGGTTTATGTAGCATTTTTTGGGATTATGTTGCTTTTTTTGATTTATGTTACATTTTTAGGGTTTTGTTGCATTTTTAAGTGTTTAGGTAACGTTTTTAGGGTTTATGTATCTATTTGAAGCCTTTTTTAGGGTTTTAACGATTGTTTATGGTTTGTAGTATGTTTAGGGGTTCTAAGGGTTGTTAACTGCTGTTTATGGTTTTTTATGTCATCTGATGGCTTTTAATGATTTTTTACAGGGGTTTATGGAATTGTTTGTTTTTTTTTGGATTATTAGGGGTTGTTAGGGTTTTTTAGTGTGTTTTAGGGTTTGTTTGGGTATTGTAGCAGTTTTTTGGGTTTCTATAATGTGTTTTAGCTTTTTTGGGTTCTTTAGGATTTTTTAGTGTTCATTATAGTTTAATATGGTTCTTTAGGGTTTATTAGGGTTCTATAGGGTTTATTAGTGTTCTTTAGGATTTGTTATAGTTTCCTAGCTTTTTTTATTTTATATTAGGGTTTTATTGAGCTTTTGTAGGCATTAATAGCATTTTCTAGGGTTTATCAACCTTTTTGTCGGGTTATTTAGTATTTATTAAGGTTTATTAGGGTTTATTTTATTTATTAGGGTTTAGTAACGTGTATTTGGGTTTATTACGATTTATTAGGGTTTATTATGATTTGTGAGGGTTTATTGCGGTTTATTAGGGGTTTTTAGGGTTTTGTTTTAGTTTGTTACGATTTATTTGGCCTTGTTAGGATTTGTTATGACTTATTTGGGGTTGTTATGGGTTAATACGATTTATTTTGGGGTAATTAGGGTTTTTAGGGTTTATTAGTGGATTGTAGGGTCTTGTAGGCTATTATTTGGAGGTTTTTGTAGCGTTTTGTCGGTTTTTTAGGGTTTTTAGTGATTATTAGGGTTTATTATGGTTTAATAGTGTTTTTATTTTATATTAGGGGTTTTAGGGATTTTGTAGCATTGATTAGGGTCTAATAGAGTTTTTTATGGTTTATTATTGGTTATTACGATTTATTAGTGTTTATTTGGGTTTTTATGGTTTAATAGTGGGTTTTAGGGGTTATTAGGGTTTATTAGTGGTTCTTAGGGTTTGTTAGTAGTTGTTAGGGTTTCTTAGGTTTTGTTAGGGTTTTTAGGGTTTGTTACGGTTTGTTTGAGTTATTTGGGGTTTTATGCATTTTTTTGGGTTTTATGGGTGTGTTTGGATTTTCTATGCTTTGTTAGGGTTATTTTAGCATTTTTTGGTGGTTTGTTATGTTTTGTGGGTTTTGAAACATATTTCTGTTTTTTGTAGGAATTACTAGGGTTTATATAGCATTGTTAGTGGATTTAGTGGTTCTTTTGGGTTTTTTAGTGTTCTTTAGGGTTCTTTATAGTGTATTAGGGTTTCATTTGAGGTTTTTAGGGTTTTCTAGGGGGTTTTTAGGGTTTTTAAGGGATTAATAGGGTTTTTTACCTGCAAGAAGAACCAGAAGGGATGCTTCTGACAATTTATTTAAATGGGAAAAGAGTACAGATGAGAAAGGCGGGGTCAAACAAAGGGACATTCCCTCATCTGTCAAAACATAATGTTATAGATCATAATAAGACATATCATTTCCATAATCATACTCATTAGAAGTTTCCCATTAAGTGTGGGATTTACCCTGATTGAGAATCTTAAGAATATAAGAATTAAACTTACTTGATAGTTTAGGAGTGTGAGTAGACACAATGCGAGGTGTATTAGAGTATTCCTTCCTTGTCCTTTACTTCGAGGGGGCAGGAGTGTAGTCAACTCCCACATTTCTAGAAATGGGTGAGTCCATGAAAGTAGTAGGACCACCGCTACCTGCTGCAGTCCCTTCCGCCTCAAAGATGTCACCCCACTTCAAAGATATCCTAGAAGAGTTCAAGAGATTCTGGATCTCCTAATGGAAATCAACCTGGGGAGGAGCCTCAGTGATAGAAATCATCCCAACAGGCTCATAACATTGCAAACCTACGCTAGGATTCATGCATATATTTGAGGGGTCAGTGCAATTAAGAGATCCTGCAACAGAAAGAGGAGCATTCTTTCCAATCCCAGCTAAGCCTGTTGGAATAACTGCACGACCAGCTTTGGGTGTACTCTCTATGGAAAATCCAACCCGAGCATTGGAGGGACCAATCGTCAGAGACGCAGAGTTATCCCGAATATTAGAAGAACCACTATTGGCTCTCAATGGAGATGAATCCACCATCAACCCCTTCCCTTTTGAAGGTAGCTGATGGCCTTCCTCAGAAGCCAACACATCAACCTTATTGGAATTTGACTTGTTGCAATGATCAAGTGGTCATAACAAATCCACATCATTTTTCCTTGATCTCCTTCGACAGAGGTTGGAAAGATGACCCTTCATCCCGCAGTTCTCACAGGAAATTCGTCTTCGACATAATTCCAACAAGTTCCCAATAGACATACATTCATTAAAAAAAGTGTCTTTCTTTCATACTCCACATCAATTTGAATGTCATCCGTCAGAGTAGGGTTTTCATATGGCTGGGTAGGGTTTTTTAGGCATTTTTAGGCTTCATAGGTTTTTTTAGCGTTTTTTTTTGGGGTTTTTAGTGTTTTTAGCATTTTTTGAGGTTTTTAGAGGTTTTTAGGGTTTTTTAGGTTTTTAGAGGGTTTTTAGGGTTTTTTAGGTTTGTTTTTGCATTTTTTCGGTTTTTTCATGTTTTTACGTGTTTTAGGTTTTTAAGGGGTTTTAGGGTTTGAAGTATTTTTTAGGGATTTTAGGCTTTTTAGGGATTTTTAGGGATTATAGGGCTTTTAGGGGTTTTAGGGGTTTTTAAGGGTTTTGTCAGGTTTTTCCAGGTTTTTTAGGGGTTTTTAGTGAATATTAATGTTTTGAATGGTTTAATAGCATTTTTGTTGTATATATGGGTTTTTAGGTATTTTGTATCTTTTATTGGGGTCTAATAGGTTTTTTAGGGTTTATTACTATTTATTAGTGTTTATTAGTGTTTAGTATTGGGCTTTAGGGTTTATTAGGGTTTATTATGGTTTATTATTGGTTGGTAGGGCTTGTTAGGATTTATTAGTGTTTATTTGAGTGATTTAGGGAGTCTATGGGTTTGTTAGGGTATCTAAGGGTGTGTAAGGGTTTCTAAGGGTGGGTTAGGGTTTTTATGGGCGGGTTATGGTTTCTAAGGGTGTGCTATGGTTTCTAAGGGTGTGTTAGGGTTTCTAAGGGTGTGTTAGTGTTTCTTAGGTTTGATTAGGGTTTTGTTAGGGTTTTAAGGGTTTTGTTAGGGTTTCTTAGCAGGTTTTTAGTGTTTCATTGGGTTTTTTGGGTTTATTGGGGTTTCATAGTGCTTCTTGGGGTTTGTTAGGGCTAGTTAGGGTTTGTTAGGGTTTTTTAGGGTTGGTTAGGGTTTGTTAGTGCCACGACCCGTCCTCGAGGCTCGTGCCGTGACTACCCCAGGCCCGCCTTCCATAGGCCAGGTGCTGGCGACAAGCACCAAAGGCGTAAATCCTAGTAAAAGGGAAGGAATTTCCATTATAAATTTTAATAAATACAACAGAGTATGCAAGTGATGAAAGAACTAAGTAAAACATAGTACACAAGTAAGTTCTGGAAAGTAAATGGGATAGTATACAAACCCAACTTAAAGTAAAATACAACTGTGAAAGAACGTACAACAACAGTAATATAAAGCAGCAACCACTGAGTCATCCTACGGATATCCAACCTGAAGGGTGGGTAATGATGGTCTCCCCAGCTCCTCGAGTCCGGCCGTCCGCCCCGTGTATGTCTCGTCTAGTGGTCCACCTCCGGGTACCGTCCAACTCCACGAACCTCTACCTCGATCAGTGCTGTCTGTCGTCTGCATCCAACACAATGTAGTGCAGGCGTATCCCGTGCAGGGGTGAGTATACGATACTTAGTAGGGACCCTGAGACCCCTTAAGGTCTCCCAGAATCCACAAAGGATAAAACAAAACAGAAAGATACAATCATGAAGTATCAAACGACTCTACTTAGGTATATGACCATACATATACCTAAGTCATCAATTCCAGTTCGGCTCTAACTCTCGAGCCCAAGCACATCCTAGTCCACACAGGAAAGAAGTCAATCACAGCAATGGTAATGATTTGATAGTCAAGACTCAGCTCATAGAGGTATACTATTTACGAAGAAGGGTGGAGATTATTAGTTGTAGTCTCTGAATCTTCTCCTCTATCAAACCCACATAGGATCCAAGTACAGTAGTCGTCGATGTTGAACCCACGTAGGATCCAAGTACAGTAACCATCGCTGCCGAACCCACATAGGATCCATGTACAGTTGTAATCAGTACCGAACCCATGAAGGATCCATGTACAGTCGTCCTAGTAGCTGAACCCATGGAAGATCCAAGTACAGTCGTCATCATCGTCGAACCCATGGAGGATCCTAGCACGGTAGTCATTGTAGTCGCAGCCTGCTCTAGGGTTCCCGCACACAGCGTACTCGATTCCGGGAGGGTCCGCTTCTCGAGTAAAGGGGTTGATACATCAACTGTCACGAAGTCCTGAGTTGATGTATCTCGAAATTATGTCTCGTCAAACGGAACCCAATTCAATAGACGACGCATCAACCGGATGCCCGGTCTGAGAGAAATTGGCTTTTCCGTTCTAGGGGCCTGGTTGGAAATATACTAATTCCAAACCCGGCCATTTTCCAAAGTTATCCAAAACTCACTTAGAGTAATGAAAAAGAACCGACCCGTAATGAGGGTCCCAGTTCCACAGACGGCACTTTGATTGGACACACGGTCTTTGAATTATTCACCTTTAAGTGAATACGTACCCGACCAGTTAAGCCCAGTGGGCTGGTGGGTCGAGTTAACCCTGTTTTGATGGGTCTGACCCGACAGGGGTATTAGACCAACCCGAAGAAAAACGTGGCCCTGCCCGAAGGGGCGCGGCCCAGCCCGGCTGGGCACAACCTGACCGAGCGTGGCCCTACTGGGCATTGCCCCCCTGGCTCGTCCAGCAGGCCGAGAGGTCCTAGGGGGGGGGGGGGGGTGCCCCCCGGCTGCCCTAACCGGTAGCACCAAGCGGGGCCGCCCTCCCTAAGCAGCCAGCTAGAGTCGGCTGGCCATCTGGCACCAGCGGCCCGCTACGATGAGCCATGGTTCATCCAACGCGGCGCCCTCCTGGCACCGCGGCTTTTCTCCGCCCGGTCGGCCGTCGAGACGACCGGTTCTCCTCCCAAGGCGGCCCGCGAAGCAGGCCCCAGTTCCTTCCACACAACCAGCACGACGGTGCCAGATTCCTCCGCCGCGGCCTGCCCTGGCCACGGCTCCTAGACCCGGCATGACGTGAAGACGTCGTGCTTCCTCTGCCGCGGCCCTCTTGGCCGCGGCTTTTCCTTGCATGTGTGATGTCGGCCCATGCGCCTCGGCCTTTTCCGCGTTCCGCCACCAGTCACCGTTCCAAAAGAAATAAATAATCAAAATCATGCGGAGGGTCGTCAGGCCGTGTATGTTCAACCCGCACCCTCCACGTTAAATGATAGCAATAGGTAGGTAAAACAAAGATATCCAACAACGAATGAGGCACAATTTTAATCCATTAAAATTTAACATAATCCCCCTACCTCGAAAATGGTTGTTCGTCGTAGACACGGTAAGCGATGTCGCTCCATCAACATCGGAGGAAGAACAATCGTCATTGGCGAGTTCCCCGCAGTAGAGTCTCCTCCCTTGACGCAGATGAAGAAAAGGATTGGAGAATAGTGGAGCATTCTTCGCCAAGTTGGAAGTTCATTCTTCGTCGGAGAGTTGGTGTTCTTCATTGGAGAAGAAAACTATTCTCTCAAGAGCTCTCTCCCTTCACAGAACGAAAGCCCCAAAAATAAAATAATAAGCTCATCCAATTATTTTATTAACACATGAAATTTGAAATTCAAAATACTCAGACACTTAATTAATGAATTGGAGGATTCAATTTTTTAATTAAGGTGTTGGCATGAATTAATAGGGGAGGAGAAGGTGAGGAGATCTCATAAATATTGGGAGAGTTGTCAACATTAATCAAGGGATTTTAATGGGGGTTTATGAGAGTTATGGGGAGTTCAAGGGTTCAGGCCACCTGTGGGACCCACCCCACAAATATCCTCTCATGGGAGGTTATGTGGGTGTGGGCCCCACCTCTAACTCCCTTTTGGAGGAAATAACAACCATCCTTAAAATAAAATTGTCCTCCACCAATTTTATTTAATTTTAAACTAATTCCCCAAATATTAATTCTCAACCCGCTTAAAACGCAACTGCGGTAATGGTCCCCTTAAGTGAATACTGGCGTTGCGAGTTCATCGGTGCCCTCAGATTTCAATTCCAAGCACCGCTTCAAAAGATAAAAAAACCCGCTCGTTCGTTCACTGAACGTACCCGAGCTAAACTTCCGAAATTGATTACGGGCACACCGGGCCTCGGAATCAAGTGTTGTCAGAAGTCACAAACTCGTAAAATAACAATGTATTTAAGAAAAAAATTTCTTTGAAATTTCTAGGTTATTACAGTTTGGGGTTTTATTGATTATGATTGTTTTTTATAGTTTGTGAGAATTTTTAGGCTTTATTAGGTTATATTAGAGTTTATCTGGGTTTCTAGGGATTTTTTAAGGTATACCAGCATTTTTTTCATTATTATGGGTTTTTAGGGTTTTATTAGGGGTCATAATGGTGTGTTAAGTTTTTTTTGGGTTGAGTTGGGTTTATTTGGATTTATTTATGTTTTATTAGGGATTTTTAGGGTTTGTTTGGGGTTTATTAGGGCTTATTAGTGTTTATTAGTGTCTATTAGGGTTAGTTAGGGTTGTTTAGGTTTTCTTAACATTTTTTAGGGTTTATTAGGTTTTATTATCATTTATTAGGGTTTATTAGGTATTTTTGGGGTTTTATTAGGGTTGAGTAGAGTCTCCTAGGATTTTTTTTGGGATTATAAGGCATTTTTAGGGATTATTAGAGTTTATTAGGGGTATATTAGAGTTTAATTTTTTTTTATTATCGTATATTAGGGTTTAATATTTTTGAGGGTTTTGAAGTGTCTTTAGGATTTTTTTTAGCATTTTTTAGTGTTTGTGTAGCGCTGTTTGAGTTTATGTAGCATTTTTAGTGTGTATGTTGCGCTTTTAGGGTTTAGTTAGTGGTTTTAGGTTTTATGTATCATTTTTTAGGGTTTATTTAACGCTTTTAGGGTTTAGGTAGCGTGTTTAGGGATTATGTTTTATGTATCATTTTTAGGGTTTATGTTGCGTTTTCTGGGTTTATGTTGCGATTTTAGGGGTGATGTATCGTTTCTGTTGCATTTTTTGTGTTTATGTAACGTTTTTAGGATTCATGAAGTGTTTTTAGGGTTTATGTTATGTTTTTAGGTTTTATGTAGCATTTTTTAATGTTAATGTTGCGTTGTTTAGGGTTTATGATACAGTTCTAGGGTTTATGTAGTGTTTTTTAGGTTTATGTGGCATTTTTTGGGTTTATGTTGCGTTTATTGGGTTTATGTTGCTCTTTTTGGGTTTATGTTGCGTTTTTTGGTTTTATATTGCATTTTTAGTGTTTATGTTTCCTTTTTAGGGTTTTATTGGGCTTTTGTAGGCATTAATAGCTTTTTCTAGGGTTTATCAACCTTTTTAGGGTTATTTAGGATTTATTAGGGATTCTTATGGATTATTTTATTTATTAAGGTTTATTAACATGTAATTGGGTTTATTACAATTTATAAGGGTTTATTATGATTTGTAAGTGTTTATTGCAGTTTATTAGGGGTTTGTTATGGTATGTTTTAGTTTTTTACGATTTACTTGGCGTTTTTAGGTTTCGTTACGATTTATTTGGGGTTGTTAGGGTTTGCTACGATTTATTATGGGGATTTGAGGGGTTTTTAGGGATTATCAGCAGGTTGTAGGGTTTTGTAGGCTATTATTTGGCGGGTTTTGTAGTGTTTTGTTGGGTTTGTTAGGGTTTCTAGTGATTATAAGGATTTATTATGGTTCAATAGTGTTTTTATTGTATATTAGGGGTTTTAGGGATTTTGTAGTGTTTATTGGAGTTTAAAAGCGTTTTTAGGGTTTATTAGATGTTACTATGATTTATTAGTGCTTATTAGGGTTTTAGGGTTTAATAGTGTGTTTCAGGGGGTTTATTAGTGGTTCTAAGGGTTATTTGTGGTCGTCAGGGTTTGTTAGGTTTTGATAGGGTCTTTTAGGATTTGTGTTATTCTATTATCACACACGTTATTATTATCATTATTGTCATTATCATTATTATCATTATCATTATCATTATTATAATTATTGTTATTACTACAACTATTATTAATATTATTATCGTCACATGCAAAGGCAGATGCACATGCATTATTATTTATTATTTATTATTTATTATTTATTATTTATTTCCATGCACATTCATAATTTGTTTTTGTAGTTTTTGTTGTTGTTATTATTATTATTATTATTATCACATGCAAATGCACATGCACATCCGTTATTATTTATTACCATGCATGCGCACATGCAATGCACATACATTATTCTATTATCACATGCATTTTTATTGTTATTTTTATTATTACAATTATTGTTATTATTGTTATTATCATCAAATGAAAATGAAAATGCAAGTGTGTTATTATTTATTACCATGCACGTGCAAATTCAATACATGCGGGTTATTCTATTATCACATGTGCTATTATTATTAATATTACTATTATTGTTATTATTATCATCACGTGCGCTATGAGTTATTATTTATTACCATGCACTGCACGTGCAATGCACGTGCATTATATTATTATCACATGTTTTGTTGTAGTTGTTGTTATTATTATTACTATTATTATTATTATTATTATCATCTCATGCACATGCAATGCACATGCATGTTCATAATAATTATTATTTTTTATCATGCACGTGCACATGCAATGCACACATGTTATTTAATTATCACATACGTTGTTATTCTTATTGTTATTATTATTATTGTGGTTGTTATTGTTGTTATTGTTATTATCATCACATGAAAATTCATTGAAAATAAATAAACACGCACATTCAATGAACGTGCATTATTCTATTATCACATGCGTTATTATTATTATTATTATTATCATCATCGTCATCATTATCACATAAAAATGTAATGCACGCGCGTTATTATTTATTACCATGCACGTGCACATGTAATGAACATGCAATATTCTATTATCACATGCATTGGTAATACTACTATTATCACCACTACTACTACTGTTATTATTATTATCATCACATGAAAATGCAGATGCACGTGCATTATTATTTATTATTTATTACCATGCACATGCATATGCTATGCACTTGAATTATTCTTTTATTATTATTATTATTAATATTATCACAGTTATTATTATTATTATTATTATTATTATTATCATTATTATTATCACTATCACATGCAAATACACATGCATGTGCGTCGTTGTTTATTATTTATTACCATGCACATGCATGCGTTATTATTATTATTATTATTACAACTAGTGTTATTAATATTATTATCAAATGTAAATGCACATGCACATGCATGTGTCGAGGTTTATTAGGATTGAGAAGGTATTTTTAGGGTTTTATTAGGGTTTATCCGTTTTTATTAGGGTTTGATAGGGATTTTTATGGTTTATTAAGGGTTGTTAGGGGTTTATTAGTTTTTTTGTTTTATTAGGTATATTAGTGTCTATTAGTTCTTTTCAGATAACATAGCGTGTTTTTATTGTTTGTCAGATTTTTTTATGTTTGTGAGCATTTTAGGGTTTCTTTGGTTATATTAGAGTTTATAATTGTTTATTAGGGTTTCTAGGGATTTTTACGGTATATTAGCATTTTTTGTCTTTATATGTTTATATTAGTGTTTTTTGGACTTTTTAGGTAATATATTGCGTTTTTATTGTTTGTTATCATTTTTTATTATTTGTGAGCGTTTTTAGGGTTTATTAGGTTATATTAGAGTTTATCAGGGTTTCTAGGGATTTTTTAAGGTATACTAGCATTTTTTTTCTTTATTAGGGTTTTGTAGGGTTTTATTAGAGTTTATTATGGTGTGTTAAGGTTTGTTTGGGTTGAGTAGGGTTTATTTAGATTTATTTATGATTTACTAAGGATTTTATGGTTTTTTGGGGTTTATTAGGGTTTATTAGTGTTTATTAGTGTCTATTAGTTTTGGTTAGGGTTGTTTAGGTTTTCTAAACATGTTTTTAGGGTTTATTAGGTTTTATTACCATTTGTTAGGGTTTATTAGGTATTTTTGGGTTTTATTAGGTTTGAGTAGAGTTTCTGAGGATTTTAGTGATTATAAGTTGTTTTTAGGGATTATTAGAGTTTATTATGGGTTTATTAAGGTTTAATTTTTTATATTATGGTATATTAGGGTTTAATATTTTTGAGGGTTTTGAAGCGTCTTTAGAGTTTTTGTAGAATTTTTAGTGTTAGTGTAGCATTGTTAGAGTTTCTGTAGCATATTTAGTGTTTATGTATCATTTTTAGGGTTTATGTAGTATTTTTAGGGTTTTGTTAGCGGTTTTAGATTTTATGTACCATATTTAGGGTTTATGTAACATATTGAGGGTTTATGTAGCATGTTTAGGGTTTAGGTTTTTTGTAGCATTTTTTAGTGTTTATGTTGCGTTTTCTGCGTTTATGTACCATTTTTAGGGGTGATGTAGCATTTATGTTTCATTATTTAGGGTTTATGTAACGTTTTTAGGGATCATAGATCATTTTTACGGTTTATATTGTGTTTTTAGATTTTATGTAGTGCTTTTTAATGTTTACGTTGCGTTTTTTAGGGTTTATGTTGTGTTTTATTGGGTTCATGTTACAGTTCTTGGGTTTATGTAGTGCTTTAGGGTTTATGTAGCGTTTTTTGGGTTTATGATGAGTTTTTTGGTTTGTGTATCTATTTGAAGCCCTTTTTAGGATTTTAATGGTTGTTTATGGTTTGTAGTGTTTTTAGGGTTTTATGGGTTGAAAATGGGTGCTTGTGGTTTTTTATGGTATATGATGGCTTTTTAATAGTTTTTTGGGGGGGGGTTTGGGGTTTTTGGGTTTTTTGGGATTGATAGGGGTTGTTAGGGTTTTCTAATGTGTTTTAGGGTTTGTTTGGGTATTGTAGTAGTTTTTAGGGTTTATATAATGTGTTTTAGCATTTTTGGGGTTCTTTAGTGTTTTTAGTGTTCTTTAGAGTTTAATATGGTTCTTTAGGGTTTATTAGGGTACTTTAGTGTTTATTAGTGTTTTTTAGAATTTGTTTCTGTTTATTAGCATTTTTTATTGTATATTAGGGTTTTATTGGTCTTTTGTAGGCATAAAAAGTTTTTTCTAGGATTTATCAACATTTTTAGGGTTATTTATGATTTATTAGGGTTTATTAGGGTTTATGTTATTAATTAGGGTTTAGTAACATGTATTTGGGTTTATTATGATTTATTAGGTTTTATTGTGATTTGTTAGGGTTTATTGGGGTTTATTAGGGGTTTGTTATGGATTTTTTCTGTTTGTTACAATTTATTTGGCATTGTTAGGATTTGTTACGATTTATTTGGGGTTGTTAGGGTTTGTTACTATTTATTTTGGGGTTATTAGGGTTTTTGTAGTTTGTTAGTGGGTTCTAGGTTTTATAGGCTGTTATTTGGAGATTTTTTTAGTGTTTTGTTAGGTTTATTAGTGTTTTTAGTTATTATTGGGGTTTAATATGGTTTAATAGCATTTTTATTTTATATTAGGGATTTTTGGGCTTTTGTAGCATTTATTAGGGTCTAATAGAGATTGTAAGGGTTTATGACAGGTTATTACGATTTATTAGTGTTTATTAGGGTTTTTTGGGTTTAATAGTGGGTTTTATGGGTAATTAGAGTTTATTAGTGGTTCTTAGGGGTTATTAGTGGTTGTTCAGGTTTGTTTGGTTTTGTTAGGGTTTTTAGGGTTTGTTACGGTTTGTTTGAGTTGTTTGGGGTTTTATGCGTTTTTTGGGTTTTATGGGTGTCTTTTGTGTTTTTAATGGTCTATTATGGTTATTTTAGCATTTTTTTGGGTTTTTGTTGCATTTTGTGGGTTTTGAAACATTTTTCGGGTTTTGTAGCAGTTGATAGGGTTTATGTAGCGTTGTTAGTGGCTTTAGTGGTTCTTTAGGGTGCTTCAGGGTTTTTAGGGGTTTTAAGGTTGTATTAGGGTTTTTTGAGGTTTTTAGGGTTTTCTTGGGGGTGTTTAGGGTTTTTAAGGGTTTCATAGGGTTGGTTAGGGTTTTGTTAGGCATTTTAGGCTTTTTAGGGGTTTATTAGCATTTTTAGTGGTTTTAGGGTTTTTAGTGGTTTTTTAGGTTTTTTGAGGTTGTTTAGGGTTTTTATGGATTGTTTTGGGGGATTTTAGGGATTTTAGGGGTTTTAGGGTATTTTAGGGTTTTTAAGGATTTTAGGCTTTTTAGAGTCTTTAGGGTTTTTTAGGATTTTTAGGGTTTTTTTGGGTTTTTATGGTTTTTTAGGGTTTTATCAGGGTTTTCTGGGTTTGTTAGGTTTTTTTGGGAATATTTTCATTTGGAATGGTTTAATAGTGTTTTTTTTGTATATTTGGGTTTTAATAATTTCGAGCTTTTATAGGGTTCTAATCGGATTTTTTGGTTTATTACGATTTATTAGTGTTTATTAGGGTTTAGTAGTGGGCTTTAGGGTTTATTAGGGTTTATTATGGTTTATTATTGGTTGGTAGGGTTTGTTAGGAATTATTAGTTCCTATTAGAGTGATTTAGGTTGTCTTAGGGTCTGTTAGGGTTTCTAAGGGTGTGTTAGGGTTTCTAAGGGTGGGTTAGGGTTTTTATGGGTGGGTTAGGGTTTCTAATGGTGTGTTATGGTTTCTAATGGTTTCTAAGGTTGTGTTAGGGTTTTATGGGTGCGTTGGGGTTTCTAAGGGTGTGCTAGGGATTCTAAGTGTGTGTTAGGGTTTCTAAGGGTGTATTAGTGTTTCTTAGGTTTTCATAGGGTTTTGTTAGGGTTTTAGGGTTTTTAGGGTTATGTTAGGATTTCTTATAGTTTCTTAGGGGTTTTTACAGGTTTTTAGTCTTTTTTCGTGTCTTTTGTGTTTATTGGGGTTTCTTAGTACTTCTGGGGGTTTTTAGGGCTTGTTAGGGTTTTTTAGGGTTTATAGGGTTCTTCATGTTTTTAGGTTATTTTTGGGTTTGTTAGGTTTTTTTGTGTTTATTTGGGTTTGTTAGGGTTTTTTAGGGTTTTTCATTGTTTTTAATGGTTTTTAGTGCTTATGGGATTATTCATGGGTTTTAGGGTTATTTAGTTGTTCATGGTTGTCACAGATGTGTAGATCTAGTCGCAAACATCAATTTGATATGTGGTATAGGTGAAACGGACACCCATAGCAGATGTTATGGTCATTTGGAGGACTTAAGGAACATTTGGGTCTTTAATAATGTGATAAGGTGTTCTTATTGGACCCATATGTCTAGATCTAGTTGAAAGCTTCGATTTGATATGTAGTAGAGGAAAAACAGACTCCTGGAGTAGAAGTTATTGTATTTTGGAGGTTTTATATACCTTTTGACGCCTTCAAGGATGTGAGAAGGTGCTTCAGCATTTATAGGAGTCTAGGTCTAGTGTCAAGCTTCGATTTGATATGTGGTAGAGGCAAAACAGACACCCATTAAAGAAGCTTTTGCAAAACGAACACTAGAAGCCAATCTTTTGACCATCCAAAGGGATTTTGGGACTTTGGGGGGGGGGGGGGTTGAAGATTGTCAGAAAGGGTTAGAGTGGTTACCAGAGTGTGTATCTTTTCACAATATTTGATTTGATATGTGGTAGAGCCAAAATGAACACACGTAGTAGAATCTATTGTCATTTTAAATTGAGCAACCCACCTAGCGCCTAAAAACCTAAGAAACCCGCAACTCACAAAAATAGGCATAACATCTCCTTCAGGTGTTTGTTTGAGCACTCTGACTAGTAAAATCGAAGCTCGTGATATTAGTGAAGACCAAGTCTAGTCAAAACTATGAGAAGGTCAAATAAATAGAAGATATATTATTTATATCACTCCAAAAAAATGTCCAACTTCACTCGACCATAACATTCACTCCGGTTGTCCGTTTGAGATCTACCACATATCAAATCGAAGGCAATAAAGAGGTCTATGTAGAAGGATAAGTTGAGCTATGTTCATGTAATGTTTGGGACCCTAAATTCCCAAAAACCCTTTATATGGACAACAAAAGCCCATTTCCATGTCCGGATCCCTATCAAATGTTTCTTAAAATGATCATAACTTCTGATCTCTGTGTCTGTTCGGCCTTCGACACCTGTTTTTATCGTAGTTCGTTCCATGAGATTTAGTTTGACTATTCACATAGCATATATGGACACCTGAAGAAGAAGTTATTCATTTTTAATGACTATGTGATTTCCTAGGTTTTTCGAGACACCATTTCTATCACTTTTGTCCTGTCTGCTATTTTTTCAAACAACAATATCTTATTATTATTGTTATTATTATTTTTATTATCATCATCTCATTCAAATGCACATACACATGCATGTGCATTATTATTATATTTTTATTACCGTGCACGTGCACATTCAATGCACACACGTTATTTTATTATCACAAGAATTGTTATTATTATTGTTATTATTATTATTGTGGTCTTTGTTGTTGTTGTTGTTATTATCATCACATGCAAGTGAACATCCAAATGCACATACACACACATTGCATAAATGTGCATTACTCTATTATCACATGCGTTGTTATTATTAATATTATTTTTATTTTTATTTTCATAATTATCATCATAATCATCACATGAAAATGCGATGCACATGAGTTATTATTTATTACCATACACGTGAACACGTAATGCATATGCAATATTCTATTATCATATGCATTAGTACTACTACTATAATCACCACTAATACTACTATTATCACTACTGCTATTATTATTTCTATCATCACATGCAAATGTAGATGAACGTGCGTTACTGTTTATTATTTATTACCATGTACGTGCATATGTAATGCACTTGTATTATTCTTTTACTGTTGTTATTATTATTATCATTATCATTATCATTATCATTATCACATGCAAATGCACATTCATGTGTGTTGCTATTTATTGTTTATTACCGTGCATGTTCATGTGTTATTATTATAATTATTACAATTAGTATTATTATTATTATCATCAAATGTAAAGGCACATGCACATGCAAGTGAGTTCTTATTTATTATTATTTATTAATTAATTACTACTATGCACATGCACATGAAATGTACTTGAGTTATTCTATTATTATTGTTGTTGTTATTATTATTATTATTATTATTATTACTATTATTATTCTTGTTGTTGTTTGTATCATCAAATACAAATTCACATGCACGTGTGTTCTTATTTATTATTTATTACCATGAACGTGCATGAGTCATTGTCATTATCATTACATGTAAATGCATATGCACGTCAATTATTATATATTATTTATTATCATGCACATGAAAATGCAGTGCACTTGCGTTATTCTGTTATCACATGTGTTATTATTATTTATTTTAACGCACATGCACACGCAATGCACATGGGTTATTCTATTATCACATGTGTTATTATTTATTATTTATTATCATTCACATGAAAATGAAGATTCATGTGGACTTGGTTATTTTTTATTGTTTATTACCATGCACATGCACATGCACATGCACATGCAGTTGTATGTGCATAATAATTTATTATTTATTATCATTCACATGCACATGCACATACACATACAATTCACATGCGTTATTATTTAAATTTTTTATTTATTATCATTCACAATGTGCAGGCAAATACACATGCACGTACATTATGATTTATTATTTAAACCATGAACATGCATATGAACATGCACGTGCATTATTACTACTATTATTATTAGAGGTATTTTTAGGGTTAACTATCATTTTTTAGGATTTTTTGGTGTTATTAACATTTATTATGCTTTGTTAGGGTTTTAGGGTTTTTAATGGTATATTCACTTTTTTTAGGGTTTGGTGGGAGTTATTAGGATTTTATTAGGGTTTAGCATGGTGTGTCGAGGTTTATTCAGGTTTATAAGGTATTTTTAGGGTTTATTAGGATTGATTTGGGTTTATTAGGGTATATAATGGTATATTTGGGTATGTTTAGGATTTATTAGGGATTATTATGGTTCATTATGGTTTATTAATTTTTAAGAAGGTATATTAGGGTTTTTTTGTGATTAGTAGTGTTTATTCGGGTTTATCAGCGCTTTTAAGCTTTGTTATGTTTTATTAGCATTTATTAGGGGTTTTAGGGCTTTTTATTGGTATATTTGTGTTTTTTAGGGTTTAGTGGGGATTATTATGGATTATTATGGTGTGTTAAGGTTTATAAGGGTTGAGTAGGTATTTAAGGGTTTTATTAGGGTTGAGTCACTATCTTTATGGTTTTATTAGGGTTTATTAGGGTTGAGTATGGTTTATTAGGGTTTCTTAGGGATTTTTAGGGTTCACTAGGGTTAGTAGTGTTTTTATTAGGCTATATGAGTTCTTTTTAGTTATTGTTAACATATATGATGGGTTTTTATGACTTTTTAGGTTTTATTAGCATGTTTTTAGTGTTTGTGAGTATTTTTAATGGTTTATTAGCTTTTATTTGAATTTATTATGGTTTATAAGGGTTTCTAAGGCTTTTTAATGGGTTGTTTGCATTTTTTTTGTTTATTTGGGTATAGATGGGTTTTATTAGGTTTTGTTATGGTGTGTCAAGGTTTATTAGGGTTGAGAAGGTATTTTTAGGGTTTTATTATGGTTTTATTTGGGTTTATTAGTTTTTATTAGGGTTTATTAGGGATTTTTAGGGTTTATTAGGGGTTTTAGGGGTTTATTAGTTTTTTGTTTTATTAGGTTATATTAGTGTTTGTTAGGACTTTTAGATAATATAGCATGCTTTTATTGTTTTTGAGCATTTTTAGGGTTTCTTAGTTTATATTAGAGTTTACTATGGTTTCTTGGGATTTTTAAGGTATATTACCTTTTTTTGTCTTTATTATGTTATTTTAGTGTTTTTAGGTCTTTTTAGGTAATATAGCGTATTTCTATTTATTGTGATCGTATTTTTATTGTTTGAGATAATTTTAGGGTTTATTAGGTTATAATAGAGTTTATGAGGGTTTCTAGGGATTTTTTAAGGTATAGTAGCATTTTTTCACTCTTAGGGATTTGTAGGGTTTTATTAGGGGTTATTATGGTGTGTAAGGGTTGAGTAGGGTTTATTTGGGTCTATTTATGGTTTATTAGGGCTTTTTAGGGCTTTTTTGGGGTTTATTAGGGTTTATTAGTGTTTATTGGTGTCTATTAGGGTTGTTTAAGGTTGTTTAGGTTTTCATAACTTGCTTTTAGAGTTTATTAGGTTTTATTATCATTTATTAGGGTTTATTAGGTTTTTTTGGGATTTTATTAAGATCAAGTAGAGTTTATTATGGTTTTTAGGGATTATAAGATGTTTTTAGGGATTATTAGAGTTTATTATGGGTTTATTAGGTTTAATTTTTTATATTATGGTATATTGGGGTTTAATATTTCTGATGGTTTTGAAGCATATTTAGGGTTTTTGTAGCAATTTTTAGGGTTTGTGTAATGTTGTTAGAGTTTATGTAGCCTTTTTAGTGTTTATGTAGCATTTTTAGGGTTTAGTTACCAGTTTTAGATTTTATGAATCATTTTAGGGTTTATTTAAAGTTTTTAGGGTTTATGTAACGTGTTTAGGTTATAGGTTTTATGTAGCATTTTTTAGGGTTCAAGTTGCATTTTCTGGGTTTTTGTAGCGTTTTTAGGTGTGATGTAGAATTTATGTTGCATTTTTTAGGGTTTATGTAGAGTTTTTTGGGTTCATGTTGTGTTTTTAGGTTTTATATCGTGTTTTTAAATTTTATGTAGCATTTTGTAATGTTTATGTTGCGTTTTTTAGGTTTTATGTTGCGTTTTTAAGGGTTTATGTTACAGTTCCAGAGTTTATGAAGTGCTTTTTGGGTTTATGTAGTGTTTTTTGGGTTTATGTTGTGTTTTTTGGTTTATGTTGTGTTTTTAGGGTTTTTTTTACTTTTTAAGGGTTTAGGTAACGTTTTTAGGGTTTATGTATCTATTTGAAGCATTTTTTAGGGTTTTAATGGTTGTTTATGGTTTCTAGTTTTTTAGGGTTTTTAAGGGTTCTTAACGGGCGTTTATGGTTTTTTATGTTATCTGATGACTTTTTAATGGGTTTTTATGGGGGTTTATGGGTTTATTTATTTATTTGGGATTGTTAGGGGTTGTTAGGGTTTTTAGTGTGTTTTACAGTTTGTTTGGGTATTGTAGCGGTTTTGATGGTTTATATAAAGTGTTTTAGCTTTTTTTGGGTTCTTTAGGATTTGTAGTGTTCTTTAGAGTTTAATATGGTTCCTTAGGGTTTATTAGTGTTCTTTAGGGTTTATTAGTGTTCTTTAGGATTTTTTACAGTTGATTAGCATTTTTTATTTTATATTAGGGTTTAATTGAGCTTTTTTAGGCATTATTAGCTTTTTCTAGGGTTTATCATCCTCTTTAGTGTTCTTTAGGATTTATTAAGGTTTATTAGGATTTATTTTATTTATTAGGTTTTAGTAACGTGTATTTGGGTTTATTACGATTTATTAGGGTTTATTATGATTTGTGAGGGTTTATTGCACTTTATTAGGGGTTTGTTAGGGTTTTTTTCAGTTTGTTACGTTTTATTTGGCCTTGTTAGGATTTTTTACGACTTATTTGGTGTTGTTATGGTTTGTTACGATTTATTTTTGGGTTATTAGGGTTTTTTAGGGTTTATTAGTAGATTGCAGTGTTTTGTAGGCTATTATTTGGAGGTTTTTGTAGCATTTTGTTGGGTTTGTTAGGGTGTTTAGTGATTATTAGGGTTTATTATGGTTTAATAGTGTTTTTTATTGTATATTAGGGTTTGTTAGGGATTTTGTTGCATTTATTAGGGTCTAATAGAGTTTCTTAAGGTTTATTGGAGTTTATTACGATTTATTAGTTTTTGTTAGGTTTTTAGGGTTTAATAGTGGGTTTTAGGGGTTATTAGGGTTTATTAGTGGTTCTTAGGGGTTATCAGTGGTTGTTAGGGTTTTTTAGGTTTTGTTATGGTTTTTAGGGTTTTTTACTGTTTGTTGGAGTTGTTTGGGGTTTTATGCATTTTTTTGGGTTTTATTGGTGTGTTTAGATTTTTATACTTTGTTGGGGTTATTTTAGCTTTTGGGGGGTTTTTGTTACATTTTGTGGGTTTTGAAACATTTTTTGGTATTTTGTAGGAATTTTTAGGGTTTATGCAGCGTTGTTAATGGAATTGGTGGTTCTTTTGGGTTTTTAGGGTTCTCTAGGGTTCTTTATGATGTATTAGTGTTTCTTTTTAAGTTTTTTGGGTTTTCTAGGGGGTTTTTAGGGTTTTTAATGGATTCATAGGGTTGTATAGTGTTTTTTAGGCATCTTTAAGATTCTTAGGATTTGTTTTGCGTTTTTAGCGGTATTTAGGATTTTTACCATTTTTTGAAGTTTTTTTAGGTTTTTGGGGTTTTTTGGGTTTTTAGGGGTTTTTTGGGTTTTTTGGGTTTTTGGGGGTTTTAGGGTTTTTCGGGTTTTGTCAGATTTTTCCATGTTTGTTAGGATTTTTTGTGAATATTAGAATTTTGAATGGTTTAATAGCAATTTTTGTATATTTGGTTTTTAGGTATTTTTTAGATTTTATTGGGGTATAATAGGTTTTTAGGGTTTATTATGATTTATTAGTGTTTATTAGGGTTTAGTAGTGGGCTTTAGGGTTTATTAGGGATTATTATGGTTTATTATGGTTTATTATTGGTTGGTTGGGCTTGTTAGTATTTATTAGTGTTTATTAGAGTGATTTAGGGTGTCTAAGGGTTTGTTAGGTTTTCAAGGGTGTGTTTGGGTTTCTAAGGGTGGGTTTGGGTTTTTATGGGTGGGTTAGGGTTTCTAAGGGTGTGTTATGGTTTTTAAGGGTTTCTAAGGTTGTGTTAGGGTTTCTATGGGTGTGTTGGGGTTTCTAAGGGTGTGCTATTGTTTCTAAGGTTGTGTTACAGTTTCTAAGGGCTCGTTAGTGTTTCTTGAATTTGCTTAGGGTTTTTTAAGGTTTTTAGGGTTTTGTTAAGGATTCTTATGGTTTTGTAGGGGTGTTTAGGTTTTCTTTGTGTTTTTTGGGTTTATTGGGGTTTCTTATTGCTTCTTGGGGTTTATAGGGCTTGTTAGGGTTTTTTAGGGTTTGTTATATTTTTTAGGGTTTTTTGGGGTTTGTTTGGGTTTTTTAGGGTTTGTTAGGGTTTGTTAGGGTTTGTTAAGGTTTTTCATTGGTTTTAATGGTTTTTAGTGTTTATGGTGTCATTAATGGGTTGTTAGGGTTATTTAGTTGTTCATGGTTGTCACAGATGTGTAGAGCAAGTCACAAGTTTCAATTTGATATGTGGTATAGGTGAAACTAACACCCAGAGCAAAAGTTATGGTCATTTGGAGGACATAAGGACCTTTTGGGACTTTATGAACATGATAAGGTGTTCTTATTGGTCATAGATGTGTAGATCTAGTCGAAAGCTTCGATTTGATATATGTTAGAGGTAAAACCGACTCCAGGTGTAGAAGTTATGGTATTTTGGATGGTTTAGGTACCTTTTTGGGCCTTCAAGGATGTGAGAAGGTGTTTCAGTGGTTAGAGGAGTGTAGGTCTTGTGGCATGCTTCTATTTGATGTGTGGTAGAGGCAAAACAGACACCAAAATCCAATCTTTTGACCATCTAAAGGGATTTTGGGTCTTTTGGGGGGTAGAAGAATCTGAGAAAGGGATCCAGTGGTTACCAAAGTGTGTATCATTTCAAAATATTCGATTTGATATGTCGTAGAGCCAAAATGAACACAACTAGCAGAAGTTATTGACCTTTTAAATTGAACAACTCTCCTAGTGCCTAAAAATCTAAGAAACCCACAACTCACTAAAATTGGCATAACTTCTCCTTCGGGTGTCCGTTTGAGTATTGTGACTAGTCAAATCGAAGCTCGTGAGATGAGTGAGGACCAAGTTTAGTAGAAACTATGAGAAGATCAAATAAATATAATATATATTATTTATTCCACTCCAAAAAAAGTCCAACTTCAAACGACCATAACATTCACTCCGATTGTCCATTTGAGCTCTACCACATATCAAATCGAAAGTAGCGAAGAGATCTATGTAGAAGGATAACATGAACATAGTTAAAGTCATGTTTGATACCGTAGAATCCCAGAAACCCATAATAAGGCCTCCAAAACTCCATTTCCATGTACGGATCAATGTCAAATTTTTCTTAAATTGGTCATGACTTCTGATCTGTGTGTCTGTTCTGCCTGTGACACCTGTTTTTATCATAGCTCGTTCCATGAGATTCAGTTTCACAATTCACAGAGCGGAAATGGACACCCAAAGAAGAAGTTATGCATTTTTCAATGACTCTGTGATTTGTTAGGTTTTTTGAGACCCCATTTCTAGAATTTTTTTCATGGCTTCTGTTTTTTCAAACAACTATAACTCATTATTAATGTTATTATTATTATTATCATAATCTCATCCACATGCACATGTGTTATTATTATATTTTTATTTCCATGCACATTTACATGCAATGCATAAACTTTATTTTATTATCACATGCATTGTAATTATTATTGTTATTATTATTATTGTGGTTATTGTTGTTGTTGTTATTGTTATTATAATCACATGAAAATGCACATGCGCAAGTACATACATGCACATTCAATGCACGTACGTTATTCTAAAATCACATGCATTGTTATTATTAATAATAATAATAATAATGACAATAATAATAATAATATCATCATCATCATCACATGGAAATTCAATACACGGGCATTATTATTTATTACCACGCACGTGCACACGTAACACACATGCAATATTCTATTAACACATGAATTGGTACTACTAATATTATCACCACTGCTACTACTATTATTACTAATGCTGTTATTATTACTACCATCACATGGATGTGCGTTCTTATTTATTACTATTTATTAATTATTTACTACTATGCATGTGCACATGAAATGCACGTACATTATTCTATTATTATTATTGTTATTATTGTTGTTGTTGTTGTTGTTTGTATCATCAAATACAAATGCACATGAACGTGAGTAGTTATTTATTATTTATTACCATGCAAGTGCATGCATCATTATCATTATCATTACATGTAAATGCACATGCACGTGCATTATTATATATTATTTATTATCATGCACAAGAAAATTCAATGCACTTGTGTTATTATATTATCAAATGTGTTATTATTAGTTATTCTCATGCACGTGCACACACAATGCACATGAATTATTCTATTATCACATGTGTTAATATTTATTATTTATTATCATTCACATGCAAATGCACATTCATGTGGATTTGGTTTTTATTTATTGTTTATTACCATGCACATGCACATGCACATGCACATGCACTTGGATGTGCGTCATTATTTATTATTTATTATCATTCACATGCACATGCACATACACATGTAATTCACATGCGTTATTATTTATAATTTATTATTTATTATCATTCACATGCAAATTCACAAGCATATTCACATGCATGTGCGTTATGATTTATTATTTAAACCATGTACATGCATGTGCACATACACGTGCATTATTACTATTATTATTATTAGGGGTATTTTTAGGGTTTACTAGCATTTTTTAGAATTTTTATGTGTTATTAACATTTATTATGATTTGTTAGGGTTTAAGGGTTTTTAAGGGTATATTAGTATTTTTAGGGTTTGGTGGGGGTTATTAGGATTTTATTTGGGTTTATTATGGTGTGTTAAGGTATATTAGGGTTTGTTAGGTATTTTTAAGATTTTATTATGATTGAGTTGGGTTTATTGGGGTATATTATGGTATATTTGGGTATGTTTAGGATTTATTATGGTTTATTACCATTCATTGTGGTTTATTAATTTTTAAGAGGGTATATTAGGGTTTTCAGGGTTTAGTAGTTTTATTAGGGTTTATTAGTGCTTTTAAGCTTTGTTAGGTTTCATTAGCTCTTATTAGGGGTTTTAGGGCTTTTTAATGGTATATTTGCATTTTTAGGGTTTAGTGGGGTTTATTATGGTTTTTAAAGTGTTTTATGGTTTATTTGGGCTGATTAGGTATTTTTAGGATTTTATTAGGATTGAGTAGGTATCTTCAGGGTTTATTAGGGTTGATTAGTGTTTATTAGGGTTTGTTAAGGATTTTTAGGGTTTACTAGTTTTTGTTAGTGTTTTTATTAGGGTATATGATTTTTTTTTAGTTTTTGTTAATATATATGAGGGGTTGTTTGGAATTTTTAGGGTTTATTAGTGTGTTTTTAGTTTTTTTGAGCATTTTTTATGGTTTATTAGGTTTTATTAGAATTTATTATGGTTTATTAGGGTTTCTAGGGATTTCTAATGGTTTGTTTGCGTTTTTTGTTTATTGGGGTTTAGTTGGATTTTATTAGGTTTTATTATGGTGAGTCATGGTTTATTAGGGTTGAGATGGTATTTTTAGGGTTTTATTATGGTTTTATTAGGTTTTATTAGTTTTTATTAGGGTTTATTAGGGAATGTTTATGGTTTATTAGGGTTTGTTAGGGGATTATTAGTTTTTTTGTTTTATTAGGTTATATTAGTGTTTGTTAAGTCTTTTTAGATAATATAGTGTTTTTTATTGTCTGTGAGCATTTTGTTTTCATTAGCGCTTTTAGGGTTTCATAGGTTATATTAGAGTTTATTATGGTTTCTAGGGATTTTTAAGGTATATTAACATTTTTTGTGTTTATTAGGTTATATTAGTGTTTTTAGGTCATTTTAGGTAATATAGCGTGTTTTTATTGTTTGTGATCATTTTTTATTGTTTGAGAGCATTTTTAGGGTTTATTAGGTTATATTAGAGTTTATCCGAGTTTCAAGGGGTTTTTTTAAGGTATACTAGCATTTGTTTTCGTTACTAGGTTTTTGTAGAGTTTTATTAGGGGTCATTACGGTGTATAAAGGTTTGTTAGGGTTGAGTAGGGTTTATTTTGATTTATTTATGGTTTATTAGGGATTTTTAGGATTTTTTAGGGTTTATTATGGTTTATTAGTGTTTATTAGTGTATATTAGAGCTCGTTAAGGTTGTTTAAGTTTTCTTAACGTGTTTTTTGGGTTTATTAGGTTTTATTATCATTTATTAGGGTTTATTATGTATTTTTGGGGTTTTATTAGGGTTGAGTAGAGTCTCTTAGTATTTTTACAGATTATAAGGCATTTTAGGGATTATTAGAGTTTATTTGGGGTTTACTAGGGATTAATATTTATACTATGGTATATTAGAGTTTAATATTTGTTGGGGTTTTGAAGCGTCTTTAGGGTTTTTGTATCATTTTTTAGTGTTTGTGTAGCGTTTTATGAGTTTATGTAAATTTTTTAGTGACTATGTATTGCATTTAGGGTTTAGTTAGCAGTTTTAGGTTTTATGTAGCATTTTTAGGGTTTATGTAAGGTTTTTAGGTTTTATGTATCATGTTTAGGGTTTAGGTTTTATATAGCATTTATTAGGGTTTATGTTTCATTTTTTGGGTTTAGGTTGCGTTTTTTGGGGTGATGTAGCATTTATGTTGCATTTTTTAGGGTTTATGTAATGTTTTTAGGGTTCATGTAGTGTTTTTTGGGTTTATGTTGTGTTTTTAGGTTTTATTTAGCGTTTTTAGTGTTTATGTTGCGTTGTTTAGGGTTTATGTTATGGTTCTAGGGTTTATGTAGTGCTTTTTAGGTTTATGTAGCACCTTTTGGATTTATGTATCATTTTTTGGGTTTATGTTGCGTTGTCAGGGTTTATGTTTAATTTTTAGGGTTTATGTAACGTTTTTTGAGCTTATGTATATATTTGATTCTGTTTTTACGGTTTTAATGGTTATTTATGATTGGTAGTGGTTTTATGGGTTTTTAAGGGTTGTTAATGGATGTTTATGGTTTTTGATGGGTTTTCAATGGTTTTTGGGGGTTTTGAAGGTTTTATTTGTTTCTTTGGGGTAGATAGGGGTTGTTAGGGTTTTTAGTGTGTTTTAGGGTTTGTTTGGGTATTGTAGCGGTTTTTAGGGTTTATGTATCGTGTTTTTGCATTTTTTCGGTTCTTTAGGGTTTTTTAGTGTTCTTTAGAGTTTATTATGGTTATTTAGGGTTTATTAGGGTTATTTATGGTTTATTAGTGTTATTTAGGATTTTTTTACAGTTTATAAGTGTTTTAATTTTATATTAGGGTTTTGTTGGGCTTTTGTAGGCAGTAATAGCTTTTTTAGTGTTTATAAACTTTTTTTGGGTTATATAGGATTTATTAGAGTTTCATAAGTTTTATTTTATTTATCAGGGTTTATTAATTTGTATTTGGGTTTATTGTGATTTATTACAGTTTATTAGGATTTGTTAGGGTTTATTACGGTTTATTAGGGGTTTGTTATGGTTTGTTTCAAATTTTTATGATTTATTTGGCATTGTCAGGATTTGTTACGATTTATTTGGGGTTGTTAGGGTTTGTTACGAATTATTATGGGGTTATTTGGGTTTTTTAGGGTTTATTAGCGGGTTTTAGGGTTTTGTAGGCTATTATTTGGCTGGTTTTGTAGTGTTTTGTCAGGTTTGTTAGGGTTTTTAGTGATTATTAGGATTTATTATGGTTCAAGAGTGTTTTTAGTGTATATTTGGGGTTTTAGGGCTTTTGTGTGGTTTATTAGAGAATAATATGGTTTTTAGGGTTTATTATAGGTTATTATGATTTATTAGTGTTTATTAGGGTTTTAGGGCATAATAGTGGGGTTCAAGAGTTATTTGGGTTTATTAGTGGTTCTTAGTGGTTATTTGTGGTTGTTAGGTTTTGATAGGGTTTGTTAGGACGTGTGTTATTCTATTATCACACACATTATTGTTATCATTATTATCATTATCATTATTATCATTATCATTATTATAATTTTCATTATTATAATTTTCATTATTATAATTATCATTATTATAATTATCATTATTGTTATTATTATTATTATTATTATTATTATCCTCACATGAAAATGCAGATGCAGGTGTGTTATTATTTATTATTTATTATATATTATTTATTTCCATGCACATGCATTTGATTTTGTTGTTGTTATTATTATTATAATTACTACAACTGTTATTATTATTATCATCACATGCAAATTCACATGGACGTCCATTATTATTTATTACCATGCACGCGCACATGCAATGCACCTAAATTATTCTATTATCATGTGTATATTTATTGTTATTGTTATTATTACTATTATTGTTTCTATTGTTATTATCGTCAAATACACATGAAAATTCACGTGTGTTATTTTTTATTACCATATACGAGCACATTCAATACATGTGCATTATTCAATTATCACATGTGCTATTATTATTAATATTACTATTATTGTTATTATTATCATCGCATGCGCTTTGAGTTATTATTTATTATCACGCACTGCACATGCAATGCAGGTGAGTAATTCTATTATCACAAGTGTTGTTATTATTATTATTATTATTATTATTATTATTATTATTATCGTCTAATGCACATGTCCATGCACATGCACATGCATTATTATTTATTTTTTATTACCATGCATGTGCACATGAAATGGACACACATTATTTTATTATCACATACGTTGTTATTCTTATTGTTATTATTATTATTGTGGTTGTTGTTGTTGTCATTGTTGTTATTGTTATTATAATCACATGAAAATGCACATGCAAATGCACATGAAAATACATAAACACGCATATTCAATGCACATGAATTATTCTATTATCACATGCATTGTTGTTGTTATTATTAGTATTATTATTAATATCATCGTCATCATCATCACATGAAAATGCTATGCATCCACATTATTATTTATTACCATGCACGTGCACACGTAATGCACATGAAATATTCTATTATCACATGCATTTGTACTACTACTATTATCACTACTACTACTACTGCTGTTATTATTATTATCATCACATGCAAATGCAGATGCACGTGCATTATTATTTATTATTTATTACCATGCACGTGCATAAGAAATGCACTTGTATTATTTATTATTATTATTATTATTATCACATTTATTATTATTGTTATTGTTATCATCATCATTATCATTATTATTATCATTATTATTATCATTATCACATGAAAATCCACATGAATGTGCGTTGTTATTTATTATTTATTACCATGCATGTGCATGCGTTATTATTTTTATTATTATTATTTCAATTAGTATTATTAATATTATTATCAAATGTAAATGCACTTGCACATGCATGTGCCTTCTTATTTATTATTATTTATATATTATTTACTACTATACACGTGCACATGAAATGCACTTGCATTATTCTATTATTATTATTATTGTGGTTGTTGTTGTTGTTTGTATCATCAAATACAAATGCACATGTACATGTGTTGTTATTTATTATTTACTACCATGCATGTGCATGCGTCATTATCATTATCATTACATGTAAATGCACATAAACGTGCGGTATTATATATTATTTATTACCATGCACTTGAAAATGCAATGCTCTTGCGTTATTCTATTATCACATGTGTTATTATTATTTATTCTCACGCACATGCACACGCAATGCACTTGCGTTATTCTATTATCACATGTGTTATTATTTATTATTTATTATCATTCACATGGAAATGCACATTCATGTGGACTTTGTTATTATTTATTTTTTATTACCATGCACATGCACATGCAATTGGATGTGCGTCATTATTTATTATCATTCACATGCACATGAACATTCACATGCAATTCACATCTGTTATTATTTATAATTTATAATTTATAATCATTCACATGAAAATGCACATGCATATGCACATGCACGTGTGTTATGATTTCTTATTTAAACCATGCACATGCATATGCACATGCGCGTACATTATTACTACTAGTATTATTAGAGTTATTTTTAGGGTTTACTGTCATTTTTTAGGATTTTTAGGTGTTATTAACATTTATTATGGTTTGTTAGGGTGTTAGAGTTTATAATGGTCTATTAGTGTTTTTAGGGTTTGGTGGGGGTTATTAGGATATTATTAGGGTTTATTATGGTGTGTCAAGGTTTATTGGGGTTTATTAGGTACTTTTAGGGTTTTATTAGGATTGAGTTGGGTTTATTAAGGTACATTATGGTATATTATGGTATATTTGGGTATGTTTAGGATTTATTATGGTTTATTATGGCTCATTATGTTTTATTAATTTTTAATAGGGTATATTAGGGTTTTCTAGTGTTTAGTAGTTTTTATTCGGTTTTATTAGTGCTTTTGAGTTTTATTAGGTTTTATTATCATTTATTAGGGGTTTTAGTGCTTTTTTCTAATATATTTTCATTTTTAGGGTTTGGTGGGGGGTTATTAGTATTTTATTAGGGATTATTATGGTGTGTTAAGGTTTATTAGGTATTTTTAGGGTTTTATTAGGATTGAGATGAGTTTATTGGGGGTATATTGTGGTATATTATGGTATATTTCGGTATGTTTAAGATTTATTAGGGTTTATTTTCATTCGTTGCGATTTATTGATTTTAGGAGGGTATATTAGGGTTTTTAGGGTTTAGTAGTGTTTATTAGGGTTTATTAGTGCTATCATACATTGTTAGGTTTTATTAGCTTTTATTAGGTGTTTTAGGCTTTTAAATGGTATATTTGCATTTTTAGGGTTTAGCGGGGTTTATTATGGTTTATTAAAGTGTGTTATGGTTAATTGGGTTGAGTGGGTATTTTTAGGGTTTTATTAGGGTTGAGTAGGTATCATTAGGGTATCATTAGGGTTTATTAGGGTTGAGTAGTGTTTATTAAAGTTTGTTAGGGATTTTTAGGGTTTACTAGTGTTTGTTAGTGTTTTTATTCAGGTATATGAGTGTTTTTTAGTTTTTGTTAATACATATGAGGGGTTGTTAGGTCTTTTTAGGTTTTATTAGTGTGTTTTTAGTTTTTGTGAGAATTTTTCAAGGTTTATTAGGTTTTATTAGAATTTATTATGGTTTATTAGGGTTTCTAGGGCTTTTTAATGGTTTGATTGCATTTTTTGTTTTTTGGGGTTTAGTTGGGTTTTATTTGGTTTTATAATGGTGTGTCAAGGTTTATTAGGGTTGAGAAGGTATTTTTAGGGTTTTATTTGTTTTTATTATGGTTTATTGGGGATTTTTAGGGTTTATTAGGGTCTGTTAGGGGTTTATTAGTTTTTTTTGTATTATTAGGTTATATTAGTGTTTGTTAAGTGTTTTTAGATAATATAGAATTTTTGATTGTTTGTGAGCGTTTTGTTTTTTTTGTGAGTGTTTTTAGGGTTTCTAAGGTTATAATAGAGTTTATTATGGTTTATTATGGTTTCTAGTTATTTTTAAGGTATATTAGCTTTTTTTTCCTTTGTTAGGTTATATAAGTGTTTTTTGGTCTTTTTAGGTAATATAGCTTGTTTTTTAGTTTATGATCATTTTTTATTATTTGTGAGAGCTTTTAGGGTTTATTAGGTAATATTAGAGTTTATCAAAGTTTCTAGGGATTTTTTAAGGTCTACTAGCATTTTTTCGTTATTAGGGTTTTGTTGGGTTTTATTAGGGGTTATTATGGTGTGTTGAGGTTTGTTATGGTTGAGTAGGGTTTATTTGGATTTATTTATGGTTTATTTGGGAGTTTTAGGGCTTTTTGGGGGTTTATTATGGTTTATTGGTTTTTATTAGTGTTTATTAGTGTTGGTTATGGTTGTTTAGGTTTTATTAACGTGTTTTTTGGGTTTATTAGGCTTTATTATCCTTTATTATAGTTTATTAGGTATTTTTGGGGTTTTATTATGGTTGAGTTGAGTCTTTGAGAGTTTTTAGGGATTATAAGGTGTTTTTAGGGATTATTAGAGTTTATTAGGGTTTTATTATATATACTATGGTATATTAGGGTTTAATATTTTGTGGGTTTTGAAGCCTCTTTAGGTGTTTTGTTGCATTTTTTAGTGTTTGTGTAGCATTTTTTGAGTTTATGTAGAATTTTTAGTGTTTATGTAGTGGTTTTAGGATTTAGTTAGAGTTTTTAGGTTTTATGTAGCATTTTTAGGGATTATGTAATGTTTTTAGGTGTAATGGCATGGGGTTTTGGGGTCCATTACTTGGTATAAATCTGATGTTGGGTGTTCTGGGTAGTCTGAGCATACCGATAGCAGGCATACCGGTAGAATGAGCCTACCGGTAGCAGGCCTACAAGTAGCTCGGCCTACCGGTAGCTCGGTCTTTGGGTAGCCGCGACCTACCATTAGCTCGGCCTACCGGTAGCTCGGTCTACCGGTAGCAGCAGCCTACCGATAGCTCAGCCTACCAGTAGCCACAGCCTACCGGTAGCTGGGCCTACCCGTAGCCATAGCCTACCAGTAGCTCGGCCTACTTGTAGCCTCGGCCTATCGATAGCACAGCCTACTGGTAGCCTCAGCTAACCAGTAGCCCCAGGCTACTGGTGACCCCCACGGTTTTTTCCAGTAGCGCCTCTTGCACAAAATGGTTTTAAACCCTGTTTTGACCCCCTTAAAGCCCATTAATGGTATTTTAAATTAAATTTTTGGTAAGATACCCTCCCTAAATGAAAAACCATGTGTTTTAATCATGACTTTAACTGCATTTTGAGGTGTGCGTCTGTTTTAACCGCCCCGAAGGGCGGGTATCTTTTAATGACGTGTGGGGTGTCCTAGTTGCGTGGTCAACCCACGATCTCCGCTCCTTATGCGGTTTTGAGTTTTCTCTCCGTATCTTAATCGTCCAAGGCGTGCAATATCTCACCCCTTATCGGCCCTTATAACCTAAACACTTCTCCCTAGGTTTCTTTTTCTTGATCACCTGCTGTCAGAGTACCCTTCCTCCCGACGAGTTGTAACCCGATGAAGTCTTCCTTGATCGTGTTCTGTGGAGCTCTTGATACTCACGCGGGGACTTAATGTTGATCCTTGATCAGTCAGGTAGGGTTTTCACCTTCGTCTCTCCTTTATGTGTATCTTGCGGGGTGGGTACGCTACTGCTTTTGTAGAATTGGATGAACCAAACTTTAATGAAGATAATAAATGGATTCTAAAAAATTAAGGGGAGGGGTGTGATCGATGATGCTGCTCTATTTTTCTCCTCCTTAATGATTAATGATTTTTTAATTGAGTGGGCATATGCCTACTAAAAATCATGGTCGTTGGTGGTCTTTCTCTATGCACTAATAACCCTTACCTCTTGTGATGTTGAAATTCCTTGTATATTGGTTGTGAAACTTTTGGTGTGTAAAGGAAATTGGTTAATTACATATATTCATCTAAATAAATTGGAAGCACCAGGATCAACTCCTTTTACATGATAACCTCGGTTTAATCCCAGTGGAATTGAAATCATGGAGTGTGTTAAATCTTTTAAATCTGAAAATACCTGTTGAGTCTTCCTTGTGTTGGTAGTATTGGTTTGGTTGTTTCCCCCATGGGCCGAGTACGGGTGACCCTATAGTTTTCTTGGATAAGGGCTTAGATTGTTGTGTGATGTGTGTGAGGATGGGATCCTCTGTTTGTATCACGAATTGGGGTGGTCTCCCTTGATTTGTCTTATAAGAGAACCTAGTGTGAATGTTTTAATTGCTGTTGGGTGTACTCTTTCCTTGGCTTGTTCTTATGCTTACTACTTTCCCAAGTAGGTGCAGAAACTTATTTAAACATTATTACTGAACATGGAAATAAGGATGGGACAAATGGGGATTTGTTTTGGTGTGAGTTGTGACTTGGGCATGGGTGCTATTCTCTGCTCTTATGAATGAATAGTAAGGATAGTATTCTTTAGGCTGGTTGAAGAAAAACCTATATTGGGTGAGTGATTGATACATATACATATACTTGTAGTTTTTGTGTTTCTTATTCGTGCCCCACCCAAGTTGTGAACTTAGTGCCGAACACCCCCATTTCATGGGGGAGGGTGTTTTTCCCAACACTCCTATGAGTGGCTGGTTATTAGCTCATTTTCTTCTCCCTTTCCCGAATAGCCCAAGACTCTACGGGCAGGATGTGATGGCCTGAAGTCCATTATTAGCCCAAGAATCTTCGGGAAGGGTAGTGTGGTGGTTGGCACAGGTGTTTACGGGCAGGTGGTTTCCCATGTATCTTTGGGATGAGGCCCAGGTGTCTTCGGGCATGGTAGTAGATCTTCTATCCCATGTGTCTTCAGGCGTGGTAGTGGTTGTTCTGGCCTAGGTGTTTGCAGGCATAGTTACGTGTGATAGTTGTGGCCCATGTGTCTGTGGGTGGGTTAGTAGTTGTGGCCCAGGTGTTTGCGTGCAGTATGTGTGGTTGTGGCTCAGGTGTGTGCGGGCGGGGTATGGTAGTGGGACTGTGATGAGAATGGTGGGATTGGTCTGATGTGTAGGATGTATTCAATAACCAGTGGGAAAGTGGTGCGGGGTACCCAAATATTATTTTGTGCTCTACTATTACCTTACTGCTTGCGTTATTTGGTGAGTGTGTCCAGTGAGTGGGATGGATAGACTCCTTTATAGTGTTTGGTTTTCTGCTTCTCACAGGACTTTAGTATGTCTCCCCACTTGTGCATGAGAGCTTTAGGTTTTTCCCTACTGATTATACTTGAATGCTCACCCTACGTATGTAAAACTGATTTCAGGTTTCCAGGAGGACTTCAGGGATTGTGCGGGACTGTACTAGCTTGGACCTTTGGGGTAGTTGCTGTTGTTTTTTCCCATTCTCTTTGTATCTTTTTACCTTTGGAATTTTGTGACTTGTATCTTATACCATTGAACATGCATATGAGAATGTTTTTTTCATATGTATTTGCATTTTCAATTTTGGTGTTGTGGGATTTACTATCTTATCTCTCGATCCTATTAAAAGAAAAAGGGTAATTCCTTCCATTTTAGTGTGTGATTCTATACCCTTGGTGCTGGTCGCCACTTCGGGACCTATTGAAGGTGGATTTCGGGGGTTATTATCTCTCCTTCAACTTAAAGAAGGAACGGCCTGACAATCTGCTGACCCTTCCCTCCTTTTGGTGAAGGTGGGTCATGATAGAATGGAATCAAAGGATATGGTTGAGAGATAGGTTGCAGTCTGTTGTTAGGCACAGTGAGGATTGCATGGGATGGTAGGGCAACAGTGTTGGGTGACCTTGGTGCGTGAATTAGGCTAGGGAAGACCGGTTAAGACATGGGATTTTAGGGCCCCCTGTGGTCCGATGTAAGGACTATGGACCTACCGAACGACCAAGTAAGGCCACGCTGATTGCAGGGTAGAGACCCTCGTAAAGGTACATGAATCATAATGACTTTTTTCCTCGTGTTTCAGGGGTGTTTTGGGGATTTAAATAAATAAGAAGTTAAGAAAATTTTAAGAACAATATTCTGCACTACTTGGGCTCAGGGATTCCCTGTTTACCTTGCAACTATGGCACCTAGGAGGCAACCACGGGTGGTGCAGGCGATCGAGGCCCTGAAGGTCTATTTAGCTGATCAGCAGAGGGCTGACCGAGAAGAAGAAGACGACCAGTGGCATAAGGCGCATCGAGCATTCCAGTGACATACCCTTGAGATGTATGAGTGCAACACCTCTGACATGAAGACGGAGAGTTGGCTAGAGGATCTGGTGATAGATTTCGGCTTGATTCTGGCTCTGACTGAGTACTGGGTTTCTCTGGCCGATATCCAAATGCGGGGAGAAGCACGTCAGTGGTGGATTCTCTACCTGAGGGAGAGGAGAGAGGATGAGGTGGCATGGGATGATTTTGAGAATGAGTTCCGGGCGGAATTCCTCTCTTCTACGATGAAGGCGGAGAAGAGACAGGAGCTACTCTTCCACCAGCAGGGGAGTATGTCAATAAGGGAGTTGGGAATCATGTTCGAGGACCTCCTCCGCTTCGCTCCAGACCTCTTTCCAGATGAGGAGTCCCGAGCGAGACGTTTAGAGGTGGGGCTTCGACCATCCCTCCAGTACGCTGTCACCCCCTTCACCTTACCGACATACATGGAGGTCCATAAGAAGGCTGAAGTGGTGGAAAGGATGCACAAACTAGGAGGTGTGTCACGAGAGGGGATCCAGTTGGGATCATCGAAGGTGAAGGCCGTCAGCACCAGATCTCCAGCATCAGGACCCTCTAGGTTTCGACCAGCAGGGAGCAGGCTGCACCAGTTCCAGTTTCAATCCCCCGGTCCTCGCCCTTTTCCATTGGGCCAAGGACCGAGGTGCTTCGTCTCTGGGAGCCATGGACATCTCTGGAATCAGTGCCCAGACTGAGTACAGTATGGCGGTGGTGGACAGGCCCAGCACCCACCCCAGCAGTAGCTTCCAGATAGGCCCTTCCACCAGCAGCAATAGGGGTAGCAAGCTCCCGTTCCTCCGAGGGTAGGCGTTGCAGGGGGAGACTGACCTCAGGGTGCTCCATAGGGTCCTCGACCAGGGCATGGTCGGGGAGGAGGCCGACATCCGAGAGGCATATGAGCTGGGCGTGGGTAGTTGCACGCCACAGAGGCAGCAGTTCCAGCAGGACCGGAGGTAGTTCCAGGTATGATCAGTTTTGTGAGTACCCTTGCTTATGCCTTGTTCGATACCAGTGCTTCGCACTCCTTCGTTGAACACAGTCTAGCACCTGCTTTGGGTCTAGATGTCGAGAGACTTCTAGTGCCCCTGGTGCTGAGGACACCAATCGGAGGTCAAATCGACTTGTTATATGTTTTTCGAGGATGCAGACTGATGATAGGGCCACATCAGTCATCCAGGGATCTCCTACTATTGTAGATACAACCATATGATGTCATCCAAGGCATCAACTGGATGTTCTATGTGTGTGACATTATCGACTACTCCAAGCAAGGGTTGTGTTTTCAGACATGGGCATCTAGCATGTTACATTCATCGGCGAGCGGATTAGTCAGAAGGGCACTAGGTGAGAGGAACCCCTCCTCTCCTTGTTAGTCGAGCTATCAGTAGAGTCAGTAGATGCTGAGATGGTGGAGGTACCAGGGATCATCAGTGAGTTTATGGATGTCTTTCCTGAGGAGGTAACGACTCTACCCCCTAGACGTGATATCGAGCTTGGGATAGACTTGAAACCTAGTGCTCGTCCGATTTCAATGGCTCCTTACCGGATGGAACCTTCAGAGCTACGGGAGCTGCGAATTCAGATTGATGATCTGATGAAGAGGGGTTATGTTCGACCAAGTGCATCACCGTGGGGTGCTCCAGTCTTGTTCTAAAAGAAGGTAGATGGTGGTCTCAAGTTGTGCATAGACTACAGGAAGCTGAATTAGGTAACTATCAAGAATCGCTACCCACTTCCGAGGATAGACGTTCTTTTCGACCAACTGATGGGGGAAGGATGGTTCTCGATGATCGGCCTGCGGTCTGGGAATCACCAGTTGAGGGTGAAGGAGGGATAAATCCCGAAGACGGCCTTTAGGTGAAGATATGGGCACTTCGAGTTTGTATTCATGCCTTTCGGTGTTACGAACGCCCAGACTGTGTTCATGGGGCTTATGAACTCTGTCTTCCAGGAGTACCTAGATCGATTCGTAGTCGTGTTCATCGATGACAACCTGATCTATTCAAGATCAGAGGAGGACCACACGGAGAATCTGAGGACGGTTTTAGAGGTCCTCCGACAGCACGAGCTCTATGGGAAGTTGTCGAAATGCATGTTCTGGACGTGAGAAGTACACTTCCTTGGGCACGTAGTGTCCGAACAGGGGGTAGAAGTGGACCCATCAAAGGTTTAGACTGTTGTTTCTTGGGCAGCTCCGAAGAATGTGGCAGCGGATTGTAGTTTCCTCGGGCTAGCATGTTACTATCGAAGGTTCGTACCCAACTTCTCTAGAGTCACTGCCCCTTTGACAGCCTTGACCAAGAAGGATCAGGTTTTCGTGTGGAGTGAGCAGTGCGAGGAAACCTTCAGCTATCTGAAGGAGAAATTGGTCAGTGCCCCAGTACTGAGACTACCAGAAGAAGGGGCGGCGTATGAGGTGTTCTATGATGCTTCAGGGCAATGCCTCGGATGTGTGTTGATGCAGTGACAAGGGGTGATCTCTTATGGGTCTAGGCAGCTACGCCCTCATGAGCGTAATTATGCCACGCATGATCTGGAACTTACAACGGTAATTTTTGCACTGAATTTATTGCAGCATTACCTCATTGGAGAACGCTTTGTGGTCTTTACGGATCACAAAATCATGAGGTATGTCTTCTCCCAGCAGGACCTAAACTTATGGCAGCGAAGGTGGATGGAGTTTCTCCAGGATTATGACTTTGAGATTTCCTACACTTCGGGAAAAGGGAATGTATTGGACGATGCTTTGAGCAGGAGGTCGCAGAAGGATGTAGTCTGAGAGTCGGCAGATGCCTGGAAGGCAATGGAGGAGTTGGTTGCCTTGCACCTAGATGCGAGGATGGATAGTGGTGGAGGTTGCCTATATCAGATGATAATATGGTATTCTATTTTACGGCAAGTGGAGGAGTCTCAGTGGGGAGACCCAGAGGGCGAAGTGATGCATGACCTAGTTGACCAGGGCAATGCTCCGGAAGGGTGGATGGAGGATGGTCAGAACCAGATGCTTTTCCAAGGAATGTTGTTTGTTCCAGAGGCAATGCGTGGCCAGGTTCTTTTTGAGTTCCACAACTCACCCGTAGCAGTGCATCCGAGAGTTTCAAAGATATGCCTGGCTCTGAAGAGACAGTTTTGGTGGCCCAGAGTAAAGCGTGCAGTGGCAGAGTTTGTGGCCAAGTTCCTAGTGTGTCAGCAGGTGAAGGCTCAACATCGTGTTCCAGGAGGCCTGCTGTAGTCTCCAGATGTCCCCGAGTGGAAGTGGGATGAAATCTCGATGGATTTCGTCACGGGACTGCCCAAGGTGCAAGTGGGATACGATGCCATCTGGGTAGTAGTGGACCAGTTGACGAAATCGGATCACTTTCTGGCTATCAGGGAGTCGGGTGCAGTAGATGCTTTAGCACGAAGGTACGTGGATGAGGTGGTGCAGTTTCATGGAGTTCTGAGGTCCATAGTCTCAGATAGGGATGCACGGTTTACCTCATGAGTCTGGAGAGGATTGCAGCATGCTATTGGAACCCAGCTACGTCTTAGCACTGCTTTCTATCCCCAGACAGATGGACAAACAGAGCGCACCATCCATACCTTGGAGGATATTCTGCGTGTAATATCCCGAGATTTTATGAAAAATATTATTTGTAATTTTATTGATGTCTTGTGTTGTACGCTACAACAAAGGAGTCTTACACAACACGCAACCCTAACTTGGCTGTATTACACGCAATCGCGACCTTCCTCGATAGCATGTGTTGTACGCAATACCGAGTTTCACTGAACAACGATATGCAATTAAAATATTATAAAAACTAGCCGTTATGAATAGTAATAACCACTTTTTGAAATTTTTTAAATTTTATCTTTCAAAATGGAAATAATTTTTGGATTCGGAGAATCGAAATTAGCATAGGGTGAAATTTTTGTATTTTTCTGAAAACTTTCAATTTTTGATGAATAGTGAAAACACTGGGTTACTATTTAAAACCCGACTTTTTATTTAAAAAATTATTTATTTTATTTAAATTTATTTTAGGTCATTATTGATACATAATACCTATATAAGTTCAATGTAATTTATTGGAGTCATTTTATAATAATTTTAGATATATAAAAATTTTATTAAACTTTTGACAGTCTTTTACCCACCTCCTAGGAGAATTTGCAAATTTACATAAAACTTAATTTTACCGCTTTTGTGAATGGAATTTCAAAAATCTGAGAGACACAGTCGACGTCAGTAAGTAAAATGTGGTTCAATGAGATGAAAATAATTTTTGGTGAATAGTAACTTTTTACTTTTTTTTACCACGGTTAAAAGTAAATAAGGTAATTAAGGGTAAAAATGATATTATTATTACCCTAACACATGTTATAATTCTATTGTATAAGTGTAATTAGAGAAAAAACAACCCTAGGAATAAAATATGACCATTTAGGCCCACTTGGATTAGATTAGGACATTTAATATTAATTTGTTTAAAGAAGGGTTAAAAAAGGTAAAATCAAAGGTTAATAAGTAAATCATTTTTAATATAGGGTTATACATAAGATAAATTCGACTATAAATATTCATTAGAAAGATAAAAATATTTCCTACATAATGGTATTTTATTTATAATTTTTAGGCAATAAATAATTTAATTTATTTATGACACAAAGATGATGCAGTAATTATCTTATTAATGAAATATTGACATAATTGATGTTATAAATACCCAAATAAATGTAATTTGAGACTTTTTATGAATTCCAATAATTTTATAGGTTAATATGACATGTTAGTATTGACTAAATTAACTTTTTTCGAACTAATAATTCAGTTATGATTTTCACAAAAATCAATTACTAAATAGGGTCAAAATTGACATAAAATAGTTTTTAAAACAAATATTATATTATTAATTGTTATTTTATTACTAAAAATCTAAGGTTCGGAAAAATGACTTATATAAGGTTATATATATTAATAATAAACAACTTGGGGTTCGTGTGGCTTGTTATAGTAAGTTTATTAACCTTATAGTGTAAGAACACAAAAAGACACGGTAAAAGTAAAATTATCTAACTTAAAGTTAAATCTAAATGATAAGGTTAAAATAGTAACCTAAACTTGTCCAAATATTATTGGATGAGATTATTTAGACCCATCCCCACCTTAGATTTGAAATAAATCAATTTTTATCTATTTAAAAAAGAATATGACTTTATAATTAAATAATATTTTTAGTTTTTCCAAAGGTGCCCCTCTCCTCCCATATAAAAGGGCACCTCCTACCTCTCTTCCTCACACCACATTGAGCCTTCAAGCTCGGACAACCCCTGCCAAATTCTCTTCTTCACTTCCCTAGAAACATCCTATAGGTCCTGGTCTTCTTCAAAGACCAATTTTAGTGCCCTAAGAGGACTCAAAGAGGCACTTCAAAGAAGAGGTAACGTCCATTACTGATTCTTTCAACTTTATTTCTTCTTCCACTTCTTCTTATTTAGTTGTTTCATTATGAATTAATAACATCAGTATCACTCATATACTGATATTTTATTATAATTATGAAACAACCCCATTTCACCTTCTATCCATCCTACGGAAAATGAAATCATCGCGCGTGCGTACGTACGAAATACTGTCTCCACGTCGTGGTGTAATCTGTTTTTCCAATACCACCTTACTTGGATGGGTATAATGATGTAAAGAATAACTATAAATAGTTATTATAACACCATACTGATTCTAATATATTGTATCATCCACTCCAATTCAATTCAATAATTATGGAAATGATATCATCGCTCGTGCGTACGTACAGACTACCGTCTCCACGACGCGATGAGATTCATTCTCCATGTTAACCATTAAAAAACGATTATAAAGTATATATAAGCAATAATAATGAAATATATGACATTATAAAGCTACTTGATTTATGTATATATATATTCATGTCATCTACTTAATTCCATTATACTCTATAAGGAAACGAAAACAACGTTCATGCATACGTACGGCCTACCGTCTCCATGAACGGTGTATTTCATTCCTTTTATCGATCTATAATATATAGGTATATTATGAATATATATTATATATAAATAATGTTTTACATCCTAGAATTATTTAAATCATGATATGAGTAATAATATCCAGAACGACAAGTTGAAACACATACGATAAATGAAATAATTTTACCCAAAACGCTGCTTTAACATGGAATTTACAAACGAACGGGTAATATAAAGTCATAAGTGAAACATATATGATATCATAAAAATGAATATGATTATTTCATAAGTCAATGAAATTATTTAAATCATTATACAGGAGGTTCGTATCCATATGAAGCATATCAGACCTAAGGTAAGGGATAATTTTACAAATCTCATTTTTATCCGAGATTGCTCATTCATAAGTATTTACTGGGGTTATTTTTATCATCCATGTCCATGTTTTATAAAAGTGTTTTCTTGTTTTTTTAAAGTCCTTTTTACCCATTTTTTACTTTTACTACATGGTATGTAAGGAATCATTCTTTTGTTTACGTTACGAGGTACTTTTTTGACTTTTCCGGCAAAAGTACGTGAAGAATGTTTTTTTAACTTATACGGCATGAACGGATTTTTACGGTTTTATAAAGACTTATTTTCATGAAGATTCCTCCAAAATATTTAATGAATATTTTCAACAAAATCCTTTTCTTTTAAAATTGGATGACATTTTGTGAAAAGAAAATGATTTTGAAGAAGAAAGGATATTTTCCTCAAGAATTCATTTCAAGTGTTTTATCAAAACCATTTTTCATCTAAGATGACATTATTTCATATGTGTATGTTTCAAGTATCATGTCTCTATTGTTTAAATGGTTTCACTTTTATTATTATGAAATGATATCTATTTATTTTATATGGATTATGTGATGATGGTATGATGTTTATGAAACCCATTTTATTCGTTGGGTTATTATGAATGATGTATGTTTATTTTGTGGCACAAGTAAGAATGATTTCACTATGAGATGGGTGGGACCTATATCTCCCTCCTATGCATTGGGTAAAGATTTATATCTCATGAGATAGACATTCCTGGAATTGCAAGTTAAACCGGTTCAGTAATACAAGACTGGAACGAGGAGTGAACTCGATTCAGAAAGGGACTTTGTCCACTAAGATGGTCTTGGAATCGATGCCTTGGATACTATGGAAATCATAACAAGTGCTTAATGATTGCCACAATTACATGTTTTACTCCCATGCTATTTTATCATTATTAATGTTTCTTTATGATCTATGCCTTACGTACTTCCATGTTTTATGTCATTGCTCAAGCTTTTGATGTTTAAACATTATGTTCATGTTTTTAAGTTCAAATGTATATGATTTGATTTATTTTATCCATGCTTACCCTTACTGAGCATTTGAGATCACCCTTTATATGTTTTCTTTTCCCCAGGATATAAAGAAAGGTTTTAGGTAAGGAAACAAAAAGGGGAAGATCGTTATGGGAGTTGTTGAAGATATTTCAACATGATTAGAAGTTTATATTCTGAGTTTCCAAAGACACTAAACTATTACGGTCCTTGTGTGTCTATTTTTGTTATCTATTAAGTATTCCGCAAAAGTAATGTAATTTCAATGTACGTCAAGCTTCGGGTCTCTACATTTGGTATCAGAGGAAAGGTTTAGTCAACCTTTGAAAACTAGGATGCGAAAACGTTAGTGATATCCCTAGAGATATTTCTAAGGTATGTCTAGGGATGTCCCTAAGGATAAGTATACGTATAGGATATAGTCCTAGAACTGTGGTAATGATTTTAGAATTTAACCTAAGATGTTAGATATTGAGGGTACTCCCCCATTACTATGTCGTTTTCCCTTGCATGATTTTTGCCTCTCACACTATTCTTTTTGGGTTTTAGAAAATGGCTGGAAACTGGATGATTTACGATAATGGAGGATATGGAGGACAATGGAATGATATTCTTCCTGAGAAACCAAATGAAATGAGATCTGGAAGACCAAACATCATTATTATGCCTAATCAGCAATATCATAATATGATCAATAATCTCAACTTTGGTAAGTTTCCCGACTCAGATAATAAGAGAATGATGGAGTTTCATGATGATCATAGAGGAAATTAAGTTCAATTTCCCTCATGTAAATCATGTGGGAAGAGGCATCGGGGAGATTGTTTCAAAGGATATGGAAGATGCTTTGGGTGTGGAAAAGAAGTACACAAAGCCAATAAGTGAAAAGGAAAAGGTTCAGTTAACACCATGGAAAAGGATAATGGTATTGCTACGACATCAACAATGATTAGATGTTTTAAATGTGGAATGTATGGGAATTATGCAAACCAATGCCCTAAGGGAAAATCTCATGAAGAGAATCAGCATGGTCATATGAGTAGTATTTATGTGGATGATGATGAAGAGACTACAAATGAAATATGAGATGAAATAAATGATGAAGCTCAGTTAGTGGTTTAAAAGTTAGTGGAATGATTGTATGTTTATAAAGAATAATGTATGGTACTATGGAATAAAGAATCATCTAAGGATTGTTACACTATTGTTTTTCCTAAAGTATTCGAAAATATATGCTGAATGGTACCGGTAACTATGAAAAGTGATTCAAATATTTTGGAAAGCAGATGATTTGCGCATAATTAAGGGATAAGAAGATAATGAGATGTCTGATTGTATTCATGAACTCATGATTGATATAAGGACTAAGTGATATCATGGTTTGAGTATATAGAATTTTGAGGATTTTGGTATGTGGAAAATGTTATCTTTTAACGGCATTCATGTTTTCACTAACGTTCAATGGGTATTCATTCTTTAAGAGAATACATGATTAAGGTATTCACATGTTTGTAATTTGACCAAAAAGATATATCTTATGATATATGGGGTATAAATGATGGCATTCACATGATTGTTATGTGAAATTTCAAGTAATCATTTTCTTTATACTATGAGCTTGGACCGAAGTATTTTAGATAAGCCTAAATATTGGAATGGATTATGTTGGACATAAGTTAGTATTGTTTAAGGATAGAACTTTTTTTGATATTATTGATTGGATGTTATAGTAATATAGTTTTAGAAAAATGACAACCTGCAGGATGGGCGACAGCCCATTGCGTCGGACAAGGCTGTGGGAATCGAACCCACAACCAAAGTGCGAGTGGCCTTTATCACCTACCAATGGCCTACAGGAAGCTCCTGGTTAGTAGAAACAAGTTTTATTTTATTACGCGGTGTGATATATGAAGTATATGTTCATTTTTGGAATCGTATACGATTAACCTCACCATAGATGGACTTATGTATATCTGATAACTTTTGCTAACCTTTTGTTTGAAAAAGATGGAATGACCCATAATTCTATCACATGATCTATTAACACTTCACGAATAACAAATTCAACTTCATTTCTTTAAGAGATGAAGTGGAAATTTTTCAAAGAACGAACAACAATGAGATTGTACCAAAATAAAGTAAGTATTTATTCTAATTCAAGTTCTTCAACTTTAGGGAAATGATCTTCAAAACCAAAAATGTTGTCCTAGTTCCTTTATATCTGATGAATCAGAAGATACCTTAGATCATCACAAATCTATGGCTTTGTGATTGTTGGCTTTTTCATAGCCATGTTCTCTACCACTCTCCATCAGAACATGATGGTTAGGTTTCTCTTCCATATCCATACTTTCACCAATATTCTCCTATGTGGAAACCCAATGATTAGATAATTTGGGTAACCGTTATGTTTCATACTTTAGTTTTTAAATATTGTTTTTGGTATTCCTTTTTACGATGTTGGTTTCTATTAAAGAAAATTTCGAGTAGTAAACCATTTATAACCCCGACGAATTTCGAGGGTGAAATTCATTTTAAGGGGGGTAGAATGTAATACCCCGAGATTTTATGAAAAATATTCTTTTTAATTTTATTGATGTCTTGTGTTGTATGCTACAACAAAGGAGTCTTTCACAACACGCAAACCTAGCTTGTCTGCATTACACTCAATCGCGACCTTCCTCGATAGCGTGTGTTGTACGCAATACCGAGTTTCACTGAACAACGATATGCAATTAAAATATTATTAAAACTAGTCGTTATGAATAGTAATAACCATTTTTTGAAATTTGGTAAATTTTATCTTTCAAAATGGACTTCATTTTTGGATTCGGATAATCGAAATTAGCCTAGGGTGAAATTTTGGTATTTTTCTGAAAACATTCAATTTTTGATGAATAGTGAAAACACTGGGTTACTATTTAAAAACCGAATTTTTATTTAAATAATTATTTATTTTATTTAAATTTATTTTAGGTCAACATTGATACATAATACCTATATAATTTCAATGTAATTCATTGGAGTCATTTTATAATAATTTTAGATATATAAAAATTTTATTGAACTTTTGACCGTCTTTTACCCACCTCTTAGGAGAATTTGCAAATATACATAAAACTTAATTTTACCACTTTTGTGAATGGAATTTCAAAAATCCAAGAGACACGGTTGATGTCAGTAAGTAAAATGTGGTTCAATGAGATGAAAATAATTTTTGGTGAATAGTGGTTTTTTACATTTTTTTACCACGGTTAAAAGTAAATAGGGTAATTAAGGGTAAAAATGATATTATTATTACCCTAAAACATGTCCTAATTCTATAGGATAAGTTTAATTCGACCAAAAACAACCTTAGGAATAAAATATGACCATTTAGGCCCACTTGGATTAGATTAGGACATTTAATATTAATTTATTTAAAGAAGGGTTAAAATAGGTAAAATCAAAGTTTAATAAGTAAATAATTTTTAATATAGAGTTATAAATAAGATAAATTCTACTATAAATATTCATTAGAAATATAAAATGATTTCCTACATAATGGTAATTTATTTATAATTTTTAGACATTATATAATTTAATTTATTTATGACACAAAGATCATGAAGTAATTATCTTATTAATGAAATATTGACATAATTGATGTTATAAATACCCAAATAAATGTAATTTAAGACTTTTTATGAATTAAAATAATTTTCTAGGTTAATATGACATGTTATTATTGATTTAATTAACTTTTTTCGAACTAATAATTCTGTTATGATTTTCACAAAAATCAATTACTAAATAGTGTCAAAATTGACATAAAATAGTTTTTAAAACAAATATTATATTATTAATTGTAATTTTATTCCTAAAAATCTAAGGTTCTTCCAAATGACTGAGATATGGTTATATATATATTAATAATAAACAACTTGGGGTTCTTTTGTCTTGTTATAGAATCTTTATTAACCTTATACTGTAAGAACACAAAAAGACACGGTAAAAGTAAAATTATCTAACTTAAAGTTAAATCTAAATGATAAGGTTAAAATAGTAACCTATAATGACCAAATTCTATTGGATGAGATTATTTCTACCCATCCCCACCTTAACTTTGAAATAAATCAATTTTGAGCTATTTAAAACAGAATATGTCTTTATAATTAAATAATATTTTTAGTTTTTCCAAAGGTGCCCCTCTCCTCCCTTATAAAAGGGCACCTCCTCCCACTCTTCCTCACACCACTTTGAGCCTTAAATATTGGACAAAACCTGCCAAATTATATTCTCCACATCCCTAGTAACATCCTAGAGGTCCTGGTCTTCTTCAAAGACCAATTTTAGTGCCCTAAGAGGAGGTCTCAAAGAGGCGCTTCAAAGAAGAGGTAAAGTCTGTTACCGATTCATACAAATTTATTTCTTCTTCCACTTCTTCTTCCTCAGTTGTTTCATTATGAAGTAATAACATCAGTATCACTCATATACTTATATGTTATTATAATTATGAAACAACCCCATTTAACCTTCTATCCATCCTACAGAAAACGAAATCATCGCGCGTGCGTACGTACAGAATACCGTCTCCACGCCGTGGTGTTATCTGTTTTTCCAATACCACCTTACTTGGATGGGTATAATGGTGTAAAGAATAAAAATACATAGTTATTATAACACCATACTGATTCTGATATATTGTATCATCCACTCCAATTAAATTCAATATTTATGGAAATGATATCATCGCTCGTGCGTACGTACGGACTACCGTCTCCACGACGTGATGAGATTCATTATCCATGTTAACCATTAATGAATGATTATAAAGTATATATAAGCAATAATAATGAAATATATGACATTATAAAGCTACTGTATTTATTTTTATATATATGCATTTCATCTACTTAATTCCATTATACTCAATAAGGAAACGAAAACAGCATTCATGCGTACGTACAACCTACCATCTCCATTAACGGTGTATTTCATTCCTTTTATTGATCTATAATATATATGTATATGATGAATATATATTATATATAAATCATTTTTTACATTCTAGAATTATGTAAATCATGATATGAGTAATAATATCAAGAACGACAAGTCGAAACACATACGATAAATGAAATAATTTTACCCAAAACGCTGCTTTAACATGGAATTTACAAAAGAACGGGTAATATAAAGTCATAAGTGAAACATATATGATATCATAAAAATGAATATGATTATTTAATAATTTAATGACATTATTTAAATCATTATACATGAGGTTTGGATCCATACGAAGCATATCAGACCTAAGGTAAGGGATAATTTTTCAAATATCATTTTAATCCGAGATTGATCATTCGCAAGTATTTACTGGGGTTATTTTTATCATCCATGTCCATTTTTTTTAAAATTGTTTTCATGTATGTTTAAAGTCCTTTTTACCAATTTTTGACTTTTACTACATGGTATGTAAGGAATCTTTCTTTTGTTTACGTTACGAGGTACTTTCTTGAATTTTTCGGCAAAAGTACGAGAAGAATGTTTTTTTACCTTATACAGCACGAACAGATTTTTAGGGTTTTATAAAGAATTATTTTAATGATGCTTCCTCCAAAATATTTCATGACTATTTTAAAAAAAATCCATTTCTTTTAAAATTGGATGACATTTTGTGAATAGGAAATGATTTTGAAGAAGAAAGGATATTTTCCTCAAGAATTCATTTCAAGTGTTTAATCAAAACCATTTTTCATATAAGATGACATTATTTCATATGTGTATGTTTCAAGTATCATGTCTCTATGGTTTACATGGTTTCACATTTCTTATTATGAAATGATATCCATATCTTTTATATGGATTATGTGATGATGGTATGATGTTTATGAAACCCATTTTATTCGTTGGGTTATTATGAATGATGTATGTTTATTTTGTGGCACAAGTAACAATGATTTCACTATGAGATGGGTGGGACCTATATATCTCTCAAATTCATTGGGTAAAGATTTATATCTCATGAGATAGACATGGCTGGAACGACAAGTTAAACTGGTTCAGTAATATAGGACTGGAACGAGGAGTGAACTCGATTCAGAAATGGACCTTGTCCACTAAGATGGTCTTGGAATCAATGCCTTGGATACTATGGAAATCATAACATGTGCTTAATGGTTGCCAGAATTACATGTTTTACTCCATGCTATTTTATCATGCTTAATGTTTCTTTATGATCTATGCCTTACGTACTTCCATGTTTTATGTCACTGCTCAAGCTTTTGATATTTAAACATTATGTTCATGTTTTCAAGTTCAAATGTATATGATTTGTTTTATTTTATCCTTGCTTACCCTTACTGAGCATTTGAGCTCATCCTTTATATGTTTTATTTGCCCCAGGATATAAAGAAAGGTTTTAGGTAAGGAAACAAAAAGGGGAAGATCGTTATGGGAGTTGTTGAAGATATTTCAACATGATTAGAAGTTTATATTCTGAGTTTCCAAAGACACTAAACTATTATGGTCCTTGTGTGTCTGTTTTTGTTATGTATTAAGTATTCTTAAAAAGTAATGTAATGTACATGTACGTAAAGATTTGGGTCTCTACACTGAGGGCATGTGTTCTGGACTCAGGAGGATCGTGGGTGCGACACTTGCCTCTGGTAGAGTTTTTCTACAATAATAGCTATCACTCTACCATTTGTATGGCTCCGTTCGAAGCCATGTACGGGAGGCCATGCCGCTCGCCTGTGTGCTGGAGAAATGTTGGAGAGGCGGGAATCCTTGGCCTGTAGGTGGTGCAGGGCACGACAGAGAAGATTCATCTCGTGCGTGAAAGGATGAAGGCAGCCGAGGACCAGCAGAAGTCTTATACCGATCGTAGGAGGAGGCCCTTGTAGTTCGATGTTGGGAATCATGTGTTCGTGAAGTTTTCTCCTTGACGTGGGCAGAGAAGGTTTGGGAAGGGGATTAAGCTCTCCCCTAGGTTCATCGGACCTTTCGAGGTGTTGGGACGAGTTGGTGAGGTGGAATATCATCTAGCACTGCCACCTCAGTTGGAGAAAGTTCACAACGTCTTTCATGTCTCCCAGCTTCATTGATATCTACATGACGACTCCCACATCATCGATTGGGGAGAGTTATATGTGGAAGAGGATGCGACATTCATAGAACGATCGATCAAGATCGAGGATCGTAAGGAGAAAGTACTTCGTTGACGAACCATCCCCTAGGTTCGTGTGTTGTGGAGGCATGGTGGCCTAGAATAGAGCACGTGGGAGAGGGAGGCCTAGTTGCGCATTCAGTACCCAGAGCGATTTTGACTTGTTGTTTTGTTCTGAGTTTTGTTAAGAAGTTTCACCTTGTGCTTCAATATAGCAAAAAATCATTTTTTTGTATTTATCAAAGCCGGTTTAAGGAGAACCGATAACCAAATAAACCATTAAAATTCAAACATAAACATTCAGGTTTCAAATTCAAAATTCAAAATTTATCTCCACCGCATTCATCACCTTGATCCACGAGCCCCGGAACGCGACCTAAGACCTCACGCGTCGACCTCGAAGCCAAAAACACTCGATTGCTGCATCACATCGGCAGACGCATCTTCGTTCCTATCCACATCGAACTCAAGATGTGAGTCGTCGCGAATCCCAATGCCACCTCCAGCCAGGTCATCGATGAGACCAGCCGGAACTGCCACTGTCTTCACGGAACTTCATCGTCCATCGACATCGCCGGATTTCAAACCATTCACTGATATGGAAATTCATCAATGGTGCAAACCAGATAGCATCAGCAATAATCGCAGAAAACCATCACCACAGTCGAAAACCATCCGTGAAATCAAAAACATCATCCTTGAAACATTGAGGAACAGATTCAACCCATGATTATGAAGACTCATGAACAGAAAATAACTGCGGCTCGAAACCCCGCCAAGGAACAAGAAAAGAAGAAGAAAAAAACACCCCAAAATCACACCGAACAGGAAATCATCAAATCCCGCCGCCACCGAGCACACCAGCCGCATCAGGCACATCGAAACCCTAACTCACTCACCAGAGAAGAGACGGAACACCAAACCGTCGACGCATGAGCATGACCTTCAAACGCAGAGAAACTCACCATAGGACAACAACAAGCTGCCGAACAGAACCCAAAGCGCTCCGAAGAGTATGCTGATGATGATTCGGTCTTACACCAACAGATCCGAAGCAACAGCAGCTGAATCCCATAGTGCCTCTCAACGAGAGGAGACCGCGAAGCTGCCTAACGCCTAATGCCACTACAGCAAAGAGCCTCCACCTGTTCTCTGTTCCCTTTGTGTGTGTCCGGATGTGTGATGATGGGAAAAACTGACTGCTAATTAGGACGCATTAATGCGGATGCGATTAAACCCGTGCGGGCGAGTTAGTGCCGCCCAAAGATGATAATATCCTGAAATGCAGGAAGGGACTCCCTAACTCAGGTGTTGGGCATTGTAAATCCTTGTTCTTGTTGTGAATGTTGTTATTGATATCTCTTCAGAGAGTATTCCTGGATGTAGGGGGGAGGGTTCTATTCCATCTTTCGAACAATTCAAGGGTTTTTCCCTGAGAAGTATCTTAAGAGTGTGGTTTTTCAGACCCCACTCTTCTCCTTTTTGGTTTGTTCTTATATTCTCGGGGACAAAAATAGTTTGAGAAGTATCTGATGTAATGGAACAGGGTTTTGGGGTCCATTACTTGGTGAAAATCTGATGTTGGGTGTTCTGGGTAGTCTGAGCCTACTGGTAGTAGGCCTACCGGCAGCCTTAGCCTACCAGTAGCAGGCCTACCGGTAACTCAGCCTACCGGTAGCCACAGCCTACCGGTAGCTTGGCCTACCGGTAGCCGCTGCCTACCGGTAGCTCAGCCTACCTATAGCCTCGGCTAACTGGTAGGCCTAGCCTACTGGTGACCCCTACGGGTTTTCCTAGTAGCACCTCTTGCGCAAAATGGTTTTAAACCCTGTTTTGACCCCCTTAAAGCCCATTAATTCTATTTTAAATTACATGTTTTGTAAGATACCCTATTTAAATGAAAATCCATGCGTTTTTGTCATGCCTTTAAATGTGTTATGAGGTGTGCGTCTATTTTAACCGCCCAGAAGGGCGGGGATCTTTTAATGACGTGTGGGGTGTCCTAGCCGCATGGTCAACCCACGATCCCCGTTCCTTACGCGGTTTCGAGTTTTCTCTCCATATCTTAACCATATGAGATGTTCTGTATCTCACCCCATATCAGCCCTTATAACCTAAATGCTTCTCCCTAAGTTTATTTTTCTCGATCACATACTGTCAGAGTACCCTTCCTCCCAACGAGTTGTAACCCGGTGAAGTCTTCCTTGATCGTGTTCTGTGGAGTTCCTACTACCCACGCGGGGACTTAACGTCGATCCTAGATCAGTCAGGTAGGGGTTTCACCTTCATCTCTCCTTTCTGTGTATCTTGCGGGGTGGGTACGCTACTGCTTCTGTAGAATAGGATGAACCACAATTTAATGAAGATAATAAACGGATTCTAAAGAATTAAGGGGAGGGGTGTGATCGATGATCCTACTTTGTTTTTCTCCTCTTTTATGATTAATGATTTCTGAATTGTGCGGGCTTATTCCTACTGAAAATCATGTCCGTTGGCGGTCTTTCTCAGTTCACTAATAACCCTTACCTCTTGTGATGTTTAAATGGATTGTATTTTGGTAGTAAACCTTTTGGTGTGTAATGGAAATTGGTTAATTACATATATTCGTCTAAATAAATTGGAAGAACCAGGATCAACTCCTTTTACATGATAACCTTGGTTTAAGCCCAGTGGAATTGAAATCATGGAGTGTGTTAAATCTTTTAAATCTAAAAATACTCGTTGAGTCTGCCTTGTGTTGGTAGTATTGGTTTGGTTGTTTCCCCCCACGGGCCGAGTACGAGTGACCATATGGTTTTCTTGGATAGGGGCTTATATTTATGGGTGATGTGGGTGAGTATGGGATCCTCTATTTGTATCACGAATTGGGGTGGTCTCACTTGATGTGTCTTACAAGAGAACCGAGTGTGAATGTTTTAATTGATGTTGGGTGTACTCTTTCCTTGGCTTGTGCTTATTCTTACTAGTTTCCCATGTAGGTGCATAAACATATTTAAAAATTATTAATGAACATGGAAACAAGGATGGGACAAATTGGGATTTGGTTTGGTGTGAGTTGTGACTTGGGCATGGGTGTTGTTCTCTGCTCTTATGAAGGAATAGTAAGGATAGTATTATTTAGGTTGGTTGAAGAAAAACATTGATTGGTTGAGTTCTTGATACCTATACATATACTTGTAGTTTTTTTGTTTCTTATTCGCACACCACCCATGTTGAGAACTTAGTGCCGAACACCCCCATTTCATGGGGGAGGGTGTTTTTCCCAACACTCCTATGAGTGGCGGGTTATTGGCTCCTTTTCTGCTCCCTTTCCCGAATAGCCCAATTCTCTATGGGTAGGTTGTGATGGCCTGAAGTCCATTATTAGCCCAAGAATCTTCAGGCACAGTAGTGGCGTGGTTGGCCCAGGTGTTTGCGGGCAGGTGGTTTCCCAACTATCTTCGGGATGAGGCCCAGGTGTCTTCGGGTGCGGCAGTAGATCTTCTAGTCCATGTGTCTTCGGGTGTGGAAGTGGTTGTTCTTGCCTAGGTGTTTGCACACATGGTTACGTGTGATAGTTGTGGCCCGGGTTTCTGTGGGTGGGATAGTGGTTGTGGACCAGTTGTTTGCGGGATGGATGTGTGGTTGTGACCCAAGTGTGCGCGGGCGGGGTATGGCAGTGGGACTGCGATGAGAATGGAGGGATTGGTTTAATGCATATGATGTCTTCAATAACCAGTGGGAAGGTGGCGTGGGGTACCCAAATATGATTTTGTGCTTTACTATTACCTTATTGCTTGCGTTATTTGGTGAGCGTGGCCTGTGAGTGGGATGGATAGACTCTTTGATAGTGTTTGGTTGTCTGCTTCTCACGGGACTTTAGTACATCTCCCCACTTGTGCATGAGAGCTTTAGGTTTTTCCCTACTGATTATACTTGTATGCTCACCCTACGTATGTAAAACTGTTTTTAGGTTTCTAGGAGGACTTCAGGGATCGTACAGGACTGTACTAGCTTGGACCTTTGGGGCAGTTGCTGTTGTTGTTTCCCTTTCTCTTGGTATCTTTTTACCTTTGGAGTTTTGTGACTTTTATCTTTTACCTTTGAACATGCATATGGGAATGGTTTATTTTTAGTTTAATTTGCACTTTCAGTTGTGGTGTTGTGGGATTAACTATCTTATCTCCCGATCCTATTAAAATAAAAAGGGTAATGCCTTCCATTTTAGTGTCTGATTCTATACCCTTGGTGCTGGTCGCCACTCCAGGACCTATTGAAGATGGGTTTCGCAGGTCATTATCTCTCCTTCTACATAAAGAAGGAAGGTCCTGACAATCAGATGACCCTTCCCTCTTTTTGGTGAAGGCGGGTCGTGACATTAGGTTTTATGTAGTGTGTTTAGGTTTTAGGTTTTATGTAGCAGTTTTTCGGGTTTATGTTTTATTTTCTAGGATTATGTAGCATTTTTAGGGGTGATGTTGCATTTATGTTGCATTTTTTAGGATTTATATAAAGTTATTAGGGTTCATGTAGTGTATTTTGGATTTATCTTGTGTTTTTGGGTTTTATGTAGTGTTTTTTAATGTTTATGTTGCATTGTTTAGGGTTTATGTTACGTTTCTAGGGTTTATGTAGTGCTTTTTGGGTTTGTGTAGCATTTTTTTGGTTTATGTTGCATTTTTTGGGTTTATGTTGTGTTTTTTGAGTTTATGTTGCATTATTAGGGTTTATGTAACGTTTTTTTGAGTTTATGTATCTATTTGTTGCCTTTTTTAGGGTTTTAATGGTTGTTTATGGTTTGTAGTGATTTTATGGGTTTTTAAGGGTTGTTAAGGATTTTTTATGGTTTTTATGGTATTTGATGGGTTTTCAATGGTTTTTTGGGGGGTTTTAAGTTTTATTTGTTTTTTTGGGATTGATAGTTGTTTTTAGCATTTTTAGTGTGTTTTAGGGATTCTTTGGGTATTGTAGCGGTTGTTAGGCTTTATGTAATGTGTTTTAGTGTTTTTTGGGTTCTTTGGGATTTTTTAGTGTTCTTTAGAGTTTATTATGGTTCTTTAGGGCTTATTAGGGTTCTTTAGGGTTTATTAGTGTTCTTTAGGATTTGTTACGGTTTATTAGCATTTTTTATTGTATATTATGGTTTTATTTGGCTTTTGTAGGCATTAATAGCTATTTTTAGGGTCTATCAACCTTTTTAGGGGTATTTAGGATTTATTAGATTTTTTTAGGGTTTATTTTATTTATTAGGGTTTCTCAATGTGTATTTGGGTTTATTACGATTTATTAGGGTTTATTATGATTTTTTAGGGTTTATTATTGTTTATTAGGGGTTTTTTATGGTTTGTTTCACTTTGTTACGATTTATTTGGCATTATTAGGATTTTTTACGATTTAATTGGGGTTTTTTGGTTATGTTACGAATTATTATGGGGTTATTAGGGTATTTTAGGGTTTATTATCATGTTGTAGGGTTTTGTAGGCTATTATTTGACTGCTTTTTTAGTGATTATTCAGATTTCTTATGGTTCAATAGAGATTTTTATTGTATATTAGGGGTTTTTGGGATTATTTAGGGTTTATTAGAGTTTAATAGGGTTTTTAGGATTTATTATATGTTATTATGATTTATTCCTGTTTATTAGGGTTTTAGGGTTTAATAGTGGGTTTCAGGTGTTATTTGGGTTTATTAGTGGTTGTTAGGGGTTATTAGTGGTTGTTAGGTTTTGTTAGGGTTTGTTAGGATGTGTGTTATTCTATTATCACACACATTATTGTTATCATTATTATCATTATCATTATTATCATTATCATTATTATAATTATCATTATTATAATTATCATTATTATTATTACTATTATTATTAATATTATTATCATCACATACAAATGAAGATGCACGTGAATAATTATTTATTATTTATTATATATTATTTATTTCCATGAACGTGCATATGTTATTGTTGTTATTATTATTATTATTGTAATTATTATTATGATCATCACATGAAAATGCACATGCACATCTGTTATTATTTATTACCATGCACGCGCACACGCAAGGCACCTACATTATTCTATTATCACGTGCATCTGTATTGTTATTGTTATTATTACTATTATTGTTATTATTGTTATTATCATCAAATACAAATTCAAATGCACGTGTGTTATTTTTTATTACCATACACGCACACATTCAATACATGTGCATATTTCTATTATCACCTGTGCTGTTATTATTAATATTAATATTATTGTTATTATTATCATCACGTGCCCTATTAGTTATTATTTATTACAATGCAGTGCACATGCAATGCACGTGTGTTATTCTATTATAACATGCATTTTTTTATTTTTTTTATTTTTACTATTATTATTATAATTATCATCGTCTCATGCACATGCACATGCACATGAACATGCATTATTATTTATTTTTTATTACCATGCTTGTGCACATGCAATGCACACACGTTATTTATTATCACATACGTTATTATTGTGGTTTTTATTGTTGTTGTCGTTGTTATCATTGTTATTATAATCACACGAAAGTGCACTTGTAAATGCACATTAAAATACATAAACACGCACATTCAATGCACATGCGATATTCTATTATCACATGCATTGTTAATATTATTAATAATATTATTATCATCATCATCATCATCATCACCATTATCATCATCACATTCAAATGAAATTCGCGAGCGTTATTATTTATTACCATGCACGTGCACACGTAATGCACATGCAATATTCTATTATCACAAGCATTGGTACTACTACTATTATCACTACTAGTACTACTACTGTAACTATTATTATCATCACATGAAAATGCAGATGCATGTGCATTATTATTTATTATTTATTAACATGCACGTGCATATGAAATGCACTTTAATTATTTATTATTATTATTATTAATATCACAGTTATTATTATTATTATTATCATTATCATTATTATTAACATTATCACATGAAAATCCACATGCATGTGCGTTGTTATTTATTACTTATTACCATGCACGTGCATGCGTTATTATTATTAAAATTAGTATTATTAATATTATTATCAAATGTAAATGCACATGCACATGAATGTGCCTTATTATTTACTATTATTGATTTATTATTTACTACTATGCACGTGCACATGCAATGCAATTGCATTATTCTATTATTATTATTATTCTTGTTTTTGTTGTTTGAATCATCAAATAAAAATGCACATGCACGTGCGTTGTTATTTATTATTTAATACCATGCACGTGAATGTGTCATTATCATTATCATTACATGTAAATGCACATACACATGCATTATTATATATTATTTATTACCATGCACATGAAAATTCAATGCACTTGCATTATTATATTATCACATGTGTTATTATTATTTATTCACATGCATGTTCACACACAATGCACTTGCATTATTCTATTATCACATGTGTTATAATTTATTATTTATTATCATTCACATGAAAATGCACATTCATATGGACTTTGTTATTATTTATTGTTTATTACCATGCAAATGCACATGCACATGCACATTCACATGCACTTGGATGTGCGTTATTATTTATCATCAGTCACATTCACATGCAATTCAAATCCTTTATAATTTATTATTTATTATTTATTATCATTCACATGAAAATGCGCATGCATATGTACATGCACGTGCATTATGATTTATTATTTAAACCATGCACATGAATATGCACATGCACGTGCGTTATTAATACTATTATTATTAGTGTTATATTTATGGTTTACTGTCATTTTTTAGGATTTTTAGGTGTTATTAACATTTATTGTGGTTTGTTAGGGTTTTAGGGTTTTTAATGGTCTATTAGTGTTTTTTAGTGATTGGTGGAGGTTATTAGGATTTTATTAGGGTTTATTATGGTGTGTCAAGGTTCATTAGGGTTTATTAGGTTTTTTTAGGGTTTTTTTAGGATTGAGTTGAGATTATTAGGGTATATTATGGTATATTATGGTATATTTGGGTATGATTAGGATTTATTATCGTTTATTATGGTTTATTAATTTTTAAGAGGGTATATTAGGGTTTTTTTGTGTTTAGTAGTGTTTATTCGGGTTTATTAGCGCTTTTAAGATTGTTAGGTTTTATTAGCATTTATAAGGGGTTTTAGGGCTTTTTACTCATATATTTCTGTTTTTATGGTTTAGTGGGGTTTATTATGGTCTATTACGGTGTGTTAAAGTTTATTAGGGTTGATTTGGTATATTTAGGGTTTTATTTGGGTTGATTCGTTATCTTTAAGGTTTTATTAGGGTTTATTAGGGTTGAGTACGGTTTATTAGGGTTTGTTAGGGACTTTTAGGATTTACTAGTGTTTGTTAGTGTTTTTATTAGGGTATATGAGTGTTTTTTAGTTTTTGTTAATATATATGAGGGGTTTTTATGACTTTTTAGTTTTTATTAGCATGTTTTTAGTGTTTCTGAGCATTTTTAATGGTTTATTAGCTTTTATATCAATCTTTTATGGTTTATTAGGGCTTCTAGGGTTTTTTAATGGCTTTTTTGCTTTTTTATTGGGGTTTTGTTAGGTTCTATTAGGGTTTGTTATGGTGTGTCAAGGTTTATTAGGGTTGGGAAGGTATTTTTAGGGTTTTATTAGGGTTTATTCATTTTTATTAGGGTTTATTAGGGATTTTTTGGATTTATTAGGGGTTTGTTAGGGGTTTATTAGTTTTTTTGTTTCATTAGGTTATATTAGTGTTTGTTAGGTCTTTTAGATAATATAGCATGTTTTTATTGTTTGTGAGAATTTTGTTTTTTTTAGCATTTTCGGGTTTCTTTGGTTATATTAGAGTTTATTAGGGTTTATTAGGGTTTCAAGGGATTTTTATGGTATGTTAGTGGTTTTCATCTTTTTTAGGTTATATTAGTGTTTTAGGTCTTTTTAGGTAATATAGTGCATTTTTATTGTTTGTGATAATTTTTTTATTTTTTGGGAGCATTTTTAGGGTTTATTAGGTTATATTAGAGTTTATTAGGGTTTCTTGGGATTTTTTAAGGTATACTAGCATTTTTTTCTTTATTAAGGTTTTGTATGGTTTTATTAGACGTTATTATGGTGTATTAAGGTTTGTTAGGGTAGAGTAGTGTTTATTTGGCGTTATTTATGATTAATTATGGATTTGTATGGTTTGTTTGGGGTTCATTAGGGTTTATTAGTGTTTATTAGTGTCTATTAGGGTTGGTTAGGGTTTTTTAGGATTTCTTAACATGTTTTTAGGGTTTATTAGGTTTCATTATCATTTATTAGGGTTTATTAGGTATTTTTGGGGTTTTATAAGGGTTGAGTACAGTTTCATAGGATTTTAGGGATTATAAGGTGTTTTTAGGGATTATTAGAGTCTATTATGGGTTTATTAGGGTTTATTTTTTATATTATGGTATATTAGGGTTTAATATTTTTTAGGGTTTTGAAGCGTCTTTAGGGTTTTTGTCGCATTTTTTAGGGTTAGTGTAGCATTGTTAGAGTTTATGTAGCATTTTTAGTGTTTATGTAGCATTCTTAGTGTTTATGTTTCATTTTTTTGGTTTAGTTAGCGGTTTTAGATTTTATGTATCATTTTTAGGGTTTATGTAACGTCTTTAGGGTTTATGTAGTGTGTTTAGGGTTTAGGTTTTATGTAGCATTTTTTAGGGTTTATGTGGTGTTTTCTGGGTTTATGTAGCGTTTTAAGGGGTGATGTAGCATTTATGTTGCATTTTTTAGGGTTTATGTAATTTTTTTAGGGTTTATGGAGTGTTTTTAGGTTTTATGTAGCGTTTTTTAATGTTTATGTTGCATTTTTTGGGGGTTTATGTTGTGCTTTTTAGGGTTTATGTAGCGTTTTTTCGGTTTATGATGCATTTTTTGGTTTATGTTGCGTTTTTAGGGTAAGTTTTGCATTTTTTACGGTTTATGTAACGTTTTTAGGGTTTATGTATCTATTTTAAGCCTTTTTAGGGTTTTAATGGTTTTTTATGGTTTGTAGTGTTTTTTAGGGTTTTAAGGGTTATTAACGGGTGTTTATGGCTTTTTATGGTATATGATGGCTTTTTAATTGTTTTTGGGGGGTTTTATGGGTTTATTTGATTTTTTGGGATTGATAGGGGTTGTTAGGGTGTTTTAGTGTGTTTTAGGGTTTGTTTGTGTATTTTAGCGGTTTTTAGGGTTTATATGACGTGATTTAGCGTTTTATGGGTTCTATGGGGTTTTTTTAGTGTTATTTAGAGTTTAATATGGTTCTTTAGGTTTTATTAGAGTTATTTAGGGTTTATTAGTGTTCTTTAGGATTTGTTACAGTTTATTCGCATTTTTTATTGTATATCAGGGTTTTATTGGGCTTTTGCAGGCATTAATAGCTTTTTCTAGGGTTTATCAACCTTTTTTTTGGGTAATTTAGGATTTATTAGGGTTTATCAGGGTTTATTTTTTTATTAGGGTTTAGTAACGTGTATTTGGGTTTGTTACAATTTATTAGGGTTTATTATGATTTCTTAGGGTTTATTGGGGTTTATTAGGGGTTTGCAATGGTTTGTTTCAGTTTGTTACAATTTATTTGGCCTTATTAGGATTTGTTATGGCTTATTTGGGGTTGTTAGGGTTTGTTACAATTTATTTTGGGGTTACTAGGTTTTTTAAGGGATTGTTAGTGGGTTGTATGGTTTGGAGGCTATTATTTGGAGAATTGTGTAGCGTTTTGTCAGGTTTATTAGGGGTTTTTGTGATTATTAGGGTTTATTATGTTTTAATAGTGGTTTTATTGTATGTTAGGGGTTTTAGGGATTTTGTAGCGTCCATTTGGGTCTAGTGGAGTTTGTTAGGGTTTATGACAGGTTATTAAAATTTATTAGAGTTTATTAGGGGTTTTTGGGTTTAATAGTGGGTTTTATGGGTTATTAAGGTTTATTAGTGGTTCTTAGGGGTTATTAATGGTTTTTAGGGTTTTTTTGGTTTTGTTAGGGTTTTTAGGTTTTGTTACAGTTTGTTTGAGTTGTTTGGGGTTTTATGCGTTTTTGGGTTTTATGGGTGTGTTTGGATTTTTTATGCTTTATTAGGGTTATTTTAGAATTTTTTGGAGTTTTGTTGTGTTCTGTGAGTTTTGAAGAATTTTTCAGGTTTTTGTAGCAATTGATAGTGTTTATGTAGCGTTGTTAGTGGCTTTAGTGGTTTTTAGGGGTCTTTAGGGTTTTTATGGTTTTTATGGTTCTTTAGGTTGTATTAGTGTTTCATTTAAGGTTTTTAGGGTTTGCAAGGGTATTTTAGGGTTTTAAGGGTTTCATAGGGTTGGTTAGGGTTGTGTTAGGCACTTTTAGGATTTTTAGGGGTTTTAGCGTTTTTAGTGGTTTTTAGGTTTTTTAAGGTTTTTTGAGGTTTTTTTGGGTTTTTAGGTTTGTTTTTGGGTTTTTTAGGTTTTTAGGGGTTTTAGGGTATTTTTGTGCTTTTTAGGGTTTTAAGGATTTTTTAGGGTTTTTAGGGTTTTTAGGGTTTTTTGGGGGATTTTTTCATTTTTCTGGTTTTTTATCGTTTTTTCTGGTTTTGCTGGGTTTGTTAGGGTTTTTTGTGAATATTAGCATTTTGAAGGGTTTAATAGAGTATTTGTAATATATTTGGGTTTTAGGTATTTTGTAGTTTTATTGGGGTCTAAGAGGGTTTTTAGGGTTTATTAGCGTTTATTAGGGTTTAGTAGTGGGCTTTAGGGTTTATTAGGGTTTATTATGGTTAATTATTGGTTGGTATGGTTTTTTAGGTTTTATTAGTTCTTATTAGAGTGATTTGGGGTGTCTGAGGGTTTATTAGGGTTTCTGAGGGTGTGTTGGGGTTTATAAGGGTGGGTTAGGGTTTATATGGGCAAGTTTGTGTTTCTAAGGGCGTGTTATGGTTACTAAGGGTTTTTGAGGTTGTGTTAGGGTTTCTATGGGTGCGTTGGGGTTTCTAAGGGTGTTCTAGGGTTTCTAAGGGTGTTTTTGGGTTTCTAAGGGTGTGTTAGGGTTTCTAAAGGTGTGTTTGTGTTTCATAGGTTTTCTTAGGTTATTGTTAGGGTTTTTAGGGTTTCTTATAGTTTTGTAGGGGGTTGTTAGGGTTTTTAGGGTTTCTTCAGGTTTTTGGGTTTATTGGAGTTTCTAAGTGTTTCTTGGGCTTGTTAGGGCTTGTTAGGGTTTATTAGGGTTTTTAGGGTTTGTAATGTTTTTTAGGGTTTTTTTGGGGTTTGTTAGGATTTGTTAGTGTTTGTTAGGGTTTTTTATGGTTTGTTAGGGTTTCAGGTTGTTTTTAATGGTTTTTAGTTCTTAGGGGGTTATTCATTGTTTGTTAGGGTTATTTAGTTTTTCATGGTTGTCCTAGATGTGTATAGATAGTCTCAAGCTTCATTTTGATATGTGGTAGAGGTGTAACGGACACCCTAAGCATATGTTATGGTAATTTGGTGGACATAAGGACCTTTTTGTTCACTAATAATGTGATAAGGTTTTTCTATTTGTTAGAGATGTGTAGATCTAGCCGAAAGCTTCGATTTGATATATGGTAGAGGCAAAACGGGCTCCCAGAGTAGAAGTTATAGTCTTTTGGAGAGTTTATGTATATTTTTGGGCCATCAAGGAAGTGAGAAGGTGCTTTAGTGGTTATAGTAGTGTAGATCTAGTCTCAAGCATCGATTTGATATGTGGTAGAGGCATAACGGACACCCATTGAAGAATTTATTACTAAACGAACACCAGAAGCCAATTTTGTGACCATCCAATGGGATTTTGGGTCTTTTGGGGGGTTGAAGATTGTTAGAAAGGGTTCTAGTGGTTACCAGAGTGTGTATCTTTTAACAATATTCTATTTGAAATGTGGTAGATCCAAAATGAACACACATAGAAGAAGTTATTGTCATTTTAAATTGAGCAACCCACCTTGCGCCTTAAAACCTAAGAAACCCACAACTCACTAAAATAGGCATAACATCTCCTTCAGGTGTCCGTTTCAGAACTGTGACTAGTAAAATCTAATCTCATGAGATGGGTGAGGACAATGTGTAATCGAAACTATGAGAAGATCAAAGAAACCGAAGATATATTAGTTTTACGACTCCAAAAAAAGGTCCAACTTCAAACGCCCATAACATTCACCCCGATTGTCCGTTTGAGCTCTACCACATATCAAATCGAAGACAACGAAGAGATCTATGAAGAAGGATAACTTGAAAAAAGTTAAATACATTTTTGGGACCCTGAAATCTCAAAAACCCATCATAAGGCCTCCAAAACCCCATTTCCATGTCCGGATCCCTATCAACATTTTCTTAAAATGGTCATAACTTCTAATTTGTGTGTCTGTTCGGCCTACGACACCTGTTTTTATCGTAGTTCATTCCATGAGATTTAGTTTGACTATTCACGGTGCAGAAATGGACACCTGAAGAAGAATTTATGGCTTTTTAATGACTCTGTGATTTCTTAGTTTTTTCGAGACACCATTTCTAGCACTTTTGTCATGTCTGCAGTTTTTTCAAACAACAGTAACTTATTATTACAGTTATTATTATTTTTATTATCATTATCTCTTGAAAATGAACATGCACATGCACGTGCATTATTATTATATTTTTATTACCATCCACGTGCACATTCAATGCACACACGTTATTTTATTATCACAAACGTTGTTATTATTATTGTTATTATTTTTGTTGTTGTTGTTGTTGTTGTTGTTGTTATCATCACATGCAAATGCACATCCAAATGCACATACACACACATTCAATGAACATGTGTTATTCTATTATCACATTCGTTGTTATTATTAATATTATTATTATTATTATTATTATTATTATTATTATTATTATCATCATCATCATCAAATGCAAATGCAATGCACATCAGTTATTATTTATTACCATACACATGCACACATAATGAACATGCAATATTCTATTATAATATGCATTAGAACTACTAAAATTATCACCACCACTACTAATATTATTACTATTGATGTTATTATTACTATCATCACATGAAAATGTAGATGCAAGTGCGTTACTATTTAGTATTTATTACCATGTACGTGTGTATGGAATGCACTTGTATTATTCTTTTATTGTTATTATTATTATTATTATTATCATCATCATTATCATTATCATTGTCATTATCACATGAAAATTCACATGCATGTGCGTTGATATTTATTGTTTATTACCATGCACGTGCATGCGTTATTATTATTATTATTACAATTAGTATTATTAATATTATCATCAAATGTAAAGGCACATGCACATGAATGTGCGTTCTTATTTATTATAATTTATTTATTATGTACTACTATGAACATGCACATGGAATGCACTTGCATTATTCTATTATTATTGTTGTTATTGTTATTATTATTATTATTATTCTTGCTATTGTTGTTGTTTGTATCATCAAATAAAAATGCACATGCATGTGTGTTGTTATTTATTATTTATTACCATGCACGTGCATGCATCATTATCATTATCATTACATGTAAATACACATGTACGTGCGTTATTATATATTATTTATTATCATGCACATGCAAATGCAATGCACTTTCATTATTCTATTATCAGATGTATTATTATTGTTTATTCTAATGCATGTGCACATGCAATGCACGTGCGTTATTCTATTATCACATGTGTTATTATTTATTATTTATTATATTTCACATGAAAATGCACATTCATGTAGAATTGGTTATTATTTATTGTTTATTACCATGCACATGCACATGAACATGCACATGCACTTGTTTGTGCATAAAAATTCATTATTTATTATCATTCAAATGCACATGCACATACACATGCAATTCACATGCATTATTATTTATAATTTATTATTCATTATCATTCACATGAAAATGAGAAGGCATATGCACATGCACATGCGTTATGATTTTTATTTAAACCATGCACATGCATATGCACATGCACATGCATTATTACTACAATTATTATTAGAGGTATTTTTAGGGTTTACTATCAATTTTTAGGATTTTTTTGTGTTATTAACATTTATTATGGTTTGTTTGGATTTTAGGGTTTTTAACGGTATATTGGCATTTTTTAGGGTTTGGTGGGGGTTATTAGGATTTTGTTAGGGTTTATTATGGTGTGTCAAGGTTTATTAGGGTTTATTAGGTATTTTTATGGTATTATTAGGATTGAGTTTGGTTTATTATGGTATATTATGTTATATTTTGGTATGTTTAGGATTTATTAGGGTTTATTATGGTTCATTTTGGTTTATTAGTTTTTAAGATGGTATATTTGGGTTTTTGGTGTTTAGTAGTGTTTATTTAGGTTTGTTATCGTTTTTAAGCTTTGTTAAGTTTTATTAGCATTTATTAGGGGCTTTAGGGATTTTTAATGGTATATCTGCGTTTTTTAGGGTTTAGTGGAGTTTATTATGGTGTGTTAATGTTTATTAGGGTTGAGTAGGTATTTTAGGGTTTTATTAGGGTTGAGTCGGTATCTTTAAGGTTTTATTAGGGTTTATTAGGGTTGATTTCTATTTATTAGGGTTCGTTAAGGATTTTTACGGTTCACTAGGGTTTGTTAGTGTTTTTTATAGTGTATATGAGTGTTTTTTAGTTTTTGTTAATATATATGAGGGGTTGTTATGACTTTTTAGGTTTTATTAGCGTGTTTTTAGTGTTTGTGATCATTTTTAATGGTTTATTAGATTTATTTGAATTTATTATGGTTTATTAGGGTTTCTAGGGATTTTTAATGGTTTGGTTGCGTTTTTTTGTTTAGTTGGGTTTAGTTTGGTTTTTATAGGTTTTGTTATGTTGTGTCATGGTTTATTAGGGTTGAAAAGGTATTTTTTGGGTTTTATTATGGTATTATTAGGGTTTATTAGTTTTTATTAGGGTTTATTAGGGATTTTTAGGGTTTATTCGGGTTTGTTAGGGGTTTATTAGTTTTTTTGTTTTATTAGGTTGTATTAGTGTTTGTTAGGTCCTTTTAGATAATATAGCATGTTTTTATTTTTTGTGGACATTTTTAGGGTTTCTTAGGTTATATTAGAGTTTGTTATGGTTTATTTGGGTTTCTAGGGATTTTTAAGGTATATTAGCTTTTTTGTCTTTATTAGGTTATATTAGTGTTTTAAGGTCTTTTTAGGAAATATAGCGTGTTTTTATTGTTTGTGATCATATTTTTATTGTTTGCGAGCATTTTTAGGGTTTATTTGGTTATATTAGAATTTATCAGGGTTTTTAGGGATTTTTTTAGGTATACTAGCATTTTTTTCTTTATTAGGGTTTTGTAGGGTTTTATCAGGGGTAATTATGGTGTGTTAAGGTTTTTTAGGGATGAGTAGAGTTTATTTGGCTTTATTTATGGTTTATTAGGTATTTTTAGGGGTTTTTGGGATTTATTAGCGTTCATTATTGTTTATTAGTGTCTATTAGGGTTGGTTAGGGTTGTTTAGGTTTTCTTAACTTGCTTTTAGGGGTTATTAGGTTTTATTATCATTTATTAGGGTTTATTAGGTATTTTTGGGGGGTTTCAGGGTTGAGTAGAGTTTCATTGGGGTTTAGGGATTATTAGAGTTTATTAGGGGTTTATTAGTGTTTAATAGTTTGTATTATGGTATATTTGGTTTTAATATTTTTGATGGTTTTAAAGCGTCATTAGGTTTTTATTGGTTTTTTTGGGTTTGTGTCAGGTTGTTAGAGTTTATGTATCATTTTTAGTGATTATGTAGCATTTTTAGGGTTTAGATAGCAGTTTTAGATTTAATGTATCATTTTTAGGGTTTATGTAACGTTTTTAGGGTTTATGCATCGTGTTTATGGTTTAGGATTTATGTAACATTTTTTAGGGTTTATGTAGCATTTTCTGGGTTTATGTATCATTATTAGTGGTGATGTAGCATTTATGTTTCATTTTTAGGGATTATGTTACGTTTTTAGGGTTTATGTTGTGTTTTTAGGGTTTATATTTTCTTTTTAGGTGTTATGTAGCGTTTTTTAATGTTTAGTTTGTGTTTTTAGGGTTTATGTTGTGTTTTTTACGGTTTACGTTACAGTTCTAGGGTTTATGTAGTGGTTTTAGGGTTTATATAGCATTTTTTGGTTTTATGTTGCGTTATTTAGTTTATGTTGTGTTTTAAGGGGTTTTTTTTGCATTTTTATAGGTTTAGGTAACATTTTTAGTGTTTATGTATCTATTTGAAGCCCTTTTAGGGGTTTAATGGTTGTTTATGGGTTGTAGTTTTTTAGGGGTTTTAAGGGTTCTTAACGGGTGTTTATGGTTTTTTATGTTATCTGATGGCTATTTATTGGTTTTTGCAGGGGTTTATGGGTTTATTTGTTTTTTTTTGGGATTAGTAGGTGTTGTTAGGGTTTTTTAGTTTGTTTTAGGGTTTGTTTGGGTATTGTAGCAGTTTTTAGGGTTTATATAATGCCTTTTATCTTTTTTGGGTTCTTTAGGATTTTTCATTGTTCATTAGAGTTTAATATGGTTATTTAGGGTTTATTAGGGTTCTTTAGGGTTTATTAGTGTTCTTTAGGATTTGTTACAGTTTATTAGAATTTTTTATTTTATATTAGGTTTTTATTGAGCTTTTGTAGGCATTAATAGATTTTTCTAGGTTTTATCAACCTTTTTAGAGTTATTTAGGATTTATTAAGGTTTATAAGGGTTTATTTTATTTATTAGGGTTTAGTAACGTGTATTTGGGTCTATTACAATTTATTAGGGTTTATTATGATTTGTGAGGGTTTATTGCTGTTTATTATGTGTTTGTTAGGGTTTGTTTCAGTTTGATATGATTTATTTGGCCTTGTTAGGATTTGATACGACTTATTTGGGGTTGTTATCGTTTGTTAAGATTTATTTTGGGGTTATTAGGGTTTGTTAGGGTTTATTAGTGGATTGTAGTGTTTTGAAGGCTATTATTTGGAGGTTTTTGTATCGTTTTGTCGGGTTTGTGAGAATTTTCAGTGATTATTAGGGTTTATTATGGTTTAATAGTGTTTTTATTGTATATTAGGGGTTTTAGGACTTTTGTAGATTTTATTAGGGTCTAGTAGAATTTTTTAGGGTTTATTAAAGGTTATTATGATTTATTAGTGTTTGTTAGGGTTTTTAGGGTTTAATAGTGGGTTTTAGGGGTTATTAGAGTTTATTAGTGGTTCTTAGGCGTTATTAGTGGTTGTTAGGGTTTCTTAGGTTTTGTCAGGGTTTTTAGGGTTTGTTACGGTTTATTTGAGTTGTTTGGGGTTTTATGCGTTTTTTGGGTTTATGAGTGTGTTTGTAGTTTTTTATGCTTGGTTAGGGTTATTTTAGCGTTTTTGGGGGTTTTTTAAATTTTGTGGGTTTTGAAACATTTTTCGGCTTTTTGTAGGAATTGTTAGGGTTTATGTTTCATTGTTAGTGGCTTTTGTGGTTCTTTTGGGTTTTTAGGGTTCTTTAGGGTTCTTTATGGTGTATTAGGGTTTCTTTTGAGGTTTTATAGGGGTTTTAGGGGGTTTTAGGGGTTTTAAGTGTTCCATAGGGTTGGTTATGGGTTTGTTAGGCATTTTTATGCTACTTAGGGATTTTAGTGTTTTTAGGGGTTTTAGGGTTTTTACCATTTTTGAGTTTTTTTATTGTTTTTAGGTTTTGTTTTTTGGTTTTTTTTGTTTTTTCATGTTTTTACGCGTTTTAGGGTTTTTAGGGTTTTTTTATTGTTTTTAGGGTTTTTATAGTTTTTTGGTGTTTTGGGTTTTTAGGGTTTTGTTGGGTTTTGCCAGGTTTGTTAGGGTTTTTTGTAAATATTAGCATTTTGAATTGTTTAATAGAATTTTCATTGTATATTTGGTTTTTAGGTATTTTGTAGCTTTTATTGGGGTCTAATAGGTTTTTTAGGGTTTATTACGATTTATTAGTGTTTATTAGGGTTTAGTAGTGGGATTTAGGGTTTATTATGGTTTATTATTGATTGGTAGGGCTTGTTAGAATTTTTTAGTGTTTATTAGAGTGATTTAGGGTGTCTAAGGGTTTATTAGTGTTTCTATGGGTGTGTTAGGATTTCTAAGGGTGGGTTAGTGTTTTTATGGGGGGTTAGGGTTTTTAAGAGTGTGCTATGGTTTCTAAGGTTTTCTAAGGTTGTGTTAGGGTTTCTATGGGTGTGTTGGGGTTTCTAAAGGTATGATATGGTTTCTAAGGGTGTGTTAGGGTTTCTAAGGGTGTGTTTGGGTTTCTAAGGGTGTGTTAGTGTTTCTTAGGTTTTCTTAGGGTTTTGTTAGGGTTTTAGGGTTTTGTTAGGGCTTATTATGGTTTCTTAGGTGTCTTTTAGTGTTTCTTTGGTTTTTTTGGGTTTATTGGGGTTTCTTAGTGCTTCATGGGGTTTGTTAGGGCTTGCTAGTGTTTGTTGGGGTTTTTTAGGGTTGGTTTGGGTTTGTAATGTTTGTTAGGGTTTGTTAGGGTTTGTTAGGGTTTGTTAGGGTTTTTTCATGGTTTTTAATGGTTTTTAGTGTTTATGGGGTAATTCATGGTTTGTTAGGGTTATTTAGTTGTTCATGGTTGTCATAGATGTGTAGAGCTAGTCGCAAGTTTCAATTTGATATGTGGTAGAGGTGAAATAGACACCCAGAGCAGAAGTTATGGTAATTTGGATGACTTAAGGACCTTTTGGGACTTTAAGAACACGATAAGGGGTTCTTATTGGTCACAGATGTGTAGATCTTATTGAATGCATTGATTTGATATATGGTAGAGGCAAACCAAGCTTCTATAGTAGATGTTATGGTCTTTTGGAGGGTTTAAGTACCTTTTTGGGCCTTCAAGGATGTGAGAAGGTGCTTCAGTGGTTATAGGAGTGTAGGTCTTGTCGCAAGATTCGATTTGATATGTGGTAGAGGCAAAACAGACACCCATATATGAAGTTATTGCAAAACGGACACCGGAAGAAAATCTTTTGACCATCCAAAGGGATTTTGGGTCTTTTGGGATGTTTAAGAATCCCAAAAAGGGATCCAGTGGTTACTAGAGTGTGTATAATTTCACAATATTCGATTTGATATGTGGTAGAGCCAAAATGAACACACCTAGAAGAAGTTATTGTCCTTTTAAATTGAGAAACATTCCTAGTGTGAAAAAATCAAAGACACCCACAACTCACTAAAATTGGAAAAACTTCTCTTTTGGGTGTCCGTTTGAGCATAGTGACCAGTCAAATCGAAGCTCGTGAGATGAGTGAGGACCATGTTTAGTAGAAACTATGAAATGATCAAATAAATATATGATATATTATTTATACCACTCCAAAAAATTCCATCTTCAAACGACCATAACTTTTGCTCCGACTATCCGTTTGAGCTCTACCACATTTCCAATCGAAAGTAGTGAAGAGATCTATGTAGAAGTGTGACTTGAACATAGTTAAAGTCATGTTTGAGAGCTTAAATTCCCAGAAACCCATCGGAAGGCCTCCAAAATTCCATTTCTGTGATGGATCCCTATCAAATTTTCTTAAAATTGTAATGACATCTGATTTGTGTGTCTGTTCAGCCTGCGACACCTTTTTTTATCGTAGTTCGTTCCATGAGATTCAGTTTGACTATTCACAGAGCAGAAATGGTCACCCAAAGAAGAAGTTACACCCTTTTCAATGACTCTGTGATTTGTTAGGTTTTTCGAGACCCCATTTCTAGCATTTTTGTCATGTCTGCTGTCTTTTCAAACATCTATAACTCATTATTGATGTTATTATTATTATTATTATCAAAATCTCATCCACATGCACATGCACATGCACGTGTATTATTATTAGATTTTTATTACCATGCACATGAACATTCAATGCACACACGTTATTTTATTATCGCACGAGTTGTTATTATTTTTGTTATTATTATTATTGTGGTTGTTGTTGTTGTTGTTATTATCCTCACATGCAAATGCACATGTGCATGCACATACACGCACATTCAATGCACATGCATTATTCTATTATCACATGTATTTTTATTATTAATAACATTATTATTATTATTATTATTATTATTATCATCATAATCATCACATGGAAATGCAATGAATGTGCATTATTATTTATTACCATGCACGTGCACATGTAATGCACATGCAATATTCTGTTATCACATGCATTGGTACTACTACTATTATCACCACCACTACTACTATTATTACTACTGTTGTTATTATTACTATCATTACATGCAAATGTAGATGCACGTGCGATATTATTTATTATTTATTACCATTCACGTGCATATGCAATGAACTTGTATTATTCTTTTATAATAACAATAATTATCCGAATTATTATTATTATTATTATTATTATTATTATTATCATTATTATTATCATTTTCACATGAAAATGCACATGCATGTGTGTTATTATTTATTATTTATTACCATGCACATACATGCATTATTATTATTATTAAAATTAGTATTATTAATATTATCATCAAATGTAAATGAACATGCACATGCATGTGCATTCTTATTTATTATTATTTATTTATTATTTACTAATATGCATGTGCACATGAAATGCACTTGCGTTATTATGTTATTATAATAATAATTATTATTATTGTTGTTGTTGTTGTTGTTGTTTGTATCATCAAATATAAATGCACTTGCACGTGAGTTGTTATTTATTATTTATTACCATGCACGTGCATGCATCATTATCATTATCATTACATGTAAATGCACATGCACGTGCATTATTATATATTATTTATTATCATGCACAAGCAAATGAAATGAACTTGTCTTATTCTATTATCACATGTGTTATTACTATTTATTCTCATAAACCTGCACATGAAATGCACAAGCATTATTCAATTATCACATGTGTTATTATTTATTATTTATTATCATTCACATGAAAATGCACATTCATGTGGACTTGGTTATCATTTATTTTTTATTACCATGCACATGCACATGCACTTGGATGAGCATTACTATTTATTATTTATTATCATTCAAATGAAAATGCGCAGGCATATGCACAGGCACGTGCATTATGATTTATTTTTTAAACTAGACACATGAATATGCACATGCACGTGCGTTATTACTATTATTATTATTAGAGGCATTTTTAGGGTTTACTGGCATTTTTTAGAATTTTAAGGTGTTATTAACATTTATTATGGTTTGTTAGGGTTTAAGGGTTATTTAATGGTATATTAGCATTCTTTAGGGTATGTTGGGGTTTATTATGATTTTATTAGTGTTTATTATGCTGTGTTAAGGTTCATTAGGGTTTATTAGGTATTTTTAGGGTTTTATTTGGATTGAGTTGGGTTTATTGGTGTATATTATGGTATATTATGGTATATTTTGGTATGTTTAGGATTTATTCGGGTTTATTATCGTTTATTATGGTTTATTAATTTTTAAGAGGGAATATTAGGGTTTTTAGGGTTTATTTGTGTTTATTAGGGTTTATTAGTGCTTTTAAGCTTTCTTAGGTTTTATAAGCATTTATTTGGGTTTTAGGACTTTTTAATGGTATATTTGCATTTTTGGGTTTATTGGGGTTTATTATGGTTTATTAAAGTGTGTTATGGTTTATTTGGGTGAGTAGGTATTTTTAGTGTTTTATTAGGGTTAAGTAGGTATCTTTAGTGTTTTATTAGGGTTTATTAGGGTTGAGTAGTGTTTATTAGGGTATGATAAGGATTTTTTGGGTTTACTAGTGATTGTTAGTGTTTTTATTAGGGTATATGAGTGTTTTTTAGTTTTTGTTAATATATATGAGGGGCTTTTAGGCCTTTTTAGATTTTATTAGTGTGTTTTTAGTTTCTATGAGAATTTTATATGGTTTATTAGGTTTTATTAGAATTTATCATGTTTTATTATGGTTTCTAGGACTTTTTAATGGTTTTTCTGTGTTTTTTGTTTATTGGGGTTTAGTTGGATTTTATTAGGTTTTTTTTGTATGTCAATGTTTATTTGGGTTGAGAAGGTATTTTTAGGGTTTTACTATGGTTTTATTTGGTTTTATTAGTTTTTATTAGGGTTTATTAGGGATTTTTAGGGTTTATTAGGGTTGGTTAGGGGTTTATCTGTTTTTTTATTAGGTTATATTAGTGTTTGTTAAGTATTTTTAGATAATATAGCATTTTTTATTTTTTGTGAGCGTTTTGTTTTTGTTTGTGAGCATTTTTAGGGTTTCATAGGATATATTAGAGTTTGTTATGGTCTATTATGGTTTCTAGAGATTTTTAATGTATATTAGTGTTTTTGTCTTTATTAGGTTATATTAGTGTTTTTAGGTCTTTTTAGGTAATATAGCGTGTTTTTATTGTTTGTGATCATTTTTTATTATTTGTGAGCATTTTTAGGGTTTATTAGGTAATATTAGAGTTTATCCGAGTTTCTAGGGAGTTTTAAGATATACTAGCATTTTTTTCATTATTAGGGTTTTTTAGGGTTTTATTAAGGGACATTATGGTGTGTTATGTTTTGTTAGGGTTGAGTAGGGTTTATTTGGAATTATTTATGGTTTATTAGGGATTTTTAGGGTTTTTTGGGGTTTATTATGATTTATTAGTGTTTATTAGTGTCTATTAGGGTTGGTTACAGTTGTTTAGGTTTTCTTAACGTGTTTTTAGGGTTTATTAGGTTTTATTATCATTTAATAGGGTTTATTATGTATTTTGGGGGTTTTATTAGGGTTGAGTAGAGCCTCTTAGGGGTTTTAGGGATTATAAGGCATTTTTACGGATTATTAGAGTTTATTAGGGGTTTTTTAGGGTTTATTTTTTTACACTATGGTATATTTTGTAGCATTTTTTAATGTTTATGTCACGTTGTTCTGGGTTTATATAACGGTTCCAGGGACTATGTAGTGCCTTTTGGGTTTATGTAGCATATTTCAGGTTTATGTTGCGTTTTTTTGGGGTTTATGTTGCATTTTTAGTGTTTATGTTGCATTTTTAGGGTTTATGTAACGTTTTTTGAGTTTACGTATCTATTTGTTGCCTTTTTAGGGTTTTAGGGGTTGTTTATGGTTTGTAGTGATTTCTTGGGTTTTTAAGGGTTGTTAATGGGTGTTTACAGTTTTGATGGTTTTTGATGGGTTTTCAATGGTTTTTTTTGGGGGGGGGGGTTTAAGGTTTTATTTGTTTTTTAGTATTAATAGGGGTTGTTGGGGGTTTTTAGTGTGTTTTATGGTATGTTTGGGTATTGTAGCAGTTTTTAGGGTTTATGTAATGTGTTTAAGGATTTTTTTTGTGTTATTTAGGGTTTTTAGTGTTATTTAGAGTTTATTATGGTTCTTTAGGGTTTATTTGGGTTCTTTAGGGTTTATTGGTGTTATTTAGGATTTTTTACGGTTTATTAGCGTTTTTATGGTATATTAGGGTTTTATTGGGATTTTGTAGGCATTAAAATCTTTTTTGAGGGTTTATCAACCTTTTTTAGGGTTATTTAGGATTTATTAGAGTTTATTAGGGTTTATTTTATTTATTAAGGTTTATTAATGTGTATTTGGGTTTATTATGATTTATTTGGGTTTACTATGATTTGTTAGTGTTTACTGTGGTTTATTAGAGGTTTGATATGGTTTGTTTCAATTTGTTACGATTAATTTGGCATTGTTAGGATTTGTTACGATTTATTTGGGGTTGTTTGGGTTTTTTACAAATTTTTATGGGGTTAATAGGATTCGTTATGGTTTATTATATGGTTGTAGGGTTTTGTAGGATATTATTTGGCGGGTTTTGTAGTGTTTTGTCAGGTTTGGTAGGGTTTTTAGTTATAATTAGGATTTATTATGGTTCAATAGAGTTTTTTATTGTATAGTAGGGGTTTTAGGGATTTTGTAGGGTTTATTAGAGTCTAATAGGGTTTTTTAGGGTTTATTATAGGTTATTATGATTTATCAGTGTTTATTAGGTTTTTTGGGTTTAATAGTTGGTTTTAGGTGTTATTTGGGTTTATTAGTGGTTCTTAGGGGTTATTAGGGGTTTTTAGGTATTGTTAGGGTTTGTTAGGACGTATGTTATTCTATAATCACACACGTTATTGTTATCATTATTATAATTATCATTATTATAATTATCATTATAATAATAATAATAATTATTACTATTATTATTATCTTCAATGAAAATGCAGATGCACATGCATTATTATTTATTATATATTATTTATTTCCATGCACGTGAATATGTTGTTGTTGTTGTTGTTATTATTATTATTGTGACTATTATTATTATTATTATCATCACCTGAAAATGCACATGCATGTCTGTTATTATTTATTACCATGCACGCGCACATGCAATGCACCTACATTATTCTATTATCACGTGCATATTTATTGTTATAGATATTATTACAATTATTTTTATTATTGTTATGATCATCAAATGCAAATGAAAATGCACGTGAGTTATTTTTTATTACCATACACGCGCACATTCAATTCATGTGAGTTATTCTATTATCACATGCACTATTATTATTAATATTACTATTATTGTTATTATTATAATCATGTGCCCTATGAGTTATTATTTATTATCATGCACTACACATGAAATTCACCTGTGTTATTCTATTATCACATGCATTGTTGTTGTTGTTATTATTATTATTATTATTATTATCAACTCATGCACATGCACATGCACAAGCACATGCATTATTTTTTATTTTTTATTACCATGCACGTGCACATGCAATGCACTCACGTTATTTTATTATCACATACATTTTTATTCTTATTATTATTATTATTAATATTGTGGTTGTTGTTGTTGTTGTTTTTGTCGTTGTTTTTATTGTTATTATCATCACATGCAAATGCATATGCAAATACATAAACACTCACATTCAATGCACATGCATTATTATATTATCACATGCGTTGTTATTATTAATATTATTATTATTATTATCATCGTCATCATCATCACATGAAAATGCTATGCACGCGCGTTGTTATTTATTACCATGCACGTGCACACGTAATGCAAATGCAATATTTTATTATCACATGCATTGGTACTACTACTATTATCACTAATACTAATGCTACTGTTATTATTAATATTATCACATGAAAATGCAGATGAACGTGCGTTATTATTTATTATTTATTACAAAGCACATGCATATGCAATATACTTGTATTATTCTATTATTATTATTATTATCACAATTTTTCTTATTATTATTGTTATTAATATTATTATAATTTTCATTATTATTATCATTATCAAAATTAAAATCCACATGCATGTGCGTTGTTATTTATTATTTATTACCATCCACGTACATGCATTATTATTATTATTACAATTTGTATTATTAATATTATTATCAAATGTAAAGGCACATGCACATGCATGTGCATTCTAATTTACTATTATTTATTTATTATTTACTACTATGCACGTGCACATGCAATGAACATGCATTATTCTATTATTATTAATATTATTATTTGTATCATCAAATAAAAATGCACATGCACGTGCGTTGTTACTTATTATTTATTACCATGCATGTGCATGCGTCATTATCATTATCATTACATGTAAATACACATACATGTGCATTATTATATATTATTTATTACCATGCACATGAAAATTCAATGAACATGTGTTATTCTATTATAACATGTGTTATTATTATTTATTCTCAATCACGTGCACATGCTATGCACTTGCGTTATTCTATTATCACATGTGTTGTTATTTATTATTTATTATCACTCACATGGAAATGCACATTCATGTGGACTTTGTTATTATTTATTTTTTATTACCATGCACATGCACATCCACATGCTCATGCACTTGGATGTGCGTTATTATTTATTATTTATTATCATTCACATGCACATGCACATACACATGCAATTCACATGCGTTATTATTTATAATTTATTATTTGTTATCATTCACATGCAAATGCGCATGCATATGCACATCCACATGCATTATGATTTATTATTTAAACCAGGCACATGCATATGCACATGCACGTGCATTATTACTACTATTATTTTTATAGTTATTTTTAGGTTTTACTATCATTTTTTAGGATTTTTAGGTGTTATTAACATTTATTATGGTTTGTTAGGGTTTTAGGGTTTTTTAATGGTATATAAGCTTTTTTTAGCATTTGGTGGTGGTTATTAGGATTTTATTAGGGTTTATTATGGTGTGTCATGGTTTATTAGGGTTTATTAGGTATTTTTAGGGTTTTATTAGGATTGAGTTGGGTTTATTAGTGTATATTATTGTATATTATGGAATATTTTGGTATGTTTAGGATTTATTAGGGTTTATTATGGTTCATTATGGTTTATTAACTTTTAAGAGGGAATATTAGGGTTTTTTAGTGTTTAGTAGTGTTTATTCGGGTTTATTAGTCCTTTTAAGATTTGTTAGGTTTTGTTCACATTTATTTGGGGTTTTAGGGCTTTTTAATGGTATATTTGTATTTTTAGGGTTTAGTGGGGTTTATTATGGTTTATTATGTTGTGTTAAGGATAATTAGGGTTGAGTAGGTATTTTTAGGGTTTTATTAGGGTTGATATGGTATCTTTATGGTTTTATTAGGGTTGAGTACAGTTTTTTAGAGTTTGTTAGGGATTTTTAGGGTTTACTAGGGTTTGTTAGTGTTTTTATTAGGGTATATGAGTGATTTTTAGTTTTTGTTAATATATATGAGGGGTTGTAATGACTTTTTAGGTTATATTAGCGTGTTTTTAGTGTTTGTGGGTATTTTTAATTTTTTTATTAGCTTTTATTTGAATTTATTATGGTTTATTAGGGTTTCTAGGGATTTTAAATGGTTTGTTTGCGTATTTTTCTATTTATTGGGGTTTAGGTGGATTTTATTAGGTTTTGTTATGGTGTGTCAAGGTTTATTAGGGTTGAGAAGATATTTTTAGTGTTTTATTATGGTTTATTAATTTTTATTGGGGTTTATTAGGGATTTTTATGGTTTATTAGGGTTTGTTAGGGGTTTATTAGTTTTTTTGTTTTATTAGGTTTTATTAGTGTTTGTTTGGTCTTTTTAGATAATATAGCGTGTTTTTATTATTTGTGAGCATTTTGTTTTTTTTGTGAGCGTTTTAGAGTTTCTTTGGTTATATTAGAGTTTATTATGGTTTATTAGGGTTTCTAAGGATTTTTAAGGTATGTTAGTGTTTTTTTGTATTTATTAGGTTATATTAGTGTTTTTAGGTCTTTTTAGGTAATATAACACGTTTTTATTGTTAGTGATCATTTTTTAATTGTTTGTGAGAGTTTTTTGGGTTTATTAGGTTATATTAGAGTTTATTAGGGTTTTTAGGGATTTTTTAATGTATGATAGAATTTTTTTTCTTTATTAGGGGTTTTTAGGGTTTTATTAGGGGTTATTATGCTGTGTAAAGGTTTGTTATGGTCGAGTAGGGTCTTTTTGGATTTATTTATGGTTTATTAGGGCTTTTTTAGGGTTTGTTAGGGTTTATTACAGGTTATTACGATTTATTAGTGTTTATTAGAGTTTTTAGGGTTTAATAGTGGGTTTAAGGGGTTATTAGATTTTATTAGTGGTTCTTAGGGGTTACTAGTGTTTTTTAGGGTTTTTTAGGTTTTATTAGTTTTTTAGGGTTGGTTACAGTTTGTATGGGTTTTTATTCATTTTTTTGGGTTTTATGTTTGTGTGAGGATTTTTTATGCTTTGTTAGGGTTATTTTATCATTTTTTGGGGTTTTGTTTTGTTCTGTGGGTTTTGAAGCATTTTTCACGTTTTTTGTAGCAATTAATAGGGTTTATGTAGCGTTCTTAGGGGCTTTAGTCAGGATATGCCAATTTGTTATCATTCAAACCGGTATAACTTATTATCTGGATGTTCGTTAGGCCTGTACTACATATCATGTCGAAGAGTGTTTCATTTTCTATGATTGGACTGGTTGTGGAGTTGAAACGGGCTTCTAGATTAGTAGTTATGGTCGTTTTAACATTCTATGTATTTTTAAATACACATATTTAAGTATTTATTCATAAATATATATGTGTCTGTGTGTGTGTGTGTGTTTTGTATATATTTATGTATTTATTTATTTATAAACACACCTAAAAAACATATTTTATAAATTTAATTTAAACTAATCTTATAAATATATATTAATATAAAAATAAATATATGGATAAAAAATATATTAATATATATATGTATTAATATAAGAATGAATATATATATACTAATATATGAATAAATATATATGTATTAATATAACTAAATATATTTATATTAATGTGAATCTATATTAATATTTGAATAAATATAACTATATATATAAATAAATAGATATATCATTAAATAGAGAAAAAAACAAAAGGGCTTAGTGGTAAAGGTGCAGGCACGCAAGTGGGGAGGTCCTGAGTTCGAGTTTGGGCGGAAGCAAGGAGGTGCGCTTATATGGGGGATGCGAGGGAAGGGCATCGTGCGGGAGAGATTGAGGGGGGTCCGCCTGGCGCTGTTAGGGGGGGTCAAGTGCTTTTAAAAGCTCCCCCCCCCGTATTATATATATATAGATTCTATATTTTTTATTTTTTATTTTTTTGAATTTTATCAGCGCTAAACAAAAGAGCTGATAAAGGGGTATTTTATCAGCACTTTTTTTAGTGCTGATAAAAGGATCCTTTATGAGCACTTTTCTAAGAAATGATAATAGGGACCCCCTATATCCTCACCTCGATTAATAGTTCTTTTTTTGGCATTGTTCATGCACTTTTCTAGCGTTGATAAAGGTTGTTTCTGTAGTAGTGTGCACACGCAATGCACGTGTGTTATTCTATTATCACATGTGTTATTATTTATTATTTATTATATCATTCACATTCAAATAAACATTCATGTGGACATAGTTATTATTTATTGTTTATTTCCATGAACATGCACATGCACATGCACATGTACTTATATGTGCATTATTATTTATTATATATTATCATTCAAATGCACATGCACATACACATGCAATTCGCATGCATTATTATTTCTTATTTCTTATTTCTTATCATTCACATGAAAATGCGCTGGCATAAGCACATGCACGCATGTTATTATTTATTATTTAAACCATGCACATGCATATGTACATGCACATGTGTTATTACTATTATTATTATTAGAGGTATTTTTAAGGATTACGAGCATTTTTTAGGATTTTTAGGTGAAATTAACATTTATTATGGTGTGTTAGAGTTTTAGGGTTTTTTAATGGTATATTAGTGTTTTTTTGGGTTTGGTGGGGGTTATTTGGATTTTATTAGGGTTTATTATGGTGTGTCAAGGTTTATTAGGGTTTATTAGGTATTTTTGGTGTTATATTAGGATTGAGTTTGGTTTATTAGGTTATATTTGGGTATGTTTATTATTTATTAGGGTTTATTAGGGTTCATTGTGGATTATTAATTTTTAAGAGGGTATATTATTGGTTTGTAGGGTTTAGTAGTGTTTATTAGGTTTTATTAGTGCTTTTAAGATTTTTTTGGTTTTAATAGGATTTATTAGGTGTTTTTTTGGCTTTTTAATGGCATATTTGCATTTTTTATGGTTTAGTGGTGTTTATTATGGTTTATTATGGTGTGCTATGGTTTATTAGGGTTGACTAGGTATTTTCAGGATTTTATTATGGTTGAGTAGATATCATTTGAGTTTTATTAGGGTTTATTAGGGTTGAGCACGGTTTATTAGGGTTTTTTAGTGATTTTAGGGATTATAAGGGTTTGTTACTGTTTTTATTTGCGTATATGAGTATTTTTTAGTTTTTGTTAATGTTTATGAGCAGTTGTTAGGATCTTTTATCTTTTATTAGCGTGTTTTTAGTGCTTGTGAGAAATTTTTATTGTTTATTATGTTTTATTAGAATTTATTAGGGTTTATTAGGTTTTCTAGCACTTTTTAGTGGTTTGTTTTCATTTTTTTTGTTTATTAGGGTTTATTTGGGTTTCATTAGGTTTTCATATGGTGTGTCAAGTTATATTTTTGATGAGAAGGTATTTATAGGGTTTTATAATGGTTTTATCAAGGATTATTAGTTTTTATTAGGGTTTATTAGGGGTTTTTAAGGTTCATTAGGGTTTGTTAGGGTTTTTTTAGTTTTTTAGTTTTATTAGGTCATATTAGTGTTTGTTCGGACTTTTGAGATAATATAACATGTTTTTATTGTTTGTGAGCATTTTGTTTTTTTTTGTGAGTTTTTTTTAGGGTTTAATAGGTTATATTTTAGTTTATTATGGTTTATTAGGGTTTCTAGGTATTTTTAAGGATTTTTAACTTTTTTTTGTCTTTATCAGGTTATATTAGTGTTTTTAGGTCTTTTTAGGAAATATTGGGAGTTTTAATTGTTTTTTGTAGCACCCCAAACATTTTATGGTATGTTTATGTTAAATATGTTCTATTCATAACTGTGTTCCTAAGAAACAACACTAGTTTATTTAGGATATAGTCAAATCCTAGCCATTAAATATAAATTTTCCACTTATAGGTTATAAATTTCAAAAAATGGTCATCTATAGTTATGATCAGTAAGTCATTTTGTGTCTGATAGAACAATATTAATTTTTGGTGAATAGTAACATACCCTTATGAATATTAATATGAATAGTAATATGAATTTTAGGAATAGTAAATAATAATATTCTTTCATTTTCTTAAGGCAACAAGATAATGATATCTTAATTAGTTTTTTAATGAGATATAAAAATAATTGCACATTAAGATTGTTATTTTTCAAATTAAAAATGACTTTATTTAAAAATTAAATTAATATTATTTAGAAAATTATTTTTTAAAAATGGATTTAACTTTTTAATTATACTCCTCGAAAATTGGTTCGGGTAAATTTTGGGAATTTTTCTGAAACAATTGATTTTTCAGTGAATAGTGAAAAATACAGTTTTTAGTTTCGGTGTGTTTATGACATCATTAATGATGAAATAATGATTTAATAAATATTTTAGAATTTTTTATAGTTAAATAAGATGTTAGGTGTCCTATGTGGCTTATCCCATGGGCAAATACCATGGGAAAGCCCATGGTTTTACAAAAACCACTCATGAGGTGTCCCTTGAAAATTATTAAAATAATCCCTCAGTTTTCCTATAAATACCAACTCTTCCCTTCATTGAATTCATTCCCAATTCTCCCTCAACATATTTATGAGCTCCTTAACTTCATATTAGTCCTCCCATGTTTTCATAAAGCTCCCAGGGTCCCGACCTTCATGTTCTAAGGGTTACTCTACAAGGTAAGAAAATTCTCAATTTCTTTCTTTTTTCCTTTCAAGTTCTATTTTATGTGGTATATCTTTCAAGTTACCATAACATGTTCTTATTTTTCGTATTATTATTGATCTAATCTATATTATGATTCATTTCTGGATAGGTTACCCTTGTCCCCTCTCTTTTTAATATTATCTAAAACCATGTTGCGTAGCCGTTAGGCTGCCGAATTTTTGTAAGTGATTTCAAAATTTATTCTTTTATTTTGAGTAATTTTTTTATTATTTCTTCATATATTATTACCCAAGAGGAATGAAATATCCAGAATATTTTATATTATTTATGTTCTAATGTTCATGATAAATTCATCTTCAATCTTCTTCTTCCACCACTTGTTCAAGGAATTAAAAAAATTGTCTGGGGCGTGTCAAATTACCGACATCGTAGACGATGTGATTTCAATTCGCATTAATTATTTCAAGTATGGTCATGAAACCATTTATATGGTTGAACCATGTAATAATATATGTTTTATGACTCACCCATGGTTCTGTAATTATTTGGTACTTACGGTTCTAATTTATTAAACAAAATGAGGTTGTTATTATCAAAGAACCACTAAAACGATCTAAACGAACATCATTAATGTTTTAACTAATGAATCATCATCGTGGTATATAACCCAAAATCATTATAAGATCATTTATATCTCAATAATTTCATTAATAAGATTTATTAACAATTCTGGATGTTTAACCATGTTTCAAATGAACTTCCATTCATGGAAACAAGTAAATGAACCCTGAAAACCAAGGAAGAAAATGCTTCCAAAACATGAAAATTGAACCAATTCAACCCATAGAAAGGGACATGAATGAAACTAATAAGGTTATAATAAATAAATTAAAACTATATTAGGTTCTGGAAATATTAATTAATGAAGCTAAATTTGATTATTCAGGTCATTAAAAAAAACGAAGAACACAGTCGAGCATAAGGTAAGGAGTTTCTCATCTCACTTTAATTTCATGAGATTTTTATTGTTCACCAAATATTTCATGTATGTGGTATTTGTGTACATACATTTGATATATAATAACATGATTATATTTGTATTCATTTTATTTAATTATTTATTTGATGTTCATTATGTTCTGGTCATACGATTTGACTGATTACATTGTGGTAAGAGACTTTGTTTCAACTACCTTTTCGTTGTGACTAACTTTGTATTGTGTACCTAATAATCCTTATGTGGTGTACCTAATTCCATTTTGAGATCACTTTTAATTTGAAATTATATTTATATTAAAAATCAATAAACTCATATCATGGATATTTTTTTGTCTAAACCATATACCATTTTACATGCGGTGTTTATTTGGAAAGTTATTATGGAAATATTGATGAATCTGTATACTCTACTATATATGGATATTTAAAAGGCATATTGATCTTGTATTGAATCAATGTATAAATAATTATTGGAAATTAAATGGTAGGTGGGGACTGCTATAGCCCCTCAATTCATCGGTAGGTTTCTTGAGACAAAACAGTTTGGCGACAAACCCTTCGAGTTTGTTTCCAAAAATCAGACGGGTTTCTACCCACAAAACTAAACCATTTTTATAGTATCATGGTTTGATGTTCCAGATACATGATTTCCAATTAATAAGCATTATCTTTATTCATTATCAGTTATTATTATTGTCCATGAGGTTTTCACTACGACAAAATCTATGGGTGCAGTTTCATTTTCAGTTTTTAAAGGCATTAGTTGTTCATTTATTCACTATTCCATATTGATTATATCAGATTTATTGTGATTCATTTATTATTGTACTCATGATTTCGCTATTTGTAACCCTTATTGAGCATTTTAGCACACCCCATTCATTTTCTACCTTCTACAGGTGATGAAGAGAAGGTCTTCTTTTGAGATCATGTGGATGCAGTTTTGAGTTTTTTGTTATGTATTGTATTTTGGAACCTTTTCCAATGCAATTTGAGTTACATCTATGCATATAGTTTCTTCAAGACAACTAAACTGATCGTTCCTTTAGGATTTTCATTCCTACTACCCATTCCAATATCACAAGTAATGCACCTGCTCCATCCTAGAGGGGTCAGGGTGTTACAGTTGGTATCAGAGGAAGGTTTGTAGAACACTTGAAAACTAGACTAGGAAATTTATAGTCGGGAAAAAAGACATAAGGTATATTTTGAGGATAAACGTACAAGAACATCCTAGTATTTTGATAAGGAATAGATTATGTGTATTTTTTAAGTAATCACCCCTTTTTGGATACAAGCAGGTAGAGGCGGCTCTGGTACTGATGTATCTAGCAGTGAAACCCGAAAACACTGCTTTGTGCTAGACTCGAACGGGAACTGGTGCACAACAATGGGCCTTGCTTCACTCTTGGTTATGACACTCCTGGGGGATATGCTTAGGATAGTTCATATTTTCTTTACAATCCATTATGAAGGAGTTAATGTAAATATTTCCTCAGAGGAACCTTGTTTATAAGATTAACTATGCATAGAATTTCAATCTATGTTGAGTTCTTTTATATTGGAGATTTATAGGATAATCTATGCATAGAATTTCAATCTATGTTGAGTGATTTTCTATTTGAGATTCATAAACTAATCTAGTGTATCCCATTATTTAGAAATGGAATCTAATGGAAGAAGATGAATCAATACTCGTGGGAAAGGTTGGGATCTCCCTACTGATCAAGTCAACACAGTCAACATTGGAGTAGATCAGATCATGAACATATTGGGACAACTTACTCAATTTGTAACAAATAACCATTAAAAAACTGTGTTGGATCGTTTCATGCGGAAGAAGGCCCCATCTTTCAGCGGGACTACTAATCCAGTGGTTGTTGAGCAATGGATCAAGTACCTTGAAAAGATATTCATGGGGTTAAGATGAAATGAAAATGAAAAGGTAGTACTGGAAGTATATTGTCTCGAGGGAGATGCTAATCAATGGTGGTCTCTGATTAAAAATACCACAGAGGAATAAGAGATAGAGGATATGGAATGGAGGAATTTTAAGGAAATATTCTTCCAAAAATATTTCCCTCATGAGCAATGACCTGAAATGAAGAAGAAATTCCATGGCTTGAAAGAAAGGTAAGAAGACAGTGTCGCGGAGTATGAGGCTACCTTCACAAGGCTAGCCAGGTATGCTGTGGATTATGTATAAGGATCAGCAGACAATATTGATCATTTCTTTGAAGGTCTTAGGCCAAGTCTTCGAATGACACTTGATTCTCAATCATTTTCATCATATGATGAAATTGTATCAAGTGCCATCAAAACAGAGAAGAAATTTTCTAGATCAAATTTTTTTAAAGGTAACCATGCTTAGAAGCAGCATTCTGATAACAAAGGAAAAGGAGAAGCACCAAGGAAGATAAAGGTAATGAATAGATTCCCATTATGCCAGAACTGTGGAAAGAATCATCCTGAGAAATGCTTGAATGGAAAGGGAGTCTGCTATAACTATGGAGAAAAGGGTCATCGATCTGATTAATGAAAGGGGAAGAAACAATTCAATGATGTTCAATTCTATAACTGTAATGAGATGGGACACTATGAAAATGAGTTTTTTAAGCGCCAAGGAACCATGCCTCAGAAAAAGCCAAGACAGCAAGGGATAGCGGATCTGAGTACAACCGTAGAGGTTGATGTTCCTACTGACGTGGTGGAAGGTACATTAATTGTTTCCTCAAACATAGCCAACACGTTATTTGATTCTGGATCATCACATTCATTTATATCCTCTCAGTCTACTAAGAAAATTAGATATGTCAAATTTTATTTAATAAAGGAGGTGTTAGTCAAAACTCCCATGGGATGTATCATTGCAAAAAAGGCATGTCGACTAGTCCCCCTCCAAACACCAAAACATGCTTTAGTTTCTAGCCTTATCATCATACCCATGACTATATTTGATATAATTCTTGGTATGGATTGGATATCAAATTATGATGTGAGGATTTATTGCATGAAAAAGGAAGTTACAATTTTTGGAAATGGTGTTGAATCCCTTGTCTTTAGGGTAGAAACTTCGCCACCAGATTCTTATCTAGAACCACCCCCAGTAGCTCTATTTAATGAAATACTTGGAGAGGAAGATAAACCAATATCTATGGGAGAGGAAAGAAATATTCAAATTGAATATTTGAATATTGTGAAAGAGTACATTGATGTATTTCTAGAGGATTTACCTGGACATCCTCTAGAGCGGGAAATTGAGTTTTCCATTGACTTAATTCCTAGTGCAAGACCTATATCAATGACCCCATATAGAATGGCCACTATGGAGCTAGTGGAGCTGAAGAAACAACTAGAAGAGTTGAGTGAAAAAGGATTTATTCAACCTAGTGTTTCTCCATGGGGAGCTCTGGTCTTGTTTGTAAAGAAGAAATATGGATCCATGAAGCTATGCATTTATTACAGAGAAATCAATGCTATTACAATAAAGAATAAGTATCCTTTACCCGGGATTGATGATTTATTTGACCAAATTCATGGAGCTCAATACTTTTCAAAGTTTTACCTTCGATCCGGATACCATCAACTGAGTATGAGGAAGGAAGATATCCCGAAGACAACATTTCGAACCAGGTATGGGCATTACGAGTTTACAGTGATGCCTTTTGGACTGATGAATGCACCATATGTTTTTATGGATTTAATGAATAGAGTTTTCCAGGAATATATTGATAAATTTTTTGTTATATTCATCGATGATATCCTCGTATACTCAAAAATCTATGAATACCATGAGAGTCACTTGTGAGTTATTCTAGGAACTCTCAGAAGAAATCAATTATATGGGAATTTTAGCAAGTGAAAATTCTGGCTTCAGTCAGTTTCTTTTCTTGGCCATATTGTCTCAAAGGATGGAATCCTAGTATATCCTACGAAGAAAAAGGCAATCCAAGATTGGCCCATGCCAAAAAACATAACTGAGGTACGCAGTTTTATTGGCTTAGCAGGTGTTTATCAGCATTTCATGCAGAATTTTTCCCGACTGTCTAACTCGCTAACGAAGCTCACATGAAAAGGGGTTAAATTTCTTTGGAAAAAAGATTGTGAAGAATGTTTCAATGAGCTGATGAGAAGATTAGTCAATGCTCCAATATTGACTCCACCATCGGGGAATGACGGGTTTGTTATTTATAGTGATGCTTCAAATAAAGGACTTGGTTTTTTCCTTATGAAAAATGATAGGGTTATTGCTTATGAATCATGACTGCTAAAAATTCATGGGCAAAACTATCCTACTCATGATCTTGAGTTAGCTGCTGTAATCTTTACTTTGAAGATATGGATAAATTATCTCTATGGGAAAAATGTGAGATTTATACTGATCACAAGAGTTTGAAGTATATTTTCTCAAAAAAAAACTCAAGATGAGGCAATGGAGATGGCTTGAACTACTAAAGGATTATGATTTCACGATACACTACAAACAGGGGAAGGAAAATAAGGTGGTAGATGATTTGAGGAGAGAGGATCATGGAGTTTTGAAAAATATGAGAGTTGAAAGGGATCCTATTTTCATGGATCTAGTAAAGATGGATATGGGAATAACCATGGAAGGTGAAACATCAATTCTTTTTCAGAAAGGATAAAAAGTTCTCAAGCTGATGATGAGGAGTTTCAAAAGAAGATTAATGCTGTTAATGATGGGAGATTGAGTGACTTCATATATGAAGATGGAATTTTGAAATTTGGGAAGAGACTTTGTGTTTCCAATATTCCTGATCTAAAAAGGGAATTTTTGGAAGATGCTCACAGTTCCAATTTCTCTATACACCCTGGTAGCACTAAGATGTATAGAGATTTGAAGGAACATTTTTGGTGGGACAACATGAAGAGGGAGATTTTTTATTTTGTGTCAAGATGTATGGTTTTTCAACAAGTGAAAGCTGGAAGGAAACAACCTAGAGGAGTATTGAAACATCTTCCCATACCTAAGTGGAAATGGGATAATATCATGATGGACTTTGTCATGGAACTACCAAAGACTCCTAGAAGGAATGATGTAATATGTGTCATTGTTGATCGTCTTACCAAGTCAGCACATTTTCTTGCTATAAGAGAAGATTTACCACTTGAACGTCTAGCAAGACTATATATTAATGAAGTTGTGAGACTTCATGGAGTTCCACTATCGATTGTTTGTAATCGTGATCCACGTTTTACATCAAGGTTCTGGAAAAGTCTCTAGAAGGCTTTGAATACTGAGCTTCATATGAGTACCGCATATCACCCCCAAACCGAAGGACAGTCTGAAAAGACAATTCATACTCTAGAAGACATGCTGAGGTCATGCTCTCTTGACTTCCAAGGTATGTGGGATCAATAATTTCCTATGGTGGAATTTTCATACAATATAGTTTCCATTCTAGTATTCAAATGGCTCCATATGAAGCATTATATGGAAAGAGATGTTGAACTCCAACTTGTTGGGATGAAGTTGGTGACAGGAAACTTATAGGACCTGAGCTTATTAAATAGACCATGATAAAGGTGAATAAAATACAAGACTATATTAAAGTAGCCCAAAGTAGGTAGAAGAGTTATGCTGACAACCAGGGAAAGGAATTGGAATTTCCAGTGGGAGATCATGTCTTTCTGAAAGTATCACCGTGGAAGGGTGTCTTAAGGTTTGGTAAGAAATGGAAACTGAGCCCCAGGTACATCAGACCATTTGAAATCTTAGGAAGAATCGGAGTTGTAGCTTACCAATTAGCGATGCTTCCAAATCTCTCCAGAGTTCGTGATGTGTTCCACATATCATTGTTAGTGAAATACATGCCAGAACTAATTCATGTACTCACATATGAAGGAATAGAACTGGAACCAGATTTATCATACTGTGAAAAGCCCATCAGGATTCTTGACACAAGGGAGTGGGTATTTAGAAATTGAACAACTCATCTAGTAAAGGTTCTTTGGAGAAACTAGAATATAGAGGAAGCAACATGGGAACTAGAGTATTTCATGAAGAAGAACCTCCCAAATATTTTTGGTGGGCTATGAACATAAAATTTCGAGGAAGAAATTTCCGAAGGAGGGAATAATGTAGCTCCCCAGACATTTTATGGTATGTTTTTGTTAAATACATTCTATTAATCACTGTGTTCCTTCGAAACAACACTAGTTTATTTAGGATATAGTCAAAACCTTTCCATTAAATATAAATTTTCCACTTCTATGTTTTGAATTTCGAAAAATGGTCATCTAGTGTTGTGATCAGTAATTCATTTGGAGTCTGATAGAACAAACACAATTTTTGGTGAATAGTAACATACCCTTATGAATATTAATACGACCCTTATGAATAGTAAATAATATTATTATTTCATTTTTTAAGGCAACAAGATAATGCGATCCTAATTAGTTTTTCAATGAGAAATAAAAATAATTGCACTTTAAGATTGTTATTTTTTGAATTTACTATGAATTTATTTAAAAATTAAATTAATAATATTTAGAAAATAATTTTTGAAAAATTTATTTCACTTTTGAATTCTAAACTTCGAAAATTGGTTAGGGTGAATTTTTGGAATTTTTCTAAAACAGTTGATTTTTTAGTGATTATTGAAAAATTCAGTTTTAAGTTTTGGTGTGTTTATGACATCATTAATGATGAAATAATGATGTCATAAATCTTGTCGACTTGTGTATAGATAAATAACAAGTGAGGTGTCCCAAGTGGCTTATACCATGGGAAAATACCACGGGAAAGCCCATGGATTTACAAAAACCACTCATGAGGTGTCCATTGAAAATTATTAAAATAATCCTTCACTTTTCCTATAAATACCAACTCTTCCCTTCATTAAATTCATTCCCAATTCTTCATCAACCATTTTCTGGCCTCCTTACATTTATATTAGTCCTCCCAAGTTTTCATGAAGCTCCCAAGGTCCCATCCTTGAATTTTTAAGGGTTTCTCTACATGGTAAGAAAATTCTGAATTTCTTTCTTTTTCCTTTCAAGTTCTCTTTTATGTGGTATATCTTTCAAGTTTCCATAACATGTTCTTATTTTTCTTATAATTATTGATATAATAAATATTATGATTCATTTCTAGATAGGATACACTTGTACCCTTTATTTTTAATATTTTATAAAACCATGTTGTGTAGTCGTTAGTCTGCCGAATATTTGTAAGCGATTTCAAAATTTATTATTTTATTTTGAGTTCTTTATTTATTCTTTCTTAATCTATGTTACCCAAGAGGAATAAAATATCAAGAATAAATTATATTATGGATGTTATAATGTTCATGATAAATTCATCATCAATCATATTCTTCCCCACACTTGTTCAAGGAATTAAAAACATTGTCCAGGACGTGTCGAATTACCAACATCGTAGACGATGTGATTCCAATTTGCATTAATTCATTCAAGTATGGTAATGAAACCATTTATATGGTTGAAACAGGTTATAATATATGTGTTATTACTCACCCATGGTTCTTTAATTCATTGGTACTCATGATTCTAGTTTATTAATCAAAATGAGGTTGTTATTATCAAAGAACCACTAAAACGATCTAAACGAACATCATTAATGTTTTAACTATTGAATCATCATCATGGTATATAACGAAAAATCATTATACGATCATTTATATCTCCATAATTTCATTAATACAATTTATTAAAAAATTTGGATGTTTAACCATGTTTCAAATGAACTTCCATTCATGGAAACAAGTAAACGAACCATGAAAACCAAGGAAGAAAATGCTTCCAAAACATGAAAATTGAACCAATTGAACACATAGAAAGGGACATGAATGGACCTAATAAGGTTACAATAAATCAATTAAATTTATAGGAGGTTTTGGAAATATTAATTAATGATGCTAAATTTGATTATTTAGGTCCTTAAAAAAAACGAAGAACACACTGGAGCATAAGGTAAGGGGTTTCTCATCTCACTTTCATTTCTGTGAGTTTTTCATTGTTCACCACTTATTTCTTGTATGTGGTATATGTGCACTTACATTTGATATATAATAATGTGATTGTAATTATATATATGTTATTCAACGATTCATTTTATGTTCATTAAGTTCTGGTCATATGATTCGACTGATTACATTGTGGTAAGGGACTTTGTCTCAACTACCTTTTCGTTGTGACTAACTTTGTATTGTGCACCTAATAATCCTTATGTGGTGTACCTATTGCCCATTTGAGATCAATTTTCATTTGAAATTATATTTATATTATATATAAATAAACTCATATCATGGATATGTTTGTTGTCTAAATCATATACCGTTTTACATGCGGTGTTTATTTGGAATGTTATTATGGAAATATTGATGAATCTGTATACTATTCTCTATACTGATATTTAAAAAGCATATTGATCTTGTATTGAATCAATGTATAAAGAATGCTTGGACATGTAGTGGTGGTTGGGGCCCTCTATAGCCCCTCTATGCATCGGTAGGTCTCATGAGACAAAAGAGTTTGGCGACAAACCCTTCAAGTTTGTTTCCAAAAATCAGACGGGTTTCTACCCACAGAACTAACCCGTTTTTACCGTATTATGGTTTCATGTGCCAGATACATGACGTCTAATTAATAAGAATTATATTTATTCATTATTAGTTATTATTATTGTCCATGAGGTTTTCAGTATGAAAAAATATATGGATGCAGTTTCATTTTCAATTTATTAATGACATTAGTTGTTCTTTTATTCTCTATCTCATATTGATTATGTCAGATTGATTATGATTCACTTATTATTGTACTCATGCTTCCTCTATTTGTAACCCTTAATGAGTGTTTTTTATCTCACCCCTTTCATTGTCTACCTTCGATAGGTGATGAAGAGAATGTCTTCTTTTGAGTTCCTGTGGATGCAGTTTTGAGATTTTTATTATGTATTGTATTTTGTAACCTTTTCCAATGTAATTTTAGTTACATATATGTATCTAGCTTCTTTAAGACTACTAAATGGATCGTTCCTTAGGGATTTTCATTCCTTCTAACCATGCCAATATCACAAGTAATGCACTGGCTCCAGCCTAGAGGGGTCGGGGTGTTACATTTGTGATCATTTTTTTATTGTTTGTGATCATTTTTAGGGTTTATTAGGTTATATTAGAGTTTATCAGGGTTTCTAGGGATTTTTAGGGTATATTAGAATTTTTTTTCTTTATTAGGGTTTTGTAGGGTTTTATTATGGGTTATTATGGTGTGTTATGGTTTTTTAGGGTTGATTAGGGTTTATTTGGATTTATTTATGGTCTATTAGGGCTTTTTAGGGTTTATTTGTGGTTTATTAGGGTTTATTAGTGTTTATTAATGTCTATTAGGGTTGGTTAGGGTTGTTTAGGTTTTATTAACGTGCAGTTAGGGTTTTTTAGGTTTTATTATCATTTATTTGGGTTTATTAGGTAATTTTGGGGTTTTATTAGGGTTGAGTAGAGTTTCTTTGGGTTTTTAAAGATTATAAGGGGTTTTTAGGGATTATTAGTGTTTTTAGGGGTTTATTAGGGTTTAATTTTTTATATTATGGTATATTAGGGTTTAATATTTTTATGGGTTTTAAAGCATATTTAGGGTTTTTGTTGCATTTTTTAGGGTTTTTTTAGTGTTGTTAGAGTTTATGTTGTATTTTTTGTGTTTATGTAGATTTTTTAGGGTTTAGTTGGCGGTTTTAGGTTTTATGTATCATTTTTACGGTTTATGTAACGTTTTTAGGGTTTATATAGAGTGTTTAGGTTTTTGGTTTTATGTAACATTTTTTAGGGTTTATGTTGCATTTTTTGGGTTTATGTAGCATTTTTAGGGGTGATGTAGCATTTATGTTGCATTTTTTAGGGTTTATGTAACGTTTTTAGGGTTCATGTAGTGTTTTTTGGGTTTATATTTTGTTTTTAGGTTTTATATAGCGTTTTTAACGTTCATGTTGCATTTTTTAGGGTTTATGTTGTGTCTTTTAGGGTTTATGTTACAGTTCTAGGTTTTATGTAGTGATTTTTGGGTTTATGTAGCATTTTTAGGGTTTATGTTGCGTTTTTTGGTTTATGTTGCATTTTTAGGGTTTTTGTTGCATTTTTTAGGGCTTATGTAAGGTTTTTAGTGTTTATGTATCTATTTGAAGCCATTTTTAGGGTTTTAATGGTTGTTTAAGGTTTGTAGTGTTCTTTAGGGATTTAAAGGGTTGTTAATGGGTGTTTATGGGTTTTTATGGTATGTGATGGCATTTTAATGTTTTTTCTTGGGGATTATGGGTTTATTTGTTTTTTTTGGGATTGATATGGTTTGCTCGGGTTTTTAGTGTGTTTTAGGGTTTTTTTGGGTATTGTAGCGGTTTTTAGGGTTTACATAATGTGTTTTAGCATGTTTTTGGTTGTTTATGGTTTTTTAGTGTTCTTTAGAGTTTTATATGGTTCTTTAGGGTTTATTAGGGTTCTTTAGGGTTTATTAGTGTTCTTTAGGATTTATTATAGTTTATTAGAGTTTTATTTTATATTTGGATTTTATTGGGCTTTTGTAGGCACTAATAGCTTTTCTAGGGTTTATCAACCTTATTTTGGGTTATTTAGGATTTATTAGGGTTTATTTTATTTATTGGGGTTTAGTAATGTGTATTTGGGTTAATTACAATTTATTAGGGTTTATTATGATTTGTTAGGGTTTATTGGGGTTTATTAGGGGTTTATTATGGTTTGTTTCAGTTTGTTACGATTTATTTGGCGTTATTAGAATTTGTTACTATTTATTTGGTGTTTTTAGGGTTTGTTACGATTTATTTTTGGGTTATTAGGGTTTTTAGGGTTTATTAGTGGGTTGTTGGGTTTTATAGGCTCTTATTTGGAGTTTTTTGTAGCGTTTTGTCAGGTCTGCTATGGGTTTTAGTGATTATTTAGGTGTATTATTGTTTAATAGTGTTTTTATTGTATATTTGGGGTTTTAGGGATTTTTAGCATTTGTTAGGGTCTAATAGAGTTTTTTAGGGTTTATTACAGGTTATTACGATTTATTAGTATTTATTAGTGTTTATTCGGTTTAATAGTGGGTTTTATGGGATATTAGGGTTTATTAGTGGTTCTTAGGGGTTATAAGTGGTTGTTAGGGATTGTTAGGTTTTGTTAGGGTTTGTTATGGTTTGTTTGAGTTATTTGCGGTTTTATGCATTTTTTTGGGTTTTATGGGTGCGATTGGTTTTTTTATGCTTTGGTAGGGTTATTTTAGTATTTTTTGGGGTTTTGTTGACTTTTATGTATTTTGAAGAATTTTTCGGGTTTTTTGTATCAATTGATATGGCTTAAGTAGGATTGTTAGTGTTTTTAGTGGTTCTTTAGGGTTCTTTATGGTGTTTAGGGTTTTAGGGTTCTTTAGGGTGTTTTAGGGTTTCTTTTGAGGGTTTTAGGGGTTACTAGGGGTTTTTCAGGGTTTTGAAAGGTTTCAAAGGGTTTTGTTAGGAAGTTTTAGGCATTTTGGGGTTTTTAGTGTTTTTATTGGTTTTTTGGTTTTTTAGGGGTTTTGGGGTTTTTGGGGTTTTTTTGAGTTTTTTTAGGGTTTTTAGGTTTGTTTTTGGGTTTTTTTTGGGTTTTTTAGTTTTTATGGGTTTTAGGGTTTTTTAGGATTTTTTTGGGTTTTAGGGTTTTTTTGGGTTTTTAATATTTTATAGAGTTTTGTGAGATTTTGCCAGGTTTGTTTGGGTTTTTTTGTGAATATTAGTTTCTTGAATGGTTTAATAGCATCTTTGTTGTATATTTGGATTTTTATGTGTTTTGTTGCTTTTATTGGGGTCTAATAGGGTTTTGGGGGTTTATTACGATTTATTAGTGTTTATTAAGGTTTAATAGTGGGATTTAGGGTTTATTAGGGTTTATTATGGTTTATTATTGGTTTGTAGGGTTTGTCAGGATTTATTAGTTCTTATTAGAGTGATTTAGGGTGTCTAAGGATTTTTTGAGGTTTCTTATGGTGTGTTGGGGTTTCTAAGGGATGGTTAGGTTTTTATGGGTGGGTTTGGGTTTCTAGGGGTGTGTTATGGTATCGAAGGGTTTCTAAGGGTGTGTTAGGGTATCTATGGGTGCGTTGGGGTTTCTAAGGGTGGTATAGGGTTTCTAAGGGTCTTTTAGGGTTTCCTAGGGTGTGTTAGGGTTTCTATGGGTGTGTTAGTGTTTCTTAGGTTTGCTTAAGATTTTTATGGGTTTTTAGGGATTTTAGGTTTATGTTAGGATTTCTTATGGTTTCTTGGGATTTTTTTTCGGTTTCATTGTGTTTTTTTTGTTTATTGGGGTTTCACTGCTAGAAAAATGACCTACAGCCATGGATATATAGCCACAGTTTATTGATCTGTGGCTATAGAATGTGATATAGCCATAATAGTATTAAAATCCTGGCATTATAATTATTGTACCCATGGAAAAAGGGATACATGTAGCTCATGATTCCTCAAATCATCGGGAATTTCCTCCCTCTCCTGCATCCCCTCTCCCTCTCCCATCGTGATTATTCCACCTCTTCCCCTCCTCCCCTTCTCCTCCCCCATGATTCCTCCTCCTAATCCTCCTCCGTCTCTGATGTAGTCAGCACGACTCCCCGTCGACGCACTCTGACGCCTCCCTGCCGACGCGGCTCCGGCGCTGCAGGCCCACCTCCTAGCCTACACGATCTCCCCACCTCTCTGCCGACACTCCCCCCCCCCAAACCTCACCGCGACCCTCCTCCTCCGGCACTGCTAGCCCACCTCCTGGCTAAGATCCCATAGTCATGCACACTTCCATCCTCTAACCACCTCTCCTCTTTCATTTTTTTGTGATTTCATAGTGATTCATGGACGATTCTTCATGGTATGGCCTCTACTTCAATTATCCCTCCTTTTCCCTGCATTTTTCTTCCTTCCCTATTGTGATTTTAGTTTGGTAAAACACTAGGGGTTCCTATTTGGCCAATTCTTGTTGTTCTATTTTTTTTAGGGCTCACGTGCTTATCTTCATACTTGTTTGGGAATCTGCCGCTGAAGGCTATGTGTTTCGAACGGTTCCAGCTCACCCGCCATTGATTTTAGGTAGGTGTTACATTGGAACTCCCTTGTATTATGTGTTATAAATTTCTTGAGTGTTTTAAATTCTTCCTTATGAATTTAAAAGCATATTTCATGTTCTTAGTAAGATTTAAATGGTGTGTGGATGGTTTTAACACTTGGAATGGGCTTAAGCTATGCCAAGTTCTTGTAAAATTTTCCATGAAGTGAGTAAGGGTATGAAATATGCTTATGATGTCATTGTTGATAGATTATAAAATGTTTTAATAAGGATGGTCAATTATAAAAATTCTTCATAAGATGGTAAATTATATAGAGGTTTGGATGATGTCATTGTGGCGATGATGTTCATAATATGGTCAAAAGTACGGTGAATCATTTTTATAATTGACCATCTTTCTTATAATTGACTGCAAAAGTATCATGTATGATGTCATTGTTGATAGATAACTGACCATCGTTTTTAAAACCTTTCTTCTCTATTTCTATGTGGGAAATTTTCAAGATACACTCTTTAAGTATCTTTTTCATACTGAACTCTATTTTTATATCTTTTTCATTTTCATCATTGCCTCTATAATCACTTTTGAATACTTCATTATTCACCTTTTCAGTTTGTAGAATTTCACCATCTTCACTAGATGATTCTACATCTTCACTATCCTTACTAAAATCACTATCTTCACACTTATATAAGAAGTTTCACATATTAAACTTAGATAAATTATTACCTTTCCCACTAAAAGAATAATTTTATACCTTATTATTCAAGTAATTTCATAGAACATCATCTTCATCTGCACTCTCTTCATTTTAATCTTCATCAAATCTTAGACAGTTAGCAAAAAAATTTCTAACACCCCAACAACTGAAAAACTTTAAAATTAATTTACCATAAAAATTATCTTTTCCTCTTTGGAAACTTTTTAAGATGAGTGACATGAGATTATCAAACTTCACATCAACATCTTCATTCAAATTTGATCATCTAGATTTATCTTTATCTTTTTTCCTACTATTAACTTTCTTCAAATATTTAAAGAAGATTTCAATATCATCCTTTGTATTAGTCTTGAAAATACTCCCCTTTCACATTTCATAACTAATAAGAATAATATGATGATAATACAAAGGATGTTTATTTTGGTCTTGGTCTTCAAGTGCTGAAACCTTTGCATCAAACCTATTAAAAAAATACACAATATCTTCTCAACAACCATAGTATCCTCTAATTTCTCACCAAAACCACAAATGGTGGTCCAAATTTCATTTACTCTAGTGAAGAAGGTATATATTGTTTCATCATCAGTCATCTTGATATCTTCATACTTTAATCACCAAACTTGTATCTTAGTTTGATTCACCTTTTCATTGACTTTATAAATGTTTTTGAATTATTACTAAGTGTGTTTTGCGGTTTTGATCCCCTTACCCTTGAGGAATGGCTTCTCTAAAAGAGAAGAACAAATGAAATTCTGAGCATGGCCATCATTCTCTAACTTCTTCCTATCTACTGATGTCATAGAAGTATATAAACTATAAGGAATAAATCCATTAGTAACAACCTCAAAAATAGCCAGGACTAATTGATGACTAGTATGGCATGATGTAATATTTCTATATATAGTAATTATTCACATAAAAAGTGGGAATCCATTTATTATTTATTGAATTAATGTTGTCCATATTTATAGTAGAAATCCAGATTCCAATTCTTTAACCATAGAGATAGACTTTCTTGAATGAAATCAAATCATAACTAAGTTGAAAAACCTTCAAAGAAGAAAACCCCAAACTTCTTGATCTTCAAATGAAAATATAATACTTTGATACCAAAATATCCCAAATATATTACATATCACATAATATATATAAAAAATTACAGAAGAAGAATGTGTTGAGGGCTTTTACAAATTCTTTGCTCAGCAATAATATCTTACGTATGATCTCAAAATCTTACATATCCAATGAAATATATTACATATCATATAATGTTCATAAAATCTTATGAATTAAAACTTGTTTTGAGGAATTTTCTAATTATTTTCTCATTGATATAAACTTTCATATGATCTTAAAATATCTTATGTATTCAAAAAAAATGTTACACATCAAAGTAATATCTTACACATCTAAAAATTATCTTATCCATATTAATAATTCTTCTCCCTTTTCTGAATTTCTGATCTTAAGAAATATATTATGCATTGCCTATAAAAACCTAACACTTGTGAGGACTTTAATGATTTGCTGGATTTAGCTCAAATTGACCCTTATGATGAGAGTACAATGAATCTTATGAATTTATGACTTAGCCAATTTTCTGATCCATATATATTCTCAACTCAAAAAACCTCCAAAATAAATCCAAACATTTTCCAATCACCTCTAAACACTCTAAAAGCGTGGAATGAAATTCACCTCACATAATAGAACATATTTTATGTGATTTTTAATATGATTTATGTATTTTCAAAAAAATCAAATAGAATAACCATATCCACTTCATTACTTATCCAAATCATCTTCTTTAGAAAAGTACCACATGCTAGAGGATTATTTTTTCAAGTCCATACAACATGACACTCTCCTTGGGTCTCAACTATTTCCCCATTGTCACCATCTTCTTCATGGGCTCAAAAATCTCTGAAATATCTCTTAGTATCAACACTAAATGCCGGTATGGATTTTATTCCAAGGAAAATAGGCTTGAGATCTATCTAATTTTGTTGAACTCCTATCAACTAGTCTCACTATGTTTTGTATCCATGGCCCCACTCATTCTGGAATCCTGATGTCTTGAAAATCATCCACTAATATTATTTAATATGAGATTTATATTGTACAACTAACATCAATGATACCAACAAAACAAACCTCCATCAAAACATTTTCTGTAAGGTTCAGTATCATCAAATTGATGAAATCCTACTAAAATAATCTGGAACAATAATTGATTTCTCAATGAAAATATGAAATTAATTTCTCCTTTAATCCCATTATATTTTAACCAGGTTTTGATATATCCAATGATCCCCCCATCATTGGGGACATTCTGAAACTACAACGACCCTTCGTAAGTCACAATACCAAAGGCAAAACATAGACTCTTTAACGCCAACCCTTTGCAAAGAAACATACTTAGGACTTAGGGTTGTCTCTCTTCCAGCATCGACGTGGTCATAGGTGTAACTCTTAAAAATGTTAGGTGAGAGACAAAAATACCATCACACTAGACTTGTAATGGGTGTGTGCAGGGGCGTGGGGGTCTGCAGGTTGGAGGGGGCAGGGGGAGGGGGTGTGTGCAGGGGGGTGGGTGTCTGCAGGGGGTAGGGGTGGGTCAGCAGGGGGCAGGGGTGGGGGTCTATAAGGGGTCTGTAGGGGGTGTGAAAGGGGAAGGGTTAGGGGGTGCAGGGGGTGGTGGAATGCATGTTGTAGGGGGTGTGGGAGTGGGGGTCTTCAAGTTGGAGTGGGCAGGGAGGGTGTGTGTGTGTAGGGGGGTGGGGGTCTGTAGGGGGTAGGGGGTGTGTAGGGGGGGTGTATGCATGGGGTGGGGGTCTGGAGGGGGTAGGGGGTCTGTAGGGGGGTGGGTCTGCAGGGGTAGGGGGTGGGTCTATAGGTTGCTGGGGGAGGGGTAGGGGTCTACAGGTTGCAGGGGGAGGGGTTAAACTGGATATTAAATAAAGCATGTAATTTAGGTATTTTTTGTGTATTAGGTATGAGTGTGTGTTTATAGTGGAATGCACCCTATTTTTCTAGTTTTTGGCATCGTTGCATCACCCAATTATTTTGGAACTAGTTATATTACATTGTTATTTTTTAAATGTTTTTTTAATTTTTTTGGTGTTTATAGTTGATATAGGTGATTGCGGATTCAGAGAAGGTTGATAAGTGATTGTGGTAAATTATTTGATCATTGAAAATTCATGTGACCTTTACATTATTGAGCGTTTTTTGGTATTTTAGTGATTTTATGTTCTTGTGTGGGTTTTAGTATTATCTTCCAAAATGTTTCATGACCTTTATGATCTTAGAATAAAATGTGAAGGGATTGTGTTGTACTTATTGGAATCATGTACTGTGTAGATTATTAAATAATTCAATGGTGACACTATATTTGAATAAGTTCTAGTGGTGTGAGTGCGTGTCAATAGTGGAATGGACCCTGTTGGTCCAGTTCTTGGCATCGTTGCATCACCCAATTATTTTGGTACTAGTTATGTTACGTTGTTATTTTTTAAATGTTTTTTGTTAATTTATTTGTGTTTATGTTCGATATTGGTGATTCTAGATTCAGATAAGGTTGATAAGATATTGTGGTAAATTATTTGATCACTGAAAATTCAGATGACCTTTACATTACCGAGTCTTTTTGTATTGCAGTGATTTTATGATATTTTGTGGGTGTTAGTATTATATTCCAAAAATTTCCATGACCTGTATGATCTTAGAATAAAATGTGGAGGGATTGTGTTTCCCTTATAGGAATCATGAACTGTATAGATTACTAACTAATTCAATGGTGGAACTAGGTTTGAAAAAGTTCTAGTGGTGTGAGTTATATTTTTAAATTAGAAGAGGTTTCATTTTATAAAATATTATTTTAAATAAGGGTTTTGAATGTATTGTAATTTTGAGGGAAAGATGGTGACTTGGGAAATGGGGTTTGAATGTAGTGTTGACTTCTTGAGCTTTTGAAGACTATGATGACTGAGGAAGAACTTATGAAAAATCATCCAAATTATTTTCCTTATCAGTAACTATGGGGGAATACCTTTGAAGGATGATTTTTCATTAAATATTAGAACTCGAATTGATAAATGAGGTATAGATTGTGTTATAGAAACTTAAGACCCATCAAATGTGTACATGATTCATTCTCACTCCAACTGGATGGAACCACAACTGATGTACCACGTTAGAGGAAAATGTCCCAGGTGTATTTATTTAAACTATGTACAAAGCATGGTCAATGCTGAGAATTAAAATAGAAAACCATAGTTCTATCTAAATTACTCAAAACAACATAGAATACATTCCTAGTAGAATGAAATTAAATTTCATGGCATAAAGTCATTCTATAGGACCTACCCACCCTTCAAAATTTCTGCTAGATCTATGTAGATAGTTTCTACTGTTCAAGTTTAGAAGCTAATGTTGGGTTTTCATCCTCATCCCTATACTAGGAAAAATATATTACATGCCATCTTTTCATTGAGGCTATATTCTCCTTGGGTTTCCTTCATTCTCACATAAGGACACCTATCAATTTCATTGACTATTCACTGCACATGAGATAAATATTTGAAAATCATAAAATGCCCCCTTTATGAACTATATGTCGATTGATTCATATCCTTGCACGATTAGCAATGCCCAAGTCCCCTACCAGGGGATCAGTTACAAAATTCTATAACTTTACATGTCTTGGCATCATGATATTAAAATACACAACTACTATCAGTCCTGGATTCAGGACCATAAAATGTCCGTCACTTGGTATATGATATAAGATATTAAACTATATATCTCAAGGGTTTCATTAGGATATAAATCAATCTGGCATGTAAGAACCTCATTTGATATTTTAGATACAACATGGTGATTATGGAGAATTAGGTCTATTGGATTCACAACTGTCCAACCCCCTCATATCTTTGTTTTCTTTTACTCTAATCATTGTGATATTCTAACAAAGAATTGTATGAGCTAGATCTAAAAGGTCATAGCGGATGATATCATTTGAAGGTAATTATCCATGGTAGGGATCTAATCTTAGGACATTATCCATAAAACTATGATAAGTAAAAATGTTCCCATTTTCAAGAATACATTCCTAGTTTTTGGGGCTTCACAGTCATTACAGGTCATCCCAAAATGCACTACACACTACAGACTGTAAGAAAATCCCCCACATGACTCTGTTCCATTATAGTGTTTTTGTTCCCCTCCTCCATGTAGATTCCCGTGATGAACACTCATTGAAATGCATCCTTGTATTTATCTTCTGTATGTTATAGATTTGTTCAAATCCAATCATGTATTTTTCTTTGTTGTATGAATTTATACTAGATAAAACATGTATTTTATATATGAATCTATACTACAAAATCGATCCTAAACTACATGATATGTTTTCCATACCCCATGACCGAAGTAGTCATTTCAGTATTATTGTTTTATTATTTGTTTTTATTTATCTTATGTTTGGAATGATAAGAATTCATGGTATTGTGGTGTGTTGGACATATTGTCAAAATTAATTTGTGTTAATGATGGCTTCAGATGAGTTCTATGGGAAATACTCTCATAAAGTCTCCTCGTTGAATCCATCACCAGTGAAGCATCACATGACTAGACAGTGCAGTCCTGGAAGATGTTCCTCAACCATAAGAATGTAGTGTTTTTGTGGCACTTGTAGAGAAGGTTGACTTGCTATTTGATGATATCTTTATCCTGCAGGTAGGAGTCCTTGTAAAAGTTCATCACAAGGCCAGGCTCTTTGGCTATCCAAGAAGAGAGATTTTTGATTGAGTTCTTTATCCAGTACATACTGGAATTCATTATTTTTTTCATATGTTGATTCGTTGTAAGAACTCAATTCTTGAAATTATATTAGTGAATTTTTATGATGAAATTGTATCACCATTATTTTTTTATGGTATTTTTAGGTTACAGGGGGGTGGGGGCAGGGGTAGGGTTTGTGTGCGTGGGGGGGGGGGGGGGCTGCATTCTATTAGATATTTTTTAAATAAAGTGCAGAAAATATCCATGGTTTTAAACCATAGCTATTGGTCAAAAAACTATGGCTGTAGGTAATAACCATGGTTTAAGGAACCATGGCTCCTATTGGCGTGGCAATAGGGTCCTGGATATTGCCAGCATTTCAATATGTTGCTATAGCCATGACCCTATATCCATGATAATATGAGCAAAGGTTCCTTAAACTGTGGCTATTACCTATAGCCACAGTTTAGAACCGTGTCTATAGAGTGAATTTCTAGTTGTGTTTCTTAGTGCTTACTGGGATTTGATAGTGCTTGTTAGGGTTATTAGGGTTTTTTAAGGGTTTGTTATGTTTTTTCAGGGTTTTTTGGGGTTTTTTGGGTTTTTTTTGGTTTGATAGGGTTTGTTAGTGTTTGTTAGTGTTTGTTAGGGTTTGTTAGGTTTTTGAGTGGGTTTTAATGGGTTTAAGTGTTTATGGGGTGATTCATGATTTGCTGGGTTATTTAGTTGTTCATGATTTTCACAGATGTGTAGAGCTAGTCACAAGCTTCAATTTGATATGTGGTAGAGGTGAAACGGACACCCAGAGAAAAATTTATGGTCATTTGGAGGACTTAAGGACCTTTTGGTTCTTTAAGAATGTTATAAGGTGTTCCTTTTGGTCACAGATGTGTAGATCTAGTCGAAAGCTTCGATTTCATATATGGTAGAGACAAAACGGACTCCTGGAGTAGAAGTTATGGTCTATTGGAGGGTTTAAGTACCTTTTTGGGCCTTCAAGGATGTGAGAAGGTTCTTTAGTGGTTATAGGAGTGTTGTTCTAGTCTCAAGCTTCAATTTGATATGTGGTAGATGTAACACCCTGAGATTTTATGAAAAATATTCTTTTTAATTTCATTAATGTCTTGTGTTATACGCTACACCAAAAGGAGCTTTCACAACACACATCTCTAACCTGGCTTGAATTACACGCAATCACGACCTTCCACGATAGCGTGTGTTGTACGCAACACCAAGTTTCGCTAAACAACGATATGCTATTAAGATATTACTAAAACTAGCCGTTATGAATAGTAATAACCACTTTTTGAAATTTTGTAAATTTTATTTTTCAAAATGGACTTCATTTATGGGTTCGGAATATCGAAATTATCTTAGGGTGAAATTTTGGTGATTTTCGGATAACTTTCATATTTTGATGAATAGTGAAAATTACTAAATTTTAATTAAAAACAACTTTTTCAATCGAAATAATTAATAGTGATAAATTATTAATTTGAGTGGTTTTAAATTATATTTAGAATATATTTTTACAGTTTAAAACAATGTTGGTCATTGGATGTAATTTCACATTTAAACCAGTTATAAACAAGTGTCAATCTTTTGATAGTTATTATCTCTTAAAAACACGCCTTTTGTTTTGACAACGGGAATTAATTTTTAAATTAGTTAATGAAAATGATATGTTTTGAATTTGGTAAAATAGAAATCATTTTTGAGTTCATAATATCAAATATAGCTTAGGCCTAATTTTTGGTATTTTTCTGAAAACTTTCAATTTTTGATGAATAGTGAAACCACTAAGTGGTAGTTAAAAAAAACTGAATTTTTCATAAAACATAATTTTACCGCTTCTATGAGTGGAATTTCAAAAATCCGGGAGACACAGTTGATGTCAGTAAGTAAAATGTGGTTCAATGAGGTGAAAATAATGTTTGGTGAATAGTAACTTTTTACTTTTATTTACCACGGTTAAAAGTAAATAGGGTAATTAAGGGTAAAAATGATATTATTATTACCCTAACACATGTCCAAATTCTATTGGATAAGTGTAATTCGACCAAAAACAAGATTAGGAATAAAATATGACCATTTAGGCCCACTTGGATTAGATTAGGACATTATTTATTATTTAATTCAAAGAAGAGTTAAAAGAGTTAAAATCAAAGTTTATTTAATAAAACATTTTTAATATAGGGTTATACATAAGATAAATTCGACTATAAATATTCATTAGAAATATAAAGAGATTTCCTACATAATGGTATTTTATTTGTAATTTTTAGACATTAAATAATTTAATTTATTTATGACACAACGATGATGCAGTAATTATCTTATTAATGAAATATTGACATAATTGATGTTATAAATACTCAAATAAATATACTTTAAGACTTTTTATGAATTCCACTAATTTTCTAGGTTAATATGATATGTTAGTATTGATTTAATTAACTTTTTTCGAACTTATCATTCTGTTAGAATTTTCAAAAAAATCAATTACTAAATAGTGTCAAAATTGACATAAAATAGTTTTTAAAAAAAATATTATATTATTAATTGTTATGTTATTCCTAAAAATCTAAGTTTCGGCCAAATGACTTAGATAAGGTTATATATATAAATAATAAACAATTTGAGGTTCGTTTGTCTTCTTATAGTAAGTTTATTAACCTTATAGTGTAAGAACACAAGAAGACACGGTAAAAGTAAAATTATTTAACTTAATGTTAAATCTAAATGATAAGGTTAAAATAGGAACCTAAACTTGTCTAAATTCTATTGGATGAGAGGATTTAGACCCATCCCCACCTTAGCCTCGAAATAAATCAATTTGGAGCTATTTAAAACCGAACTTGACTTTATAAAAAAATAATGTTTTTAGTTATTCCAAAGGTGCCCCTCTCCTCCCTTATAAAAGGGCACCTCCTCCCTATCTTCCTCACACAACTTTGAGCCTTCAAGCTCGGCCAAACCCTGCCAAATTATCTTCTCCACTTCCCTAGAAACATCCTAGAGGTTCTGGTCTTCCTCAAAGACGAATTTTAGTGCCCTAAGAGGAGGTCTCAAAGAGGCGCTTCAAAGAAGAGGTAATTTCCGTTACCGATTCTTTCACATTTATTTCTTCTTCCACTCCTTCTTCTTAGGTTGTTTCATTATGAAGTAATAACATCAGTATCAATAATATACTGATATGTTATTATAATTATGAAACAACCCTATTTCACCATCTATCCATCCTACGGAAAACGAAATCACCGCGCGTGCGTACGTACGGAATACCGTCTCCACGCCGTGGTGAGATCTATTTTCCACAACCACCTTACTTGGATGGGTATAATGGTGTAAATAATAACTATATATTATTATTTTAAATTGATATTGATTCTGAAATAGTATACATACACTCCAATACAGTCCCACGATCATGAGAACGATATCATCGCTCGTGCGTACGTACGGACTACCGTCTCCACGACGCGATGAGATTCATTCTCCACTTTAACCATTCATGAATGATTATAAAGTATATATAATAAGTAATCATGAAATATATGGCATAATAATGATACTGGATTTATGTGTATATATATGTATGTCATCTACTTAATTCCGTTCAACTCAATAAGAAAACGAAAACAGCGTTCATGCGTACGTACGGCCTACCGTCTCCATGAACGGTGTATTTCTTTCCATTTACTGATTTATTATATATATGTATATTCTGAATATATATATATATATATAAATCATGTTTTATATTATGGAATTAAGTAATCATGATCTAAGTAATCATATGAATAATTACAAGTCAAAACACGGACGACAAATGAAACAATTTTACCCAAAACGCTCTTTAACATGGAATTTACAAAAGACCGGGTAATATAAAGTCATAAGTGAACCATATATGATATAATAACAATGAATATGATTCTATAATAAGTCAATGACATTATTTAAATCATTATACAGGAGGTTCGGACACTTACGAAGCAAATCAGACCTAAGGTAAAGGAAAATATCACAATCTCACTTTTATCCGAGATTGTTTTTACTTTGGTAATTACTAGGGTGTATTTTATCATCCACATCAATGTTCCCTCAATATGTAATATTATTTCCATCCTTATACAATAGTTTATATCCAATTTTACCCTTCGGTGAGTTTTTTGTAAAAGATATGAAAGGTATCTTTTGTCGTTTTCGTACGAGGTACTTTTTGACTTTTCCGACAAAAGTACGAGAAGAATGTTTTTTTTAACTTATACGGCATGAATGGATTTTTAAAACATTATTTCCAAGAAGATTCCTTTAAAAATTTTCAAGTTTATTTTTAATCAACTTCTTTTAGTTTAAAGTTGTATGACATGTTAAGAAAGGAAAAATGTTTTTGAATAAGAAAGGATATTTTCCTCAAGAATGGAGTTCAAGTGTTTTATCAAAATTATTTTCCATCTAAGATAATAAAGGTTTCTGTTTTTATCCCTATTATTACATTTATTTGATTATGTTGTGATTGAATTATTTTTATTAATTCCTTTATCTTATATGAATTGTTTTATGATGTCACGATGTTTAAGATTCCCATTTTTATTACATGGGTTATGCTATGATGTATGATTTATGATTTTGTGGCACACATAATAATTGTATCATTATGAGATGGGTGGGACCTATATCTCCCTCCAATGAATTGGGTAAAGATTTTATATCTGATGAGATAGACATGGCTGGAATGGTAGGTTATACCGGTTCAGTGAAACAGGACTGAAACGAGGGTGACTCGGTTCAGAAAGGGACTTTGTCCACTAAGATAGTCTTGGCAATGAGTCTTGACTAATAAGATATGATTATCTATGATTATGTGTGTATGCCACAAATTTTCATGTTTTAAGTTATGATTATTGGGATTTCATTTCACTACTATGATTTATCCCATGTTATGAAATTATTCTCTCTTTTGCAGGTTAAGATTTCCAAAATGTTATGTTCTTATGAATATGATGTGATTGATATTTCATTTGTTTGCCCTTACTCAGCATTTGAGCTCACCCTTTTATGCTTTCTTTTCCCCAGGATATAAAGAAACGTTTTAGGTAAAAAAAGGGAATATCATTATGGGAGATTTTGAAGATCTTTCACCATGATTAGAAGATTACATTCCGAGTTTCCAAAGACACTAAACTATTATGATCCTTGTGTGTGTGTTTTTGTTATGTACTAAGTATTCCGCAAAAGTAATGTAATGTATATGTACGTTATGCTTCGGGTCTCTACAATTGGTATCAGAGGGAGGTTTAGCCAACCTTTGGAAACTAGGACACGAAAACGTTAGTGAGATCCCTAGAGATATTTCTAAGGTATGTCTAGGGATGTCCCTAAGGATAAGTATACATATAGGATATAGTCCTAGCACTACGGTAACGATCTTAGAATTAAACCTAAGATGTTAGATATTGAAGTTAATTCCCCTTTATTATGTTGTTTTACATATCATGATTTTTGTCACTCACACTATTTTTTTTGGGTTTTAGGAAATTACTGGAAACAAGATGATTCACGATAATAGAGTATATGAGGGACAATGGAATGATATTCTTCATGAGAAACCAAATGAAATGGGATTTGAAAGTCAAAAAATCATTATTATGCCGAATCATCAATCTCATAATATGATCAATAAACTCAAATTTGGTAAGTTTCCTGACTCGGCTAATAAGAGAAAGATGGAGTTTCGTGATGATCATAGAGGAAAGAAAGTTCAATTTACCCTATGTAAATCATGTGGGAAGAGGCATCAAGGAGAATGTTTCAAAGGAACTGGAAGATACTTTGGGTGTGGAAAAGAAGGGCACAAAGCCAGTAAGTGCAAAGGAAAAGGTTCAGTTAACACCAGGGATGAGGATAATGGAATTGCTACGACATCAACAATGGTTAAATGTTTTAAATGTGGAATGTATAGGAATTATGCAAACCAATTCCCTAATGGAAAATATCATGAAGAGAATCAACATGGTCATATGGGTAGTATTTATGTGGATGATGATGAGGAGACTACAAATGATATATGTGCTGAAAGAAGTGTTAAATCTCAGTCGGTTGTTTTAGAAGGTAGTGGAATGATTGTATGTTTATCGAGATTTATGTTGTATATTTAATGGTACTATGGAATAAAGAATCATCTAAGGATTGTTACACTATTGTTTTTCCACAAAGTATTTAAAAGTATATGTTGAATGGTACCAGTAACCATGGAATATTATTCAGATATTATTGTAAAGTAGATGATATGCGCATAATGAAGGAATAAGAAGATAATTAGATGTTTGATTGTATTCATGAGCTCATGATTGATATAAGGACTAAGTGATATCATGGTTTGAGTATATAGAATTTTGAGGATTTTGGTTTATGGAAAGTGTTAACTTTTAACTGCATTCATGTTTTCACTAAGGTTCAATGGGTATTCATTCTTCAAGAGAATACATGATTAAGGTATTCACATGTTTGTAATTTGACCAACAAGATATATCTTATGATATATGGGGGATAAATGATGGCATTCACGTGATTGTTCTGTGACATTTCAAGTAATCATTTTCTTTATACTATGAGCTTGGACCGAAGTATTTTAGATAAGCCTAAAGATTGGAATGGATTATGTTGGACATAAGTTAGGATAAAACGTTCTTCGATATTATTGATGGGATGTTATAATAATATAGCTTTAGAAAAAGGACAACCTGCAGGACGGGCGACAGCCCATCGCGTCGGACAAGGCTATGGGAATCGAACCCACAACCGAAGTGTGACTGACCTTTATCACCTACCACTGGCCTACAGGAAGTCCCTCTTTAGCAGAAACTAGTTTTATTATATTAAGCAGTATGATATATGATGTATAAGTCCATTTTAGGAACCATATATGATTAATCTCACTAAAGAATGACTTATGTATATTTAATAACTTTTGCTAACATTTTGTTTGAGACAGATGGAATGACCTGTCATACTAACACTTGACGAATAACAAATTCAACTTAAATTATTTAAGAGATGAAGTGGAAATTGTTCAAGGCACGAACAACAGTGAGATTGTACCAAAATAAAGTAAGTATTTATTCTAATTCAAATTCTTCAAATTTAGGGAAACGATCTTGAAAACCAAAAATGTTGTCCTAGTCCTCTTATATCTGATTAATCAGATGGTACCTTAGATCGTCACAAATTTATGGATTTGTGATTGCTAGATTTTCCATAGCCATGTTCTCTACCACTCTCCATCAGAACATGATGGTTAGATTTCTCTTCCATTTCCATATTTTCACCTATGTGGAAACCCAGTGATTAGTTTATTTGGGTAACCGTTACGTTTCATACTTTTGTTTTTAAAGATTGGTTTTGGTATTCCTTTTTACAATGTGGGTTTCGATTAAAGAAACTTTCTAATAGTAAACCATTTATAACCCCGACGAATTTTGATGGAGAAATTCATTTTAAGGGGGGGTAGAATCTAACACCCCGAGATTTTATGAAAAATATTCTTTTTAATTTCATTAATGTCTTGTGTTATACGCTACACCAAAATGAGCATTCACAACACACATCTCTGACCTGTCTTGAATTACACGTAATCGCGACCTTCCCTGATAGCGTGTGTTGTACGCAACACCAAGTTTCGCTAAATAACGATATGCTATTAAGATATTTTTAAAACTAGCCGTTATGAATAGTAATAACCACTTTTTGAAATTTTGTAAATTTTATTTTTCAAAATGGACTTCATTTATGGATTCGGAATATCAAAATTATCTTAGGGTGAAATTTTGGTGATTTTCGGATAACTTTCATATTTTGATGAATAGTGAAAATTACTAAATTTTAATTAAAAACAACCTTTTCAATCGAAATAATTAATAGTGATAAATTATTAATTTGAGCTGTTTTAAAGTATATTTAGAATATATTTTTCCAATTTAATACAATGTTGGTCATTGGATGTAATTTCACATTTAAACCAGTTATAAACAAGTGTCAATCTTTTGATAGTTATTATCTCTTAAAAACACGCCTTTTGTTTTGACAACGAGAATTAATTTTTAAATTAATTAATGCAACTAATATGTTTTGAATTTGGTAAAATAGAAATCATTTTTGAGTTCATAATATCAAATATAGCTTAGGCCTAATTTTTGGTATTTTTCTGAAAACTTTCAATTTTTGATGAATAGTGAAACCACTAAGTGGTAGTTAAAAAAACTGAATTTTTCATAAAACATAATTTTACCGCTTCTGTGAGTGGAATTTCTAAAATCCTAGAGGCACGGTTGATGTCAGTATGTAAAATGTGGTTCAATGAGATGAAAATATTTTTTGGTGAATAGTAACTTTTTACTTTTATTTACCACGGTTAAAAGTAAATAGGGTAATTAAGGCTAAAAATGATATTATTATTACCCTAACACATGTCCAAATTCTATTGGATAAGTGTAATTCGACCAAAAACAAGATTAGGAATAAAATATGACCATTTAGGCCCACATGGATTAGATTAGTACATTTATTATTATTTAATTCAAAGAAGAGTTAAAAGAATTAAAATCAAAGTTTATTTAATAAAACATTTTTAATATATGGTTATACATAAGATAAATTCAACTATAAATATTCCTTAGAAAGATAAATATCTTTCCTACATAATGGTATTTTATTTGTAATTTTTAGACAATAAATAATTTAATTTATTTATGACACAACAATGATGCAGTAATTATCTTATTAATGAAATATTTACATAATTGATGTTATAAATACTCAAATAAATATAATTTGAGACTTTTTAGGAATTCCACTAATTTTCTAGGTTAATATGACATGTTAGTATTGATTTAATTAACTTTTTTCGAACTTATCATTCTGTTAGTATTTTCACAAAAATCAATTACTAAATAGTGTCAAAATTGACATAAAATAGTTTTTTAAAAAAAATATTATATTATTAATTGTTATGTTATTCCTAAAAATCTAAGGTTCGGCCAAATGACTTAGATTAGGATATATATATTAATAATAAACAATTTGAGGTTCGTTTGGCTTCTTATAGTATGTTTATTAACCTTATAGTGTAAGAACACAAGAAGACACGGTAAAAGTAAAATTATTTAACTTAATGTTAAATCTAAATGATAAGGTTAAAATAGGAACCTAAACTTGTCTAAATTATATTGTATGAGAGGATTTATACCCATCCCCACCTTAGCCTCGAAATAAATCAATTTGGAGCTATTTAAAACCGAACTTGACTTTATAATAAAATAATATTTTTAGTTATTCCAAAGGTGCCCCTCTCCTCCCTTATAAAAGGGAACCTCCTCCCTATCTTCCTCACACAACTTTGAGCCTTCAAGCTCGGACAAACCCTGCCAAATTCTCTCTTCCACTTCCCTAGAAACATCCTAGAGGTTCTGGTCTTCCTCAAAGACCAATTTTAGTGCCCTAAGAGGAGGTCTCAAAGAGGCGCTTCAAAGAAGAGGTAATTTCCGTTACCGATTCTTTCACCTTTATTTCTTCTTCCACTCCTTCTTATTAGGTTGTTTCATTATGAAGTAATAACATCAGTATCAATAATATACTGATATGTTATTATAATTATGAAACAACCCTATTTCACCATCTATCCATCCTACGGAAAACGAAATCACCGCGCGTGCGTACGTACGGAATACCGTCTCCACGCCGTGGTGAGATCTATTTTCCACCACCAACTTACTTGGATGGGTATAATGGTGTAAATAATAACTATATAATATTATTTTAAAGTGATATTGATTCTGAAATAGTATACATACACTCCAAAATAGTCCCACGATCATGAGAACGATATCATCGCTCGTGCGTACGTACGGACTACCGTCTCCACGACGTGATGAGATTCATTCTCCACTTTAACCATTCATGAATGATTATAAAGTATATATAATAAGTAATCATGAAATATATTACATAATAATGATACTGGATTTATGTGTATATATATGTATGTCATCTACTTAATTCCGTTCAACTCAATAAGAAAACGAAAACAGCGTTCATGCGTACGTACGACCTACCGTCTCCATAAACGTTGTATTACTTTCCATTTACTGATTTATTATATATATGTATATTATTAAAATATATATATATATATATATAAATAATGTTTTATATTATGGAATTAAGTAATCATGATCTAAGTAATCATATGAATAATTACAAGTCAAAACACGGACGACAAATGAAACAATTTTACCCAAAACGCTCTTTAACATGGAATTTATAAAAGAAAGGGTAATATAAAGTCATAAGTGAACCATATATGATATCATAACAATGAATATGATTCTGTAATAAGTCAATGACATTATTTAAATCATTATACAGGAGGTTCGGACACTTACGAAGCAAATCAGACCTAAGGTAAGGGAAAATATCACAATCTCACATTTATCCGAGATTGTTTTTACTTTGGTAATTTCTGGGGTGTATTTTATCATCCAAATCCATGTTCCCTCAATATGTAATATTATTTCCATACTTCTACAATAGTTTATATCCAATTTTACCCTTCAGTGAGTTTTTTGTAAAAGATATGAAAGGTATCTTTTGTCGTTTTCGTACGAGGTACTTTTTGACTTTTCCGACAAAAGTACGAGAAGAATGTTTTTTTAACTTATATGGAATGAATGTATTTTTAAAACATTATTTCCAAGAAGCTTCCTTTAGAATTTTTCATGTTTATTTTTAATCAACTTCTTTTAGTTTAAAGTTGTATGACATGTTAAGAAAGGAAAAATGTTTTTGAATAAGAAAGGATATTTTCCTCAAGAATGGAGTTCAAGTGTTTTATCAAAAGTATTTTCCATATAAGATAATAAAGGTTTCTGTTTTTATCCCTATTATTACATTGATTTGATTATGTTGTGATGGAATTATTTTTATTAATTCCTTTATCTTATATGAATTTTTTTATGATGTCACGATGTTTAAGATTCCCATTTTTATTACATGGGTTATGCTATGATGTATGATTTATGATTTTGTGGCACACATAAGAATGGTATCATTATGAGATGGTTGGGACCTATATCTCCCTCCAATGCATTGGGTAAAGATTTTATATCTCATGAGATAGGCATGGCTGAAATGGTAGGTTATACCGGTTCAGTGAAACATGACTGAAACGAGGGTGACTCGGTTCAGAAAGGGACATTGTCCACTAAGATAGTCTTGGCAATGAGTCTTGACTAATAAGATATGATTCTCTATGAATATGTGTGTATGCCAAAAAGTTTCATGTTTTAAGTTATGATTATTGGGATTTCATTTCACTACTATGATTTATCCCATGTTATGAAATTATGCTCTCTTTTGCAGGTTAATATTTCCAAAATGTTATGTTCTTATGAATATGATGTGATTGATATTTCATTTGTTTACCCTTACTGAGCATTTGAGATCCCCCTTTTATGTTTTCTTTTCCCCATAATATAAAGAAAGGTTTTAGGTAAAAAAAAAGGGAAGATCTTTATGGGAGATTTTGAAGATCTTTTACCACGATTTGAAGATTACGTTCCGAGTTTCCAAAGACACTAAACTATTACGATCCTTGTGTGTGTGTTTTTGTTATGTACTAAGTATTACGCAAAAGTAATGTAATGTATATGTACGTTAAGCTTCGGGTCTCTACAGTAGAGGCAAAACAGACACCCATAGAAGAAGTTATTGCAAATTGGACACCAAAAGACAATCTTTTGACCATCCAATGGGATTTTGGGTCTTTTTGGGTGTTGAAGAATGTCAGAAAGGGTTATAGTGGTTTCCAGAGTGTGTATCTTTTCACAATCTTTGATTTGATATGTGGTAGAGAAAAATTGAACACACATAGTAGAAGTTATTTTCGTTTTAAATTGAGCATCCCTCATGGTGCCTATAAACCTAAGAAACCCCCAACTCAATAAAAAAAGCATAGTTTCTCCTTCAGGTGTCCATTTGAGCGCTGTGACTAGTAAAATCGTAGCTCGTGAGATTAGTGAGGACCAAGTCTAATTGAAACTGTGAGAAGATCAAATAAACATAAGATATATTAGTTAAACCACTCCAAAAATAATTCCAACTTCAAACGGTAATAACTTTCACTCTGGATCCCTGTCAAATTTTTCTTAAAACGGTCATAACTTCTGATCTATGTGTCTGTTCGGCCTCCAGAACATGTTTTTATTGTAGTTCATTCCATCAGATTTTATTTGACTATTCACAGAGTGGAAATGGATACCTGAAGAAAAAGTTATGCCTTCTTTAATGACTATTTGATTTGTTATGTTTTTCAAGACATCATTTCTAGCACTTTTGTCCAATCTGCTGTTTTTTCAAACAAATATAACTTATTATTACTATTGTTATTATTATTATTATCATCATCTCATGAAAATGCACATGCACATGCACGTGCATTATTATTATATTTTTATTACCATCCACGTGCACATGCAATGCACACACATTATTTTATTATCACATGCATTGTTATTATTATTGTTATTATTTTTATTTTTATTATTATTATTGTGGTTGTTGTTGTTTTTGTTGTTATTGTTATTATCATCACATGAAAATGCACATCCAAATGCACATACACGCACATTCAATGAACGTGTGTTATTCTATTATCATATGTATTGTTATTATTAATAATATTATTAATATTATTATTATAATCATCATCATCATCACATGAAAATTCAATGTATGAGAGTTATTATTTATTACCATCCACATGAACACGTAATGAACATGCAATATTCTATTATCATATGCATTAGTACAACTACTATTATCACAACTACTACTGCTGTAATTATTACTATCATCACATGCAAATGTAGATGCATGTACGTTATTATTTATTTTTTATTACCATGTACGTGCATATGCAATGCACTTGTATTATTCTTTTATTATTATTATTATTATTATCACTTTTATTATTATTATTATCATTATCATTGTTATTATCATTATCACATGCAAATGCACATGCATGTGTGTTTTTATTTATTATTTATTACCGTGCACGTGCATGTGTTATTATTATTATTATTAATACAATTAGTATTATTAATATAATCATCAAATGTAAATTCATATGCACATGCATGGGCATTCTTATTTATTATTTACTACTATACACATGCACATGAAATGAACATGAGTTATTATTATTATATTATTATTATTATTCTTGTTGTTGTTCTTTGTATCGTGAAATACAAATGCACATGCACGTGCGTTGTTATTTATTATTTATTACCGTGAATGTGCTCACGTCATTATCATTATCATTACATGTAAATTCACATGAATTTTCATTATTATATATTATTTATTATCGTGCACATGCAAATGCAATGCACTTGCGTTATTCTATTATCACATGTGTTATTATTATTTATTCTGATGCAAGTGCACAGGCAATGCACGTGCGTTATTCTATTATCACATGTGTTATTATTTATTATTTATTATCATTCACATGAAAATGCACATTCATGTGGACTTGGTTATTATTTATTGTTTATTACCATCCACATGCACATGCACATGCACATGCACTTGTATGTGCATAATTATTTATTATTTATTATTATTCACATGCACATGCACATACACATGCAATTCACATGCATTATTATTTATAATTTATTATTTATAATCATTCACATTCAAATGTGGAAGAATCTGCACATGCATGCACATTATGATTTATTATTTAAACCGTGCACATGCATATGCACATGCACGTGCGTTATAACTACTACTATTATTAGAGGTTTTTAGGATTTGCTAACATTTTTTAGGATTTTTATGTGTTATTAACATTTATTATGGGTTGTTAGGGTTTTAGGGTTTTTTAATGGTATATTAGCGTTTTTAGGGTTTGGGGAGGTTATTAGGACTTTGTCAGGGTTTATTATGGTGTGTCAAGGTTTATTAGGGTTTATTAGGTGTTTTTAGGGTTTTATTAGGATTGAGTTGGGTTTATTACGGTATATTATGGTATATTAGGGTATATTTGGGTATGTTTAGGACTTATTAGGGTTTATTATGGTTCATTATCGTTTATTAATTTTTAAGTGGGTATATTAGGGTTTTTTAGTGTTTAGTAGTGTTTATTCGGGTTTATTAGAGCTTTTAATCTTTATTAGGTTTTATTATCATTTATTAGGGGTTTTATGGCTTTTTAATGGTATATTTGCCTTTTTTAGGGTTTAGTCGGGTTTATTATGGTTTATTTTGGTGTGTTAAGGTTTATTCGGGTAGAGTAGGTATTTTTAGGGTTTTATTAGGGTTAAGTCGGTATATTTAAGGTTTTATTAGGGTTTATTAGGGTTGAGTACGGTTTATTTGGGTTGTTAGGGATTTTTAGGTTTTACTTGGGTTTTTTAGTGTTTTTATTAGGGTATATGAGTGTTTATTAGTTTTTGTTAATTTGTATGAGGGTTTGTTTTGACTTTTAAGGTTTCATTAGCACGTTTTTAGTGTTTGTGAGCATTTTTAATGGTTTATTAGCTTTTATTTGAATTTATTTTGGTTTCTAGGGCTTTTTAATGGTTTTTTGGGTTTTTTTGTTTATTGATTTTTCGTTGGGTTTTATTAGGTTTTGTTATGGTGTGTCAAGGTTTATTAGGGTTGATGAGGTATTTTTAGGGTTTTATTATGGTTTTATTAGGGTTTGTTCATTTTTATTAGGGTTTATTAGGTATTTTAACGGTTTATTAGGGTTTTTTTGGGTTTATTAGGTTATATTAGTGTTTGTTAGGTCTTTCTAGATAATAGAGTGTGTTTTTATTATTTGTGAGAGTTTATTTTTGTTTCTGAGCCTTTTAGGGTTTCATTTATTATATTAGATTTTATTATGGTTTATTGGGGTTTTTAGGGATTTTTAAGGTATATTATCTTTTTTTTGTCTTTAGTAGGTAATATTATTGTTTTAGGTATTTTTAGGTAATATACCGCGTTTTTATTTTTTGTGATTGTTTTTTATTGTTTGTGAGAATTTTTAGAATTTATTATGGTATATTAGAGTTTATCATTGTTTCTTAGGATTTTTAAGTTATACTAGCATTTTTTCCGTATTAGGGTTTTGTATGGTTTTATTAGGGTTTATTAAGTTTTTTTAAGGTTTGTTTGGGTTGAGTAGGGTTTATTTGGATTTATATATGGTTTATTAGTGCTTTTTATGGTTGTTTTGGGGTTTAATAGTGATTATTAGTATTTATTAGTGTCTATTAGGGTTGGTTAGGGTTGTTTAGGATTTCATAACGTGTTTTTTTGAGTTTATTAGGTTTTATTATCATTTATTAGGGTTTATTAGGCATTTTGGGGTTTTATTAGGGTTGAGTAGGGTTTCTTAGGGGTTTTAGGGATTATAAGGTGTTTTTAGGGATTATTATAGTTTATTAGGGGTTTATTTGGGTTTAATTTCTTATATTATAGTATATTAGGGTTTTATATTTTTGAGGGTTTTAAAACATATTTAGGGTTTCTGTAGCGTTTTTTAGTATTTGTGTAGTGTTGTTAGAGTTTATGTAGCATTTTAAGTGTTTATGTTGCGTTTTTAGGGTTTAGTTAGTAGTTTTTGATTTTATGTATCATTTTTAGGGTTCATGTAACGTTTTTAGATTTTATGTAGCATGTTTAGTGTTTAGGTTGTATGTAGCATTTTTTAGGGTTTATGTTGCATTTTTTGGGTTTATGTAGCGTTTCTAGTGGTAATGTAGCCTTTATGTTGCATTTTTATGGTTTATGTAACGTTTTTAGGGTTCATGGAGTGTTTTTAGGGTTTATATTGTGTTTTTAGGTTTTCTGTAGCGTTTTTTAATGTTAATGTTGCGTTTTAGGGTTTATGTTGTGTTTTTATGGTTTATGTTGTGTTTTTTATGGTTTATGTTATATTTCTAGGGTTTATGTAGTGATTTTAGTGTTTATGTAGCGTTTTTGGGTTTATGTTGCATTTTTGGTTTATTTTTCGTTTTTAGGGTTTTTGTTGCATTTTTATGCGTTTATGTAAATTTTTTTGGGTTTATGTATCTATTTGAAGCCTTTTTTAGGGTTTTAATGGTTGTTTATAGTTTGTAATTTTTTATAGTTTTTAAAGGTTGTTAACATATGTTAATGGTTTCTTATGGTATCTGATGGCTTTTTAATGGGTTTTTTGGGGGGGGGGGGGTTTATGGGTATTTTTGTTTTTTTGGGGTTGATAGTGTTTGTTAGGGTTTTTAGTGTGTTTTTGGGTTTGTTTGGGTATTGTAGTAGTTTTTAGGGTTTATATAATGTGTTTTCGCATTTTTTGGGTTCATTAGGGGTTTTAGTGTTCATTAGAGTATAATATGGTTATTTAGAGTTTAATATGGTCATTTAGGGTTTATTGGGGTTCTTTGGGTTTTGTTAGCATTCTTTAGGATTTGTTACAGTTTATTAGCATTTTTAATTGTATATTAGGGTTTTATTGTGCTTTTGTAGGCATTAATAGCTTTTTGTAGGGTTTATCAACCTTTTTTCGTTTTATTTAGTATTTATTGGGGTTTATTATGGTTTATTTTATTTATTAGGGTTTAGTAACATGTATATGGGTTTATTACGATTTATTAGGGTTTATTATGATTTGTTAGGGTTTATTGTGGTTTATTAGGGGTTTGTTAGGGTTTGTTTTAGTTTGTAACAATTTATTTGGCATTGTTAGGATTTTTTAAAATTTATTTGGGGTTGTTAGGGTTTGTTACGATTGATTTTCGGTTTATTAGGGTTTGTTAGGGTTTATTAGTGGGTTATAGGGTTTTTTAGGCTATTATTTGGAGGGTTTTGTAGCGTTTTGTCGGGGTTGTTAGGGTTTTTAGTGATTATTAGGGTTTATTATGGTTTAATAGTGTTTTTATTGTATATTAGTGGTTTTAGGGCTTTTTTATTGTTTATTAGGGTATAATAGAGTTTGTTAGGGTTTATTACAGGTTATTATGATTTATTAGTGTATATTAGGGTTTTTAGGGTTTAATATTGGGTGTTATTTGTTATTAGGGTTTATTAGTGGTTCTTAGGGGTTAGTAGTGGTTGTTAGGGTTTTTTAGGTTTTGTTGGGATTTTTAGGGTTTGTTATCGTTTGTTTGAGTTGTTTAGGGTTTTGTGCGGTTTTTTGGGTTTTATGGGTGTGTTTGGATTTTTTATGCTTTGTTAGGGTTATTTTAGCGTTTTTTGGTGTTTTGTTGCATTTTGTGGGTTTTGAAGAATTTTTTTTTGTTTTTTGTAGAAATTGTTAGGGTTTATGTAGCATTGTTAGTGTATTTAGTGGTTATTTATCATTTTTAGGGATTTTTAGGGTTCTTTATGATGCATTAGGTTTTCTTTTCAGGTTTTTAGGGTTTTCTAGGGGTTATTAGGGGTTTTAAGGTTTTCATAGTGTTGGTTAGGGTTTTGTTTGGCATTTTATTCTTTTAAGTGTATTTTTAGTGTTTTAGGGGTTTATAGGGGTTTTAGCATTTTTTGAGGTTTTTTGCGGATTTTTAGGGTTTTTAGGTTTGTTTTCAGGTTTTTTTTCGGTTTTTCGTGTTTTTAGGGGTTTTAGGGTTTTTAGGGTCTTTAGGATTTCATAGAATTTTTAGGGTTTTTAATGTTTTTTAGGGTTTTTCCAGGTTATTCCAGGTTTGTTAGGGTTTTTTTGTGAATATTAGAGTTTTGAATGGTTTAATAGCATTTTTGTTGTATATTTGGGTTTTTAGGAATTTTGTAGCTTTTATTGGGGTCTAATAGGATTTTTAGGGTTTATTATGATATATTAGTGTTTATATGGGTTTAGTAGTGGGATTTATGGTTTATTAGGGTTTATTATGGTTTATTTTGGGTTGGTAGGGTTTGTTAGGATTTATTAGTGCTTATTAGAGTGATTTAGTGTGTCTAAGGGTTTTTTAGGGTTTCTAAGGGTGGGTTAGGTTTTTTATGAGTGGGTTAGGGTTTCTAAGGGTGTGCTATGGTTTTTAAGGGTTTCTAAGGTTGTGTTAGGGTTTTTATGGGTGTTTTGGGGCTTCTAAGGGTGTGCTAGGGTTTCTAAGTGTGTATTAGGGTTTCTAAGGGTGTGTTAGGGTTTTTAAGGGTGTGTAAGTGTTTCCTAGGTTTGTTAAGGGTTTTGTTAGGGTTTTTAGGGTTTTGTTGGGGTATCATATGGTTTCTTAGGGGTTTTAGGGTTTCTTCAGGTATTTTTGGGTTTATTTGGGTTTCTTAGTGATTCTTGGGGTTTTTAGGGCATGTTAGGGTTTGTTATATTTTTTAGGGGTTTTGGGGGTTTTTTAGGGTTTGTTATGGTTTGTTACAGTTTTTTAGTGTTTTTTAGTGTTTGTTAGGGTTTTTTTAGGGTTTTTTCAAGTTTTGCCTCGTTTTTAATGGTTTTTAGTTTTTATGGGGTTATTAATGGTTTGTTAGGGTTATTTAGTTATTCATGGTTGTCACATATGTGTAGAGCTAGTTGCAATCTTCAATTTGATATGTGGTAGAGGTGAAACAGACACCTAGAGTAGATGTTATGGTCATTAGGAGGCCTTAAGGACCTTTTGGGACTTTAAGAATGTGATAAGGTGTTCCTATTGGTCACAGATGTGTAGATCTAGTCGAAAGCTTCGATTTGATATATGATTGAGGAAAAATGGACTCCCGGAGTAGAAGTTTTGGTCTTTTAGAGGGTTTAATTACCTTTTTGGGCCATCAAGGATGTGATAAGGTGCTTTAGTGGTTATAAGAGTGTAGTTCTCGTCGCAAGATTCGATTTGATATGTGGTAGAGGCAAAATAGACACCCATAGAAGAAGTTATCGTAAAACGGACACCAGAAGCCAATCTTTTGACCATCCAAAGGGATTTTGGGTCTTTTGGGGGGTTGAAGAATGTCAGAATGGGTTCCAGTGGTTACCAGAGTATGTATCTTTTCAAAATATTGGATTTGATATGTGGTAGAGCCAAAATTGACACATGTAGCATAAGTTATTGTCATTTTAAATTGAGCTACTCTCCTAGTGCCTAAAAACCCATGAAACCCACAACTCACTAAAATAGGTTTAACTTCTCCTTTTGGTGTCCATTTGAGTGTTGTGACTAGTCAAATCGAATATCGTGAGATGAGTGGGGACCATGGTCAGTATAAACTATGAGAAGATCAAAGAAATATATGATATATTAGTTATAACACTCCAAAAAATGTCCAACTTCAAACGGCCATGACTTTCGCTCCGGTTGTCCGTTTGAGCTCTACAACATATCAAATAAAAAGTAGTGAAGAGATATACAAATAAGGATGACTTTAACATAGTTCAAGTCATTTTTGAGACACTTAAATCCCATAAACCCATTATAAGGCATCCAAAACTCCATTTCCATGTATGGATCAGTGTCAAATATTTATTAAAATGGTCATAACTTCTGATCTGTGTGTCTGTTTAGCCTCCGACACCTGTTTTTATCATAATTCGTCCCATGAGATTCAATTTGTCTATTCATGGAGCATAAATGGACACCTGAAGAAGAAGTTATGCCTTTTTCAATGACTTTGTGATTTGTTAGGTTTTTCGAGACCCCATTTCTTGCATTTTTGTCATGTGTGTTGTTTTATCAAAAAACTATAACTTATTAATACTATTATTATTATTATTATTATCATCATCATCATCATCTCATCCACATGCACATGCACATGAACGTGCATTATTATTATATTTTTATTACCATTGGAATGCATATGCAATGCACACATGTTATTTTTTTATCACATGCATTGTTATTATTATTGTTATTATTATTATTGTGGTTGTTATTGTTGTTGTTGTTGTTGTTATTATAATCACATTCATATGCACATGAAAATGCACATACACACACATTCAATGCATGTGTGTTATTATATTATCACATTCGTTTTTTTATTAATATTATTGTTATTATTATTATTATCATATTCATCACATGAAAATGCAATGAACGGGCATTATTATTTATTACCATGCACGTGAACACGTAATGCACATGCAATATTCTATTATCACATGCATTGGTACTACTACTATTTTCACCACAACTACTATTATTATTACTACTGCTGTTATTATTACTATCATCACATGCATATGTAGATGCAAGTGAGTTATTATTTATTATTTATTACCATGCATATTAATATTCAATGCACTTGTATTATTCTTTTATTATTATTATTATTATTATCATTATCATTATTATCATCATTATCACAAGCAAAGTCACATGCATTTGTGTTGTTATTTATTATTTATTACCATGCACGTGCAGGCGTTATTATTATTATCATTACATTTAGTATTATTAATATTATCATCAAATGTAAATGCACATGCACATGCATGTGTGTTCTTGTTTATTTATTATTTATTTATTTTTTACTACTATGCACGTGCACATGAAATGAACTGGCATTATTATATTATTATTATTGTTGTTGTTTTTTGTATCATCAAATACAAATACACATGCACGTGCGTTGTTATTTATTATTTATTACCATGCATGTGCTTGCATCATTATCATTATCATTACATGTAAATTCACATGCACATGTGTTATTATATATTATTTATTATCATGCACATGAAAATGCAATGCACTTGCGTTATTCTATTATCACATGTGTTATTATTATTTATTCTCATGCACGTGCACACGTAATGCACGTGCTTTATTATATTATCACATGTGTTATTATTTATTATTTATTATCATTCACATGAAAATGCACATTCATCTGGACTGGGTTGTTATTTATTATTTATTACCATGCACATCCACATGGACATGCACATGCACTTGGATGTGCGTTATTATTTATTATCTATTATCATTCACATGCCCATGCACATACACATGTAATTCACATGCGTTATTATTTATAAGTTATTATTTATTATCATTTACATGAGAATGTGCAGGCATATGCACATGCACACGCATTATTAATAATATTATTATTAGAGGTATTTTTAGGGTTTACCAGCATTTTTTAGAATTTTTAAGTGTTATTAAAATTTATTATGGTTTGTTAGGGTTTTATGTGTTTTTAATGGTATATTAGAGTTTTTAGGGTTTGGTGGGGGTTATTCGGATTTTAATAAGGTTTATTATGGTGTGTTAAGGTTTATGGGGGTTTATTAGGTATTTGTAGAGTTTTATTAGGATTGAGTTGGGTTTATTAGGGTATATAATGGTATATTATGGTACATTTGGGTATGTTTAGGATTTATTAGGGTTTATTATTGTTCATTATAGTTTATTCATTTTTAAGAGGGTATATTAGGGTTTTTAGGGTATAGTAGTGTTTATTAGGGTTCATTAGTTCTTTTATGCTTTGTTGGGTTTTATTAGCTTTTATTAGGGGTTTTATGGATTTTTAATGGTATATTTGAATTTTTTAGGGTTTAGTGGGGTTTTTTATGGTTTATTATAGTGTGTTAAGGTTTATTAGGGTTGAGTTGATATTTATTATGGTTTTACTAATGTTGAGTAGGTATCTATAGGGTTTTATTAGGGTTTGTTAGGGTTGAGTAGTGTTTATTAGGGTTTGTTAGGGATTTTTAGAGTTTATGACTGTTTTTCAGTTTTTGTTAATATATATGAGGGGTTGTTAGGAATTTTAGGTTTTATTAGAATGTTTTTAGTGTTTGCGAGCATTTTTTATGGTTTATTAGGTTTTATTAGAATTTATTATGGTTTATTAGGGTTTCGAGGGATTTTTAATAGTTTGTTTGCGTTTTTTGTTTATTGGTGTTTAGTTGGGTTTTATTATGTTTTATTATGGTGTGTCAAGGTTTATTAGGGTTTAGAATGTATTTTTACGGTTTTATTAATTTTTTATTATGTTTTATTAGTTTTTATTAGGGTTTAGTAGGGATTTTTAGAATTTATTAGGGTTTGTTAGGGGTTTATTAGGTTTTTTGTTTTATTAGGTTTTTTTATAAAAGATGGATTCATTAATGATGAAAATCAGCAGACATACAGACTCAACACCATGCAGGGAAATGGTCCAGCCCGTGCTGGTTGACATCAAAGGGGCCAGCTACCGCCAGCTGATTGGCAGCCTTGTTTTCTTCCCTTTTGGTAAAGGAGAAGTTGCTGAAAGAAAATAAGTGATGGCTAGAGAGGATTTTTCTGATGAGGGACCCAAAGGACTGAAGACTTCCATCGTTGAGGTTGATGGCATTGATAATGGTGTGGTAGTCTAATTCGATGATGATTTTGTCCCATCCACGGTCAACAACAAGCATCATTCCGGCGGGGATGGCGGCAACCTCAACAACCACCGGTTCCCAAAAATCATGATGTGACTCATGTTTAGCTGTAATGATTGGACCAAGATGATTTCGGGCCAGCAGGTCAAGGGAAACATGACCATCCTTGGGGAGATCCGCATCCACATTAATCTTGAGAATCCATTCTAGGGGCAGGCTCCTAAGGGAGGAATAATAGGGGGTTTCAAAGAAAATATGTTTTCTTGGTGGTGATGTAATCCCTCAAACCCGGAAGAAGCCCATTCAATCCAGAATTCGGGAGGTTTGTGAACATGGTTGAAAACGGCATCATTTCGGCGGACCCAGATGATCCATGCCATGATGCAAAGAGAGCCTCCTTCAGCCGATGAGAAGGAGGAGCACCATCGCATCAGGAGAGAGGGGAGGTCAGAGCCCATGATCTGTGAGGAGTCTGTAGAAGAGTTCTATTTCCTCCAAATATCCTTTACCCCCGAGAATTGGATGATAGCATGAAAGGGAGATTATGGGACATTCGGGCAGAAGGGGAAGAACATGTCACTATAAAAATGTCGTAAGTCGAGAAGGCTCATGGTAGGGAGGGTGCCCTTGCACACCTTCCACCAAAAGTGGTGTATTTTTGGGGGGACATTGAGTTTCCAAAGAGATTTCTAGGGCCCCCTTCCCTCACGTCATTCTGAGTGCCAATAGCGAACCGGTAATCGAATTTCACCTTATAGGCTTCAGAGAGGTTGTGGGTCCAAAAGAGATGGTTGGGGCTGACGCCTTGAACAGAGGGGATACTCATGATAATTTTTTATCTCTTTCGTTAAACCATGCGTGTATCATTTCCATGCACCTCCAAGCCCCTGATCATCAAGAAGGCATCTGACAGTGGCATCTTCAAAGCTTGGTTGGGCAGGGGATGATGCCCGCACACCTTCTTTATCGATCAGCCAGGGATCGGTCCAGATGTTAACTGTTGAGCCGTTCCCAATCCTCCAGCCCAACCCTTTTCCCAGGAGACAGTGGGCACCCCAGATACTTCTCCAGAGGAAGCTAGGATGGGGGTCAAGAGAGGATTCATGGAAGTACTTGTGGGGGAAGTATTTTTCATGGAGAACCCGTGCACAGAGAGAGGATGGTTGGTTCAAAAGGTGTCAACCTTGCTTACCAAACAGTGCATCATTGAAGTGACCAAGGTCCTGAAATCCCATTCCACCCTCAAATTTTGGTAAGCAGAGGTTCTCCCAGGCTATCTAGTGGGTTTTATTCCACCCATTATTTGTTCCCCACAAGAAATTGGATGTGCGTGCGTGTACCTGATTGACTACAGCAGCTGGGAGATTAAAGAGGGACATGAAATAGCTGGTGATGGATTAGAGGGTAGCTTTAATAAGGGTCCCCTTGCCAGATTTGGAAATTCTTTTTGGGGTCCAGCCTTGAATTTTTTTCTCAATCCTTTGCAACTTCGATGTGATGATTTCTTTTTTGGAGCGACTAATCACCGTAGGAATCTCGAGGTACTTATGATGTTTCTCGACCATATGAATTCCTGCAATGGTGTAGAGTTATTCTTTTTTGGATGAAGGAACCCCAGTGGTGAAGGAAATTTTTGACTTTACATGATTGATATAATTTCCAGAGGCCCTATCATATTGTTGGATCACATGGCCGATCGTACGATACTCATCATTGGTTTCTCTGGAGAAAAGGAGGAAGTTGCTCGTGAAGAAGAGATGAGACACTAGTGGGCTTTCACAGCATAGCTTTACCCCATGAATTGTATGAGAGGATGCTACCCTGGAAATGAGGTTAGAAAAAACATCAGCCACCAAGATAAAGAGAAAGGGGGAGAGAGGATCTCCCTGGAACAGGCCTCGGGTTGGGGTGAAGCCTCGGGTGAGTGCCCCATTGACATTGATTCAGAAGGAGATAGAAGAGACATAGTTCATGACCATATCTATCCATTTAGAGTAGAAGCCCATTTTTTGTATCACGACTCTGAGGAAATGCCATTCCACATTATCATATGTTTTGTTCATATCCAGTTTCCAGGCCATTTTTATTATTTACACAGTGGAGCGTGTTTTCATCGAGTGGAAAACTTAATGGGTGACAATGGAATTGTCGTTGATCAGTCTCTTAGCCATGAAGGCATTCTGATTTTCTGAGATGATGTCAGGTAGCCAAGTGCATAGCCGATTAACTAAGATCATTGAGAATATCTTGTAAGCAACATTGTATAGGTTGATAGTTCTAAAATCATGGACCACAAGAGGTTTATTGATTTTGGGAATAAGGACGAAGACAATATCATTGATGTCAGAAATGTTTCTTTCCTGTCCCAGATGTTCTTCAATAGGATGCATATGTCAAGGCCAATAATATGCCAGTATTGTTTAAAGAAGAGTGGATGGAATCCATCTAGGCTCAGGTCCTTAGTAGGGTGGATCTGTTTCAGAGCCAGACGAATCACGTCATCTGTCACATCTTTGGAAAGCAGCCTATTGATCTCTTCGGTAATCACTGGTCTGATGCACTCCTCTACATTAGGGGAAATAAAAGGGTTTCTGGTAGAAAAGAGGTTCTGAAAGTAGCTAGAAATAGCCACTTGGATTCCATTGGTGGTGGAAACTTTGCTGCCATCTGGTTGTGAGATGCAAGATATTAAATTTTTCATTCACCAACTAGATGATTTTTGATGAAAATATCGGGTGTTAGCATCCCCTTCAGCAATGTGGGTGTCTCACGCCCACATGGACCTGAATCTTTCCTTTATGCACAGTGTTGTATCAAGGTCCCTTTGAGTGGCTCCGATTTTAGAAAGATTGCAATTGTATGGGGGTTAGTTGAGAAGGTTGTATATTTTACTTTCAAAGAAATCGTAGTGCCTATCGGGATGATGAAATTTCTTTATTATCCAAGACCTCAGATCAGATGCGACCTATTGCAAATTGGATCTAACATATGAAGAGTTACTCTTACAGCTTGATCAGATAACATCTTCGCACTCGTTTTCTTTTGACCAAAAGCTTTCAAATCTGAAGGGTCTGCTATATTTCTTGTTGTGATTTCTTTGAGCATAGTCAATGACAAATGGGGAGTGGTCCGAGAAGATGAGCGTCAGGTGATTGATGTGAAACATGCTGAAGAGATTTGTCCAATCCATTGATCCCAGAAATCTTTCAAGCCGCTCAGCGATGCGGGTTTCATCTGTATTACCCCGGAACCATGTGAATGGATTGCCCGCGTATCCTAGGTCGACCAGGTCCACCCTGGAGATCGCATACTTAAAATTTGACATCAACATCAAGTTCTAGAAGGTTCCACTTCTTTTTTCCTTATGGTAGATAATCTCATTGAAATCACCTCCGAAGAGAATAGGGTGATGCAAATCGTGTCGTCGCTGGCTGAGAAGATCCCAGGATTTCCACTTCTCATTAAGGGAGGACCAACCATAGAATCCCACAAAGGTCCTAGGTGGGGTATGGTCCGTATGAATGGTCGCAGCTAAGTTGTGTGAGGAGAAGGAAAAGATCTTGATGTCAAAGTTCTCCTTCCATAGGAGACAAAGTCACCCTGAGTAGCCTTGCCGGGAGACCGGGAGGCAGCCTTGGAAGCCGCATTTCTGAGCAATGTTGGTGGTTTCCTTGCATTCCAATATGGTTTCGGACAGAAAAACCATACCGGGGCGACATTGGGCACAATTGCGCTAGAGCATTCGAAACATTAGTGGGTTTCCAAGCCCATGACAGTTTGATTATAAAATGATCATTGATCTAGGTAGGGCTGGGTCTTGCCTGCCTCCGCCTTTGAGTCCTTCGAGTTCATTTTTTCACCATTCGTTTTACATTGTTTTGGGAGATCCCCACTGACTGGCTCATTTCAATTCGTTGTTTAAGATCCCCGGGTTTTAGGACATCTGATTTTCCTTCTCTTTCTTCGTGTTTCACCTTTTTCCAAGTTTGATGGGTGATTGGGCCTGATGGTGTAGATCTTGGAATCCCTAAGTCACCCTATGCTAGGATTCCTGACATGGTTGTTTCTAAATCAGGGTCAGGGCCTGCTGGCTCGGTGGGAATTTGTCTTGGCTACAAGCTTTGATTTAGTGGATCTTTTGGCATTTTCAATGGCTTTATTAATGTTGAGGCAGTGTCCTTCAGGGGGTAGGATATGTGCTTGATTCAATGTAAAGCTTCTTCATTCGGTTCTTTTACCAACCCCCACTATTGCACTTGGTATTAAAGTTCTGAGATGGCCTACCAACTTCCTTTTGTGTGGTTGGGCTATCTTTAGGGAATCCTAGTGGTCCAAGAATGATGAATTTATCATTTTCAATTTCCACCCACCTTGTATGAGCCATCGTGAGATGGTTATGGTCCTTTTGTTTTTCCGTCTCAGGGATGAAGGAAAATTTCGTCATTTTGGCTCGGTGCCATGGACCATATTGTAAGATGATATTACCTGATTCATTCTCTTACTTTGATTCACACACTCTATCCAGATGTCTGATACATCCACAGAAAAAGAAAAAGATTGGGAGTTTATCGAACTTGAATGATATCCAGGTGTTAGCGTCATTGATTTTCAAAAACATGACCATCATCAGAGTTTCAGAAACTTCAATCCCAGCTTTAATCCATACCTCAGGTCCCCATTGGATTGGGTTCTGCGCAGTCCCACTCCAGGAATTGGCCAATGCGATGTCCAATTTCTCTCAGGACTCGTTCTGTTCTCCCATGAAAAGGGATTCAATTAATGCATATCCAGAATGGGGACTGGGTGAGCTTAGTGTGTTGTATGTCTTCCCCCCCTTTAAATTCTTCCATGTGGAGGAGTTGATTATCAAAGGACCATGGCCTGCCTCTCAGGATTTTATCTCTATCCCTCTCATTGAAGAACTCAAAAACAAGGAGGTTGTTCCCCACTTCCCAAATTTCCACTCCATCTTCCAGTTTCCAAATATTCAGGAGGATATTTTTGAGGGCCCCCTGGTTGATTAAGATTTTTCCACAAATTTTCCGACAACCAGCAAAGACACATTTTTTCAGGAGCACATATCTGTTTCTCTAAGTCTCAATCGACTCTTTCTCTTTGTCAGTCAAGGACATCCTCTTCCATTGGTTCACTAAATCTGCATCCATGATTCAATGCCTATATATCCAAACCTACGGTATTACATAACTTGATTCATGGCCCAGGTCTCAACGAGAATTATCACAGGCTAGGCCCAACCCAGTAATTCCTCTGTCTAGGCGCGACCCAAAAAAAGTCCACCAGTCTGGTTCGGCCCGGAAGCTCTACGCCACTGCCTCTTTCCACGACCATCCCTGTGCGGCCAGATCCTTCGACCTAAGGAAGACCACTTTTCGCAGACAACCCTGCGTGGTCAGAACCTTGGCGCTGGTGAAAGCCTCTTTCCGTGACCATCCTTGTGCGGTCAGCTCCTTCGAGCAGGGTAACGCGGGTGGATCTCTCGCAAGTCCCCTAGCACTTCCATATCGAACAGACCGCGGGGAGCTCCAACTTCCGCGAGGCAGCCCAACACGGCAACCTCTTGGCAACCGGAATTCACGGCTAAAGCCTCACTGCACACCTTTCCACGACCCACCCTGTGTGGTCAGCTTCTTTGCCGAGGGGCTCGTCTTCGCGTCCATGCCCTCCGCAAACCGGGAAGCCACCTCACCCCCTCAGATCAGGAGGTCAGACATTCTGTTCTTTTCAATTAAGATGTGTCGAATTCACATACATAGCCTTCGAGATACGAGGTTACCTTCACACCGGCATCCACACAGAACACTCAACAGATCCTCTTCTTCGGACTACCTCCGAACTCCAGATCTGGAATTCCACGAGAAGGGTCGTCACCAGGAAGTCTTCATAAAGATGGGGAAGCAGTGACCATAAATGACGTCGAATGAACGAAGCCAATCCCCTTCCCCTCTGAAGCACAGGTGCCAGGGAACGTGATTGAGCTCGGAAGAGCTATTGCCAAATCCGGGAAAACCTAAAGCAATGGAGCCAAAACCGATGAGGCCCGAAGGAGCCGGATCACCTAAATGTGGTCCAAGGAGCGGGAAAGGGGGAACAGAGCCGAGGTGAATGGGGAATTGGAGCCGCAGTGAGGGGAACTGGTGATGGAACTGACCGCCTACAACCCGGAGGTATACTAGCATTTGTTTTCAGTTATATTTGAGTTTATTAGGGTTTCAAGGGATTTTTTAAGGTATACTAGCATTTGTTTTCGTTATTAGGGTTTTGTAGAGTTTTATTAGGGGACATTAGGGTGTGTTAAGGTTTGTTAGGGTTGAGTAGGGTTTATTTGGACTTATTTATGGGATATTAGGGATTTTAGGGTTTTTGGGGTTTATTATGGTTTAATGGTGTTTATTAGTGTCTATTAGGGTTGGTTAGGGTTGTTTAGGTTTTCTTAACATGTTTTTAGGTTTTATTAGGATTTATTATCATTTATTAGGGTTTATTAGGTATTTTTGTGTTTTATTAGGGCTGAGTAGAGTCTCATAGGGTTTTTAGGGATTATAAGGCGTTTTTAGGGATTATTAGAGTTTATTAGGGGTTTATTAGGGTTTAATTTGTCATATTATCATATATAAGGGTTTAATATTTTTGAGGTTTTGGAAGTGTCTTTAGGGTGTTGTAGAATTTTTTAGTTATTGTGAAGTTTTGTTTGAGTTTATATAGCATTTTTAGTGTTTATGTAGTGCTTTTAGGGTTTAGTTTGTGGTTTTAGGTTTTATGTAGCATTTTTTAGGGTTTATGTTGCATTTTCTGGCTTTATTAAGCATTTTTAAGGGTGATATAGCATTAATGTTGCATTTTTTGGGTTTTTGTAACATTTTTAGGGTTCATGTAATGTTTTTAGGGTTTATGTTGTGTTTTTAGGTTTTATGTAGCGTTTTTTAATGTTTATGATGCATTGTTTGGGGTTTACGTTACGATTCTAGGGTTAATGTAGTGCTTTTTGGGTTTATGTAGCATTTTTTGGGTTTTTGTTGTGTTTTTTGGGTTTATGTTCTATTTTTAGGGTTTATGTTGCATTTTTTGGGTTTATGTTACATTTATTGGGTTTATGTATATATTTGTTTCCTTTTTTATGGTTTTAAGGATTTTTTATGGTATGTAGTGGTTTTTATGGTTTTTAATGGTTGTTAATAGGTGTTTATGGTTTTTATGGTATTTGTTGGGTTTTCAATGGTTTTTTGGTGGTTTTAAGGGTTAATATGTTATTTTGGTATTGATAGGGGTTGTTAGGGTTTTTTAGTGTGTTATAGGGTTTGTTTTGGTATTTTAGCAGTTTTTAGGTTTTATGTTATGTGTTCTAGCATTTTTTGGGTTCTTTAGGGTTTTTTGTGTTCTTTAGAGTTTATTATGTTCTTTAGGGTTTATTAGGGTTCTTTAGGGTTTATTAGTGTTATTTAGGATTTGTTACTGTTTATTAGCATTTTTATTGAATATTAGTATTTTATTGGGCTTTTGTAGGCATTAATAGCTTTTCAAGGATTTATCAACCTTTTTTATGGATATTTAGGATTTATTAGGGTTTCTTAGGGTTTGTTTTATTTATTAGAGTTTATTAACGTGTATTTGGGTTTATTATAATTTATTAGGGTTTATTATGATTTGTTGGGGTTTATTGCGGTTTATTTGGGGTTTGTTATGGTTAGTTTCAGTTTTTTACAATTTAGTTTTCATTGTTAGGATTTGTTGCAATTTATTTGTGGTTGTCATGGTTTTTTATGATATATTATGGGGTTATTAGGGTTTTTCTAGGGTTTATTAGCTGGTTGTAGGGTTTTGTAGGCTATTATTTGGTGGGTTTTGTAGTGTTTTTTCAGGTTTGTTAGGGTTTTTAGTGATTATGTGGATTTATTATGGTTCAATAGTATTTCTTATTGTATATAAGGGGTTTTAGGGATTTGTAGCATTTATTAGAGTCAAATAGTATTTTTAGGGTTTATTACAGGTTAATATGATTTATTAGTGTTTATTAGGGTTTTAGGGTTTAATAGTGGGTTTCAGGTGTTATTTGGGTTTATTAGTAGTTCTTAGGGTTTATTAGTGGTTGTTAGGGTTTGTTAGGTTTTGTTAGTACATGTGTTATTCTACTATCAGACACGTTAATATTATCATTATTATCATTATCATTATTATCAATATCATTATTATCATTATCATTATTGTTATTACAATTATTATTATTATTATCGTCCCATGCAAATGCAGATGCATATACGTTATTATTTATTATTTATTATATATTATTTATTTCCATGCACGTGCATATATTGTTGTTTTTGTTGTTATTATTACTATTATTATTATTTTTATTATCCTCACATGAAAAATACACATGCACGTCTATTATTATTTATTACCATGCACGCACACACACAATGCACCTACATTATTCTATTATCACATGCATTTTTATTGTTATTGTTATTATTGTTATTATCATCAAATGAAAATGAAAATGCACATGCATTATTATTTATTACCATACATGCGCACATTCAATACATGTGTGTTATTCTATTATCACATGCGCTATTATTCTTAATTTTACTATTATTTTTATTATTATCATCATGTTCTCTATGAGTTATTATTTATTATAACGCACTGCACATGCAATTCACGTGTGTTATTCCATTATCACATGTGTTGTTAATAATAATAATAATAATAATATTATTATTATTATTATTATCATCATCATCATCATCATCATCTCATGCACATGCACAAGCACATGCACATGCATTATTATCTATTTTTTATTACCATGCAATAGCACATGCAATGCACAGACATTATTTTATTATCACACGCATTGTTATTCTTATGTTAATAATAATTATTGTTTTTGTTGTTGTTATTGTTGTTGTTGTTGTTGTTATTGTTATTATCATCACATACAATTGCACAAGCAAATGTACATGCAAATACATAAACTCGCACATTCAATGCACATGTGTTATTCTATTATCACATGGGTAGTTATTATTAATATTATCAATGTTATTATTATTATTATCATCGTCGTCATCATCACATGCAAATGCAATGCATGTGCGTTATTATTTATTATAATGCACGTGCACACGTAATGCACATGAAATATTCTATTATCACATGCATTGGTAATACTACTATTATCACTGCTACTACTGATGTTATTATTATTATCATCGCATGAAAATGCAGATGCACGTGCATTATTATTTATTATTTATTACCATGAACGTGAATACGCAATGCACTTGTGTTATTCTTTTATTATTATTATTATCACTGTTATTATTATTATTATTATTATCATCATTATAATTATTATTATCATTATCACATGAAAATCCACAAGCATTTGAGTTGTTATTTATTATTGATTACCATTCATGTGCATGTGTTATTATTATTATTATTACAATTAGTATTATTAATATTATTAATATTATTATCAAATGTAAATGCACATGCACATGCATGTGAATTCTTATTTACTATTATTTATTTATTATTTACTACTATGCATGTGAAAATGAAATGCACTCACGTCATTCTATTATTATTATTATTATTATTATTTGTATCATCAAATATAAATGCACATGTACGTGTGTTGTTATATATTATTTATTACCATGCACGTGCATGCATCATTATCATTATCATTACATGTAAATGAACATACACGTGCATTATTTTATATTATTTATTACCACACACATGAAAATTCAATGAACTTCTGTTATTATATTATCACATGTGTTTTTATTATTTATTCTCATGCACGTGCACACGCAAGGCACTTGCATTATTCTTTTGTCACATGTGTTGTTATTTATTATTTATCATTATTCACATAAAAATGCACATTCATGTGGTCTTTGTTATTATTTATTGTTTATTACCATGCACATGAAAATGCATATGGACATGCACTTGGATGTACGTTATTATTTAATATTTATTATCATTCACATGCACATGCACATACACATGAAATTCACATGAGTTATTATTTATTATCATTCACATGCAATTGCGCATGCATATGCACATGCATGTGCGTTATAATTTATTATTTAAACCATGCACTTGCATATGCACATGCACGTGCATTATTACTACTATTATTATTAGAGGTATTTTAGGGGTTACTATCATTTTTTAGAATTTTTAGGCGTTATTAACATTTATTATGGTTTGTTAGGGATTTAGGGGTTTTTAATGGTATATTATCATTTTTAAGGGTTTGGTGGGTGTTAATAGGATTTTATTAGGGTTTATCATTGTGTGTCAAGGTTTATTAGGGTTTATTAGGTATTTTTAGGGTTTTATTAGGATTGATTTGGGTTTATTAGGTTATATTATGGTGTATTATGGTATATTTGGGTATGTTTAGGATTTATTAGGGTTTATAATGGTTCATTATGGTTTATTAATTTTTAAGAGGGTATATTAGGGTTTTTTAGTGTTTTGTAGTGTTTATTTGGGTTTATTAGTGCTTTTAAGCTTTGGTAGGTTTTATTAGAATTTATTAGGGGTTTTAGGGATTTTTAATGGTATATTTTCATTTTTTAGGGTTTAGTGGGGTTTATTATGATTTATTATGGTGTTTTAAGGTTTATTAGGGTTGAGTTGGTATTTATAGGGTTTTATTAGGGTTAAGTTGGAATCTTTAAGTTTTCAATAGGGTTTATTAGGGTTGAGTACAGTTTATTAGTGTTTGTTAGGGATTTTTAGGGTTTACTAGGGCTTGTTAGTGTTTTTATTAGGGTATATGACGGTTTTTTAGTTTTGGTTAATATGTATGAGGGGTTATTATGACTTTTTAGGTTTTATTAGCTTTTTTTTAGTGTTTTTGAGCATTTTTAATGGTTTATTAGGTTTCATTTGAATTTTTTATGGTTTATTAGGGTTTCTTGGGCTTTTTAATGGTTTTGTTTGCGTTTTTTTTTGTTTATTGGGGTTTAGTTGGGATTTATTATGTTTTGTTATAGTGTGTCAAGGTTTATTAGGGTTGAGATGGTATTTTTGGGGTTTTATTTGGGTTTTATTAGGGTTTATTCATTTTTATTAGGGTTTATTATTGATTTTTAGGGTTTACTAGGTTTTGTTAGGGTAGAAGAGGTGTGGGGCCAAGCTATTCCCAACCCCCTTAGAATTTATTATGAAAAAAGAAACAACAGACAAGGGAGGGGAGGGGTCAATCAACCCACACCCAAAAACCCTTTACAACCCAAGAAACAAAAGACCCCAAAGAAGAAAAAACAAAAAAGAAAAAACAGCGTAGCAGTTTCAGCACTTCTCATCCAACAACACCTTTTCCATCAACAGAAACTTCAACATTCATCAGCTCAATATCATCATCACCACAAAAACCTAGCCGTAACACCACCATACTTCATCACCGAACCAAGATCAGCAACCATCATCCAAGACAACAAACTGAGCTTCACAAGCCATCACCTCTTAACATCGTCGCCCCGCCAAGACGTGCCCTTGGCACCGAGCTGGATGACCAACACCATCCCAAAACCGCCACATGCACCATCATACCAAACCAAGATGGGGTTCAGTGTGATGCAGAGGGAAGCAAGAGCAGAGGTGGGTGCACGAGTCAAGGGAAACGACAAGAATGGGTAGCCGCACTCCATCATGCAAGTCCAACAATCACCAAAGAACAACACACACAAGCAACGACCAGAAATCCTCATCAAAGCCATCTCAAGAACAAAGAAACATTTATCACTACTAATCAGCATCACCAAAGTCCAGTTGGTCATCATAAAACAAGTCAAGGTCCAACCAAAAACTAGCAGCAACTCATTGGGAAACCTACAACCAGCAACAATCAGCAAACAATAACTAAAAATGGAGCAACTATCTCCTCCTATTTAGAAGGATTCTAATAGCCCACACATGGACCCATTCCCCCCTCATCCACAGCCCCTCAAACTCAACATTTAGCAACAATAACGACCCAAAACCAATCCATCCCCAACTCAAAAACCCACAGTCCAACATATTAGAAATAACACAACACAAATTGACCAGTCCTTCAATAGTAGAAAGAACCAAGGACATGGAATATAAACCAGAAAAGCGAACCTCCGTCTTCACCCTTTGCATCCACTGTGAGCCATCTCGAAGCTAAGAAACCCGACAAGACCCTCCTCGGGTCCAAGAGAGGAACACAGGTCTGAGCACAGAACCGTGCACGCCACCGTCGAGAAGTTGCGAAGCCCGCCGAACCCACCTTTCACCGAAGCAAAGCCAATCCTCTCCTAGACAAAGCCACCAAATCGCCCAACCACACCCGAGATGGTATCCAAATCACCGAACACCAGGATACCTGAATTGCTGAGATCTAACCCAGATTTGACAAGAATACATGGAAATCGGCCCAAGGACACCTCTGTCCAGTCGTTGAATCGCAGGTCACACCTGCTTCTGCTTCGCGAGTCGAAAATAAGATCAGACCAGATCACCGTACAAACCTTCTGCATCGTGAGATCGAGCCTCTGAGAACTGGAACGTGGAAGAAAAACCATTTCCCGAAAATCCATTCCAAACTGAAGCTTCAATATACTGTGCATCCTCCGTAGATGTCGGAAACTCGGGCAGGCCCGCCGCTCTGAAAAGGGGAAGTTGCCGAAGATCACCTGTCACCTTTGGTCCAAAGAGCGCAGCTGAGGCCCGCCGTCACCAAGAACTCCCCCCATAAGCACAAGAGATAAGGGCCATGAAGGGTGTCGAAACCCCGATCCAGGCCCACTCTTGGAAAACACGAAGCCGCCAAAGAGCAAATGCCGCCCCGAAGGACTCTGCATCAGACCACCATTGCCACGAGCTCCCCCCACAAGGCCAAGAGGGCAGGGGAAAAGATCTAGCACCGCCATCTCCATGGGAATCAGGCAGAAACCCTAGATGTTGCGTCGAGGGGAAGAGAGCACCAGGAGAGTGCGCCACTATCAGGGTTTGTCAGGGGTTTATTATTATTTTTATTTTATTAGGTTATATTAGTGTTTTTAGGTCTTTTTAGATATTATAGCGTGTTTTTTTTTGTTTGTGATCATTTTGTTTTTTTTTTGTGTGATCATTTTAGCGTTTCATTGTTTATATTAGAGTTTATTATGGTTCATTAGGGTTTCCAGGGATTTGTATGGTATATTAGTGTTTTTTGTCTTTATTAGGTTATATTGGTGTTTTTAGGTCTTTTTAGGTAATGTAGCGCATTTTTATTTTTTGTGGTCATTTTTTTATTTTTTGTGAGCATTTCTAGGGTTTATTAGGTTATATTATAGTTTATGAGGGTTTCTAGGTATTTTTTAAGGTATACTAGCATTTTTTCATTATTAGGGTTTTTATGGTTTTATTGGGGGTTATTATGGTGTGTTTAGGTTTGTTAGGGTTGAGTAGGGTTTATTTTGCTTTACTTATGGTTTATTAGGGATTTTTATCATTTTTTGGGGTTTATTAGGGTTTATTAGTGTTTATTAGTGTCTATTAGGACTGGTTAGGGTTGTTTAGGTTTTCTTAATGTGTTTGTAGGTTTTATTAGGTTTTATTATCATTTATTAGGGTTTATTAGGTATTTTTGTGGTTTTATTAGGTCCGAGTAGAGTTTCTAAGGATTTTAGGGATTATAATGTGTTTTTAGGGATTATTAGAGTTTATTAGGGGTTTATTAGGGTTCAATGTTTTATATTATGGAATATTAGAGTTTAAAATTTTTGAGGGTTTTAAAGCTTCTTCAAGGTTTTTATAGCATTTTTAGGGTTTGTGTAGCATTGTTAGAGTTTATGAAGCATTTTTAGTGTTTATGTAGCGTTTTTAGGGTTTAGTTAGTAGTTTTATATTTTATGTATCTTTTTTAGGGGTTATGTAACGTTTTTAGGGTTTATGTAGCGTGTTTAGGGTTTAAATTTTATATAGCATTTTTAGGGTTTATGTTGCATTTTTTGGGTTTATGTAGCCTTTCTAGTGGTAATGTAGTGTTTATGTTGTATTTTTTATGGTTTATGTAACGTTTTTAGGGTTCATGGAGTGTTTTAAGGTTTATACTGTGTTTTTAGGTTTTCTGTAGCGTTTTTTATTGTTTATGTTTCGTTTTTAGGGTTTATATTGTGTTCTTTAGGGTTTATGTTACAATTCTAGGGTTTATGTAGTGCTTTTATGGTTTATGTAGTGTTTTTTGGGTTTATGTTGCGTTTTTTGGTTTATGTTCTGTTTTTAGGGGTTTTGTTGCATTTTTAGGGTTTATGTAACATTTTTTGGGTTTATGTATCTATTTGAAGGCTTTTTAGGGTTTTAATGGTTGTTTATGGTTTGTAGTGTTTTTAAGGGTTTTTAAGGATTGTTAATGGGTTTTTATGATTTTTTATTGTAACTGATGGCTTTTTAATGGGTTTTGGGGGTTTTTATGGGTTTAATTGTTTTTTTGGGATTGATTGGGGTTGTTAGGTTTTTTTAGTGTGTTTTAGGGTCTGTTTGGGTATTACAGTGGTTTTTAGGGTTTATATAATGTGTTTTAGAGTTTTTTGGGTTCGTTAGGGTTTTTTATTGTTCTTTAGAGTTTAATATGGTTCTTTAGTGTTTATTAGGGTTCTTTAGGTTTATTAGTGTTCTTTAGGATTTGTTATAGTTTATTAGAGTTTTGTTGTATATTAGGGCTTTATTGGGCTTTTGTAGGCATTAATAGATTTTTCTAGGGTTTATCAACCTTTTTTATGGTTATTTAGGATTTATTCGGGTTTATAATATTTATTAGGGTTTAATAACATGTATTTGGGTTTATTACGATTTGTAAGGGTTTATTATGCTTTGTTAGCGTTTATTCCGGTTTATTAGGGGATTGTTATGGTTTGTTTCAGTTTGTTACAATTTATTTGGCATTGTTAAGATTTGTTACGATTTATTTGGGATTGTTAGGGTTTGTTACGATTTATTTTTGTGTTATAAGGGCTTGTTAGGGTTTATTAGTGGGTTGTATGGTTTTTAGTCTATTATTTCGTGGCTTTTGTAGTGTTTTGTCGGGTTTGTTAGGGTTTTTAGTGATTATTTGGGTTTACTATGGTTTAATAGATTTTTTTATTTTATGTTAGGGGTTTTAGGGATTTTGTAGCATTTATTAGCGTCTAATAGAGTTTATTAGGATTTATTACAGGTTATTGATTTATTAGTTTTTATTAGGGTTTTAGGGTTTAATAGTGGGTTTTAGGGGTTATTAGGGTTTATTAGTGGTTCTTAGGGGTTATTAGTGGATGTTAGGTTTTGTTAGGTTTTGTTAGAGTTTTTAGGGTATGTTACGGCTTGTCTGAGTTGCTCGGCGTTTTATGCATTTTTTGGGTTTTATGGGTGTGTTTGGATTTTTTATGCTTTGTTAGGGTTATTTTAGCATTTTTGAGGGTTTTGTTGCGTTTTGTGGGTTTTGAAGCATTTTTCAGTTTTTTGTAGCAATTGTTAGGGTTTATGTAGCATTGTTAGTTTATTTAGTAGTTCTTTAGGGGTTTATTAGGGGTTTATTAGGGTTTAATTTTGTTTAGGGTTTTGAAGCGTATTTAGGGTTTTTGTAGCATTTTTTAAAGTTTGTGCTGCGTTGTTAGAGTTTATGTAGCAATTATAGTGTTAATGTAGCAATTTTAGGGTTTAGTTAGCAGTTTTAGGATTTATGTATCATATTTAGTGTTTATGTAATGTTTTTTGGGTTTATGTATCGTGTTTAGGGTTTGGGTTTTATGTAGCATTTTTAGGGTTTATGTTTCATTCTCTGGGTTAATGTAGCGTTTTTAGGGGTGATGTAGCGTTTATGTTGGTAACGTTTTTAGGTTTGATGTGGTGTTTTTATGGTTTATATTGGGTTTTAGGTTTTATGTAGCGTTTTTAATATTTATGTTGTGTTTTTTATGGTTTATGTACAATTCTAGGGTTTATATAGTGCGATTAGGGTTTATGTAGTGTTTTTTTGGTTTATGTTTCGTTTTTTGGTTTATGTTGCCTTTTTAGGGGTTTTGTTGCATATTTTGTGGTTTATGTAATGTTTTTAGGGTTTATGTATCTATTTGAATCCTTTTATGGTTTTAATGGTTGTTTATGGTTTTTTGTGTTTTTTAGGGTTTTTAAGGTTTGTTAATGGGTGTTTATGGGTTTGTTATGGTTTCGGATGGCCTTTTAATGAATTTTCGTGGGTTTTATCGGTTTATTTATTTTTTTGGGATTGATAGGGGTTGTTAGGGTTTTTAATGTTTTTAGTGTTTTCTTGGGTATTGTAGCGGTTTTTAGGGTTTATATAATGTGTTCTAGCGTTTTTTGGTTCTTTAGGGTTTTTTAGTGTTCTTTAGAGTTTAATATGGTTCATTAGGGTTTATTAGGGTTCTTTAGGATTTATAATCATTCTTTAGGATTTGTTACAGGTTATTAGCATTTTTTTGTATATTAGGGTTTTATTGGGCTTCTGTAGGCATTAATAGATTTTTCTAGTGTTTTTTAACCCCTTTTAGGGTTATTTAGGATTTATTAGGGTTTATTAGGGTTTATTTTATTTATTAGGGTTTAGTAACATGTATTTGAGTTTATTACAACTTATTGTGGTTTATTATGACTTGTTAGGGTATATTGGGGTGTATTGGGGGTTTCTTATGGTTTGTTTCAATTTGTTAAGATTTATTTGGCATTGTTAGGATTTGTTACGATTTATTTGGGGTTGTTAGGGTTTGTTACGATTTATATTGGGGTTATTAGGGTTTTAGGGTTTATTAGTGGGTTGTAGGGTTTTGTCGGCTATTATTTGGAGATATTTTTTTCGTTTTTTCGGGCTTTCTAGGGTTTTTATAGATTATTAGGGTTTATTATTGTTTAATAGTGTTTTTTATTGTATATTAGGGGTTTTAGGGCTTTTGTAGCATTTATTAGGGTCTAATAGAGTTTGTTGTATTTATTACAGGTTATTAAAAATTATTAGTGTTTATTAGGGTTTTTAGGGTTTAATAGTGGGTTTTATGGGTTGTTAGGGATTATTAGTGGTTCTTAGAGGTTATTAGTAGCTGTTAGGATTTGTTAGGTTTTGTTAGGGTTTTTAGGGTTTGTTACGGTTTGTTTGAGTTGTTTGGGGTTTTATGCATTTTTTTGAGTTTTGTGGGTGTGTTTGGATTTTTTTATGCTTTTTTAGGGTTATTTTAGCATTTTTTGGGGTTTTGTTGTGTTTTGTGGGTTTTGAAGCATATTTCGGGTTTTTTGTAGTAATTGATAGAGTCTATGTAGTGTTGTTAGTGGCTTTTCTGGTTCTTTAGGGTTCTATAGGGTTTTTAGGGTTTTTAGGGATCTTTATGGTGTATTAGGGTTTCTTTTGATGTTTTTATGGTTTGGTAGGGGGTTTTAGGGGTTTTAAGGGTTTCATAGGGTTGGTTAGGGTTTTGTTAGGCATTTTTAGGCATTTTAGGTTTTTTTATCTTTTTTAGTGGTTTTTAGGGTTTTTATGGTTTTTTGGGGTTTTTAGGTTTGTTTTCGGGTTTTTTTAGTTTTTTTGGATTTTAGGGTTTTTAGAGGTTTTTTAGGGTATTTTAGGGTTTTTAGGGTTTTTAGGGTTTTTTAGGGTATTTGGGGGTTTTTGGGTTTTTGTTGTTTTTTTAGGGTTTTGTCAGGTTTTGCTGGGTTTGTTAGGTTTTTTTGTGAATATTAACACTTTGAATGGTTTAATAGAGTTTTTGTGGTATATTTGGGTTTTTAGGTATTTTGTTGCCTTTATTGGGGTCTAAAAGGGGTTTTAGGGTTTATTATGATTTATTAGTGTTTTTTAGGGTTTAGTAGTGGGCTTTTGGGTTAATTATGGTTTATTATTGGATGGTAGGGTTTGTTAGGATTTATTAGTTCTTATTAGAGAGATTTAGGGAGTGTTAGGGTTTGTTAGGGTTTCTAAGGGTGTGTTAGGGTTTCTATGGGTAGGTTAGGGTTTTTATGGGCGCGTTAGGGTTTCTAAGGGTCTGCTATGATTTCTATGGTTTTCTAAGGTTTTGTTAGGGTTTCTATGGGTGCGTTGGGGTTTTTAAGGGTGTTATAGGTTTTCTAAGGGTGTGTTATGGTTTCTAAGGGTGTGTTAGGGTTTCTAAGGTTGTGTTAGTGTTTCTTAGGTTTGCTTAGGGTTTTGTTAGGGTTTTTTGGGGTTTTTGGGTCATGTTAGGGTTTCTTATGATTTCATAGGGGTTTTTAGGGGTTTTTATGGGTTTTTGTGTTTATTGGGGTTTGTTAGTGCTTCTTCAGGGTTTTTAGGGCTTGTTAGGGTTTGATAGGGTTTTTTAGGGCTTGTTATGTTTTTAGGTTTTTTTTTCTGTTTTTTAGGATTTGTTAGGGTTTGATAGGGTTTTGAGTGGTTTTTAATGGGTTTTTCTGTGTATGGGGTTATTCATGGTTTTTAGGGTTATTTAGTTGTTCATGGTTGTCACATATGTGATGAGCTAGTCGCAAGCTTCAATTTGATATGTGGTAGAGATGAAACAGACACCCAGAGTAGAAGTTACGGTCATTTGGAGGACTTAAGGACCTTTTGGGTCTTTAAGAACGTGGTAAGGTGTTCCTATTTGTGACAGATGTGTAGATCTAGTCGAAAGATTCGATTTGATATATGGTAGAGGCAAAAGGACTCTCAGAGTAGAATTTATGGTCTTTCGGAGGGTTTAAGTACCTTTTTGTAATTCAAGGATGTGATAAGGTGCTTCAGTGGTTATAGGAGTGTAGGTATAGTCTCAGGCATTGATTTGATATGTGGAAGAGGCAAAATAGACACCCATAGAAGATGTTATTGCAAAATGGACACCAGAATCCAATCTTTTGACCATCAAAAGGGATTTTGGTTCTTTGGGGGGGGTTGAAGAATGTCAGAAAGGGTTCTAGTGGTTACCAGATGGTGTATCGTTTCACAATCATCGATTTGATATGTGTTAGATCCAATATGAACACACATAAGAGAAGTTATTTCCATTTTAAATTGAGCAACCCTCCTAGCGCCTAAAAACCTAAGAAACCAGCAACTCACTAAAATAAACATAACATCTCCTTCAGGTGTCCGTTTGAGCACAATGACTAGTAAAATAAAAGCTCGTGAGATGAGTGAGGACCAAGTATAATCTAAACTATGTGAAGATCAATGAAACAGAAGATATAATAGTTATACCACTCCAAAAACAAGTCTAACTTGAAAGGGCCATAACTTTCACTCCGATTGTCCGTTTGAGCTCTACGACATATCAAATCGAAGGTAGCGAAGAGATCTGTGTAGAATGATAAATGTAACGCAGTTAAAGTAATGTTTGGGACCCTAAAATCCCAAAACCCATCAGAAGGCCTCCAAAACTCTATTTCTGCGTCCGAATCCCTATCAAATTTTTCTTAAAACAGTCATAACTTCTGATCTATGGTTTTTTTCTGCATCTGGCACTAGTTTTTATTGTAGTTCGTTCCATGAGATTTAGTTTAACTATTCACAGAGTGGAAGTGGACACCTGAAGAAGAAGTTATGCCTTTTTTAATGACTCTATGATTTGTTAGGTTTTTTGAGACACAATTTCTATCACTTTTGTCATGTCTACTGTTTTTTCAAAAAACTATAACTTATAATTATTGTTATTATTATTATTATTATCATTATCATCTCATGCAAATGCACCTGCACATGCACGTGCATAATTATTATATTTTTATTACCATGCACGTGCAAATGCATTGAACACATGTTAATTTATTATCGCATGCATTGTTATTATTATTGTTATTATTATTATTCTGGTTGATGTTGTTGTTGTTGTTGTTTTTATCATCACATGAAAATGCACATACATGCTCATTCAATGAACGTGCATTTTTCTATTATCAAATGCATTTTTATTATTTATATTATTAATATTATTATTATTATTATTGTCATCATCATCATCAAACGGAAATGCAATGCACGAGAGTTATTATTTATTACCGTACACATTCACATGTAATGCACATGCAATATTCTATTATCATATGCATTAGTACTACTACTATTATCACCACCAGTACTACTATTATTACTACTACTATGATTATTACTATCATCACATGCAAATGTAGATCCACATGAGTTATTATTTATTATTTATTACCATGTACGTGCATATGCAATGCACTAGTATTATTATTTTATTATTATTATAATAATAGTTATTATTATTATTATTATTATCATTATTATTATTATCATTATCACATTCAAATACACATGCATGTGCGTTGTTATTTATTATTTATTACCATGCATGTGCACGCCTTATTATTATTATTACAATTAGTATTATTAATATTATCATCAAATGTAAATGCACATGCACATGCACATGCATGTGCGTCCTTATTTATTATTATTTATTTATTATTTACTACTATGCACGTTCACATGAAAATCACTTGCGTTATTCTATTATTGTTATTATTATTATTATTATTATTCTTGTTGTTGTTATTGTTTGTATCATCAAGTACAAATCCACATGCACATTCATTGTTATTTATTATTTATTACCATTCAAGTGCATGTATCATTATCATTATCATTACATGTAAATGCACATGAACATGGATTATTATATATTATTTGTTATCATGCACATGAAAATGCTATGCACTTGCGTTATTCTATTATCACATGTGTTATTATTATTTATTCTAATGCACGTGCACACGCAATGCAGGTGCGTTATTCTATTATCACATGTGTTATTATTTATTGTTTATTATCATTCACATGAAAATGCACATTTATGTGGACTAGTTTATTATTTATTGTTTATTACAATGCACATGAACATGCACATGCACTTTTATGTGCGTAATTAATTATTATTTAATATCATTCAAATGCACATGCACATACACATGCAATGCACATACGTTGTTATTTATAATTTATTATACATTATAATTCACATGAAAATGCACTGGAATATGCATATGCACATGCATTATGATTTATTATTTAAACTAGGCACATGCATACGCAGATGCATGTACGTTATTACAACTACTATTATTAGAGGTATTTTTAGGGTTTACTATCATTTTTTAGGATTTTTAGGTGTTATTATCATTTATTATGGTTTTTTAGGGTTTTAGGGGTTTTTAATGGTATATTAGATATAACACCTCGAGATTTTATGAAAAATATTCTTTTAATTTCAATGATGTCTTGTGTTGTACGCTACACCAAAATTATCTTTTGCTATACGCAACACCATATTAGATTGTATTAGACGCAACATTGACTGTGTGTATATATATATAAATATATTCAATGTATAAATGAAATATGGTTGGATTCTATTATACGCAACAACAAAGGAGTCTTGCACTACACGCAACCCTGACTTGGCTTGCATTACATGTAATCGCGACCTTCCTCGATAGCGTGTGTTGTACGCAATACTGGGTTTCACTAAACAACGATATATGGTTATAATATTATCACAAACTAGCCGTTATGAATATTATTAACTAAATTTTAAATTTTATAAAATTATTATTCATCTTACTCATTTTCTAGAACATGGTATGAGAATAAAATAAATTTTTCGGTAAAATAAGTATTTTTCAAAAAAATGCAGTTTTACCGCCTTCTAATGGCGCACCCATTTTAAATCTAATTTTTGACATGTTTATAAATAAAATATGACAAAATAAAACTCTTTTTTGGAATCAGGATATAAAAATTTACTTTGGATAAATTTTTCATATTATTCTGAAAACTTTCATATTTTAATGAATAGTAAAAACACGCTATATTTTAATTAAAAACAACTTTTTTCATTGTAATAATTTATATTGTTAAATTATAATATTGAATCATTTTAAAGTATAAATAGAATATATTTTTACCATTTAATACAATTTATGTCTTTAGCATTGATTTTTCATTGAATTCATAGGTAAAATAATTTCAATCTTTGACAATGTTTTAACTTTTAAAACCCATTTTCTTCACAACAGGATTAATTTTAAATTAATTACTGAAACTTCTGTGCTTTGAATTTTGAAAAAATGATTCCATATTTAGATTCAGTGGGTCAAATTATGTTAATAGGTTACTTATATTTTTTTGACGTTATGAATAGTAACTACGGTAATTTTAATTTACTACTGTTAAATGTAAATCGGGTAATTAAGAGTAAAAATAAGATTATAAAATTACTCTAACACCTGCCAAAATCCTATTGGATGACTAATAGTTTACTCATATCACCTAAGGGTCGTATTAGATTCATTTTATGGACTTTTTTCCATGAAAATAATTTAATTATTATTAAAACCAAAGAAAGTGACAACATGTCACTCTCTTAAATCATATAAGTATAATAATTTTAATTTAGTGATAAACTTAATGAATCTTCAAAAATGAATAGTCTCTAGAAAGCTAATAAAATTTTCTACATCATGTGAATTTATTTATAATTTTTAAGGATTAAATAATTATCATCAAAGGTGACACAATAGTGATGTTGAAATTATTTTATTGATTGAAATATCAAATAAATGGTTTTAAAAATATTAAAATAAATATAATATGAACAATTTAATGTTCTCCACTACTTTTATAGGTAAATATGACATGTTATGAATCTATTAAATATATTTTTTCGAATATATCCTCTTTTTAGATTTTATTTAAATTCCAATAAATGAATAGTTTCAAAATTGACATTATTATTATTTTATAAAAATAACATATTATAAAATTGTTTAAAAATCACAAAAATATTTAAAAATTATAAATTTAAATTTATATGGTCTAAAATTTGATAAAGTATCTAATTATGGATAATTAACATCACATATGTAATTATTTATAACAATTCAAAATTTAGAATCTTATTACGACAAATAAAATTTAATAGATTAAAAAAGGATAAATCAAGTTGATAATGTTTAAAATAAATTCCCAACGTGTCTAAATATTATTGGTTGATGATATTATAACCCTATATCATATAATATTCGAGTTTGAGTCATTTTTGGATGTTTTATGGTGTGTTGAAAATTATTATAAATTAATATTTCTTATAATTCCAAAGGTGCCCCTCTCCTCCCTTATAAAAGTGCATCTCCTCCCTCTCCTCTTTACACAACCTTGAGCCTTAAAGCTCGGCCAACCCCTCAAAATTTCTTTTCTCCACTTCCCTAGAAACATCCTAGAGGTCCTGGTCTTCTTCAAATACCGTCTTTAGTGCCCTAATAGGAGGTTAAGAAGAGGTGCGTCAATGATGAGGTAATATACTTTACCGATTTATTCCAATTTTTTTCTTATTCTACTTATTATTATTTATTTTTTTCATCATAAATTAATAACATCAGTATCAATAATATACTGATATGTTATTATAAATATGAAACAACCTTATTTCACCTTCTATCCATCCTACGGAAAATGAAATCATCGCGCAAGCGTACGTATGGAATACCATATCAATGCCGTGGTGTAATCTATTTTTCCACCACCACCTTACTTGGATAGGTATAATGGTGTAAAGAATAACTATATATGAATATAGTAATATCATACTAATTCTAACATATTATATCATCCACTCCAATTTCCATTCAATAAATATGGGAATGATATCATCGCTCGTGCGTACGTATGGATTACCGTCTCCACGACACGATGAGATTCATTTTCCATGTTAACAATTCAAGAATGATTATAAAGTATATATAATAAGTAATAATGAAATATATGACATAAAAATGATACTTTATTTATGTATATATATATGTATGTCATCTACTTAATTCCATTCAATTCAATAAGGAAACGAAAACAGCGTTCATGCATACGTACGGCCTACCGTCTCCATGAACGGTGTATTTCATTCCATTTATCAATCTATCATATATATTTATATGATGAATATATATTATATATAAATCATTTTTTACATTCTGGAATTAATTAAATCTGGATATAAGAAATAATATCATGAACAACAAGTCGAAACACGTACGATAAATGAAATGATTTTACCCAAAAACGATGATTTAACATGGAATTTACAAAAGAACGGGTAATATAAAGTCATAATTGAACCATATATGATATCATAACAATGAATATGATTCTACAATAAGTTGATAATATTATTTAAATCATTATACAGGAGGTTCAAAAACATACGAAGCATATCAGACATAAGGTAAGGGATAACTTTTCCAATATCGTTTTTATCAGAGATTGTTTATTCATAAGTATTTACTGGGGTTATATTTATCATCCATGTCCCTGTTTTCTATAAATGGTTTCATGAATTTTTAAAGTCCTTTTTACCCCTTTTTAACTTTTACTACATGGTATTTAAGGAATCTTTCTTTTATGAGGTACTTTTTGACTTTTTCGGAAAAAGTATGAGAAGAATGTTTTTTAACTTATACGGCATGAAAGAATTTTTACGGTCTCATAACGCCTTATTTTCAGGAAGCTTACTCCACAATATTTAATGACTACTTCCAACAAAATCCTCTTCTTTTAAAATTGCATGGCATTTTGTGAAAAGAAAATGATTTTGAATAAGAAAGGATATTTTCCACATGAATTTATTTCAAGTGTTTTATCAAAACCATTTCCATCTAAGATGACATTATTTTATATGTTTATGTTTCATGTATAATGTCTCTTTGATTTACATGGTTTCACTTCTCTTATGATGAAATTATATCCATTTTTTTATATGGATTATGTTATGATGGGATGATGTTTATGAAACCCATTTTATTCTTTGGGTTATGATGAATGATTAATGTTTATGTTATGGAACATGTAAGAATGATTTCATTATGAGGTGGGTAGGACCTATATCTCCCTCCAATGCATTGGTTAAGGATTTATATCTCATTAGATAAACATGGCTGGAATAGAAAGTTAATTCGGTTCAGTGATACAGGACTGGAACGAGGAGTGAACTCGATTCAGAAAGGGACTTTGTCCACAAAGATGGTCTTGGAAAAAGTGCCTTGCCTACTATGGAAATCATAACATGTGCTTAATGGATTCCACAGTTACATGATTTATTCCCATGCTATTTTATGATGATTGATGTTCCATTATGATCTATGCCTTACGTACTTCCATGTTTTATGTCATTGCTCAATATTTTGATGTTTAACCATTATGTTCATGTTTTTAAGTTCAAATGTATATGGTCTGTTTTATTTTCTCCTTGCATACCCTTAATGATAATTTGAGCTCACCCTTTATATGTTTTCTTTTCCCTAGGATATAAAGAAATGTTTTAGGTAAGAAAACAAAAGGGGAAGATCTTTATGGGAGATGTTGAAGATCTTTCACCATGATTAGAAGATTATGTTCCGAGTTTCCAAAGACACTAAACAATTACGGTCCTTGAGTGTTGGTTTTTGTTATGTATTAATTATTCCACAAAAGTAATGTAATTTCCATGTTCGTCAAGCTACGGGTCTCTATAGTTGTTATCAGAGGCAAAAGAGGTAGTAATGAATCCGATCCTTGGGAACTCTCACATGTGAGCGTTGGGCGAAGCATGGCTCTCTGCCCAAGGGCTTCATGAGGAAATGGCTACCACTGGGGACGGTGGTGTGTCCCGCCTAGGGGGAGTAGCTGCCCATGGAGTGCCCTGATAGGTATCAATTATATTCCACTTGAAGTAATTCCAGACCGCTACAGTTGGTATCAGAGGAAATGTTTTGTTAACCTTTGGAAACTAGGACCCGAAAACTTTAGTGAGATCCCTAGAGATATTTATAAGTTATGTCTTGGGATGTCCCTAAGGTTTTGTATAAGTATAGGTTATAGTCATATAATTACGACAACAATCTTATAATTAAACTCTGAGATGTTAGATATTGAAGGTATTCCCCTTATATTATGTTGTTTTCCTAGCATGATTTTTTCCACTCACACTATTCTTTTTGGGTTTTAGAAAATGGCTGGAAACAGGAAGATTCACGATAATGGAGGATATAATGGACAATGGAATGATATTCATCATGTGAAACCAAATGAAATTGGATCTGGAGGTCCACATATCGTTATTATGCCTGATTAGCAATCTCATAATATGATCAATAATCTCAACTTTGGTAAGTTTCCTGACTCAGATAATAAGAGAAATATGGAGTTTCAGGATGATTATAGGGGAAAGAAAGTTCAATTTCCCTCATGTAAATCATGTGGGAAGAGGCATCAAGGATAGTGTTTCAAAGGATCTAGAAGATGCTTTTGGTGTGGAAAAGAAGGACACAAAGCTAGTAATTGTAAAGGAAAATTTTCAGTTAACACCATGGACAAGGATAATGGTATTGTTAGGACATCAACAGTGGTTAAAGTGTTTTAAATGTGGAATGTACGGGAATTATGCAAACCAATTCCCTAAGGGAAATCTCATAAAGAGAATCAGCATGGTCATATGGGTAGTATTTATGTGGACGATGATGAATAGACTACAAATGATATATGAGATGGATGAAACGATGAAGCTCGGTCAGTGGTTTAAGAAGGTAGTGTAATGATTGTATGTTTATCAAGAATAATGTATGGTAATATGGAATAAGGAAAAATATAAGGATTGTTAAAATGTTTCCTTTTCTCGAGTTTTGAAAGTATATGATGAATGGTACAGGTAACCATGAAAAGTTATTCAGATGTTTTTGGAAGGAAGATGGTATGCGCATAATGAAAGGATAAAGAGATAATGGAATGTTTTCTATTATTAATGAAGGAAAATGTGATATCATGGATTGAGTATATAGAAATTTTGGGATGTGGAAAGAGTTAACTTTTGACAACATTTATGTTTTCACTAAGGTTCAATAGGTATTCATTTTTCAAGAGAATACATGATTAAGGTTTTCACATTTTTGTAATGTGACCAAAAAGATATATCGTATTATATATAAGGGATAAATGATGGTATTCACATGCTCGGTAGATGACATTTCTAGTTATTGTTTTCTTTATACTATGAGCTTAGAATGAAGTATTTTGGATAATCCTAAAGATATGAAATGAATTAAGTTAGACATAAGATAGTATTGTTTAAGGCTAGAACTTTTTTTTCTATAATTTTGTAATGTTATAATAGTGTAGTTTTAGAAAAAAAGACAACCTGCAGGACGGGCGACAACCCGTCGTGTCGGACAAGGATATTGGAATCGAACCCACACTCGAAGTGTGAAAGGCCTGTATCGCCTACCACTGGCCTACAGGAAGTACTTGGTTAGTATAAATTAGTTTTAATTTATTATGTGGTATGATATATGATGTATAAGTCCATGTTAGGAACCATATACGATTAATCTCACTATAGATGGACTTATGTATATTTTATAACATTATCTATCCTTTTGTTTGAGACAGATGGAATGACCTATAATTCTATCACATGATCTGCTAACACTTCACGAAAGACAAATTCAACTTCATTTCTTTAAGAGGTGAAGTGGAAATTTTACAATTCACGACCAACGGTGTGATTGTACCAAAATAAAGTAAGTATTTCTTCTAATTCAAATTCTTCAACATTAGGGAAATGATATTGAAAACCAAAAATTTTGTCCTAGTGTCCTTATATCTGATGAATCAGATGGTATCTTAGATCATCACAAATTTATGGCTTTGTGATTGTTGCATTTTTCATAGCCATGTTCTCTACCACTCTCCATCAGAACTTGATCGTAAGATTTCTCTTCCATATCAATGTTTTCACCTATGTTATCCTATGTGGAAACCCAGTGATGAGTTAATTTGGGTAACCATTACGTTTCGTACTTTAGTTTTTAAGATTAATTTTTGGTATTCCTTTGTTACGATGTGGGTTTCAATAAAAGAAACTTTCAAGTAGAAAACCATTTATAACCCCGATGAATTTTGAGGGTGAAATTTATTTTAAGGGGGGTATAATTTAACACCCTGAGATTTTATGAAAAATATTCTTTTAATTTCATTGATGTCTTGTGTTGTACGCTACACCAAAATTAGCTTGTGCTATACGCAACACCGTATTAGGTTGTAGTATACGCAACATTGAGTGTATATATATATATATATATATATTCAATGTATAAATGAAATATGGTTGGATTCTGTTATATGCAACAACAAAGGAGTCTTTCACTACACGCAACCTTGACTTGGCTTTCATTACACGCAATCACGACCTTCCTCGATAGCATGTGTTGTACGCAATACCAGATTTCACTAAAAACGATATATGGTTATAATATTATCATGAACTAGCCATTATGAATAGTATTAACTACATTTTTAATTTTATAACATTATTATCCATCTTACTCATTTTCTAGAACATAATATGAGAATAAAATATATTTTTCGGGTAAAATAAGGATTTTTCAAAAAAATGCATTTTTACTTCCTTTTGATGGGGAACCCATTTTAAATCTAATTTTGACATGTTTATAAGTAAAATTTGACAAAATAAAACTCCATTTTGGAATTAGGATATAAAAATTTACTTTTCATAAAATTTTCATATTATTTTGATAACTTTCATTTTTTAATGAATAGTAAAAACACGCTATATTTTAATTAAAAACAATTTTTTCACTGTAATAATTTATATGGTTAAATTATAATATTTAATGGTTTTAAAGTATAAATAGAATATATTTTTACCATTTAATATAATTTATTTCATTAGCATTGATTTTACATTGAATTCATAGGTAAATTCATTTCAATCATTGACAATGTTTTAACTTTTAAAACCCGTTTTCTTAACAACAGGATTAATTTTAAATTAATTACTATAAGTTCATTGTTTTGAATTTTGAAAAATGGATTCCATATTTAGATTAAGTGGGTCAAAATTATGTTAATAGGTTACTTTTATTTTTTTGACTTTATGAATATTAACTACGGTAATTTTTATTTACTACAGTTAAATGCAAATCGGGTAATTAAGAGTAAAAATAAGATTACAAAAATTACCCTAACACCTGATAAAATCCTATTGGATGATTAAATGTCAACCCATATCGCCTAAGGGTCGGATTAGATTCATTGTATAGACTTTTTTCCATGAAAATAATTTAATTATTATTAAAATCAAAGAATGTGACAACATGTCACTCTCTTAAATCTTATAAGTATAATAATTTTAATTTAGTGATAAACTTCATGAATCTTCGAAAATGAATAGTATCCAGAAATATAATAAAATTATATACATCATTTGAATTTTATTATAATTTTTAGTTATTAAATAATTATCATTAAAGGTGACACAATAGTGATGTTGAAATTATTTTATTGATTGAAATATGAAATAAATGGTTTTAAAAATATTAAAATAAATATTATATGAACTATTTAATGTTTTCCACTACTTTTATAGATAAATATGACATTTTAGGAATCTATTAAATATGCTGGTTCGAATATATCCTCTGTGTAGATTTTATTTAAATTCAAATAAATGAATAGTGTCAAAATTGACACTATTGTTATTTTATAAAAATAACATACTATAATTTTTTTTTTAAAATCACAAAACTATTTAAAAATTATAAATTTAAATTTATATGGTCTAAAATTTCATATAGTATCTAATTATGGATAATACACAACACATAAGTAATTATTTATATCAATTTAAAATTTAGAATCTTATTACAACAAATACAATTTAATTGATTAAATAACGATAAATCAAGTTGATAATGTTTAAAATAAATTCCCAACATGTATAAATTTTATTTGTTGATGAGATTAAAACCCTATATCATATAATATTTGATTTTGAGTCATTTATAGATGTTTTTAAGGTGGTTTTGAAATTATTATAAATTAATATTTCTTATAATTCCAAAGGTGCCCCTCTCCTCCCTTATAATAGGGCACCTCCTCCCTATGCTATTTACACAACCATGAGCCTTCAAGCTCAGTCAAACCCTACCATTTTCTCTTCTCCACTTCCCTAGAAACACCCTAGAGGTTCTGGTCTTCTTCAAGGGCCATCTTTAGTGCCCTAAGAGGAGTTTAAGAAGAGGCGCGTCAAAGAAGAGGTAATATACTTCACCGATTGTTTCCAATTTATTTCTTCTTCTACTTATTCTTATTTATTTGTTTCATCATAAATTAATAACATCAGTAACACTAATATACTTATATGTTATTATACATATGAAACAACCCTATTTCACCTTCTATCCATCCTATGGAAAACAAAATCACCACACATGCATGCGTACGGAATACCATCTCCACGCCGTGGTGTAAGCTGTTTTTCAACCACCACCTTATTTGGATGGGTATAATGGTGTAAAGAATAACTATATGTGATTATTATAACATCATACTAATTCTAATATACTATATCATCCACTCCAATTTCCATTCAATAAATATGGGAATGATATCATCGCTCGTGCGTACGTACGGATTACCGTCTCCACGACACGATGAGATTCATTTTCCATGTTAACAATTCAAGAATGATTATAAATTATATATAACAAGTAATCATGAAATATATGACATAAAAATGCTACTAGATTTATGTATATATATATATTTATGTAATCTACTTAATTCCATTCAATTCAATAAGGAAACGAAAACAGCGTTCATGCATATATACGGCCTACCGTCTCCATGAACGGTGTATTTCATTACATTTATCGATCTATCATATATATTTATATGCTGAATATATATTATATATAAATCATGTTTTAAATTATGGAATTAAGTAAATCAGTATATAAGTAATAATATCAAGAACAACAAGTCGAAACATGTACGATAAATGAAACGATTTTACCCAAAACGGTGCTTTAACATGGAATTTACAAAAGAACGGGTAATATAAAGTCATAAGTGAACCATATATGATATAATAAAAATGAATATGATTCTGTAATAAGTCAATGACATTATTTAAATCATTATACAGGAGGTTCAGAAACATACGATGCATATCAGACATAAGTTAAGGGATAACTTTTCCAATCATGTTTTTATCTGAGATTGTTTATTTGTAAGTATTTACTGGGGTTATATTTATCATCCATGTCCCTATTTTCTAAAAATGGTTTCATGAATTTTTAAATTAATTTTTACCCATTTTTGACTTTTACTACATGGTATGTAATGAATCTTTCTTTTATGAGGTACTTTTTGACTTTTCCAGCAAAATTACAAGAAGACTGTTTTTTAACTTATACGGCATGAATGAATTTTTACGATTTCATAACGCCTTATTTTCATGAAGCTTACTCTATAAGATTTAATTAATATTCTCAACAAAATCCTCTTATTTTTAAATTTCATCGCATTTTGTGAAAGTAAATTGATTTTGAATAAAAAGGATATTTTCCTCAAGAATTTATTTCAAGTGTTTTATCAAAACCATTTCCATCTAAGATGACATTATTTTATATGTGTATGTTTCAAGTATAATGTCTCTATGATTTACATGGTTTCACTTCTCTCAGGACGAAATGATATCCATTTGTTTTATATGGATTATGTTATGATGGGATGATGTTTATGAAACCTATTTTATTCTTTGGGTTATGATCAATGATTTATGTTTATATTCTGGCACACATAAAAATGATTTCATTATGATATGGGTGGAACCAATATATCCCTCCAATGAATTGGGTAAAGATTTATACCTAATGAGATAGACCCCGCTGGAATGAAAAGTTAATCCAGTTCAGTGATACAAGACTGGAATGAGGAGTGAACTCGATTCAGAAAGGGAGTTTGGCCACAAAGATGGTATTGGAAAAAGTGTCTTGGCTACTATGGAAATCATAACATGTTCTTAATGGATTCTATAATTACATGATTTATTACCATGCTATTTTATGATGATGGATGTTCGATTATGATATACGCCTTACATACTACCATGTTTTATGTCCTTGCTCAAGATTTTGATGTTTAAATAATATGTTCATGTTTTTAAGTTCAAATGTATATTTTCTATTTTATTTTCTACATGCTTACCCTTACTGAGAATTTGAGATCACCCTTTATATGTTTTTTTCCCCAGGATAAAAAGAAAGGTTTTAGGTAAGAAAAAAAAAGTTAAGATCTTTATGGGAGATGTTGAAGATCCTTCAACATGATTAGAAGATTATGTTCTGAGTTTCCAAAGACACTAAACTATTATGGTCTTTGAGTGTTGGTTTTTGTTATGTATTAAGTATTCCGCAAAAATAATGTAATGTCCATGTACGTCAAGCTACGGGTCTCTACAGTTGGTATGATAGGAAAAGGTGGTAGGAATGAATCCGATCCATGGGAACTCTCACATGTGAGCATTGGACAAAGCATGGATCTCCGCCCAAGGGCTTCATGAGGAAATGGCTGCCACTAGGGATGGTGGTGTGTCCCGCCCAGGGGGTGTAGCCGCCCATGGAGTGCCTTGATAGGTATCAATTATAGTCCACTAGAAGTAATTCAAGATCGCTATATTAGCGTTTTTTAGGTTTTCGTGGGGGTTACTTGGATTTTATTAGGGTTTAATAGGTATTTTTAGGGTTTTATTAGGATTGGGTTGGGTTTATTAGGGTATATTAGGGTATATTATGGTATATTTGGGTATGTTTAAAATTTATTATGGTTTATTATGGTTAATTATGGTTTTTAAATTTTTAGAGGGTATATTAGGGTTATTTAGTGTTTAGTAGTGTTTATTTGGGTTTAATAGCACTTTTATGATTTATTGGGTTTTATTAGCATTTATTAGGGGTTTTAGGGCTTTTTAATGGTATATTTTCATTTTTTTATGTTTAGTGGGGTTTATTATGGTTTATTATGGTGTGTTAAGTTTTATTAAGGTTGAGTAGGTATATTTATGGTTTTATTAGGGCTGAGTCAGTATCTTTAAGGTTTTATTAGGATTTATTAGGGTTGAGTATGGTTTATTCAGGTTCGTTATGGATTTTTAGGGTTTACTAAGGTTTGTTAGTGTTTTTATTAGGGTATATGAGTGTTTTTTAGTTTTTGTTAATATATATGAGGGGTTGTTTTGACTTTTTATTTTTTATTAGCGTGTTTTTAGTGTTTTTGAGAATTTTTAATGGTTTATTATATTTTAATTGAATTTATTATGGTTTATTAAGGTTTCTAGGACTTTTTAATGGTTTGTTTGCGTTTGTTTTTGTTTATTGGGGTTTATTTGGGTTTTATTAGGTTTTTTATGGTGTGTCAAGGTTTTCTAGGGTTAAGAAGGTATTTTTTTGGTTTTATTATGGTTTTATTAGGGTATATTAGTTTTTATTAGGGTTTATTAGGGATTTTTAGGCTTTATTTGGGTTTGTTAGGGGTTTATTAGTTTTTTTGTTTTATTAGGTTATATTAGTGTTTTTTAGGTCTTTTAGATAATATAGTATGTTTTTATTGTTTTTGAGTGTTTTGTTTTTGTTTGTGAGCATTTTTAGGGATTATTAGGTCATATTAGAGTTTATTATGGTTTATTAGGGTTATTAGGGATTTTTAAGGAATATTAGAATTTTTTGTCTATATTAGGTTATATTAGTCTTCTTAGGTCTTTTTAGGTAATATAGCGCATTTTTATTGTTTGTGATCATTTTTTTACTGTTTGTGAGAATCTTTAGGGTTTATTACATTATATTAGAGTTTATCGGGGTTTCTAGGGATTTTTAGGGTATACTAGCATTTTTTATTAATTAGGGTTTTATAGGGTGTTATTAGGGGTTATTATGGTGTGTTAAGGTTTATTAGAGTTGAGTAGGGTTTATTTGGCTGTATTTATGGTTTAATAGAGCTTTGTAGGGTTTGTTTGGGGTTTATTAGTGCTTATTAGAGTCTATTAGGATTGGTTAGGGTTTTTTAGGTTTTCTTAACGTGTTTTTAGGGTTTATTAGGTTTTATTATCATTTATTAGGGTTTATTATGTATTTTTCGGGTTTTATTAGGGTTGAGTAGAGTTTCATATGGTTTTTAGGGATTATAAGGTGTTTTTAGGGATTATTAGAGATTATTATGGGGTTATTAGGGTTTAAATGTTTTTATTATGGTATAATAGGGATTAATATTTTTGAGGGTTTTAAAGCATCATTAGGGTTTTGTAGCATATTTTAGGGTTTTTTAGCGTTGTTAGAGTTTATGTAGCATTTTTAGTGTTTATGTAGTGTTTTTAGGGTTTAGTTAGTTGTTTTAGATTTATGTATCATTTTTAGGGTTTAGGTAACATTTTTAGGGTTTTTCTAGCGTGTTTAGGGTTTAGGTTTTATGAAGCATTTTTTAGGGTTTATTTTGCGTTTTCTAGGTTTATATAGCGTTTTTAGGGGTGATGTAGCATTTATGTTTCATTTTTTAGGGTTTATGTAACGTTTTTAGGGTTTATGTAATTTTTTAGTGTTTATATTGTGTTTTTTAGGTTTTATGTAGCGTTTTTTAATGTTTATCTTGTGTTTTTAGGGTTTATGATGTTTTTTGTATGATTTATGTCACATGTGGCCCAAAGGGTTTATGTTATGGTGAGTGCACCATCTTTGAATCCTCTTCTAGGGATGCTCCTTTTTGGTAGTGTTTTTGGGGCAACTGCATCTGGCACGAAGGCCTTGAGGTGGTCCGAATTCCTTAAAGGTGGCCCAAAAGCCCTACTGACCCGAAGGCCTGGGTGGCCAAAAAGCCTTAAGGACTCCAAGCCCAAACTAGTGGCCCAAGGTGAATAGTTCCATTTGCTACAGTACTGAACAGTACCTGCTACAGTAACTACTACAGTGTCTGCTACAGTGACTGCTACACTTCCTGCTGCAGTACCCGCACAATGCCTTCTACAGTTCCTACTAAAATAATACTAAAGTACTGAAAAATATTCATTTACCTGGATTGGTACATGGGTCTTTTGGATTCTCTTAAGGATACCTCACCAACTCGGTTGAGGATCATGTGAAGATGCTTGGGAGGGGCAGTTCCTTGTAGATAGTCTGGTTGAATTTCCTACGACCTTCGGGTCATGTAATCTTCTAATCCTACTGACCTTGTAACGGGTCCCCCTCAACCCTTGAAAGGGGGGTTATCATAATCAATAAAAATGAAGGCCTTCTGGCCATTCAGGGTAGGGTTTATATAGTGCCTTTTGGGTTTATGTAGTGTTTTTGGGTTTATGTTGCGTTTTTTGGTTCATGTTGCATTTTTAGGGTTTTTGTTTCATTTTAAGGGTTTATGTAAGGTTTTCAGGTTTTATGTATCTATTTGAAGCCTTTTTTAGTGTTTTAATGGTTGTTTATGGTTTGTAGTTTTTAGGGGTTTTAAGGGTTGTTAACTGTTGTTTATGGTTTTTATTGTATCTAATGACTTTTTAATGGTTATTGGGGGGGGGGGGTTATGGTTTTTTTTTTGGGATTAATAGGGGTTGATAGGGGTTTTAGTTTGATTTAGGGTCTGTTTAGGTATTGTAGCTGTTTTTAGGGTTTATATAATGTATTTTAGCATTTTTTTGGGTTCTTTAAGGTTTTTAATGTTCTTTAGAGTTTAATAGGGTTCTTTAGGGTTTATTAGGGTTCCTTAGGGTTTATTAGTGTTCTTTAGGATTTATTAGAATTTATTAGCATTTTTATTGTATATTAGGGTTTTATTGGTCTTTTGTAGGCATTAATAGTTTTTTCTAGGGTTTATCAACCTTTTTTAGGGTTATTTAGGATTTATTAGTGTTTATTTTATTTATTAGGGTTTAGTAACGTGTATTTGGGTTTATTACAATTTATTAGGTTTTATTATGATTTGTAAGGGTTTATTGTGGATTATTAGGGGTTAGATATGGGTTGATTCCGTTTGTTATGATTTATTTGGCATTGTTAGGATTTGTTACGATTTATTTGGGTTTTATAGGGTTTCCTATGATTTATTTTGGTGTTATTAGGGATTGTTAGGGTTTATTGGTGGGTTGTTGGGTTTTTAGGCTATTATTTGGAGGTTTATTATAATGTTTTGTCCGGTTTGTTAGGGGTTTTGGTGATTATTAGGGTTTATTATGGTTTAATAGTGCTTTTTATTGTATATGAGGGATTTTACGGACTTGTAGCATTTATTAGGGTCTAATAGAGTTTGTTAGGGATTATTACAGGTTTTTACGATTTATTAGTGTTTATTGGGGTTTTTAGGGGTTAATAGTGGGTTTTAGGGGTTATTAGGGTTTATTAGTGGTTCTTTGGGGGTAATAGTGGTTGTTAGGTTTTGTTAGGGTTTTTAGGGTTTGTTACGGTTTGTTTGAGTTGTTTGGGGTTTTATGTGTTTTTTGGGTTTTATGCGTGTGTTTGGATTTTTTATGCTTTGTTAGGGTTATTTTAGCGTTTTTTGTGGTTTTGTTGCGTTTTGTAGGGTTTGAAGCATTTTTTTTTGGTTTTTTTATCAATTATTAGGGTTCATGTAGCGTTTTTAGAGGCTTTAATGGATCTTTAGGGGTTTTAGGGTTCTTTAGGGTTCTTTATGTTGTATGTGGGTTTCTTTTGAGGTTTTTAGGGTCTGTTAAGGGGTTTTTAGTGTTTTAAGGGTTTCATAGGGTTGGATAGGGTTTTTAGGCATTTTTAGGTTTTTAAGGCTTTTTAGCATTTTTAGGGGTTTTAGGGTTTTTGTCGTTTTTGAGGTTTTCTTGAGGGTTTTTTGAAGTTTTTTATGCTTTTTAGGGTTTTTTGTAGGGATTTTCAGTTTTTTTGTGTTTTTAGGGGTTTTAGGGTTTTTTTGGGTTTTTTTTTGGGTTTTTAGGATTTTCAGGGTTTTTAGTGGTTTTATAGGGTCTTTTAGGGTTTTTTGGGTTTTAAGGGTTTTTTAGGGTTTTGCCAGGTTTTTTCGGGTTTGTTAGGGTTTTTTTTGTGAATATTAGCATCTTGAATGGTTTAGTAGATTTTTTGTTGTATATTTGGGTTTTTAAGTATTTTGTAGCTTTTATTGGGGTCTAATAGGGTTTTTAGGATTAATTCGATTTATTAGTAATTATTAGGGTTTAGTAGTGGGCTTTAGGGTTTATTATAGTTTATTATTGGTTGGTAGGGTTTATTAGGATTTATTAGTGCTAATTAGAGTGATTTATGGTGTCTAAGTGTTTGTTATGGTTTCTAAGGGTGTGTTAGGGTTTCTAAGGGTGGGTTAGGGTTTTTATGGGCGGATTATGGTTTCTAAGGGTGTGTAATGGTTTTTAAGGGTTTTTAAGGTTGTGTAAAGGTTTTTATGGGTGTGTTGGGTTATTAAGGGTGTGCTAGGGTTTCTAAGGGCATGTTAGGGTTTCTAAGGGGGTTGTTGGGTTTCTAAGGGTGCGTTAGTGTTTATTGTGTTTGCTTAGGGATTTAGGGTTTTGTTAGGTTTTCTTATCCTTTCTTAGGTGTTTTTTAGGGTTTCTTCTGGTTTTGTTGGGTTTATTGGGGTTTCGTAGTGCTTCTTGGGGTTTGTAAGGGCTTGTTAGGGTTTATTAGGGTTCTTTAGGATTTTTTATGGTTTATTAGCATTTTTTATTGTATATTAGGATTTTATGGGGATTTTGTAAGCATTAACAGCTTTTTCAAGGGTTTATCAACCTTTTTTTGGGTTATTTAGGATTTATTATGGCTTCTTAGGGTTTATTTTTCTATTAGAATTTATTAACGTGTATTTGGGTTTACTATAATTTATTAGGGTTTATTATGATTTGGTAGGGTTTATTGCGATTTATTAGGGGTTTTTATGGTTTTTTTCAGTTTGTTACGATTTATTTGGTGTTGTTAGGATTTGTTACGATTTTTTTGGGGTTGTTAGGGTTTGTTATGATTTATTATGGGGTTATTAGGGTATTTTAGGGTTTATTAGCATGTTGTAGGGCTTTTGGGCTATTATTTGGCGGGTTTTGTAGTGTTTTGTCAGGTTTGTTAGTGTTTTTAAACATTATTAGGATTTATTATAGTTTAATACTATTTTTTATTGTATATTATGGGGTTTATGGCTTTTGTACCGTTTATTAGATTCTAATAGGGTTTTTAGGGTTTATTACAAGTTATTATGATTTATTAGTGTTTATTAGGGTTTTAAGGTTTAATAGTGGGTTTCAGGAGTTATTTGGGTTTATTAGTGGTTCTTAGGGGTTATTTGTGGTTGTTAGGGTTTGTTAGGTTTTGTTAGGACGTGTGTTATTCTATTATCACACATGTTAACTTTATCATTATTATCATTATCATTATTATCATTATCAGTATTATAATTATCATTATTGTTATTATTATTGTTATTATTATTATTATTATTATTATTATTGTCACATGCAATTACAGATGCACATGCGTTATTATTTATTATTTATTATATATTATTTATTTTCATGCATGTGCATATGTTGTTGTTGTTGTTATTAATATTACTACTACTACTACTACTATTAGTATTATTATTATCATCACATTCAAATTCACACGCACGTCTGTCATTATTTTTTACCATGCACATGCACACGCAATGCACCTACATTATTCTACTATGACATGTAATTTTATTGTTATTTTTATTAATACTATTATTGTTATTATTGTTATTATCATCAAATGAAAATGCAAATACACGTGTGTGATTATTTATTACCATACATGCACACATTCAATACTTGTGCGTTATTATATTATCACATGTGCTATTATTGTTAATATTACTATTATTGTTATTATTATCATCACGTGGGCTATGTGTAATTATTTATTATCATGCACTACACATGCAATGCACATGCATTATTCTATTATCACATGCGTTGTTGTTGTTGTTGTTGTTGTTATTATTATTATTATTATTATCTCAGGCACATGCACATGCACATGCACGTGCATTATTATTTATTTTTTATTACCATGCACATGCACATGCAATGCACAAACATTATTTTATTATCACATACGTTGTTATTCTTATTGTAATTATTATTATTGTGGTTGTGGTTGTTGTTTTTGTTATTGTTATTATCATCACATGCAAATGCACATGAAAATTCACATGCAAATACATAAACATGCACATTCAATGCACGTGCATTATTCTATTATCACATGTGTTGTTATTATTAATATTTTTAATATTACTATAATTATTATCATCGTCATCATCATCACATGCTAATGCAATGCACACGCGTTATTATTTATTATCATGCACATGCACACGTAATGCTCATGAAATATTCTATTATCAAATGCACTGGTACTACTACTATTATCACTACTACTACTGCTGTTGTTATTATTATTATCATCACAAGCAAATGTAGATGCACGTGCGTAATTATTTATTATTTATTACCGTGCACGTGCATATGCAATGCAGTTGTATTATTCTTTTATTATTATTATTATTATTATTATTATCACAGTTATTATTATTATTGTTGTTATTATTATTATTATCATTATCATTATCATTATTATTATCATTACCACATTCAAATCCACATTCATGTGCGTTGTTGTTTATTATTTATTATCATTCTCGTGCATGCGTTATTATTATTATTATTACAATTCATATTATTAATATTATTATCAAATGTAAATGCACATACACATTCATGGGCGTTATTACCATGCTCGTGTATGCGTTACTACTATGCACGTGCACATGCAATGCACTAGTGTTATTATATTATTATTGTTGTTGTTGTTTTTATTATTTGTATCTTCAAATACAAATGCATATGCACATGCGTTGTTATTTATTATTTATTAAAATGCACATGCATGCATCATTATCATTATCATTACAAGTTAATGAACATACATGTGCGTTATTATATATTATTTATTACCATGAACATGAAAATGCAATGCACTTGTGTTATTCTATTATCACTTGTGTTATTATTTTTTATTCTCATGCACGTGCACACGCAATGCACTTGCGTTATTCTATTATCACTTGTATTATTATTTATTATTTATTATTTATTATCATTCACATGAAAATGAACATTCATGTGGTCTTTGTTATTATTATTGTTGATTACCATGCAAATTCACATGCACATGGATATGCACTTGGATGTGCGTTATTATTTAATATTTATTATCATTCACATGCACATGCACATACACATGCAACTCACATGCGTTATTATTTATTATCATTCACACCCAAATGCGCATGCACATGCACATGCACGTGCATTGTAATTTATTATTTAAACTATGCACATGCATATGCACATGCACGTGTGTTATTACTACTATTATTATTAGCGGTATTTTTAGGGTTTACTATCATTTTTTAGGATTCTTTGGTGTTATTAAAATTTATTATGGTTTGTTAGGGTTTTAAGGTTTTTTAATGGTATATTAGAATATTTTAGGGTTTGGTGGGGTTATTAGAATTTTATTAGGGTTTATTATTTTGTGTCAAGGTTTATTAGGGTTTATTAGGTATTTTTAGGGTTTTATTAGGATTGAGTTGGGATTATTAGGGTATATTATGATATGTTGTGGTATATTTGGGTATGTTTAGGATTTATTAGGGTTTATAATAGTTCATTATGGTTTACTAAGTTTTTAAGAGGGTATATTAGAGTTTTTTAGTGTTTAGCAATGTTTATTTGGGTTTATTAGTGTTGTTATACTTTGTTAGGTTTTATTAGCATTTATTAGGGGGTTTCGATCTTTTTAATGGTATATTTGCATTTTTTTAGGGTTTTGTGGGGTTTATTATGGTTTATTATGGTGTGCTAAGGTTTATTAGTGTTGAGTCGGTATTTTTAGGGTTTTATTAGGTTTGAGTTAGTATCTTTAAGTTTTTATTAGGGTATATTTGGGTTGAGTACGGTTTATTAGAGGTTGTTTTGGATTTTTAGGGTCTACTAAGGTTTGTTAGTGTCTTTATTAGGGTATATGAGTGTTTTTTTGTTTTTGATATTATATATGAGGGGTTGTGATGACTTATTAGGTTTTATTAGCGTATTTTTAGTTTTTGTGAGCATTTTTAATGGTTTATTAGCTTTTATTTGAATTTATTATGGTTTATTAGGGTTTCTAGGGATTTTTTATGGTTTGTTTGTGTTTTTTTGTTTATTGGGTTTTAGTTGGGTTTTATTTGGTTTTGTTATGGTGTGTCGAGGCTTATTAGGGTTAAGAAGGTATTTTTAGGGTTTTATTAGGGTTTATTCATTTTTATTTGGGTTTATTAGGGATTTTTAGGATTTATTAGTGTTTTTTAGGGGATTATTAGTTTTTTTGTTTTATTAGGTTATATTAGCATTTGTTAGGTCTTTTTTGATTTTATAGCATGTTTTTTTTGTGAGTGTTTTGTTTTTTTGTAAGTGTTTTAGGGTTTCTTTGTTTATATTAGAGTTTATTATGGTTTATTAGAGTTTCTAGGGATTTTTAAGTTATATTAGTGTTTTTTCTTAATTAGGTTATATTAGTGTTTTTAGGTATTTTTAGGTAATATAGCGCTTTTTTATTGTTTCTGATCATTTTTTATTGTTTGTGGACATTTTAGGGTTTATTAGGTTATATTAGAGTGAATCAGGGTTTCTAGGGATTTTTTATGGTATTCTAGCATTTTTTAATTATTAGGTTTTTGTAGGGTTTTATTATGGGTTATTACGGTGTGTTAAGGTTTGTTAGGGTGGAGTAGGGTTTATTTGCCATTATTTATGGTTTATTAGGAATTTTTAGGGTTTTTTGGGGGTTTATTAGTGTTTATTAGTGTCTATTAAGGTTGGTTAGGGTTGTTTTGGTTTTCTTAATGTGTTTTTAGGGTTTATTAGGTTTTATTATCATTTATTTGGGTTTATTAGGTATTTTTGGGGGTTTTATTAGGGTTGAGTAGAATTTTTAAGGATTTTAAGTATTATAAGGTGTTTTTAGGGATTATTAGAGTTTATTAGGGGTTTATTAGGGTTTAATTTTTTATATTATGGTATATTAGGGTTTAATATTTTTGAGGCTTTTACAGCGTCTTTAGGGTTTTTGTAGCATTTTTAGGGTTTTTTAGCATTGTAAGAGTTTATGAAGCATTTTTAGTGTTTTGTAGCATTTTTAGGGTTTAGATAGCAGTTTTAGATTTTCTGTATCATTTTTAGGGGTTATATAATGTTTATAGGGTTTATATAGTGTGTTTAAGGTTTAGGTTTTATATTGCATTTTTTAGGGTTTATGTTGCGTTTTATGGGTTTGTGTAGTGTTTTTATGGGTGATGTAGCATTAATGTTGCATTTTTAAGGGTTTATGTAATGTTTTAGGGTTCATGGAGTGTTTTTAGGGTTTATATTGTGTTTTTAGGTTTTAAGTATCATTTTTTACTATTTATGTTGTGTTTTTTTAGTGTTTATGATGTGTTTTATAGGGTTTATGTTACAGTTCTAGGGTCTATGTAGTGCTTATAGGGTTTATGTAGCGTTTTTTGGGTTTATGTTATGCTTTTTGTTTTTGTTGAATTTTTAGGGTTTTTGGTGCATTTTGAGGGTTTATGTAACGTTTTTAGGGGTTATGTATCTATTTGAAGCCTTTTTAGGGTTTTAATGGTTGTTTTTGGTTTGTACTGTTTTTTAGGGTTTTTAAGGGTTGTTAACGGGTATTTATGGTTTTTATGGTATATGATGGCTTTTTAATGTTTTTTGGGGGGGGGTTATGGGTTTATTTGTTTTTTGGGTATTGATAGGGGTTGTTAGGGTTTTTTAGTTTGTTTTTGGGTTTATTTGGGTATTGTAGTAGTTTTTAGGGTTTATATAATGTGTTTTAGCGTTTTTTTGGGTTCTTTAGGGTTTTCTTAGTGTTATTTAGAGTTTAATATGGTTCTTTATGGTTTATTAGGGTTATTTAGGGTTTATTAGTGTTCTAAAGGATTTGTTACTATTTATTAGCATTTTTTGTTGTATATTATGGTTTTATTTGGCTTTTGTAGGCATTAATAGCTTTTTCTAGGGTTTATCAACCTTTTTTGGGGTTATTTAGGATTTATTAGGGTTTATTTTATTTATTAGGGTTTAGTAACATGTATTTGGGTTTATTACGATTTGTTAGGGTTTAATATTCTTTGTTAGGGTTTATTGTGGTTTATTAGGGGTTTGTTATGGTTTGTTTCATTTTGTTACGATTTATTTGCTGTTCTTAGAATTTTTTACGATTTATTTGGGGTTGTTAGGGTTTGTTACAATTTATTTTGGGGTTATTAGGGTTTGTTAGGGTTTATTATTGAGTTTTAGGGTTTTGTAGGCTATTATTTGGTGGTTTTTGTAATTTTTTGTCGGGTTTGTTAGGGTTTTTAGTGATTATTGGGGTTTATTATGGTTTAATAGTGTTTTTATCATATATTAGTCATTTTACGGTTTTTAAGCATTTATTAGGGTCTAATAGAGTTTATTAGGGTTTATTACAGGTTTTTATGATTTATTAGTGTTTATTAGGGTTTTTAGGGTTTAATAGTAGGTTTTGGGGTTTATTAGGGTTTATTAGTGGTTCTTAGGGGTTATTCGTGGATGTTAGGGTTTGTTAGGTTTTGTTAGGGTTTGTTAGGGTTTGTTATGGCTTGTTTGAGTTGTTTGGGGTTTTATGAATTTTTTGGGTTTTATGTTTGTGTTGGGATTTTTTATGCTTTGTTGGGGTTATATTAGCGGTTTTTGGGGTTTTGTTGCGTTTTGAGGGTTTTGATGTTATTTTTGGTTTTTTGTAGCAATTGTTAGGGTTTATGTAGTGTTTTTAGTGGATTTAGTGGTTTTTTAGGGGATTATTAGGGGATTATTAGGGTTTAATTTTTTATATTATGGTATATTAGGGTTTAGTATTTTTGAGGGTTTTGAAGCGTCTATAGGTGTTTTGTAGCATTTTTTAGGGTTTGTGTAGCGTTGTTGGAGTTTATGTAGCATTTTTAGTGTTAATGTAGCATTTTTATGGTTTAGTTAGAGGTTTTAGGTTTTATGTTTCATTTTTAGGGTTAACGTAACGTTTTTAGTGTTTATATAGTGTGTTTAGGGTTTAGGTTTTATGTATCATTTTTAGGGTTTATGTTGCATTTTCTTGGTTAATGTAGCACTTTTAGGGGTCAAGTAGTGTTTATGTTGCATTTTTCTGGGTTTATGTAATGTTTTAGGGTTCTTGTAGTGTTTTTATGGATTATATTGTGTTTTTAGGTTTTATGTAGTGTTTTTAATGTTTATGTTGTGTTTTTAGGGTTTATGTTGGGTTTTTTACGGTTTATGTTACAATTCTAGGGTTTATGTAGTTCTTTAAGGGTTTATGTAGTGTTTTTTGGATTTATGTTGCGTTTTTAGGGTTTTTGTTTCATATTTTAGGGTTTATGTAACATTTTAAGGGTTTATGTATCTATTTGAGCCTTTTATGGTTTTAATGGTTGTTTATAGTTTTTAGTGTTTTTATTGTTTTTAAGGTTTGTTAACGGGTGTTTATGGTTTTTTATTGTATCTGATGGATTTTTATTGGTTTTTGGTGGGTTTTATGGGTTTATATGTTTTTTTTGGGATTGATAGGGGTTGTTAGGGTTTTTTATTGTGTTTTAGGGTTTTTTTGGGTATTGTTGTGGTTTTTAGGGTTTATATAATGTGTTTTAGTGTTTTTGGGTTCTTTAGGCTTTTAAGTTTTTTTATAGTTTAATATGGTTCATTAGGGTTTGTTAGGTTTCTTTAGGGTTTATTAGTATTCTTTAGGATTTGTTACAGTTTATTAGCATTTTTATTGTATATTAGGATTTTATTGGGCTTTTGTAGGCATTAATAGCTTTTTCTAGGGTTTATCAACCTTTTTTAGGGTTATTTTTGATTTATTAGGGTTTATTAAGGTTTATTTTATTTATTAGGGTTTAGTTACTTGTATTTGGGTTTATTATGACTTATTAGGGTATATTATGATTTCTTAGGGTTTATTGGGGTTTATTAGGGGTTTCTTGTGATTTGTTTAAGTTTGTTACGATATATTTGGCATTTTTAGGATTTGTTATGAATTATTTGGGGTTGTTAGGGTTTGTTACATTTTATTTTGGGGTTATTAGGATTTTTTAGGTTTTATTAGTGGGTTTTAGGGTTTTGTAGGATATTATTTGGAATTGTTTTTAGTGTTTTGTCGGGTTTGATATGGTTTTTAGTGATTATTAGGGTTAATTATGGTTTAATAGTGTTTTTTATTGTATATTACGGGTTTTAGGGCTTTTGTAGCATTTATTAGGGTTTAATAGAGTTTTTTAGGGTTTATTACGGGTTATTACGATTTACTAGTGTTTATTATGGTTTTTAGTGTTTAATAGTGGGTTTTATGGGTTATTAGGGTTTATTAGTGGTTCATAGGGGTTATTAGTGGTTGTTAGGGTTTTTTAGGTTTTGTTAGAGTTTTTAAGGATTGTTAAGTTTTGTTTGAGTTGTTTGGGGTTTTATGTGTTTTTTTGGGTTTTATGGGTGTGTTTGGATTTTTTATGCTTTGTTAGGGTTATTTTGGCATTTTTTGGGGTTTTGTTGCATTTTGTGTGGTTTGAAGCATTTTCAAGGTTTTTGTAGCAATTGATAGGGTTTATGTAGTTTTGTTAGTGGTTATAGTGGTTCTTTAGGGTGATTTAGGATTTTTAGGGGTTTTAGGGATCTTTAGGGTGTATTAAGGTATCTTTTGAAATTTTTAGGGTTTTCTAGGGGGTTTTAGGGTTTTTAATGGCTTCATAGGGTTGTTAGGGGTTTTTAGGCAATTTTAGCCTTTTTAGGGTTTTTAGTGTTTTTAGTGGTTTTTAGGTTTTTTAGTGTTTTTTGAGATTTTTTTAGGTTCTTTTAGGATTTTTTAGGATTGTTTTCGGGTTTTTGCAGTATTTTCATTTTTTTGGGGTTTTAGGGTTTTTAGGGGTTTTAGGGTTTTTTAGGGTTTTTAGGGTTTTTAGGGTTTTTTATGGTTTTTAGGGTTTTGTTTGGGTTTTTATGGTTTTTTAGGGTTTTGTCAAGTTTTTCCGGGTTTTATAGGGTTTTATAGGGTTTTTGTGAATATTTGAATTTTGAATGGTTTAATAGAGTTTTTGTTGTATATTTGGTTTTTTCGGTATTTTTTAGCTTTTATTGGGGTCTAATAGGGTTTTTAGGGTTTATTACGATTTATTAGTGTTTATTAGGGTTTAGTAGTGGGCTATAGGGTTTATTAGGGTTTATTATGGTTTATTATTGGTTGGTAGGGATTTTAAGGATTTACTAGTTATTATTAGAGTGATTTATGGTGTTTAAGGGTTTGTTAGGGTTTCTAAGTGTGTGTTGGGGTTTCTAAGGGTGGGTTGGGATATTCATGTGAAGGTTTGGGATTCTATGGGTGTGCTATGGTTTCTATGGGTTTCTAAGTTTATGTTAGGGTTTCTATGAGTGCGTTGGGGTTTCTAAGGGTGTGCTAGGGTTTCTAATGGTGTGTCAGGGTTTATAAGGGTGTGTTAGGGTTTCAAGGGTGTGTTAGTCTTTCTTAGGCTGGCATATCTTTTTGTTAGGGTTTTTAGGGTTTTTAGGGTTATTTTAGTGTTTCTAATGGTTTCGTAGGGGTTTTGGGGTTTCTTCTTGTTTTTTGTGTTTATTGGGGTTTCTTAGTGCTTCATGGGGTTTGTTAGGGCTTGTTTGGGTTTGTTAGGGGTTTTTAGGGGTTTTTATGTTTTTAGGGTTTTTTGGGGTTTGTTAGGATTTGTTAGGGTTTGATAGGGTTTTTAGGGTTTGTTAGGGTTTGTTAGTGTTTTTTAGGGTTTGATAGGGTTTTTAGGAATTTTGTGGTTTTTAATGGTTTTTAGTGTTTTTGGGGTTATTCATGGGTTGTTAGGGTTATTTAGTTATTCATGGTTTTCACAGATGGTAGATCCAGTCGCAAGCTTCAATTTGATATGTGGTAGAGGTAAAACATAAACCCAAAGCAAAAAATATGGTCATTTGGAGGACTTAAGCACCTTTTGGGTATTTATAAACGTGATAAGTTGTTCCTATTTGTCACATATGTGTAGATCTTGTCGAATGCTTCGATTAGATATACGGTAGAGGCAAAACAGACTCTCAGAGTAGAAGTTATGGTCTTTTGGAGGGTTAAAGTACCTTATTGGGCTTCATGGATGTGAGAAGGTGCTTCAGTGGTCATAGGAGTGTAGGTATAGTCTCAAGATTCCAATTTATATGTGGTAGAGGAAAAACAGACACCCATAGAAGAAGTTATTGCAAAACGGACACCAGAAGACAATATTTTGACCATCCAAAGGGATTTTGGGTCTTGGGGGGGGGGGGGGGTTGAAGAATGTCAGAAAGGGTTTCAGTGGTTACGAGTGTGTTCATTTCACAATAATTGATTTGATATGTGGTAGATCCAAAATGAACACACTTAGCAGAAGTTATTGGAGTTTTAAATTGGGAAACCCTCCCAGCGCCTAAAAACCTACGAAACCCATAACTCACTAAAATAATCATAACTTCTCCTTCGGGTGTCCATTTGAGCGTTGTGACTAGTAAAATTGAATCTCGTGAGATGAGTGAGGACAAAGTCTAATAGAAACTATGAGAAGATCAAAGAAACATAATATATATTAGTTATACCACTCCAAAAAATGTCAAACATCAAACGACCATAACTTTCACTCCGGTTGTCTGTTTGAGCTCTACAACATATCAAATCCAAGTAAGCAAAGCGATATATGTAGAAGTCTTATTTGAATAAATTTAAAGTCATGTTTGGGACCCTAAAATCCCAAAAACCATCATAAGTCCTCCAAAAATCCATTTTCGGGTCTGGATCCCTGTCAAAGTTTTCAAAAAATAGTGCTAACTTCTGATCTGTGTGTCTGTTCGGCCTCTAGCACCTATTTTTACTGTAGTTCATTCCATGAGATTTAGTTTGAATATTCACAGAGAAGAAATGGACCCCTGAAGAAGAAGTTATTTCTTTTTAATGACTCTGTGATTTGTCAGGTTTTTTGAGACACCATTTCTAGCTCTTTTGCCCTGTCTGCTATTTTTTAAAACAATTGTAACTTATTATTACTATTATTATTATTATTATTATCATCATCATCTCATGGAAATGCACATTCAAATGCACATGCACTATTATTATATTTTTATTACCATGCACGTGCACATGGAATGCTCAAACGTTATTTTATTATCACATGCATTTTTATTATTATTGTTATTATTATTATTGTGGTTGATGTTGTTGTTGTTGTTGTTATCATCACATGAAAATGCACATCCAAATGTACATACACTCACATTCAATTAACGTGAGTTATTCTATTATCACATGCATTGTTATTATTAATATTAATAATAATAATATTATTATTATTATTATCATCGTCATCATCATCATCATCATCATCACATGCAAATGAAATGCATGATAGTTATTATTTATAACCATACACATGCACACATAATGCACATGCAATATTCTATTATCATATGCATTATTACTACTACTATTATCACCACTACTACCGCCATTATTACTAATGTTGTTATTATTACTATCATCACATGCAAATGTAGATGCACGTGCATTATTATTTAATATTTATTAACATATATGTGAATATGCAATGAACTTGTGTTATTATTATTATTATTATTATCATTATCATTATCATTATCATTATCATATGCAAATGCACATTCATGTGCGTTGTTATTTATTATTTATTACCATGCACGTGCATGCATTATTATTATTATTATTACAATTAGTATTATTAATATTATCCTCAAATGTAAATGCACATGCACATGCATGTGTGTTCTTATTTATTATTATTTATTTATTATTTACTACTATGCACGTGCACATGAAATGCACTTGCATTATTCTATTATTATTTTTGTTGTTGTTGTTGTTGTTGTTGTTTGTATCACCAAATACATATGCACATGCACGTGCGTTGTTATTTATTATTTATTACCATGCACGTGCATGCATCATTACCATTATCATTACATGTAAATGCATATTCACGTGCGTTATTATATATTATTTATTTTCATGCACAGGCAAATGCAATGCACTTGCGTAATTCTAATATCACATGTGTTATTATTATTTATTCTAATGCAAGTGCGTTATTCTAATATCACATGTGTTATTATTTATTGTTTATTATCATTCATATGAAAATTCACATTCATGTGGACTTGGTTATTATTTATTTTTTATTACCATGCACATGCACATGCACATGCACTTGTATGTGCGTAATTATTTATTATTTATTATCATTCACATGAACATTCACATACACATGCAACTCACATGCGTTATTATTTATTATTTATTATTTATTATCATTCATATTAAAATTCCCAGGCATATGCACATGCATGTGCATTATAATTTTTTATTTAAACCATGCACATGAATATGCACATGCACGTGTGTTATTACTACTACTATTATTAGGGGTATTTTTAGGGTTTACAATCATTTTTTAGGATTTTTCAGTGTTGTTAACATTTATTATGGTTTGTTAGGGTTTTATGGGGTTTTAATGGTATAATAGTTGTTTTTAGGGTTTGGTGGGGGTTATTAAGATTTTATTAGGGTTTATTATGGTGTGTCAAGGTTTATTATGATATATTAGGTATTTTTAGGGTTTTATTAGGATTTTGTTAGGTTTATTAAGGTATATTATTGTATATTATGGTATATTTGGGTATGTTTAGGATTTATTAGGGTTTATTATGGTTTATTATGGTTTATTAATTTTTAAGAGGGTATATTAGGGTTTTTTAGCGTTTAGAAGTGTTTATTCTGTTTACTAGCCCTTTTAAGCTCTGTTAGGTTTTAGTAGCATTTATTAGGGGTTTTTGGTCTTTTTAATGGTATATTTGTTGTTTCTAGGGTTTAGTGGGGTTTATTGTGGTGTGTTAAGGTTTATTAAGGTTGAGTAGGAATTTTAGGGTATTATTAGGATTGAGTCGGTTTCTTTAAGGTTTTATTAGGGTTTATTAGTATTGAGTTTGGTTTATTTGGGTTTGTTAGGGATTTTTATGGTTTACTATGATTTGTTAGTGTTTTTATTAGAGTATATGAGTGTTTTTTACTTTTTGTTAATATATATGAGGGGCTATTATGACTTTTTATGTTTTATTAGCGCGTTTTTAGTGTTTGTGAGAATTTTTAATGGTTTATTAGATTTTATTGGAATTTATTATGGTTTATTAGGGTTTCTAGGGCTTTTTAATGGTTTGTTTTCCTTTGTGTTTGTTAATTGGGGTTTAATTGGGTTTTATTAGGTTTTTTTATGGTGTGTCGAGGTTTATTAGGGTTGAGAAGGTAATTTTAGGGTTTAATTATGGTTTTATTAGGGTTTATTAGTTTTTATTTGGGTTTATTATGGACTTTTAGTGTTTATTAGGGTTTGTTAGGGGTTTTTTAGTTTTTTTTGTTAAATAGGTTATATTATTGTTTGTTAGGTCTTTTTAGATAATATAGCATGTTTTTATTGTTTGTGAGCATTTTGTTTTTGTTTGTGAGTGTTTTAGGGTTTCTTAGGTTATATTAGAGTTTATTATGGTTTATTAGCATTTCTAGGGATTTTTATGGTATATTACCATTTTTTGCCTTCATTAGGTTATATTAGTTTTTAGGTCTTTTTAGGTAATATAGCATGTTTTTATTATTTTTGATCATTTTTTTATTGTTTGTGAGCATTTTTATGGTTTATTAGGTTATATTAGATTTTATCAGGTTTTCTTGGGATTTTTAAGGTATACTAGCAGATTTTTCATTATTAGGGTTTTGTAGGGTTTTATTTGGGGTTATTATGGTGTGTTATGGTTTTTTAGGGTTGAGTAGGGTTTATTTGGCTTTATTTATGGTTTATTAGGGATTTTTAGGGTTTGTTTGGGGTTTATTAGTGTTTATTAGTGTCTATTAGGGTTGGTTAGGGTTGTTTAGGTTTTCCTAACAGGTTATTAGGGTTTATTAGGTTTTATTATCATTTATAAGGGTTTATTATATATTTTAGGGGTTTTATTAGGGTTGAGTAGAGTTTCAAAGGGTTTTAAGGGATTATATGGTGTTTTTAGGGATTATTAGAGTTTATTAGGTTTTAATTTTTTTTGTTATGTTATATTAGGGTTTAATATTTTTGAGGGTTTTGAAGCGTCTTTAGGGGTTTTAGCATTTTTTAATGCTTGTGTAGCGCTGTTAGAGTTTATGTACCATTTTTAGTATTTATATAGCGTTTTTATGATTTAGTTGGCAGTTTTAGATTTTATGTATCATTTTTAGGGTTTATGTAACGTTTTAGGGTTTATGTACCGTGTTTAGGGTTTAGGCTTTATGTAGAATTTTTTAGGGTTTATGTTGCATTTTCTGGTTATATGTAGCGTTTTTAGGGGTGATGTAGCATTTATGTTGCATTTTTTAGGGTTTATGTAATGTTTTTAGGCTTCATGTTGTGTGTTTAGGGTTTATATTGTTTTTGTAGGTTTTATGTAGCGTTTTTTAATGTTTATCTTCTGTTTTTATGGTTTATGTCGTGTTTTTTAGGGCTTATGTTACAGTTCTAGGGTTTAGATAGTGCTTTTTTTAGATTATGTAGCGTTTTTGGGGTTTAGGCTGTGTTTTTTGGTTTATGTAGCGTTTTTAGGGTTCTTGTTTAATTTTTAAGGGTTTATGTAATGTTTTTAGGGTTTATGTATCTATTTAAAGCTTTTTTTAGGGGTTTAATGGTTGTTTATGGCTTGTAGTTTTTAGTGGTTTTAAGGGTTGTTTATAGTTGTTTATGGTTTTTTATGGTATCTGATGTATTTTTAATGGTTCGGGGGGGGGGGGGGGGTTATGGGTTTATTTGTTTTTTTGGGATTGATATGGGTTGTTAGGGGTTTTTAGTGTGTTTTAGGGTCAGTTTGGGTATTGTAGTGGTTTTTAGGGTTTATATAATGTGTTTTAGCAGTTTTTCGAATTCTTTAGGGTTTTTAGTGTTCTTTAGAGTTTAATATGGTTCATTATGGTTTATTAGGGTTATTTAGGGTTTATTAGTGTTCTTTAGGATTTATTACAGTTTATTAGCATTTTTATTGTATATTAGGGTTTTATTGGTCTTTTGTAGGGATTAATAGCTTTTTATAGGGTTTATCAACCTTTTTAGGGTTATTTAGGATTTATTAGGGTTTGTTTTATTTATTAGGGTTTAGAAACGTGTATTTGGGTTTATTACGATTTATTAGGTATTATTATGATTTGTAAGGGTTTATTGCGGTTTATTAGGGGTTTGTTATGGTTTGTTTCAGTTTGTTATGATTTATTTAGAGTTCTTAGGATTTGTTACGATTTATTTGGGGTTTTCATGGTTTGTTATGATTTATTTTGGGGTTATTAGGGTTTTTTAGGGTTTATTAGTGGCTTGTAGGGTTTTGTAGGCTATTATTAGGAGGGTTTTGTAGCGTTTGGTCTGGTTTTTTAGGGTTTTTAGTGATTCTTATGGTTTATTATAGTTTTATAGTATTTTTTATTGTATATTAGGGGATTTAGGGCTTTTTTTGAATTTATTAGGGTCTAATAGAGTTTTTTAGGGTTTATTACAGATTATTACAATTTATTAGTGTTTAATAGGGTTTTTAGGGTTTAATATTGGGTTTTATGGGTTATTAGTGTTTATCAGTGGTTCTTAGGGTTTATTAGTTTTTGTTAGGGTTTGTTAGGTTTTGTTAGGGTTTTTAGGGTTTGTTATGATTTGTTTAAGTTTTTTGGGGTTTTATGCATTTTTTTGTGTTTTATGGGTGTGTTTGGATTTTTTATGCTTTGTTAGGAATTTTTAGCGTTTTTTGGGGTTTTGTTGTGTTTTTTGGGGTTTAAAGAATTTTTCAGTTTTTTGATGCAATTATTAGGGTTCATGTAGTGTTGTTAGTGGCTTTAGTGGTTCTTTAGGGTTTTTAGGGTACTTTATGGTTCTTTATGGTGTATTAGGGTTTTGTTTGAGAATATTAGGGTTTGTTAGGAGGTTTTTACGGGTTTTAAGGGTTAAAAAGGATTGGTTAGGGTTTTGTTAGGCATTTTTAGTTTTTTAGGGTTTTTTAGTGTTTTTAGGGGGTTTATGGTGTTTATCATTTTTTGAGGTTTTCTAGAGGTTTTTTTGAGGGTTTTAAGGGTTATTTTTTATTTTTTTTCAGTTTTTTTCGTGTTTTTTGGGGTTTTAGGGTTTTTTAGTTTTTTTAGGGTTTTTAGGATTTTTAGGGTATTTTGGGTTTGTAGGGTTTTTAGAGTATTTAGGGTTTTTAGGGTTTTTTAGGGTTTTGTCCGGTTTTGTTGGGGTTTTAAGAATTTTGTTTTTGAATATTTGCGTTTTGAATGGATTAATAGAATTTTTGTTGTATATTTGGGTTTTTAGGAATTTTGTAGCTTTTATTGGGGTCTAATTGGGTTTTTAAGGATTATTAAAATTTATTAGTGTTTATTAGGGTTTAGTAGCGGGCATTATGGTTTATTAGGGTTTATTATTGTATATTATTGGTTAGTAGGGTTTGTTAGGATTTATTAGTGCTTATTAGAGTGATTTAGGGTGTCTAAGGGTTTGTTAGGGTTTATGAGGGTGTGTTAGGGTTTCTATGGGTGGGTTAGATTGTGACTCTGGGGGCTCGACGATTTCCTCCGCGATGAACTTCCCCTCCTGGTGATGACGGCGGCCTCTGTGTCGGATCCTTCCCCCTTCGTGGGGGTGGGGGAATCGCCGTTTCACGGGAAATCCAGGCCATTTCGACCCTTCTCTAACCTGGAGTTTCTTCCCCCATTTCTGAATTCCTCTTTAAACCCTAATGTTCCGGATTTGATAGATGGTTTTTCGAACCTTCCAATTTCCTCTTTTGAGTTTTCGGAAGCCTCGGTTTTGTTGAACCTCACCCTGGTGGCTCGGTTCAAGCACAGCAGGTTGTCAGTTGATGATTCTGACCGGTTTATCTTCGGTGTTTGGGATCTTCATGATAGAGCAGTGGTCGGTTTATTGGACAACAGGAAAATCATGATTAGGTTTGATTCAGAGGAAGTCCTCATTCGAGATTGGTCAACTGCTCCTCGCAGCTTCAAATGTTTTCATTTTATGATTTTGCGATGGTCGTTCGATCTTCATATGAACTGCGATTAGTCATCCATGGTGGTGTGGGTAATTTTTCCTTACCTTCCTTTGCTGTTTCAAAACCCTTCGATTATAAGTATGTTGGGAAATCTGATTGGTAGATATTTATTCTCTGATTGTCGCACCGAGATGGCCTGTCATCCAGTGAACTCGCGGGTGTGCTTCGAAATGGATGCTTCTCGCACCCCTTTTGAATTCATTTGGATCAAAATCGGTGAGGAATACTGATGAAAACAGAGAGTTATTTATGAGAATTAGACTATGTTTTGTGGCTTTTTCAAGAGATTTGGGAATTCAGTCGAGGTTTGCCAACATGAACGGAGGTCACGGATGTCGTAGGCTTGTTGTAATGGGAATTCTATTTCTGTGAGCACTGTGGATGGTGCAAGAAGTGGCATCAAGGCAGGTCCGATTTCAAGATCTATGAAACTAGCTGGCGAAGACAAGGATACTCGTCGGTCTGGTGATGCTGGGGCTGCCAATTCATCGAGGTCCCGCAAGGTGTCTTTTGAGGGAAATCAGATCACTGAGGCAACCACTGCAAAGTCGAGCCAGGGTAATCCACTGGTGTCTGAAGTTTTCAACAGATTAATACAGGATCTGGGAGTCCCTGATGCTACCATGGTTGGGCTGAGTTCAGTGCAGAGCGGGGATGGAAGAGAAGTCAGTCTTGTGGAGGAAATCATCGCATCCAATGCTAAGGTTTCTAAAATCCTTGATCCTCTAGAGAAGCCATTTATTTCTTTAAGCAACAGGTTCAAAGGACTCTCTGAAGACATGGAGGATGCGGGTTTGGAGGAGGGTGTTGTGGTAGGAGGTGAGGATGGTGGGGAGACCTTGGAAGAACAAAAAATTGATTTTCGGGTGCTTGAGACAGTTCCAGTTGTTGATAAGCTAGGGGAGGACCAACAAGCTGGATGGTTGAGCCATGAAGCAGGTTCCAAGATGGTGGATTGTGCTGCTACTGAGGATTGGCGTAGTCCTGTGGTGGAGAGTCCTGTGGTGGAGAGTCTGGACCAGAGGCTGGGGAATAATGTTGAATCCATTGTTGAAAGTGCTGATGCTAAGGATAGGTGCCTCCCGCTAATGGAGTGCAAAACTCCAACCCAAAGTCAAGAGAGCAACTCGGAGTTTGGTGATGCTGCTTTGAGGGAGTGATCCGGATTTGAAAGGGAGAATTCTTGGGAGGGAAAAATTAATGCGATTGGTCCAGTTGGCCTTTCATTCAGTGATGTTGTTAAAAGTGGGAATATGATTTTGGCTTCAGATAAAGGTCCTTTTTCTGTAACCCCAAGAAGAAGACAAAGGAAGGACTATTTGTTTCTTCCGAGACCGATGCGGACTGGATCTTCAACAAAGTGTAACAACGAGGTGATTGTGGCCTCTAAAAAGGGGTCCATGGTCATGAAGGCATGTCCAAACCAATCTGTTCTTGATCAGCATAGGATTCGGGTTCAAAGTGGGAGTTTTTAGAGGCATCCAGATTGGGAATCAGCTACTGGAGAAGAAAACTCATGCTTGGGATTCAGAGATGAATCTAGTTATTATGATGTGTATTTCATTTTGGTTTATTGTGTCTGGCTTGTTTGCAGTTGTTTTGTTTGGATACCAGGACCCCTAAACCGGCTTCTGAAAAATGAAAAAAATGGATTGCGGTAATGGTGGGTTAGGTTTTTTATGGGTGGATTAGGGTTTATAAGGGTGTGATATGGTTTTTAAGGGTTTCTAAGGTTGTGTTAGGGTTTCTATGGTTCTATTGGGGTTTCTGAGGGTGTTCTAGGGTTTCTAAGGGTGTGTTAGCATTTCTAAGGGTGTGTTAGAGTTTCTATGGGTGTGTTAGTGTTTCTTAGTTTTTCTTAGGGTTTTTTGGGTTTTTTTAGGGTTTCTTTTGGTTTCATAGGGGTTTTAGGGTTTCTTTTTTCTTCTTGTGGTTTGTTAGGGCTTTTTAGGAGTTTCTAGGGTTTTTTAGTGTTTGTTAGGGTTTTTATGTTTTTAGGGTGTTTTGGGGTTTGTTAGGGTTTGTTAGGATTTGTTTGGGTTTGTTAGGGTTTGTTAGTGTATGTTAGAGTTTGTTAGGGTTTTTTAGGGTTTTTCATGGTTTTTAAGGGTTTTTAGTGTTTATGGGGTTATTCATGGTTTTTTAGGGTTATTTAGTTTTTCATGGTTGTCATAGATGTGTAGAGAAATTCTCAAGATTAAATTTGATATGTGGTAGAGGTGAGACAGACACCCAGAGCAGAAGTTATAGTCATTTGGTGGACTTAAGGACCTTTTGGTACTTTAATAATGTGACACGGTGTTCATATTGGTCACAGATGTGTAGATCTAGTCGAAATCGTCGATTTGATATAAGTTAGAAGCGAAACGGGGTCCTGGAGAAGAAGTTATGATCTTTTGGACGGTTTGAGTACCTTTTTGGGCCTTCACGGATATGAGAAGGTGGTTTAGTTGTTATAGGATTGTAGGTATAGTCACAAGCTTTGATTTTATATGTGGAAGAGGCAAGATGGACACCCATAGAAGAAGTTATTGCCAAACGGACACCAGAAGCCATTCTTCTGACCAACCAAAGTGATTTTGGGTCTTTTGGGGGGTTGGAAAATGTCAAAAAGGGTTCTAGTGGTTACCCGAGTGTGTAAATTTTAACAATATTAGATTTGATATGTGGTAGAGCCAAAATGCATGCACCTATAATAAGTTATTGTCATTTTAAATTGAGCAACTCTCATAGCACCTAAAAACCTAAGAAACCCACAACTCACAAAAATAGGCATAACTTCTCCTTCGGGTGTCCGTTTGAGCACTGTGACTAGTAAAATTGAAGCTTCGGAGATGAGTGAGGACCATGTTTAGTAGAATCTATGAGAAGGTCAATGAAATATAATATATATTAGTAATACCACTCAAAAAAATTCCAACATCAAACGGAAATAACTTTCGCTCCGGTTGTCCGTTTGAGCTCTACAACATATCAAATCGAAAGTAGTGAAGATATCTATCCAGAAGGATGACTTGAACAAAGTTCAAGTCATGTTTGGGACCATAATATTCTAGAAACCGATCAGAAGTCCTATAAAACCCCATTTCTGTGTACGTATCCCTGTCAAATTTTTCTTAAAATGGTCATAACTTCTAATCTGTGTGTCTGTTTGGATTTCGACACATATTTTTATCATAGTTCATTCCATGAGATTATGTTTGACTATTCACAGGGTAGAAATGGACACCTGAAGAAGAAGTTATGCCTTTTTCAATGACTCTGTGATTTGTTAGGATTTTCGAGACCGCATTTCTAGCATGTTTATCATGTCTGTTGTTTTGTCAAACAACTATAACTTATTATTATTGTTATTATTATGATTATCATCATCTCATCCACATGCACATGAACATGCACGTGCGTTATTATTATATTTTTATTACCATGCACGTTCACATGAAATGCACACACGTTATTTTATTATCACATGCATTGTTATTATTATTTTTATTATTATTATTGTGGGGGGTGTTGTTTTTGTTTTTGTTATCATCACATGATAATGCACATGCGAATGCACAAACACGTACATTAAATGCACGCATGTTATTCTATTATCACATGCATTGTTATTATTATTATTATTATTATTATCAGCATCATCATCATCATCATCACATGAAAATTCAATGCACAGGGGTTATTATTTTTTTCCATGAAGGTGCACACGTAATGCACATGCAATATTCTATTATCACATGCATTGGTACTACTACTATTATCACCACTACTACTACTATTATTACTACTTATATTATTATTACTATCATTACATTAAAATATAGATGCACATGCATTATTATTTATTATTTATTACCCTGGACGTGCATATGTAATGCACTTGTACTATTCATTTATTATTATTATTATTATTATTATTATCATCATTATCATTATCATTATCATTGTTATTATCATTCTCACATGCAAATTCACATGCATGTGCATTGTTATTTATTCTTTATTACCATGCATGTGCATGCATTATTATTATTATTATTACAATTAGTATTATTAATATTATTATCAAATATAAAAGCACATGCACATGCATGTGCGTTCTTATTTATTATTATTTATTTATTATTTACTACTATGCACGTGCACATGAAATGCACTTGAGTTATTCTATTATAATAATAATAATAATAATAATTTTTTTGTTTGAATCATCAAATAAAAATGCACATGCATGAGCGTTGTTATTTATTAATTATTACCATGCACTTGCATTCATCATTATCATTATCATTAAATGTAAATGTACATGCACATGAGTTATTATTTATTATTTATTATCATGCACATGCAAATGAAATTCACTAGCGTTATTCTATTATCACATGTGTTATTATTATTTATTCTCATGCATGTGCACACGCAATGCAAGTGCATTATTCTATTATCACATGTGTTATTATTTATTATTTATTATCATTCACAAGAAAATGAACATTCATGTGGACTTGGTTATTATTTATTGTTTGTTACCATGCACATGCACATGCACATGCACTTGGATGTGTATTATTATTTATTATTTATTATCATTCACATGAACATGCACATACACATGTAATTCACAAGCATTATTATTTATTATTTATTATTTATTATCATTCACATGAAAATGCGGAGGAATATGCACATGCATGTGCGTTATGATTTATTATTTAAACTAGGCTCATGCATATGCACATGCACATGCATTATTACAATTACTATTATTAGAGGTATTTTTAGTGTTTACTAGAATTTTATAGAATTTTTAGGTGTTATTAACATTTATTACGGTTTTTAGGGTTTTAGGGTTTTTAATGGCATATTAGTGTTTTTTAGGGTTTGGTGGGGGTTATTAGGGTTTTATTAGGGTTTATAATGGTGTGTTAAGGATTATTATGGTTTATTAGGTATTTTTAGGGTTTTATTACGATTGAGTTGAGTTTATTAGGGTATATTATGGTATATTATGGTATATTTGGGTATATATAGGATTTAATAGGGTTTATTATCATTCATTATGGTTTATTAATTTTTAAGGGGGTATTTTAGGGGGTTTTATTGTTTAGTAGTGTTTATTAGAGTTTATTAGTGCTTTTAAGCTTTGTTAGATTTTATTTTCATTTATTAGGGGTTTTAGGGATTTTTAATGGTATATTTTCATTTTTTTGGTTTAGTGGGGTTTATTATGGTTTATTATAGTGTGTTAACGTTTATTAGGGTTGAGTAGGTATTTTTAGGGTTTTATTAGGGTTGAGTAGGTATATTTAGGGTTTTATTAGGGTTTATTAGGGTTGAGTAGTGTTTATTAGGGTTTGTTAAGGATTTTTAGGGTTTACAAGGGGTTGTTGTTGTTTTTATTAGGGTATTTGAGTGTTTTTTAGTTTTTGTTAATATATATGAGGGATTGTTAGGACTTTTTAGGTTTTATTAGCGTGTTTTTAGTGTTTGTGAGCATTTTCTATTGTTTTTATTAAGTTTTAATAGCGTGTGTCATGGTTTATTATGGTGGAAAAGGTATTTTTAGGGTTTTGTTATGGTTTTATTAGGATTTATTATCTTTTATTAAGGTTTATTAGGGATTTTTAGGGTTTATCAGGGTTTGTTAGGGGTTTATTAGTTTTTTTGTTTTATTAGGTTATATTAGTGTTTGTTAAGTCTTTTTAGACCATATAGCATTTTTTATTTTTTGTGGGCGTTTTTTTTTCGTTTGTGAGCATTATTAGGGTTTCTTAGGTTATATTAGAGTTTAATATGGTTTATGATGGTTTCTAGGGATTTTTTATGGTATACTAGAATTTTTTTCGTTATTAGGGTTTTGTAGGGCTTTATTAGGGGTCATTATAATGTGTTAAGGTTTGTTAGGGTTGAGTAGGGTTTATTTGTATTTATTTATGGTTTATTAGATATTTTTAGGGTTTGTTGGGGGTTTATTATGGTTTATTTGTGTTTATTAGTGTCTATTAGGGTTGGTTTGGGTTGTTTAGGTTTTCTTAACATGTTTTTATGGTTTATTAGGTTTTATTATCATTAATTAGAGTTTATTAGGTATTTTTGGGGATTTATTCGGGTTTATTAGAGTCTCTTAGGGTTTTTAGGGATTATAAGGCGTTTTTAGGGATTATTAGAGTTTATTAGCTATTTTTTGGGGTTTAATTTTTTATATTATGGTATATTAGGGTTTAATATTTTTGAGGGTTTTGAAGAGTCTTTAGTGTTTTGAAGAATTTTTTAGTGTTTGTGTAGAGTTGTTTGAGTTTATGTGGCATTTTTAGTGTTTATGTAGCACTTTTAGGGTTTAGTTAGAGGTTTTAGGTTTTATGTAGCATTTTTTAGGGTTTATGTACCATTTTTAGGGTTTATGTTGCGTGTTTAGGGTTTGGGTTTTATGTTGCATTTTTTAGGGTTTATGTTGCGTTTTCTTGGTTTATGTAGCGTTTTTAGTGGTGATGTTGCGTTTATGTTGCATTCTTTAGGGATTATGTAATGTTTATAGGGTTCATGTAGTGTTTTTAGGGTTTATGTTGTGTTATTTGATTTTATATTGCATTTTTTATGTTTATGTTGCGTTTTTAGCGTTTATGTTACGGTCCTAGGGTTTATGTAGTGATTTGCTGGTTTATATAGCGTTTTTTAGGATTATGTTGCATTTTTTGGGTTTATGTTGCATTTTTAGGGTTTATGTAACGTTTTTAGGGATTATGTATCTATTTTTTTCCTTTTTAAGGGTTTTAATGGTTTTTTATGGTTTTTAGTGGTTTTTAGGGTTTTTAAGGGTTGTTAATGGGTGTTTATGGTTTTTATGGTATTTCATGGTTTTTCAATGGTTTTGGGGGTTTTTAATGGTTTATTTGTTTTTTCAGGATTGATAGGGTTTGTTAGGGTTTTTAGTGTGTTTTAGGGTTTTTTTGGATATTGTAGCGATTTTTAGGGTTTATGTAACGTGTTTTAGTGTTTTTTGAGTTCATTAGGGTTTTTAGTGTTCTTTAGAGTTTATTAGGTTATTTAGGGTTTATTACAATTCTTTAGGGTTTATTAGTGTTAATTAGGATTTGTTACTGTTTATTAGCATTTTTTATTGTATATTAGGGTTTTATTGGGCTTTTGTAGGCATTAATAGCTTTTTCTATGGTTTATCAACCTTTTTTAGGGTTATTAAAGATTTATTAGGGTTTCATAGGGTTTATTTTATTTATTAGGGTCTATTAACATGTATGTGGGTTTATTACAATTTATTTGGTTTATTATGATTTGTTAGGGTGTATTGCGGTTTATTATGAGTTTGTTATGGTTTGTTTCAGTTTTTTACGATTTATTTGGCATTGTTAGGATTTTTTAGGATTTATTTGGGGTTGTTAGGGTTTGTTATGACTTATTATGGGGTTTTTAGGGTTTTTAGGGTTTATTAGTGGGTTGTTGGGTTTTGTAGGCTAATATTTGGTGGGTTTTGTAGTGTTTTGTCATGTTTGTTAGGGTTTTTAGTGATTATTAAGATTTATTATGGTTAAATTGTGTTTTTTATTGTATATTATGGGTTTTGGGGCTTTTGCATCATTTATTAGAGTCTAATAGTGTTTTTAGGGTTTATTACAGGTTATTATGATTTATTAGTTTTTATTAGGGTTTTAGGGTTTAATAGTGGGTTTGAGGTGTTATTTGGGTTTATTAGTGGTTCTTAGGGGTTATTAGTGGTTGTTAGGGTTTGTTAAGTTTTGTTAGGGTTTGTTAGGACGTATGTTATTCTATTATCACACACATTATTATTATCATTATTATCATTATCATTATCATTATTATCATTTTTATTATTATAATTATCATTTTTGTTATCACTATTACTATTATTATTATTATCATCACATGAAAATGCAGACGCACATGAGTTATTATTTATTATTTATTACCATGCACGTGCATATGTTGTTGTTGTTGTTATTGTTATTATTATTATTATTATTATTATCATCATCAAATTCAAATGCACATGCACGTCCATTATTATTTATTATCATGCACGCGCACACGCAAGGCACCTACATTATTCTATTATCACATGCATTTTTATTGTTGTTATTATTATTACTATTATTGTGATTATTGTTATTATCATCAAATGCAAATTAAAATGCACGTGCGTTATTATTTATTACCATACACGCGCATATTCAATACATGTGTGTTATTCTATTATCACATGCACTATTATTATTAATATTACTAATATTGTTAATATTATCATCACATGTGCTTTGAGTTATTATTTATTACCATGCACTACACATACAATGCACGTGCATTATTCTATTATCACATACGTTGTTATTATTATTATTGTTTTTGTTATTATTATTATTATTATTATTATTACCATCATCTCATGCACATGCGCATGCACATGCACATGCATTATTATATATTTTTTATTACCATGCACGTGCACATGCAATGAAAACACATTATTTTATTATCACAAATGTTGTTATTATTATTGTACTTATTATTATTGTGGTTGTTGTTGTTATTGTTGTTGTTGTTGTTATCATCACAGGAAAATGCACAAGTAAATGCAATTGCAAATACATAAACACGCACATTCAATGCATGTGCGTTATTCTATTATCACATGTGTTATTATTTAGTATTTATTATCATTCACATGAAAATGCACATTAATGTGGACTTTGTTATTATTTATTGTTTGTTACCATGCACATGCACATGCACATGCACTTAGATGTGCGTTATTATTTATTATTTATTAGCATTCACATGCACATGCACATACACATGAAATTCACATGCGTTATTATTTATAATTTATTATTTATTATCATTCACATGCCAATGCCCATGCATATGCACATGCACGTGCATTATGATTTATTATTTAAACCATGCACCTGTATATGAATATGCACATGCGTTATTACTACTATTATTATTAGAGTTATTTTTAGGGTTTACTATCATTTTTAAAGATTTTTAGGTGTTATTATCATTTATTATAGTTAGTTATGGGTTTTTAATGGTATATTAGCATTTTTAAGGTTTGGTGGGGGTTATTAGGATTTTATTAGGGTTTATTATGGTGTGTCAATGTTTATTAAGGTTTATTAGGTATTTTTAGGGTTTTATTAGTATTGGGATGGGTTTATTAGGGTATATTACGGTATATTTTGGTACGTTTTGGTATGTATAGGATTTATTAGGGTTTATTATGGTTCATTATGGTTTATTAATTTTTAAGAGGGTATATTAGGGTTTTTAGTGTTTAGTAGTGTTTATTAGGGTTTATTGCCACTTTTAATCTTTGTAGGTTTTTATTAGCATTTATTTGGGGTTTTAGGGCTTTTTAATGGTATATTTTCATTTTTTAGGGTTTAGTGTGGTTTATTATGGTTTATTATGGTGTGTTAAGGTTTATTAGGGTTGATTAGGTATTTTTAGGGTTTTATTAGGGTTGATTCGGTATCATTAAGGTTTTATTAGGGTTTATTAGGATTGAGTACGGTTTATTAGGGTTTGTTAGGGATTTTTATGGTTTACTAGGGATTGTTAGTATTTTTATTAGGGTATATGAGTGTTTTTAGTTTTTGTTAATATATATGAGGGGTTGTTATGACTTTTTTTGGTTTTATTAGCGTTTTTTAGTGTTTGTGAGCATTTTTAATGGTTTATTAGCTTCCATTTTAATTTATTATGGTTTATTTGTGTTTATAAGGATTTTTAATGGTTTGTTTGCGTTTTTTTGTTTATTGGGGTTTAGTTGGGTTTTATTAGGTTCTGTTATGGTGAGTCAAAGTTTATTAGGGTAGAGAAGGTATTTTTAGGGTTTTATTAGGGTTTATTAGTTTTTATTAGGGTTAATTAGGGATTTTTAGGGTTTGTTATGGGTTTATTAGTTTTTTTTTATTTGGTTATATTAGTGTTTTTTAAGTCTTTTTAGATAATATAGCGTGTTTTATTGTTTTTGAGCGTTTTGTTTTTTTTTTGGAGCATATTTAGGGTTTCTTAGGTAATATTAGAGTTTCTTATGGTTTATTAGGGTTTCTAGGGATTTTTATGGTATATTAGAGTTTTTTGTCTTTATTAGGCTATATTAGTGTTTTTAGGTCCTTTTTGGTAATATAGTGCATTTTTTTGTTTGTGATCATTTTTTATTATCTATGAGCGTTTTTAGGGTTTATTTGGTTGTATTAGAGTTTATCAGGGTTTCTCGATATTTTTAAGGTATACTAGTGTTTTTTCATTTTTTATGTTTTGTAAGGTTTTATTAGGGGTTATTATGGTGTGTTAAGTTTTGTTAGGGTTGAGTACGGTTTATTTGGCTTTATTTATGGTTTATTAGGGCTTTTTAGGGTTTTTTGGGGTTTATTAGGGTTTATTAGTGTCTATTAAGGTTGGTTAGGGTTGTTTAGGTTTTCATAACTTGTTTTTAGGGTTTATTAGTTTTTATTATCATTTATTAGGGTTAATTAGGTATTTCTGGGGTTTTATTAGGGTTGAGTAGAGTTTAGTAGGGTTTTTAGGGATTACAAGGTGTTTTTAGGGAATATTAGAGTTTATTAAGGGCTTATTAGGGTTTTATTAGGGTTTAATTTTTTATATTAGGGTATATTAGGGTTTAATATTTTTTGAGGGTTTTGAAGCGTCTTTAGGGTTTTTGTTGCTTTTTTAGGGTTTGTGTAGCGTTGTTAGAGTTTATGTAGCATTTTTAGTGTTAATGTAGCATTTTTAGAGTTTTGCTAGCGGTTTTAGATTTTATGTATCATTTTTAGGGTTTATGTAACGTTTTAAGGATATTTTAGCATGTTTAGGGTTTAGGTTTTATGTTTCATTTTTAGGGTTTATGTTGCGTTTTCCTGGTTAATGTAGCATTTTTTGGGTGATGTAGCATTTATGTTTCATTTTTCCGGGTTTATGCATCATTTTTACAGTTCATGTACTATTTTTTTGGGTTTATATTGTGTTTTTAGGTTTTATGTAGCGTTTATTAATGTTTATGTTTCGTTTTTTAGGGATTATGTTGTGTTTTTAGTGTTTAAGATACATTTCTAGGGTTTATGTAGTGCTTTTAGGGTTTATGTGGTGTTTCTTGGGTTTATGTTGCATTTTTTGGTTTATGTTGCGTTTTTAGGGTTTCTGTTGCATATTTTAGGCTTTATGTAATGTTTTTAGGGTTTATGTATCTATTTGAATCCTTTTTATGGTTTTAATGGTTGTTTATGGTTTTTAGGGGTTTTAAGGGTTTTTAAGGGTTGTTAATGGGTTTTATGGTTTTTTGTGGTATCTGATGGCTTTTTAATTTTTTTTGCGGATTTTATGGGTTTATTTGTTTTTTTGGGTTAATAGAGGTTGTTAGGGTTTTTAGTGTGTTCTTGGGTTTGTTTGGGTATTGTAGCAGTTTTTAGGGTTTATATAATGTTTTTTAGCGTTTTTTGATACATTTGGGATTTTTAGTGTTCTTTAGAGTTTAATATGGTTCTTTATGGTTTATTAGGGTTCATTAGGGTTTATTACTGTGCTATAGGATTTGTTACAGTTTATTAGCGTTTTTATTGTATATTGGGGGTTAATTGGGTTTTTGTAGGAATTAATAGCTTTTTCTAGGGTTTATCAACCTTTTAGGGTTATTTAGGGTTTATTAAGTCTTATTAGGGTTTATTTTATTTATTAGGGTTTAGTAACATGTATTTGAGTTTATTACCACTTATTAGGGTTTATTTTGATTTGTTAGGGTTTATTGAGGTTTATTACAGGTTTATTATGGTTTGTTTTAGTTTGTTACGATTTATTATGCATTGTTAGGATTTTTTACGATTTATTTGGGGTTGTTAGGGTTTGTTACGATTTATTTTGGAATTATTATGGGGTTTTAGGGTTTATTAGTGGGTTGTAGGGTTTTTAGGCCATTATTTGGAGATTTTTGTTGCGTTTTGTCGGGTTTGTTAGGGTTTTTAGAGATTATTAGGGTTTATTATGGTTTAATAGTGTTTTTTATTGTATATTAGTGGTTTAGGGCATTTGTAGAATTTATTAGGGTCTAATAGAGTTTGTTAGGGTGTATTACAGGTTATTATTATTTATTAGTGTTTATTAGGGTTTTAGGGTTTAATAGATGGTTTTATGGGTTATTAGGGTTTATTAGTGGTTCATAGGGGTTATTAGTACTTATTAGGGTTTTTTAGGTTTTGTTAGGGTTTTTAGGGTTTGTTACAGTTTGTTTGAGTTGTTTGGGGTTTTATGCCTTTTTTGGGTTTTATAGGTGTGTTTGGATTTTTTATGATTTGTTACGGCTATTTTATCATTTTTTGGGGTTTTGTGGCTTTTTGTGGGTTTTGAAGCATTTTTCGGGTTTTTGTAGCAATTGATAGGGTTTATGTAGTGTTCTTAGTGGCATTAGTGGTTCTTTAGGGTTTTTAAGGTTTTAGGGTTTTTAGGGTTCTTTAGGGTGTATTAGGGTTTCTTTTGAGGGTTTTAGGGTTTTCTAGGGGGTTTCTAGAGTTTTTAAGGGTTTCATAGGGTTGGTTAGCGTTTTGTTAGGAATTTTTAGGCTTTTAGGAATTTTTTTAGCATTTGTAGTGGTTTTTAGGGTTTTTAGGGTTTTTTTGAGGTTTTTTAGGGTTTTTAGGTTTGTTTTTGGTTTTTTCGGTTTTTTGGCCTTTTAGGGGTTTTAGGGGTTTTAGGGTTTTTTTATAATTTTGGGGTTTTTAGGGGTTTTTAGGGTTTTTTGGGGTTTTTTGGGTTTTTATGCTTTTTTAGGTTTTTGTCAGGTTTTTTCGGTTTTGTTAGGGTTTTTTTTTGTGAATATTTGCTTTTGAATGGTTTAATAGCGTTTTTTGTTGTATATTTGGGTTTTTATGTAAATTGTAGCTTTTATTGGGGTCTAATAGGTTTTTTAGGGTTTATTACAATTTATAAGTGTTTATTAGGGTTTAGTAGTGGGATTTAGGGTTTATTAGGGTTTATTATGGATTATTATTGGTCGGTAGGGTTTTTTAGGATTTATTAGTTCTTATTAGAGTGATTTATGGTGTCTGAGGGTTTGTTAGGGTTTCTAAGTGTGTGTTTGGGTTTCTAAGGGTGGGTTACGGTTTTTATGGGCAGGTTAGGGTTTCTAAGGCAGTGTTGTGGTTTCTATGGCTTTTTAAGGTCGTGTTAGGCTTTCTATGGGTGTGTTGGGGTTTCTAAGGGTGTTCTAGGGTTTATAAGGGTGTGTTAGGGTTTCTAACGGCATGTTTGGGTTTCTAAGGGTGTGTTAGTGTTTCTTAGGTTTGCTTTGGGTTTTGATAGGGTTTTTAGGGTTTTTAGGGTTATTTAAGGTTTTGTTATGGTTTCATAGGGGTTTTTTAGGGTTTCTTCGGGTTTTTATTGTTTATTTGGGTTTCTTAGTGCTTCATGGGGTTTGTTAGGTCTTGTTAGGGTTTGTTAGGGTTTTTAGGGATTATTAGGTTTTTTCAGGTTTTGTGGATTTTTTAGGGTTTGTTAGGGTTTGTTAGGGATTGTTAGTGTTTGTTAGGGTTTGTTATGGTTTTGCGTGGGTTTTAATGGTTTTAGTGTTTATGTGGTTATTCATTGTTTTTAGGGTTATTTAGTTGTTCATGGTTGTCACATACGTGTAGAGCTCGTCGCAAGTTTCAATTTGATATGTGGTAGAGGTGAAACTGACACCCAGAGTAGATGTTATAGTCATTTGGAGTACTTAAGGACCTTCTAGGTCTTTACGAAAGTGATAAGGTGTTCCTATTGGTCACATAAGTGTAGATCTAGTCGAAATCTTCGATTTGATATATGGTAGAGGCAAAACG